>OU612059.1:158386471-159586471 GCA_914767635.1 Melanostoma mellinum
AAGATCTTGGAAAAAACCCAAGAACATAATATCGATATTCACTTTTCAAGGCAGCGACGAGCTGTACAGAGCCATCAGCCATGTCTAGTTTCGGCATCTCTGCAAAACTCGTACGACTATGCAGGATGACTTTGGAGAGTTCACGCTGCTCCGTCAAGGTCGGTAAAGAACGCACCGAGACCTTTAATGTCGAAAAAAGTTTTAGGCAAGGCGATAAACTGTCATGCGATTTCTTCAACATCATACTTGAACAGATTGTAAGAAACTCAAACGTCAACACCAGAGGAACAATCTTTCAAAAGTCTGTGCAATTGCTCGCATATGCAGACGATATTGACGTAATGGGAAGAAAAAAGCGTGATGTCATAGGTGGTTTTGTGAGTATTGAAACAGAAGCGGCAAAAATGGGTTTGATGGTTAATGAGTTCAAAACGAAGTACATATATGCTTTCATCAAAAAAGGACACAGAACATCTACAAACTGGACAAAACGTCACAATAGACAGACATAACTTTGGGGTAGTACAGGACTTCGTCTACCTAGGATCCGCTATAGACACGGACAACAACATTAGTGCGGAGATCAAACGGAGAATTACTCTTGCAAACCGTTGCTTCTTTGGTTTAAGAAGGCAATTGAGAAACAAAACCCTCTCCAGCAAAACCAAGGTAACCCTGTATAAGACCTTGATCATCCCAGTCCTGCTTTACGGCGCGGAAGCATGGACCTTATCGAAAGCGGATGAGGAAACCCTTGGTCGTTTCGAAAGAAAAATTCTCCGAATGATCTTTGGTCCCGTATGCGAAGAGAATGTGTGGAGGATAAGATACAACAACGAGCTATATGAGCTGTCCCGCGACATGGGCATAGCCAGAAGTGTACGCATCGCGAGGCTACGATGGTTGGGTCATGTAGAGCGGATGGATCCAAACGCTCCGGCTCGACGGGTTTTCGAAAGCACATTGCAGGGACATTGCGGAAGGGGAAGACCTCGTCTTAGGTGGTGCAATGGATGAAGACTTCAACCGACTTGGAGTGCGAAACTGGAAAGAGCTCGCCCGAAATCGAAGTCGATATGAAGGATGTTAGTTGAGGCCCAGGTTCACCCCGAACTGTAATGCCCACCTAATTAAGTAAGTAATGCTGTAGACACAAAGTTGTTTGTTGCAGGAATATACGATTTTCACTATGGTAGATAGCTCCATAGTCAGATTGACAGTAAGATAGAGAGCAGAGTATCCTTGATGCTTCTGATGTGTACACCAACCTTAACTTGGAATGCTTCAGTGGCTCCAGTTGGACATCTTGCCTTCGTCGAATGCTTTTTCACCAATCATCAGTACAAAATGTAAATCCTCTAAGGAATTTCCATTAGTATCTCAATATTTTGACTTACCCGCGACAAGCCTCACTTAATAATATAATCTTGCTTTATCATTTTTCATGTAGTCGGCTACAAAATACCCGCTCAACCATCTTTAAAGTTTGTGGCATCACACTAATGTCTTAGATTTTGTCTAAACAACCTTAGCCGAAACTCCTTTCCCTTATTCTCTTAACTGTATTAGTCTTTCCTGAGAAAGTTATACTCCTTTGACTTTGCATTGCAAATATGAGGTACTACATACTCGCTACTCCTAACTAATTATCAAAAAAGTGCCCTACGGTTCATAATGCTAATAATGTTTTCAAAGTTGCATTAATCATATTAGCTCCTACGATTAGCTTAAATTGCCAATTGTAGGTATAGTGTCCTTTCGGTTATTAAATGCGTAAATCAATATTTGAGTTCGAATTCAATTTTGTTTACTTGCTTCCTTAAACACAATATACATTGGCTTCTAATAAAGAAATATGAAGTTGATTACCATCAATTGATCACAACCCCAATTACAAGTGGCGCACGTGTTTCTTTACATTGTCTACCCAATTGGTCTTTCCCCTTTCATTATTCACGATAAACATGGCTTAAATATGTGTAACATTCTTATATTCAGCATACCCGTAGTAAGTCTGCTCCAACTTACAACCAAGCATTTCTTTGATAACAATAATAATAATTGTACACGTTCATAGCAAATTACCAACGATATACAAAACGCAGGAATAAGTGTGAATGGCACGCAATCTTTAGAAACATTCGCTTAGGTAGCATGTTGGCAAGAAATTGTTGAAGGGGCAGGTGATTTCTGAATAAATGATTTGTTGTATTTTTAGTTTAACATAAGGTTGCAAACGGCTAATCAATCACTTCAATTCTTATAGTAATTAAGTAAAAGTTGCAAATTAGTAACAGGTGATGGATTTACCTAATTTCCGAATGATTCCATCAGTAAATAAATCAAAGAACACAATATAAATAAAAATTTGCCGGTTCCAATATTTGACGGATAAGAAGGAGCTTTTTTACTCTTTTTTGCATATTCAAGTAAGGGCAGATGAAGCTTTCACTGAGCTGACTGGGAGAGAACTCAAATTTTAGGATTTGCAACGTTAAAAGAAATTTGGGTATTTGGTAATGAACCACAGTCGGTACTTGGAGAGTTTTTTATCAATGATATTTTGAAGATATTTAGAACCAGTTGCAATAACACGTCAATATTAACGTACCACACTGACACAATGATTGGCACATAAATACAACTTCAGTTTCGGCTTAATATTATTTGCGCTTTTTGTGATGTTTGTTATTCTATCAGTGACTTTTTTGCCATTTGTGTTTTGGTTGTGTGATGAACTTGTTTCGAATACATCAATGTCTGGGCGATTGTTATTGTACAAATCTTGTTCCCATACAAAATGGCTTAAGTAGATTTTAGATAGGTTGAAGGATTTGGGAAGAACTGTTGTGTGCGTTTGGTAGGGCGCAGACGGCCTTTATTTTTATGAGTCTTCTCGATCGAGTATGTAGAAAGAGAAATATTTTTTAAGAATGGTAATTAAACAACTGGCGCTGAACGTTGGAAACATTAGGGTAGACACTGAATGTCGCAAATGGAATGCTACGAAATGCTGAAACTTAGGAAACACTTCAGTTGTACTGATTATATCTCTCTGGTCTCTGGTGTTGACTTCGTTTAAGCGGAAATGACTTATTAAACTATGAGTGCAAGTGTCATAAAAGGAGTTCAATGAGTAATCACGAATAGACGCGATTTTTTCGCGGGGTAGTTCCAATCTTATAATATCTACGTCAATACATAACTATTGCTGCATTGGACGAAATAAGTCGCAGCATTGCCAGGCCGTGATTAACAACCTTTTATAACCCTACCACCCGCCACTCTTATCCGCCGCTAGAGTTCGGAGTCTGAGAGACACCACAACCTTGCCGGACCAAAGGGAATCCATACTCATCGTCCTGATGTTCGTCAGAGAAAGAAAATAAAATATTCCTACATTACATTTTGAGTTGAATAAATGGAAGGTTGTTTTAATACATATATACGATTTAATTAATTTAATTAATTCGGCTTCCAGATTGATTTAGAATTACTGAAATCAAAAGCTTTTCCGACATTTCTGTTTTATAATCTTTCGGGTTCTTTTAAATGCTAAGGCTGAGAACTAAAATAGAGTTTGTAATAGATGAGCTTTCAAACTACTGTACAGCAGAGCATTGACTCCGTAATATCGTCTTTTAATGACTAAAGTTGTGTGACGCGACGCCGACGGTGCGCGGCAGCATAATAGATTATAATAATGATTCAATTAAAATGAAGTGCATAGCTGGGAATACCTCTCCAAACACAGTAGGCAGGGATACCACATAACAATCTTAAATACGGACTCATTTTTTAGCTGAGGGCATGAGCCTTGCTGTAAGTAAAACATGGTTTTCACGGCTTAAGGCTTGGCAAACTCCAAAACCATCAGACTGAGAAGCATGACACCCTCATATTTTTTTTGATTTCTTTACATACAAATCGTTTAGACAAGGCGCCAATGACAACATCCTGCAGAGTATCAAATATCAACGGCATTTGCTTTCAGGTGACCACAATAACTTAACTTAATTACCTAATTGTATTGTCGTTCTGTGTGTAGCAACAGCACATAAAAATACTGATATGAAAATCAAACTATCACCTCATTTTGATTCATTTGCAAAAGTAAATAACTTATCTCTTATACAAGTAGAAACTAATTCTTTTGACAATTTTTAAGCAAAATAGTTTTTGTTTGAGATTTCTCTTATGGCGGCTATGAGTGTGTTCTCAGAAATTGAAGCTTTGCATATTTTTAAAAAGAGAATAGAAAAAAGAACTGGCCGCATTTGTCCGTCATCCAAAACCAGACACGTTATATTTTTAAACTGTTTTTGAATGAAGGTGACACTCTGTACAATACTAAAATTTACTTATCAGCTTCAATTTTAGCAGACTATGTTCTTTATCAAGTCTTTATCAATAAAGTTTAGCCCAAGTATTATCTCAATTGACACACGGACTTAACGTTACAACGTTAAAAAGATCATACCACGGCGATCAACATCAGTTTTAAGGCTATCTAGCATCAGGATCAGCAAAGAGTAACTCAGCAGACTTCTTGGCAGAGCTAATGTTACATGGTTTAAGTACAACATTCAGTGTGAACTGAAACTGACAAAGAATGCCAACATAATTATCATTACGGCTAGAATCTCTAGATGTTCCACCATGACATTAGAGAACGCTGCGCTTCGTCTAAGGCAATGACGAACTCATCGAGGCATTCATTATTAGTGTGAGAACCAGTCAGTTTTTTTCTAAAACATATTTCTAAATTGAGTGTTTTGTTTACGCTTATGGATTTCTTAAGGAAATTTCTGCCATTGTATAAGGAAACTTTCCCCGCCATGTTTTTACCATAGTTTCCTTATACAATGATTTCTGCGATTTCTTGTTTGTTTTGCATTTCATCGTTATTGGTTTTTTTGTGCTTTTGGTTTTTCCCATAATCTGGAAGATGAAATGTTCTGAATTTCAGTTTTTTCTTTTTTCTCTCTTTCCTAAACAAGAAAGATTCATAAAGAAATTTACATCTGTAAACTTCAAATGGATCATGATAACTCACCTTTTTGCCCCCTCTTAAAGTATTTAAGAGTTTATTTCTTGTATTGTGTTTTCTGTTGTTTTGTGCACCATGGCGTATGAGTGTTAAAAAAAACCTTAAAAAAAACTAATGGTTCGAGGTTCGAGTGCCAGAAACATTCATTTTTTAAACTGACATCACCTTGTGCGAGAAATTTTCCTGCCTTTGCGACAACAATATTTACACCACCATCACTACTTTCTTACTTAGCCCACGGATTCTCCTGTTCATTTATTTATTACAGCAGCTCGCTTTTCTGTTGGTACCCGCCTAGTGACGAAATGGTTAACATGGTCTGCCTGTTAAAACTTCTTTCACTTTCAGTAAAGTTCAATTGTAAAGTAGACAATTTACAGTCGAAGGTCATTTTACAGTCGAAGTGGCTGTAGATAAAGTTCCTAATAAGGAAATGATGATTCCAACCTGGCAAAACTTCGTTCAAAGTGATTGAGAAGGTTCTGAATAGAGCACTGAACTGAAAACTGAGGACAAAAATGTTATTCCCGAAAGCCGTTTCAGCTTTAAGAGAGGTCATGATACCATACATTCTGTGTCTAAGCAATTGTCAGTTATTCAATGGAGCAAAGCTAGACATCAATGAATGGCGATGCACGAATTCTCTTATAGCGTGACGTCGATAAGATGACTGAAAACTAAATTAAAATCAGTTACCAGAAATCGACAACAATTGTTTTTATGAATGAATACGAGAAAGAACGGCCTAACACCAAGGAAAGTACACCGAAAGAAAAAACCTTGGTTGATTTAAACATGTTTCATTGTTAATCAACAATTCGTCTAAAATTGTGAAATTAACCAAGTTTCGTGATGAATTCAAATAAGAACGCATGTTCAAATCAAGTATGCTGCCGTGATCAATTTTTTTTCAGGTAAGTATCATAAAAATGTTTAAATTAAGTATGTTCGTAGTTGATTTGAATATGTTCTAATTTTTAACCAACAACGTGATTGTTGATTTCATACTTGATCAACAACAAACATACTTAACTAACAATTAAGGCTGAAATTACAAAAACCATCACGTTTGTGATTGAAATACCAAATTCACTGTTGAACTATCACCAATATGTTTGATCAACAATGTTCATACTTCTTTAATCAATAAAGAATAGTTAAAGTATCAGTAACATTTTGAATTTCAATATTTTTCATACGTAAGCCCACAGAAAACGTGAAGTCGCATTACGGAACTTCAATTCAATATGATAAGTTTCGTGACCATTTTATATTAAGGGATAATTAATTATTCTTTATTGTTGTTATAGTATGTTTTACGTGAGAATTCAGCCACGTTTTTATTTGCTCAACAGTTTTAATGTAAAATTTCTATGATAAATGCCTGAATTGAAGTTTGACCTATCAAATGTATAGGTCAAGCTTCAATTCAGGCATTTATCATAGAAATTTTGCATTAAATCTGTTGAGCAGATGAAAACGTGGCTGAATTCTCACGAACATACTTGATCAACAATGTTCATATTTTACCAACAATTCAGAATTGTTGACGAAACACAAACGTTGTTAAAGTATCATGGACATGTATGTTTCTAGTATCACAACCGTTGTTGTTTAACATTGTTTTTGCTCAATGTTTAAACACGAAATTGAAAATGGCGTTGTTGATTTAACCAATGAAAATTGTAGCATTTCAGTAAATAAAATGACAATGCCAGCTTGTTTAATTTAACTATGTTCCTGCTTGACGCAAAAACAAACAAGTTTCCTGTTTGATTTTACCAAGGTTTTTCTTTCGGTGTAATAGCCAAATGCTTAAGGCTTCTGACTTGGCTAGTCATTATTTGAGAAAACATATAGATGTGGTTCTGATCAAGGTTAGAGGAGCTTTCGTAGTACCACTAACAAGGCGACTGTTTTACAGATAACTCTTTAGCACTGTGGTACACGTGAAATGATGGTTAGTTTGTTTGTCTGTTAAGTGGGAGGTTCAAGGTTCGAATTTCAACAGAAGCTTCTCGATAAAAGCCGTTCGGAATCGGCAGAAAATTATAGGTCCCCTACATTCCTTCACAAAGGCAATAGTTGTGACAAATGCGCTAGTTGCAATTTTTTTTTTTTTTTTTATTTATTTATTTATAGCAGTGTGAAAGTGGTTTGCTACATATGCTCTTATGAGGTCAATAACTGCCAATTGGTTTCCCGTGTGGTTCAATGCCTTAAAATCTCAAGTGGAAAAGATTCCAAAGATTCCAACTTTTAAAGACTGTTATCTTTCTGGAATGCACAGAACACCAAAGTCGGAGTACAAACATTTTATTCTAATGGGGTTTTTTACAACGGGGCTCAAATAAAATCAAATAAATCAAGCCCAATTGACGTCACACTACAAGTGCGATGACTTCTATCAAAAGCATAATATTTAGCTCTCTGTGGATTTTTTCAACTGGAAGCTTTCCTCTATTGGTACCCCTAATCTAATCTAAAAGTTTTGCCTAAGCTCGTGTTGAAGCGGCTCCTCTATGGCTGGACGTTGAAGAGCTGTTTAGGCTCTTGGCTTACATAGTTTTATAGCTAAGGGTCTGGACTCTGGAGTATATGGTTGGGCGCAGTGGTCAACAAAAAAAAAACATAATATAAAAAACAAATAAATAAAAAACACAAAAGCCAAAAAACATAAGAACCTAGAAAAAAAATTTAAAAACACAAAAGCTCAAAAAACATAAGAACCAAAATATACAAAAGAATGCTACTTGGTTGCTATAGTTTCAAGTATGAAATATTAAGCTGTTTTAAGAAAATGGAAAAAATTACCTAAAAAAAACTAGCGGAGTGTGTGCAGTTTCACATTTCACACATTATTTCTGCCACATCTATTTTCCATTGGTTTCACTTGATGAAGGACTCGAAAACCAATGCAACAGCAACACCTTAATTATTTCCTGCTCAGCTTAACATACCCCATTGTAACATTAGACGTTTCATTTAAGGGTTTTAGGCCCAATAAAAGGGTTTGAAAACGCTTTTTTACGCTTCTTTTCGTTAAGTGGAAAGTGGTATTAAAGTCTTAATAGCCGGCTTTTAAGTAGCCCATAGCTTTGATACTTTAGTTTTTTTTTAATGTGCCTTGTAGTAAAAATATTATATTTTTTGTGTCGCATCTCGCATCCGACATACCAAAACAGAAAACGAAATAAATTGAAAATTGTTGCTTACCAAATCTTCAAAATTGAGCGGATCTGCTTTGCACTGGTAAAATTTTTGAAATCCTTGTCATCAATTTTGCACAGCAATTCCTTAAATAAATGCACCGGCAAGTCATCATAGTCCAATCTGTTGATTGAATTAATTTACACCAATGATGTACACAATTTAAACTCAGCTTTGAATTAAAATACAAACCTTTATTGTAGGGTTTTTACTACGTATTTCTTAGCAGCTTTTCTTAATTTGTTCCGTTTATGCAGAATTGAAGCTAAAGTCTTTTACTGTTTTTTAATCGGCGTCATTTTGATTTCTAACATCCGATTCCGCAGACGGTACCATTTTCACTACAACCTTGCTGTGCAATGTGCATTGCATTTGTCATCAGGGCGGTTCACATTATGGAGTCAATTGAAAAAATTTGGTTCCTGGTTAGACACGTAAAAAAAGTAATCACTTTCGTGGAAACACACATAAAAAAATCGTTTATTCTATTACCTATAAGTTTTATAAGTTTTTGCTATTTATGATCATGACGAACAAGAACAGCAATGAATTATAGTGAAGTTAAGAATTTTTTGTTATAAACTTATTTCGCTTGAATACGAAAATGATTGTGCAGATTTCTTATTGGAAACCGAAGTGCACTGAAAGCGAATATATTAAGAATGCTAAGAACATACCGGACAATTCTGGTGAAAGAAAAATCTGTGTCAGTAAGCAATTCAACTTGATCAAATAAATAAAATGCAAGAAAGCTATGGAGGGTGGCGAACTTGCAATTCTATGTCGAATGCGAAAGACTAAGCTAGAAAGATTTTTTCATAGCAGTGTGTAATTTCTCTATAAGAACTTGCCATTTGCTTGCCATGGAGCTACGGGCACCCCATTTGTACGTCATCAAAAACTCTCAGAATGTCAATATTAACTTGTGTATATGTTCGTTTAATGAGCACTACTTTCACCGACGCGACGGGAAAAAACACTTACTCAATGACAAAAAGAAAATTTTCTCGTTATCGGGTTCCACAATTTTCATCCTTATTTTTATAACACGAGATCTATCTGTGACACAAGCTATTCAGCTGAATAGAAAATTGTGTTAGTGAAGTTACAGTTACCACTTCGTTTTCATATTTCAAGCTGGTTTTGAAACCAGAAAATGAAGTGGAGTTTTTAAAATCAGCTTGTGGACGAATGTAGTTTAGCTGTTAGGCTTACCCTCTTGTTATATCTCTTCTATGTCAGGAATCCTCGTCACAATTTTTTTGTCGGTTTGTTTGAAATCAATTAAATAAAAAGTGAACGTGTTTTCGCTGCTTTTCTCCTTTCTAACAGTTGAGAATGTTGAAAGTTTCATTTAAAACTACCGCAGTAAACATTATTTGTCAAAACTACAATAAAAAAAAAGTAGAATTAATAAACTGAACTGCAGCCGGATATAGCCGTTGATTCAAAAAAGACGCTATCTTTCATCTAATTAATCACTAAAAATTTAAACTGCTGAAAATTAGAGGTGTTTCAGGCAAAGGTACGGGCGTACTAGTTGAGCCTCTGTATTATCTATAACATTGGTAGTTTAGACCACAGTCCGTCCCACTAATTGTATAAGGTCTGTTCGTTGAACTTTTCCCAGGGTTGACCCAGGTTTTCTTGACTACCCTATGAGTTGTCAAAAAAACCTGGGTTTCCCAGTCCTCAAAAAACGCTAAACCACAAATCACCACACATCCCTGTCATTAAAAAAAAATACATGCCATTTGACAGCCCTCAAATCGCCACAGCAAAAAGCTAGGGCGAGTTGGGGGAAAACCTATGGCAAACCTTTGGCTCAAAAAACACTCAATTTGACATTCAGAGCGAATTTAGGTTTCTCAAAAAACGCTTTTGGGTGACCCTAGGGCAACACCAGGGCTTCAACGAACAAACCTATAGTGTGAACCGTCTTTTTAGCTCTTCTTCTTCAAAGCGCATTTTTTTTTTTTACTTTATTTAAAATGGCTTCAAAATTTCAAAAGAGAGTAAATTAATTTCGTTTTGATAAATGAATACAAATTTTAAAAAAAAAAACTCACCCACGGGTCGTGGGAGAAATAAAACATAAGAACAAATAGGAGAATAGGATTCTAGAAAACACTTGTTCCTTTTTTGGTTTACGGTTTTTGTTTAACCTAATTTTCAAATCACAACGGTAACGGTACTAAGCAAATTTCACTTCTAAAATTGAATCTAAAAAAACAGAAATAAATAAAACATAATCCTACAAAAATATTTTTTTACCTTCTCAACCGAAAGCCTTGCAGTTAGTGCTGTTGGTTATATGATTAATTTGTGTATTTATTGTTCAGGTTGATAAATAATACATAGCTATAATAACTTTTCACACTTTTGTCAAATTTCAAATACGACGTCATTCAACAGGTGAGCATGTTTTGTCTTCTCTTTTATGTCTTTTTTTTAACAGCATAACCGAATAGATTTTCATTAGAAAGTTGCTTTAGCTCTTCTTTAACACCCCTATTACAGATGACAACCCAACTGAAAATTGGGTTGTGTGCCCGTGTTATATATGAGAAGACAACCCAATTTCAGTTGAGTTGACATCCATAATAGGGGTATTCGCTAAATCTCGGCATAGTCGTGAAAAATCAGTGAATAAAAACAATGAAGTCCCAAAGAAAAATGATTTTGAATTTAAAACGCATCCGAACTGCACGCAAATTTGGTGATCGAAGAACTCCGCAGATGAATGAGCTCAATTCTGCAAGGCATTCCTTAGCTATTTTTCTACTATTTGACGCTAGTAAGAGTCATAAAGGCAACCAGCGTGATTTTACATTAGTTTCGCTTGTGTGAAAGCGTTAAGTAAACACTCAGTTAGTTAGTTTCGCTTGTGTGAAAGCGTTAAGTAAACACTCACAAGAAAAAAATTGTAAATACATAGAAAGAGTACCTAATACTCGACAATGAAACTACGTTCCCAGTTATCCCTTCTTAGGAGTGATCGTAAAAAGATTGCTTTCGAATTGTTCCAAAGAAAGTTTTTTTTTTTTTTTTTAGTTTAGTTTAGTTTATTTCTTAATAAAAATTCAAGTCTTACAATTTTGTATAAACAATAAAGATAGAATATAGTAAGAAATCTAAGTACATTTTATATTTTTAGAAAAAAAAATAGTGTTAAATGCACATAACCCACAGCAAAAATTAAATTCAAAAAATAATCTTAGGGTGGGGTGACCCTTAAGTAACTAAAAAGAATTATAACATAAATGCTTAAGGAAGTAATCCAAAACAAAAAATAGATCAAATAAATTGATTAATAATTTTAAATACACAGTCATTTGTTTGAGAAACTAAAAAAAAATGAGAAACACATAGGAGTTTGAGATTTAAACTAATTTATATATTATGTTAACAGAAAAAAAAAACTGTCTATACACGGAAACTCAAAAGTGTTTCCAAATCATTAAAATCCAAGCTATATAACCAAGCCTTTAATTGCTTCAAAAATATATTTGCTGTTCTGAGAGTTCTTAGAGAGAGAGGGATTTTATTGAATAAACGACAAGATGATACTGTGTAAAAGTTACGAAGAGCTGTGGTGCGAAAAGTAGGAAAAGAGACTAAATTCAAGACATTACCTCGAAGATTATGATTGTCTAGTATTCTAAAATTCAAATTTCCGGACTTTACAAAAAAAGCTTTCAGAACTTTAAAGCAGTAGAGGTGACGTATAGGAAGAATTTTTAAATCTCGAAATAAGGGAAAACTAGGATGCAAACGATTTTTATAACAGATTTTTCTCACAATGTATTTTTGTAGTATCAATAACGGTTGAATCTTATTATAGTAAGAACCACCACAACAACCTATTCCATATTGCAATCTGGAATGGAAAACTGCATAGTAAATTGTAGTTAGTAATTGCGATGAGCAAACCCTTCTTAAGTAAAAGAAATGTCTGAGTGTGCAGCGGAAATATTTTCTCAAAGAACTAGTATGGTTAGAAAAAGACATTTTAGAATCAATTATTAGCCCTAGGTATTTGAATTCATCAACTGTTTCAATCGAGAAACAATTGTCACTGCAATTTCGATTACTCAGAAAGGTATCTGAAGAACAACAAGCACAGTTTACCAATTTGAATTTTTGACATTCGGGAGCATGAAAGACAATATCAGCACCAGTAGTGAAAGAATTTGCTTGAGACAAACTGAAAAACATTAATTTAGTTTTTGAGCTAATTACTAACTCATGTTCAGCAAACCACATTCGATAAATTTTAATAAAATAAATTTTAAATCACTCCTTATATCATCTATCTTAACTCTCTGGGTCCTCTTATGTAGGTAAGATTTAAACCATTCCAAAATGAAACCGCGAAAACCGGCTTTATATAATTTTGTCAGTAAAATAGTATGTCTTACCATATCGAATGCTTTCGTTATGTCCACAAATAAACCAGCTGTGTTTAATTTTCTGTCTAAATTACTAAATATTTGAGCACAGAATTCCAAAAGGGCATCTTCGGTTGATTTTCCTCTCTGAAAACCAAATTGAATGGGACTAAAATAATTGTTTTTACTTAAAAACTTCATAATTCTATTTTTCATAAGTTTTTCAAAGATCTGGCTAATAGATGGAAGCAGCGAAATAGGTCTGTAGTTCCGAATACAACTAGACTCACCGGTTTTAAATAAAGGTATTACATCAGCGCACTTTAGAGCGTCCGGAAAAATGCCAGAATTGATGCTCAAATTAAAAAGATAAGCTAGTATATCTACGATATAGCAAGCTATATTTTTTAAAGTAAGGTTTGAAATACCATCAAAGCCACAAGAACCTGAATTTTTTAAAAGTCCAATTTCCTTGAGAATTTCCAAAGCAGTTATAGGTTCATAGAAAAAACTATTTCTTTGGAATGGTTCACTACAACTAGAATCGCACAGAGAACATGGTGGAAAATACAAAGGCTTTAACCTTTCTGCTATAGTAGCAAAGTAATAATTAAACATATTAGCGATATCACATTTATCCGATATTAATTGGTTTTCATTACAAAGCAAGATGTTTTTACTGGGTGCAGAAGGTTTCCTTAAAATGCTGTTAACAATTTGCCATTCTTTCTTAATATTTCCCTTCATGAAAGATAGTAATCGTCGGTGTCAACTTCTTGTGCACAACTGAATTTTGGAATTTTGGTCCGAACCTAAATGGTACGAAGTAATTGATTCGAAATAGTGTCCGATCACCAAACCCCAGTCCAAATACAATACGAAAAACAATTAGGGTTATCGGGAACTTTTTTCCCATGGATTTTTTCCCAAATTCGAAAAATTGGTATCGGGAACTTCTTTTCAAAATTGGGAATAAAAATTCATAGGGAAAAATACCTATCGGCAATTTATTATGGGAAAATCGACGATTGACCATTTATTTACGTTAACTTCAATTCTTAAAGCTTTCCAAGCAAGAAATAAAAAGGTGTATACCTTCTACCAGGAGGAATCAATATAGCCGGTTCAAGAATTAATGTACTAATGTATGCTGATGATCTGATCATACTGTCGGAGTCTCCAGAAAATCTTCAGCTCATGATCAATCGTCTGTCAGTCAAGAATGGGGCCTTGTTATCAACATTAACAAATCTAAAGTAATGTTATTTGACCGCTCCACCAGAACCCAAACCCGAAACAATTGGACCTATAAAGGTACTAGTTTGGATATTGTGGGCGATTATAAGTCAGCCCTATCACAGATTCCATCGTAATCGAAAAAAGTCCAAGTTTCCCGATTTAACTACCACATAATCCATTCGGAGTGGAACAAATTTCGAAATTCGTAGATTCGGTATCACCAAATCCAAGTGGGATGTAAAATAGTCGTCTTTATATACAAAAGTAGTTGTGTTTTGCAGAAAAATGTGAATGGTCTTGCACATTTGGCGTAAAACAGCTGATTTCGATAACCAGCATGGCGGTATTTAGTGTGGCAACTGGAAATGCTTTCTTCGATTCCATTCGTATTTTGTGATCACAAATTTTCGTAGTTCGTAACTTAGCTTTCCGTGTGGAAGTTTTCTACGATGGAATCTGTGATAGGGCTGAGTATTTGGGAGTGAAACTAACTCGCAACATAGAACTCACCTTCAAGATAAATCGAATACATCTCAAAGCCTTTTGAATGTAGCATGGAAAAACATCTTCCTGAATAACCGAATCAGTCTATCAGCTAAATACAAAGTTTTCGATGCTGTAGTTAAGTCAACTTTGTGTTATGCGGCTCAAATCTAGGGTATTGATGAATACGAAACCATCGAAAAACTACAAAGAAACTTTTTAAAGAAACTGTTCAAGTTACCACTTAATACTCCAAATTACGCCATTCATCTCGAATCTGGACTCCCTAAACTGTTTACCTACACACTAAATTTGCAAGCCGACTATATTTTTAAAGTCCTCTCCCAGGCAGATATTCGCCTAACCAAAAAGATGCTGATGTACGAGTTGAGGAATGAAAATTGGTGGCTGTCCAAATGGCGGCATTTGGGAACTATGTGTGATGAAGAAATTGTAATAAGTGTGGACAATTTAAATCTTATAAAAAACCAGCTCTACAGAATAATACAAAAGTATGAAGATTCACTACATGATGATTTTTCAGTAAGAGCTCGTAACTCAGAGAGTAGAATCCACAGCTTAACACTAATTTGCTAGAGATGAGCTATTTTCGCGACGTGTACAGTTACAGAGAAATATCTCTCATTTTCAAAATAAGATGTGAAATACTCTTTTTAAATGGAAGCCCATACAATGGAAGTTTTAATCAATTTTGTTAATATGCAATCTTAAAGCTAAAGAAGACTCTTTTCACTTTTTAAGTATATGCCCAGCTTTTTCTTCCCAACGCCTGATATACTTCGGAAAAAAGATACTGTCCATGAAAGAGGCAATTGAAATCTTGAACGGACTCAACTGGAAAAACCTATGCAATTACCTATCGGAATCGTATACATATAGATCATTATTAATCAGTGAATTTGCATAACAAATTCTCGTATAAAATTTAAACAAAAGAAACCAGAAACTATAATAAAATAAATTTACAAGCACTGCTAACCGAGCTGACGGCAATGCCATAGCTTTAAATTCATTGTTAAACTCATTGTTAAATAAGAAAACGAAAAATAAATGAATTCACTTACTTACTACTTACTTATGGGAAATATTGAGTTTTTCCTTAAAAAAATTTGTTCCCATGGGAAAAAAATCCGTGGGGAATTGCCGATAGTGGAACTTGTTCCCGGGAAGGGAAACTATTTCCCAAGGAATTCCCGATAAGGCTGAATATATCCATCTTAAAACCTTCCCAAACATGTTAAAAAAAAATATAAACAAAAAATATTCTCCCAGCAACCTTAAGGTCTTAGAGGATTAAAGCATCGTTCTGAAGTTTGGCTGTCCAACCATTTGCATAGATATTGAGCAGACACTCTAAGCTGGAATCAAAACAAAACTACCTATCTCAGCTTACTCTCATAACATAATTTTACACTAAAAAATATTTATTTCAGTAATGATAAACAAAAGGGTACAAATATGATACATATAGCTACATATTTACTTTTGCACAAAGTAAAATACAAATTTCATACAAATACTTTCAAATGTCAAAAATTGCGAATGGGGCGCGAGAACCAGTTTACGGTATTTTATTCAATGCACGGTGCATGTCTTTTTTTTAAATTCACATTAGACACCTAACGAAGTCCAAATAATATGTCAATTTAACTCACTGAAATAACAAAAAATTAAAATGCAATACGAAACCTATTGTCCTAGACATTATTCTAACGACTGGCCATATGGGCTTGTCCTCTGTTCTAAAACTATAAAAACTAAGTAAACATCCTTAAAATAACTATGGTTGTACTATAAAAAGTCAGGCGGGTATTCAAACCCTGGATTGTTGAACTTGTACTTTGCTATTTCGAATTTCAATTTTGCTTCTTTGATGTCCGCAATACGCTTGAGTTGTAATTCCAACGCACTAGTATCAAAGTTCACTTGGGGCTGCGCGTTCGTTTGTGACTCTGCGACAGAAAGTGATAAGGTCTGTGGATCAACTGTTTCTGCAGGTTGGTTTTTGACATCTACTGAAGTAATGGCTACATTTTTGGGAGGAAAAGATTTAACTGAAAAAAAAGGGAAACAAATTAAGTTTTCGTTTGGCTTTAGGTGCGTTAAGAAAACTCACTCTCATAGACTGTGGTTTCAATAGTACGACGACGTTTGGGCTTGAGTGATGTGTCACCATTCTGCTCTTCAACAGCAAGCCGTTTGCTCTCTTTTATCTCAACTTCTTCAATTGAATCTTCTTCATTATAATCATCTTCTTCAATAAATATACCTTCAAGTTCTTCGTCCAATGAATGGTTGTTATCGGAATTGTTTTGTGAATCTTTTGCTTTAGCTGCTGCTTGATGTTTCCTTTCCGCTTCGTACAATTCTTTTGCTTCTGATTTGAATTCGATGGTTTGCGCAGACCGCACAAGAACTGGAGTTTTGCCAAACAGACTTAGGGCTTTGACTTCGAGTGGAGACATTGAAATGTCTCTTTCGCCGGATATGCTCCGACGATACTTACAACGGGTACTATTTTTCCAATCATTTAGGCGCTAATTATTTAAAAAACAAAACAAAACCTTGCAAATGAGACGGATGGTATTTCTATGTCTAAACCTACTTTTTTCCACTCATCTGGCAAGAGATGTGGTCCATTGGGGCAGGTGTTTAATTTTACAGATAAATCTTTCCATTTATTATTGATATAGTTGGGCTCAACATCGCGTGGGGCAGTTCCAGAGCGAAAAATTTGATCTTTCTCAAGTAACTCAATGTACATGAGGTATTGATTGATGGATGTGCGCTTCTTTCGCTTATCCATTCTTGATCAATGATATCAATTGCTTTTTATTAATAAGATTGTGGGAAAAATAACAATGAAGTAAATTTCTTTCGATAATAATCCGTTTACTTTTGTTTACAGAGCCCAAATACACAAATTACTTATGATAGGTAAATAACTTTGAGGGGAATGTATGTTAGGAAAAAAAGTAAACACCAAACATCACGAAATCACAAATGTCAGGAAAAACAAGTTGTCAAAAATCCAATTTCATGGCGGCCATTTTGTTATACCATATAAAATAATAAGTATAATTAAGGGTGAGTGCAAACACTACACCAGAAAGTTGCAATAAAAAGAGGACAACCATTTTTTAGCTTCTTCGATTTTTTTATGGCATTGGTCGATTTGTTGAAGCTTCGTACGAATAATGGTGGATTTACATGCATCTGCGAATGCAGATTAAAAAAGGAAATAGACACAAGATGTAAAAATCATACTTGTCTGATAGAGAGGGAAGACACGTCTAGTTATATTTAACATGCGGATGAAAAGTTATAATGGTGGATTTACATACATCTGGCCGAAGTGCAGAAAAGTAAAGTGGGACAAATGAAAGCGACTGTTTTCTTGTTCTTCTTCTTTCTTACACCAATTTGTTGGTACTGACTAAGCCAATTGGGATAACAAGGAAAGAGAACAAAAATACAGTCGCTCTATGCTGGATTTACATGCATCTACAACTGCGGAAGTGCAGGAAAGTAAAGCGAGACGGATGAAGATTATAAAACACAAAAGTTGAAAAGAGAGCCGAATAGGATTATGGTTGCAGATGAAAAATTATGGTTGCAGATGAACATGTTCTGCAACCATAACTAAGGAAGTGCAGATGGTGCGTTCCCTCTCCATCAGACAAGTATACATTTTACATCTTGTGTCTTTTTCCGATTTTCATCTGCACTTGCAGATGCATGTAAATCCACCATTATTCGTAGGGTAAGGTCGCCTAAATTCGAACACTCCCAGTTGTCGAACACTTTTTGAAAAACATCGCTCAAACTGCACTATTTCTCACTTTTTTAATTTCTTTTAATGCGAAATTGTAGAGGGTGTTATACTCTTTAACCCTCAGAAACAACTCACAAGTACAACCAATGTAAACGTTTAAAAAATAGTAGTTTGTGACTAGCTTTCAAAGATTAGGGCAATTGTGGGTTTTCATATAAGAACGAAACTGTTGCAAGTGTCGTGAGAAACTATGATTTTAAGGGGCAATTGAAGCTAAATATTTATGTTGTAAGGTTTTTTCGATATATAATGCTTGTTTAAGTTCATTTACGTTAAAATTTTATCTTAAAAGTTAATAGTTTTACTTGATTTTAGCTGTTCGATCAAAGGAAACCAAATTGTAATGAGTTTCCTGTTCGAACACTAGTGTTCGAATATAGGCAACTTCATCAAAATAGTTTTTTTAAGCTCAGGCCTTACATGTTATAAGAAACTAAATAATTTTTACGTCTTTCTATCAATAAAAGTAGCAAAACCTTTGGGGCCAGTATTCGAACACCTTTTTTCAGTGTTCGAATCAAGGAAACTCAGTACAATCTTAGGTTTCCTTTGTTCGAACACTTAACAATTTCAATTATGACGGAGGTGTCTCATAACTTCTTGCCAAAGAAGATGGCTTAAGAAATATAGGTTGTCACCATTTAGCATAACCATTTAACGTACACCCAACTTTGTTCTCAAAATAAAGGCTTTGTGTGCAACTCTTCAAATCTTATCTGATTTATGTGGTTCAATAAAATTGAGAAAATATAAATATAAAAAAAAAATATAAAAATAAATATAAAATATAAAAATATAAATAAAAATTTTTGGATAATTTAAAATAGAGAAAACCTTAAAAATGTCTGTTTTGTGTACTAATTAAATGTTAGTCTCAACCCAAAACACCATGTTCGAAATAAGGAAACTTAATGTTCGGCTTTAGGAAACAAGTGTTCGATTACTGGGGAATTTGACTGTTTCCCAGTTTATATTATTTTATACAAAAACGGTTAAAGTTACAGAATTAAATTTAAGTTTATTAAGTAAAGTTTGAGTTTGAGAATCTAATTAATTTAACTTCGTATATTGAATATCGAAGGTTGTCTGGCAGTGAGCGATTACTTTATTGCAAGTCACTAAGTGTTCGACAACTGGGGACATGACCCTACGAAGTTTCAACAAATCGACCAATGTGAACTTCGTCTTGGTGGATGAATGTCATAATAGGAGTATAGAACAAAAGGGAAAAACATTACTTCTGTTGCCCCGCAACTTCCATTTGCTTACATTGTTGCTTTTGTAGCACGAGATCTATCTGTGATACACGCATTCAGCTGAATATAAAGTTTTGTCAGTGAAATTACCGACACCACTGTATTTCCGGATTTCAAACTGGTTTTGAAATCTGAAAATAAAGTGGTTTTTGTAAAATCAGTTTGAGAACAGATACCGTTGTGCGTGTGTGGTTTGCCCCGTTTGTCATCCTGTTGGCTGTTGTACATCTTCTCTGTGATACAAACGTTGGCCACGATGAAATGGTGACTATTTGTTGGTTTTTACAAATTCAAATATTTCAATTTGTTGCCAGCTATAAATTATGAGGAAACAAGCAAATAAGTTTAAATTCAGTAACTAACTGAAGAAAACAAATGACAAAATATGAAATTATGAATTCCTATATGTGAACATTAACTTAACCGCCAATACCAAAAAAAAAAACATAAAACCATGTTCCATTGAAAGGAGTAGTTCTCGATTTGAGAGTTAAATCTATCGAATTTCAACGAAGAACGCTATAATTTTCGTAAGACATTTTTAGTGATTACCTTAAAGCTGTTGGTACCAGAATTAATTAATAATTTTTTTCAGGACACATGCTTGTGATACCCTTAAATTACATATTGTTTCGTTGTATAAAAATAACCACACAACTCATAAATAATTGTTTTTTAAACTTTAGGCTTATATCGACATAAGTTATCAAATGATCCGATTTGCTTACGTTCAAAATAACTGATGTCTACATAAGCTATCATTTCTTTTGATTTCAACTTGTAATAAGCGCTTATACCATGACTTAAGCCGTCTCAAAAAAAAATATATTTTCTTATTGTTTCGATCAATTTAAGCTCAAGACGGACTTGAGCTGTTGTGCAAATGCATTTTTTTATCCATTTAAACATAAATTGCTTTGATTTTTTTTAACGGCTGTTTTTTGTCGTTTAGTAACGGGACCCAAACTTGATGAAAGGTAAACAAAATGGAAAATATGTGATATTGAAAACACGATTTTCACTTACATATGTCGACTTAAGCTCTTTTGACTTCTTAGCACAAATATAATTCCATTTGCGAAAAACGTGATTTCAAAACAGGAAAGCCACATATCTGTGATAACCGTACTCAAATAATCAGCCCTATCATCGTAACAGATCGGAGAAACATACGATCGTAGAGAAGTTCCGATCGTAACATTTATTTTGTTTGTGGTATCCATTTCGTAAAGGAAACACTGACGCACGTAGGTGACATAAAACAACCCTTCCGCCTTCCGCGACTACTTTGCTGTCGGAGACATCGGATAGAACAGAAAACAAATAAATCGGCATGCATGGCATGAATTCCGAATGCGTTTCCACCATTTTCACATTTAATCGCCATGCATCGCATGAATTCTAGACGCGTTGCGGTGAGTTTGACATTTTCATCGCATTGTTTCGTTCTTTTCGGAAATATGTCCGATTAAGCAATCGGAAACGTTACCATAATACAAATATCTTACATTTCGTACAAATCGGAATGAATTTCGTTCCGATCTGTTACGATAATAGGGCTGAATGTTTGCAAAATTTGCTTCTAGGCTTTGTGTTTGTTGTGGTTTCCGTCTTATTTTAGAGGCCAGCTATAGCAATCAGGGAAAACCATAACGAAAAATTGAGGAAAATGGAAACAGAATTTTTTCTTGGTGAACATTCAATATAGCGCCGCCATTTCACTGACAATTCGTTTGAATTCAATTTAAAAACTAACGGTTTTTTTTACATATTTGGTTTTGTTACAGTCAAGAATTTAGAAAATGTCGTATTTGAGCTGCACTCCCGCAGTAATTTTTTTTTTTTTATTAAAGTGAAAATTATAATAAAAAAGAGGAAATAATGAAACATTTTTAAGCCGGATAAATAAATTAATTCAAGTGGGATGTTCCAGGCAAATAGAATACGAATTGGCTCTCCGTATTACCTTCTCTGTGGTGTGGATTTTATATGATTCCAAAAAGAGAAAACAAATTCTATATAAATCTGATCCAACTTTGTTTGATTATTCTTATGCATGTCAAATCTCAAAACTACCAAACCAAAACAAATATAAAATATATAGGACCCAGGTCTTCATCGCGTTTCCGAAAGAATTTTCCACAGGTAAGATGTTTTTGACTTCAGACAATTTCATTAACTTCTTTTAAAATGCATTTTTTTCTTTCTTTAGAATCTAACTGATTCCGAGAGCATATCCGATTTACGGGAAGAATGAGAAGGACTAAATAAACACTTCCGAACAAGTGGTATATCGTGCCCTTTAGTCTCCAATGTTTTTTCTTCAACGAATAACAGCAATTCGATGATTGTCTTACTTTATTTAACTTATTGCTATTTTCCAAATCATTTCTTAAATAAAACACATTTATATTTTATATTTTACAACTAATTTTTTTTCTTATTTTATTTATAAAATAAAACAGTAGTCGTGTTAACGACAAGACATTATTATTATAATTTTGTTTGAATCTGCAAACAACCATTAGTTTAACATGATTTCTGTACTTGAAACAGATTGGGGCCTCTGTGGTTGATGATAATACCGACCGTTGTATTGGAAAAAGATTTAAATTTACTTAAAGTGAGTGTTTTCTTACTTTTGTGTTTTTTTTTCAGGCTTGAGTTACTTAAAAAAAAAACTAGAGGTGCGTTTTCCCGCTTATCGGTCCCTAACTTCAAGAATCAGCTTGACGGACATATTATTTTAAACATTTAATACAAATGTGAGAACAGAATGGCAACATCAGTTGCCGGTAAGAGCGAAACAACACCTTTCGTTTAACTAGTTAAAAATATTTGAACAAAATTATTAAATTTTTTTGCTATTTTGTAAGAAACAACCAAGTTCCAAGAAAATTATTTATTCGGTTAGTTCTTTCTTAGTCGGATTCGGAATAAATAGGCATTTTAGCGTCCGGATTATCGCATGCGTCCAGCGGCACGTCCGGGGAGCTAGGTGAAAAAGAACCTGTACCGACTGCTGTTGCATTGGAGCTTGGACATTCTTCTCCAGCCATACTCGAAACTGGTGAGGTTGTGGCAGATCTTTGCTGCTGATGTGATGATGACTGCGTTGGTTCACTCTCATTGTGACTTTTCAAAGTTGAATCTGGGGCAAATAGAGAACACGCCCAAGAAGATAATCTGTTGTGTGCGTCTTCATCCAAGTTTTGTGAATCGTCTTCGGAAGTAGTGCTGTCTTTTGAGGGAATAATAGGTTGTTTCGTGCGGGTTGATTTGCATTTAGATGCTTCTTTCCTTCTCGTATGCTTGATAGTTTTCTTCTTCTTTGTTGTCGATGTTGATTTACTGGTGGAAACTGGTTTGCTACTTTTGGAACGCTTGCTACGTTTTGATTTTGCTGTGGGTTCTGGAAGTTGTCGTCGGGATTTTCGACTACTGGTTGCGGTGGTGCTCATCTTTCGGTGGCGGGAACGTTTTAATGACTGCTTATTGCTTTTGCGTCTTGACTTTGACCATGATGTGTCTGAATCGGAGTCCGTATTCGAACCATTTGTTGTAAAACTTGAGTCTGAAGTCGATGATCTGGTGTCTTCGAGCTCCTCGCTGTAGCTGGTGTCAGTGTTGTCTCTGTAGGTACGCACACGAATATTGTGAGGCCGCGTTCCACGATACCGACTCTGTATTCCTGTCGAGGTCGATGCTCCTTGATTGAACTCTTCTTTGACTTTGGGTACCTGTTCGTTTTCGGACTTTGTCTTGCAGTCACCAGGAATGCTAGTACTTGACTCGGCAGCTGCGTTGTTCTCATTTCTTGATTCAAATTTCATTTTTTTGGATGTCGAAGGTCCTTGTTCGCCATATTTTAGTTCATCAGAATCTGAGTTCGAAGTGCTAAATGAGTTCGTGTTTAAACTTGGATTGGCTCGCCTACGTTGTGCTCTACGAACACGACCGCTGTTTGTTGACGCCCATTTTGTTATGCCGGACGGCATTGGTGTGGTTTTTGTTTCCTGTACGAAAACTACATCACTATCGGAATTTGAGTTCAAGCTTACCATTTCCGGAGTTCGTAAGTGTGGTGGCTTTTGTTCCAACACAAACTGACACTCATCGCTACTTGAAGACGATAGGACAATGTTCGTAGGACGTTCTGAGGTAGGCGCGCTGATTACTTCTACCGTGGACGTTGTTGTCGTTCCTTCACTAGTATCACCACTGGCACCTCGATTATGTGTTGAAAGATTAATAGCAGATGCCTGTGATGAAACTGCAGTTGTTGTTGTTGTATACAAATTATAACCTCCACCTGTATTGGCATTTGTTGCATTTGGTTGTTGACTACTTCGCCTACTTGTGCTTGCTTCGGGCAGTAAATCGTTGTAGACACTCTCAACATCTGAACCAGCTGATGATGTTGAAGAAAACTCTATGACAATCTCTTCGGCACTGCTAGCCGAATATTGAACAACTCGGTCGTAGCCGATCATATCAAATGGACTTCGAGCAAAATTGTTTAGCTCGTGTATAAAATGCACAGTCTTTGTGCCCAGGAATGGTTGTAAACGGCGTCTAAAATCTGGCGAAAGAATGTTACATGTCATAAGCATGCCACTGATTATGTCCAATACATTGCTAACGTTATGATCAGTATTGCGTAGCAGGCAAACAATGTCACGATTAATCCATGGCGCAAGTCGATGAGTTTGTGACGGGTTTTCCCTAAAACGAAACAACAATTGATTAAATGCATTATTCTCTATCTAAGTATTATTTTAAGAAAATTCAAATAATTTTTTACAACGAAGTTTTAAAAAAATCAGCCTTTCGAGAGAACAATTTGGTGTCTTATGTAAAATTACATACTTTCAACGACAATACTGGCTCGATTAATAATTATTTTGTTTGCTAGACGAGTTTAATAAGACATTTTTTACTATAGCATGCAAAAGCTTTTAATTTTTAAAAGGCTAGAAAGCATAAGACTTTTTCTTTTTCATTGGCATCCCACAGTTTAAAGGGGTCGAAAAAAAAATTGGCAAATTTTACAAATTTTATTCAAATGACAGCCCGTGTCGAAATGGAGAGCATGGCTGAATGTGACTGGGAGTTCTAGGTTCAATAGCCAGAAACGTCTGACGCTTTCTTATTTAGACATTCGGAAGCATCAAAAATTTGTTAGTCCTCTCCATTCTTAAAGGTATGGTTGAGAAAAATGGGCAAGACTGCGAGACTACCCAAGCTTTGTTGTGACACCATATTGATATTTTACTAGCTGACCCACCCGACGTTTTTCAACTAGTTCAAAGGGGTTATTCAAGCAAAATTGCCTAAAACTAAAAATTATAAGGAACATCCGCTTAGCTAAGGGACAGTTATAGCGACCAGGAAAACGAATCAGGAAAATTTTTTAAACGGAATATTAACTATGTTTTCGTTAGAATTCAATAACAAATGCTATACCAATTGACTATAAATAGCCAAGAAACTTCTCAATTGAACTAATGTTTTCTGTTAAAATTACTTACTTACTTACTTAGGTGGGCATTACAGTTCGGGTGAACCTGGGCCTCAACCAACATCCTTCTATTACGACTTCGATTTCGGGCCAGCTCTCCCCAGTTTCGCACTCCAAGTCGGTTGAGGTCTTCATCCACTTGATTGCGCCACCTAAGACGAGGTCTTCCCCTTCCGCGATTTCCCTGCAATGTGCCTGCGAACACCCGACGAGCTGCATACGGAGAATTTTTCTTTCTAAACGACCAAGGGTTTCCTCATCCGCTTTCGATAAGGTCCATGCTTCCGCGCCGTCAAGCAGGACTGGGATGATCAAGGTCTTATACAAGGTCACCTTGGTTTTTCTAGAGAGGGTTTTGTTTCTCAATTGCCTTCTTAACCCAAAGAAGCAACGGTTGGCAAGAGTTATTCTCCGTTTGATCTCCGCACTGTTGTTGTTGTCCGTGTCTACAGCGGATCCTAGGTAGACGAAGACCTGTAGTACCTCGAAGTTATGTCTGTCTATTGTGGCGATTTGTCCAATTCGTCGATGTTCTGTGTCCTTATTTGATGACAACATATACTTCGTTTTGCCCTCATTAACCATCAAACCCATTTTTGCCGCTTCTGTTTCAATACTCGCAAAAGCACCTATAACATCACGCTTTTTTCTTCCCATTACGTCAATATCGTCTGCATAGGCGAGTAATTGTACAGACTTTTGAAAGATTGTTCCTCTGGTGTTGACGTTTGAGTTTCTTACAATCTGTTCAAGTATGATGTTGAAGAAATCGCATGACAGTTTGTCGCCTTGTCTAAAACCTTTTTCGACATCAAAGGTCTCGGTGAATTCTTTACCGACCTTGACGGAGCAGCGTGAATTCTCCAAAGTCATCCTGCATAGTCGTACGAGTTTTGCATCAGGGATGCCGAAACTAGACATGGCTCTGTACAGCTCGTCTCTGTTATTTACAGACATACGCGGCCTCGAAATCGATAAAGAAATGGTGAATATCGATATTACGTTCTCGGGTTTTTCCAAGATCTGCCGTAATGTGAAAATTTGGTCTATTGTGGACTTCTCTGGTCTAAAACCACATTGATAAGGATCTATCAAGTTGTTGACGTGGGGTTTCAGACGTTCACATATTACAGCAGACAAGATCTTATAAGCGACGTTAAGGAGGCTTATCTCTCTATAATTGGCGCAATTGTGAGGGTCTCCTTTCTTATGGATCGGGCATCCGATACTGAGGTTCCATTCATCGGGCATGCTTTCTTCCGACCATATCATGCAGATCAGCTGGTGCATGCTCCTTTCCAGCTGATCTCGGCATGAAGGCCATCTGCACCTGCAGTCTTATTTGATTTAAGTTTGCATATAGCAAGCTTAACTTCTTCTAGGTCGGGAGGACCGCATTCTTGATCATCGTCCAAGTTGAATGGAGCAATCTGCCTGACAGCGGAATTTGTGTCCTCATCGCCGTTAAGCAGTCTGCAGATCCTCAGTAGCGACTGTGACTCTATAACTATGTTTCCCTGGTGGTCTTTACAGCCTTTTTACCTTTTGGTAAAACTTCCGAATCTCATTCCTGTCATGGCACCTCTCTATTTCCTCAAACGAGCGCTTCTCATGCTGCTTCTTTTTCTTTTTGAGAATTTGGTGTTCTTCCCTTCTTTTCTCCTTGTAAATCGCGTTATACGTGCAGTTGCTTTTTGCTTGGCTGCATTTACCTCCCTGCATTCTTCATCGAACCATGGGTTTCGTTTTGGTGGCCGAGTGAAACCGAGAACCTCAGAGGCAGCGGTTCTGATGGCTTCTTGGCATTGCTGCCACTGGTCTTCAATGTTTAATGCTGGCGGCATGGGATTCAAGGATAATTGAAGGGAAACTCGATTGGAAAAGGCATTGGCAATCTCTTGCAATTGTAGCTTTCCGACGTCATATCTCTTCACAGCGTTAGTTCTTGCTGGTCGTGAACAAGATATCCTCATTCGTACCTTGGCTACAACAAGGTAGTGGTCCGAGTCAAAGTTGGCCCCTCGGAAAGTTCGGACATCTAGCACACTGGAAGAGTGCCTTGCGTCGATCGCAACATGGTCAACTTGGTTGACGGTTAATTGATCTGGGGATCGCCATGTACCTTTATGAATTTTGAGATGCGGGAGGAGTGTACTACTTACAACAAGATTTAGCCCCGCAGCAAAATCGATTAGCTACAGTCCGTTTTCGGAGGTTTTGTCATGGAGGCTATGCTTACCGATTGTGGGCCCTATTGTGGTAACCGTCGGAGCGGAATTCTCTCCGATCGGAGACATTTTGCTTCGTGGTATTTCTCTGATCGGACGATCCGACGTTCTCCGATAAGTTTTTGTTGCGGAGATTTTAGTTTTGGGAATGCAATGCATTGCCGCATTTGTGAAAAATTTCTTACGACGACAACTACTTCGAAGCAAAATTGAATCTCCGAAAAGAGATGCGTTGCGGAGAAAACTCCGCTCCGACGGTTACCACTATAGGGCCGTGTATTTCCAAAGATGTCCTCCTTCCCCAGCTTTGCGTTAAAATCGCCAAGAACGATTTTCACGTCGTGTCTAGGGCACTGCTCATACGTTTCTTCGAGGAGCTCGTAGAAACCGTCTTTCTCTTCTGTGGGGGCGTGTGCGCATACAAGGCTGATTTTGGCGAATTTAGCCCTGATGCGGATGGTCACTATACGCTCATTGACTGGATTTTGGCTAATCACCTTATCCCTGAGTCTTCCTCTAACGACAAGTCCGCACCCAAATAAGCGCTATTTCTGTTGTCTGTAGCAGTCGCCATAGTAGATGTCACAGTTTTTCATCTTCTTTATGCCCGGTCCACTCCATCGCACTTCTAGGATGGCGGTTATGTCTGCTTTGCAGCAGTCCAGGGCGTCTGCTAATTCTCCAGCTGCACGTAATCCATTAAGTGACGTTCCACGTGCAGATCCGGAGGTCATTGTCCTTTATTCGTTTGCTTGGGTCGTAAACTTTAAAATCATTATCGTTATCCGATGCTGTTGTTTGTTTCGGAACTGTGATTTTTTTACGTGGTTGGGTAGTTAACCCCACGCACACGTATACGTATTACAACATTACACCATATATATATGGCTCTAAAATCATTGTCATATATATGGAGACATACAAATTCCGCCATATATATATATGACTATCACACTTATATGACAATAATGTGCCATATTTTTTTTTGTCAACTCATCATATTTATATGAAAGAAATTTGCTTGTTTTGAAGTTAAATTTTCTTTGATATTCTTTTATTATACTGTAATTTTGAGCAAAAACTGACTTGTGTTACTTAGCTGCAGATGTGATGATTTTCTTAATATGGAAAAACACCATTAGTGCAGTTAGGTCTAGCAACTGTGTTCTTTGCTCAAATAGAAAAAAGCACAATTAGACTTGTGCTTACATGAATGAATTAACGAAATTTGGAAGAAAAGCATAAATAGACATGTTCTCTTACAGGAATGAATGAAAAAATTTAGGTAAAAAAAGCATAAGTTGACTTATACCTGTGAACTTTCGAATTACGAAATTGCTTTAAAGGCATAAGTAGTGACTTGTCTTGTTATTCCTTTTGCTATAGTCTGGAATTTCCTAACTTATGTTTTTTTTTTTTCTTTGTAACGGACAAAGATATCAAAATGAAAAATTCTCAGACTGAAATGTGAAAAAAATGCATCATTAACTTAATTTCAGCATAAGTCGACTTATGCTGTTATGGGTTATTGCCACAGATTATGTACATTAGATTTACAGTTTCGATATTGAGAAATTAAAGTCGCAGAAGAAGACAACTAGAAAACTGTTTTTTTATCAGCCTAGTTCGCAGACCCAAGAATGATGTTGTATCCATTAAGCAAACAATCGCTAGTTCGTATGACGCAGTCGGACGTAATTGTTTGATTTAGTGTAAAAACTACGTACATTTACTTGTTTTCAAATAAAGTTTGAAAGTTTCAGCTTAATAAACTTGGAAAGTTTGAGATTTTGATGGGATCTGAGAGTGTTGTGACCGAATAAATGAACGACGATTGAGTTTCAGTTCCAGACTGGCTTTAATGTCACCTTAAAATTAGATTATATGAAAGGAGTATAGAAATAGAACAGAGAAGATCTACACGAGATAGCTTACGTTTGTGATTCTAACAGTTAGTTTCCCAAAACTAAATTTGGAGTGAAGTTAAGGAGTGATTTATTCACTACTCATTTTATTTTGGAGTAATGGAGTGAACACTAATACACTGATAGTCAGTAAACTTACTTTAGCAATTCAGAATATAACTAATAAAACTATAGTCAAGGTTTTTTTTTTTTGTTATACTATTATCAGAAATATACACAATGATGGAATAGCTGAAATATCAAAAAAAAAAAATATATCTTAATATACCTATATAAATCACGTGTCACAATGTTTGTCCGCAATGGACTCCTAAACTACTTAACCAATTGTAATCAAATTTGTACACCGGGTGCAGTTTGATACAACTTGGTAGATAGGATAGCTTGCATCTCAATTTATGATCGACCACCATAATTACGTGTCACAATGTTAGTCCGTGATGGACTCCTAAACTAATTAACCGATTTTAATTAAATTTGGATACCGTGTGCAGTTTGATCCAATTTGGAAGATAGGATAGCTTACATCTCAATTTAGGATCGACGACCATATGTTGTTGAGACTAAAGTATAATTTAAATTTATTGAAAAATAAACGAAATACAGTGAATTTTACTTTTTTATTTTTGGAGTAAGTATAGCCGGCTAAAGCCTGAACTACATCGAAACACAAAGTGAAAAAAGTAAAAAACTAAAAAAAGTAAAAGCTTTTCAAATACACACATATTACTGCGTGACATCTGTTGGCAACATTTAAAAAACTCCGAAAAGCTTTTTGATGGTTAAATATTTTAAATCAAAACAATAAACAACTTGTCAAAAAAGAAAAATTTCTGTTCTTTGGAGCTGGCTATGGTTAATGTTCAATAAATTTAATTGAATATCTTTCAATTTACTTTAAAATTTGAAAACAAAGTTGACATTTACTTGAATTTTATAATTTTCAAAATTGGTTTGAAACTATGAAAGAGCTTTTGTTTAGAAAACTACAGGATTTTAGTGATGAAAGCGCTACCTTTCAAGAAAAATAAACAAAATTATTTGATTGTGTTTGTTTTCAAAAAATTGCCTAAAGTGAAAGCTTCGATATGTGCGAGCTTTCACTTTTTTAAACTGAGAGGAAGAAATACAAATTTGTTTTTGATAGAGAAGTTCGGATATATTTTTGACTTTTTTAGGAAACTTTTTACTTTGTGTTTCGATGTAGTTCAGGCTTTAAGTGTAGCTTGACTTAAGTATAAATCAAATACAAATTAAATTCATGTTATAGTGAACATATTCAGGCGAAATTACTCTTGCTTTTTGATAATTGGTGTTTCGTTATTCAATACTGAAATTAAACTATATACATGTAAGTATTATTAGCCACGCGTATACAGCTATTCAATGCGCTATAGTAGCATTTTTTTCAGTTTATTTTGTAACGATTAAATTGTTATTTTCAGTTGAATGCCACCCAAAAAATCTAACCTTGGGTTAGCTGCAGTGTTGCGGAAGATCTCAATTATAATTTGGGATGAGTGCACAATGGCTCAGAAATATTCAATCGAAGCATTGCATAGAACTATGCAAGATTTAAACGGTAATGATAAACTTTTCGGTGGTGCTCTCTTACTTTTGTCTGGTGATTTCCGCAAGACATTACCAGTTATACCTCGCTCTACTTTCGCGGATGAAATTAATGCATGTTTAAAACAATAATTCTTATGGCGAAGTGTTGAAATACTTCGATTGACCATAAACATGCGCGTGAGATTGCAAAATGATCCATCAGCACAAATATTTTCCGAACGGTTACTAGATGTTGAGAACGGTGAAATAGAGCTGCAACCAAATACTCAATGCATTAAACTGCCAGACAATTTCTGCACTGTTCTTCAGGAAAAAAATGAATTGATTCAGAGTATTTTTCCGTATATACAGAGTAATTACTTGAATCATAACTGGCTCAGTCACCGGGCTATTTTGGCAGCTACAATGTTGATGAAATCAACTTCCAGATACAACAGTTGTTACCAGGCGATCTGATGTATTTTAAATCAATCGATACTTCTGTTAATGAAAATGATAGTGTAAATTTTCCAGTTGAATTTTTAAATTCACTAGATATACCCGGAATGCCACCACATAATCTTCGATTAAAGATGGGTTCAACTATTATTCTCCTGCGTAATTTATGCACCTCAATTATGCAACGGTACACGTTTGGTCATTAAAAAGATAACCAGAAATATTCTGGAAGCAATCAATTTAACTGGAAAGTTTAAAGGAAAACTGGTCCTGTTGCCACGTATTCCAATGATACCGTCAGATTCTACCATACCCTTCAGAAGGTTACAGTTTCCAATTCGTTTGGCTTTTGCCATGACTATAAATAAGTCTCAAGGCCAAACAATGTTCATTTGTGGACTAGATTTGGAAAATCCATGTTTTTCTCATGGGCAGCTATATGTTGCATATTCACGTGTAGGAACGCCGTCGAACCTATTTGTCTTAGCAAAAGACAGGTTAACCAAAAATATTATGCACCGATTAGTGCTAAATTAAATTGAAATTAAAATTATTTTTAAAGAAGATTTTAAACTATCCAACTAACCAACCTCATTAATAATATTAATTATCACGTATGTTATTTATGTAATTCACTCATTTGTTACAAACTTTTTTTGTTGTGATTATTGCTTTATATCAACTGTACGAAAATTTTGATCAATTGTGTTCAAAGTCCTTCCCCTTCAAATCCCAAACCAATAAATTTGTATACCAGCTTTAACGTTTCCGTCTTCTTTCATAAATAATAATTTCATTTTAGTAAGAGGTAACGGTAGTAGAGAATCAGTAATGAAGGTCACCATGATTTTTTTTACAAATAGCATCTATGTGAAAAAGCATTGTGGTACCGAGGTCTGAGGTTCTCCTACCATTCCAATTAAATACTTAATAACAACATCATATGAAAAAAAATGCTAGCCACAGCAACGCGTGGCCGGGTCAGCTAGTATATATATATAATTGAAGTCTATTGTTTTGTTAAAAACAACAGATAGTAAATTTTTCCTGAAAAAAAGTTTGCGATGAGAACCACTTAGGCAGTCAATGTCTACGTCAAGTCTTTAATTGAAACACAAAAAACATTGATTTTTTATTTTTTACTAAGCAGTTAAACAGAAAACATTAGGAATATTTGATTGAGGAACAAAAAAAAAAAAACTTTAAAAAAATGTGTTACTCATCGAAGTCGGATTCTGAACCTACATAAATACATTATATCTAAAACAAAAGCTGATTTTTGTTCTGGAAAAAATGAATATCTGAATTTGTTCAGTTCTTCCTGAATTTTTTGTTACGTGAAGGCAGATAAATCAACCACAAATAAAGCTACTACTTTGCATATTCTTAGGCAAAATATCAGATAGGCAGTTTTTTTTTAGAATTTTCTACTCGATGTAAGTGGTTCTCATCGCAAACTTTTTTTCAAGAAAAATTTACTATCTGTTGTTTTTAACAAAACAATAGACTTAAATTATATATACATATTTTTTTTTTGATATTTCAGCTATTCCATCATTGTGTATATTTTTGATAATAGTATAACAAAAATCTAAAAGAGTCGCAGTTACCTTCTTTGTTTAAAGAAAACAAAAAACTTGTTATGCGTTTTCCCACAAACTGCATTCTTGCAGATAGTCAGTTTTGCTTGTAAGCCGACAAAATAATAGGATTTTTCAAGAGGTTCTCCTGTACAACGGGGTCCCACAAGGATCACCACTATCTGCAATGCTCTTTTCTATAGCATTTAACGAAAAAAATAAAATAATAGACAATTATAAAATCCTTGATCATTACCGCAGATAATAATACATTCTTAATGATTTCTTAATGACATGTAAAACTACAATTTTAGCTGGATGTGGTTAGCCACCATGAGATGAAAGATATAAAGAAATTATGCTGAAACTAGCTGCGAAGCTATAAGTCAGCTAGACACGATCGTACCCTTTCTCTTGATAAGTTCGCAAAAAAACATACATCTTAACATATCTGTCGTCGTATACGAACTTAAACTAACAGTGTCAATTTTTATTCACGGGTGGGTCAAAAACAAATATCTATACAAGCTTTGTGGTAAGAAAAAATAATTTTGAACTTTGAACCGCATCAATCTTTTCTGCAGAAGCACAAGCGGTACACGACGTTATAAATTCTCAGAAAATACAAAATGCATTGGGTCATTTGCTCTAATAGCCTTTCAATTGTTCATGCTGTTGCGAATCTGAATAATAACACACTGGATGGATATAATAAAATCCGTGGTTAACTGGACACAGACAAACTCAGTCAATAAATATTCTTCAATATATTTTGAAAGAAACAAAGAAGTGGATTTATTAAGACTTATTAAAAGTAAATAAAATATTTTTTTTTCTTTATTTCATTTATTCTTTATGATCACTATTGTCTTCTTTCATTTTTTTTTTTCGTCTGTGAGCCGAAAGCCGTTGAAAAGTTTGCTTTCGAAAACAATATGAGATTGTGGCCTTTAAAAAGCTGTCGCATTAATCGAAAACTGCTCAGCTCAACGAACACCGTAACTTTAATTTGGGTTCCAGGACTTAGTGACATAACCAGTAATGAAATGGCGAACAAACTAACCAAAATCGAGCCAGCACTCGAATCCAGCGAAAGGAACAACTCCGTTCTCAAGCCAATAGAGCAAGAAACAAAGAATCTTACAAAAATTTCTATAAATCGCCAATGACAAGTGGTCGTTTTTAGAAACAAACCGGGTTTGCAGAAACCTATGGCCATTTCTGTATTTCCAAGAAGAAAATACAGAATTTCTTCTCCAGCTTAGCAGGCCCGACTCTCGCTGTTGATTGACATTCTCAGGGGTCACAACTAATTGGGTATCCACTGAATAGCTCGAAATGGTTAGTCCCCACCGGAACCCCCCCCCCCCAATTCCACCTCCTCTTTTGTTATTTGGGGAGCATAACAGATCCTTTAGATATAAAAGATGTGTTATCGCTTGCGGAACACCCTCACTGCCTCCCACCTGTACCTACACCTATTTAGAAATTTAAGATTACTTTGTAGTCTGTATAAATCAATAAATTTAAGCGTTTAAATAAAAGGCGAAGTCCAGTAGCTTTACTACCACATACACAATCATTCTAAATCTATCAATTTAGCTTAGAAGATCGAAGCAGTCTAACAGCACTTTTGCTAATGTTTACGTAGTTACCTGCGTAAGAAAACTTTAAACGCGTTTTTTGAGAATTCAAACTCTCATGTTTCGAAAAAAGTATTTTTCTATTCAGCCCTATCACAGATTCCTTCGTAATCGAAAAAAATTTAAGTTTCCCGATGTAACTATCACATAATCCATTCGGAGTGGAACGAGTTTCAAAATTCGGTATCACCAAATCCAAGTGGAATGTAAAATTGTCGTCTTTATATACGAAAAAAGTTGTGTTTTGCAGAAAAATGTGAATGATCTTGCTCATTTGGCGTAAAACAGCTGATTTCGATAACCAGCATGGTGGTATTTAGTGTGGCAACTGTAAATGCTTTCTTCGATTCCATTCGGATTTTGTGATCACAAATTTTTGTAGTTCGTAACTTAGCTTTCCGTGTAGAAGTTTTCTACGATGGAATCTGTGATAGGGCTGATTATGTTTGTTCGTGATATTATTAGTTTTCGTCTTAAATGTTTGTTTCTTCCAAATGAACTTGGCTTTCGTGTTCCCCCAAGAAATACAAGGACATCAGCTTTATTTTTTGTACGCTTTCATAGAACCAATTATGGCTATAATGAACCAATTTCAAGGTGCATCAAGGAAGCAAACTCAGTCTGGATTGTAGATTAGTTGACTTTTTTGAAAATGGTCCAAGAGAATCTTTTATAAATAACTTTTAGGTACTCTTGTGAATTTACATTATTGATGTATGTATGTATTGAGTTAATTTTTTTTAGTCAAGTCTGTATGAGTTATTCTTGATTTAACAAGACTTTAAGGTATTTTAAATAACAATTGAATTATATATAACAAGTAAAAAGTTATTCTGATTGACAAATAAACTAAACTAAACTTGAAAGTTAAAAAAAATTAAACCTTATTTACGTGTTGTAAGTGTTAAATTTCCGTGCAGAAAGAATGTTTTTTTCATTTTCTACTTATGTATAAAGGAAGAACTAACGGTAAATATTTTTATGTAATAAAGGAAAACTTGCAAAGCTGAGGGCTACGCCACCCGCTATCAAGACCTCATATATCGAGCTTTACCGGCAATTTATCGTAAGCGACAAAAAGAAAACTTTACAGGAGACATATTTTTTGTTTTTTTCCGGAGCTAATAAACGAGGCGAGCTAATTTTCAGTGTTTAGTTATGTTTTTTATGTGCATCTTAATGGTTGTAAACAGAATCCTACGCTTTTTGGGCGTTTACGATACATTTAATGGTCACTAATTACCACTCCCAGACCAAATTTTTGGCATTTACGACAAAATAAGAAAGGGTAAAAATAGTATTTTTGTGAAAATTTAACATAACTAGTTTCACCCTGTGGTCGAATTTCAACCACTAAATCTATTCCCTCTTTTTAACAAAAATTAAAAAATACACAGTGTTGTTTTTTTTACGTGTCCCTTCTAACGCAATTTTATCTGGGTGAACTAGCTGAACCGCTAAAAATTTATTCAGAGAGAATATGAATTTCAATCGGATACGTCATCGTTAACTGGGGTAAATTGGTACGACAAAAAACAATTCGCCTATTAGTATATTATATAGATTTATTTATTGTAAGTAACAGAAAAGAAAAATTTGTTTGCTGTATGTAAGTAACAAAAATACAATATTCTTTTTCGTTGTGGTACCGGTCAGGAATTGGAATAAGGTGCCTTTGAAATGCGATTTGACCCTGGACGATTTGACCCGGTAGGAAAAATTGACAACGCAAGTTCTTTCCAATCATTAAGACCAGTATAATTCAGATAGATTGGTTCTTGCATTTGAAATCATTGTTGGCCATTCGGAAGGGGCCCAAACTGTTTTGCGAATAGAAGACTCAATTTTGCCATGACACATGGACAACATACTTTTATTGCGATTTTGTCCCGCGCAACTATCACAATAAAGATGAATAAATTCCTGCTGATCCACTAAATTCAAATATTTGAACATAATAGATGAAATTTCGTTGCACATCCGTTTGTCATATTTCGCTGTAAGCTTGCACAGAGAAAAGATGAATCTAACTTACTTTTTCTATTGATCTGAGAGGAATATTTTTTTATATTTCTTTAGTTTACATATTCATCTGGATGTTCCAGAGTTTTGTGTACTTTTTTCTCGGCTTTCCTATGTCTGTCACACAATTTGCATTTGTCTTTTTTAGGCAAGTGTTTCTTGCCTGAAGTAATCATTCTCGAACTTAAATTGAAACTCTCTTTGCGATATTACTGAGGAATCTAAATTTCTGTTTCCAATTGGCAATATATTTTATAAAGGGTAGAAACGTTGGAAAATTTTTGTGGTGTTTGTTACTTTTGTATCGACAGTTTTAATAAGATGGTACTGCTGGGAGTTTTTCAAAAAAAAAAAAAAAGACTTAAAAATGACAATTTTGATCTCGGAGGTTTTGATATTAGAGCCATGTCTAGTTTCGGCATCCCTGCAAAACTCGTAAGACTATGCAGGATGACTTTGGAGAATTCACGCTGCTCCGTCAAGGTCGGTAAAGAACTCACCGAGACCTTTAATGTCGAAAAAGGTTTTAGGCAAGGCGATAAACTGTCATGCGATTTCTTCAACATCATACTTGAACAGATTGTAAGAAACTCAAACGTCAACACCAGAGGAACAATCTTTCAAAAGTCTGTACAATTACTCGCCTATGCAGACGATATTGACGTAATGGGAAGAAAAAAGCGTGATGTCATAGGTGCTTTTGCGAGTATTGAAACAGAAGCTCCAAAAATGGGTTTGATGGTTAATGAGGGCAAAACGAAGTATATGTTGTCATCAAACAAGGACACAGAACATCGACGAATTGGACAAATCGTCACAATAGACAGACATAACTTCGAGGTACTACAGGACTTCGTCTACCTAGGATCCGCTGTAGACACGGACAACAACATCAGTGCGGAGATCAAACGGATAATAACTCTTGCCAACCGTTGCTTCTTTGGGTTAAGAAGGCAATTGAGAAACAAAACCCTCTCCAGAAAAACCAAGGTAACCTTATATAAGACCTTAATCATCCCAGTCCTGCTTTACGGCGCGGAAGCATGGACCTTATCGAAAGCGGATGAGGAAACCCTTGGTCGTTTCGAAAGAAAAATTCTCCGAATGATCTTTGGTTCCGTATGCAAAGACAATGTGTGGAGAAGAAGATACAACAACGAGCTGTATGAGCTGTACCGCGACATGGGCATAGCCAGAAGAGTACGCATCGCGAGGCTACGATGGTTGGGCTATGTTGAGCGGATGGACCCAAACGCTCCGGCTCGTCGGGTGTTCGAAAGCACATTGCAGGAAATCGCGGAAGGGGAAGACCTCGTCTAAGGTGGCGCAATCAAGTGGAGGATGACCTCAACCGACTCAGTGTGCAAAACTGGAGAGTGCTCGTCCGAAATCGAAGTCGTTATAGAAGGATGTTGGTTGAGGCCCAGGTTCACCCGAACTGTAATGCCCACCTAAGTAAGTAAGTAAGGTTTTGATATGGGCAACACGTTTTCGAACACTTCTTTACATAAATTTTTTTTTTCTGAGCATATCGAAGAGTCTTTTGGGAAATATCAAGAGTTTTTAGTAAAAAAAAAATTGATTTTACAGTTATTGCCACACCTTTTGTTTATGGCAACATCAATCCATGTCGTTTGCATCTCTTACAATAAATTTTTTTTCTAGGTAATTCAGTATTTTAAAGCTTTATTGTAAAACTAATGATATAGAATGACGCACAACTGAATAAACTATCGAACTGCATCATTAAAACAATTTATTAAAAAATGTCGCTTACGATAAATTGGCGGTTAGGGCTCGATATATCATGTCAAAAAAACCGTATGTTAGACTAAATAAATACCTGTAAGATTATGAAAGAATCATTTTTATGTTACTTAAAAATGATAAGTAGTTAAGGCGCAATTGTTACAAAGAGTATTGCCCCTTCCGAAGACTGGCAAGTTCTTCTACCCTTCTGATCTGACTACAATTTATAATCAGCCCTATCATCGTAACAGATCGGAGAAATATACGATCGTACAGAAGTTCCGATCTTAACATTTATTTTGTTTATGGTATCCGTTTTGTAAAGGAAACACTGACGCATGTAGGTGACATAAAACAACCCTTCCGCCTTCCGCGACTACTTTGCTGTCGGAGACATCGGATAGAACAGAAAACCAAGAAATCGGCATGCATCGCATGAATTCCGAATGCGTTCCCACCATTTTCACATTTAGTCGCCATGCATCGCATGTATTCTAGACACGTTGCGGTGAGTTTGACATTTTCATCTGTTTCGTTCTTTTCGGAGATATGTCCGGTTAAGCAATCGGAAACGTTACCATAATACAAATATCTTACATTTCGTACAAATCGGATTAAATTTCTTTCCGATCTGTTACGATAATAGGGCTGAATACCTTCATCCGCCCGAAACGGGAGTATAACTCCCATATCTGGTCAGGTGCTCCCCAAACATATTTGTGCCTACTTTATAGGGTACGAAATAGAGCGTCAAAATTGATAGGGGATAGTTCAATTGTAAAATGGTAGACACGTGCACCCAAGAGGACCCTAGCGTTCATAGGTTTTTCTTAAAACCCACCTCTGTCTATCAACTCCTACTCTCACCTCCACGTGGTGAACGTGGTCTCAACCCTAGTGGAAGGTTGTTGGTGGCAGCAAACGAGAGAGGGGGGGAGAGGTGTTCCCACTAAGGCACCTCTTCTTTCATCCAGACGGCAGCGGAGGAATTCCCTAGATGGAATCAACGGTGGCGTCTACAGTTCCAGTCAGGTTGAACTACTTAGTGAACACCTTATAGGGCTACTACAGCATATTTGGAGCCCAGGCCTATAAGGAGCGGTTTATCCGGCTTCCCATCCTTGGAGCTATACAAGGATCTGGTCCTCCAGGTTGGGGGTCGTGCTGTCGGGGTGACTTCCCGGCCACGTAAAGCAATTATTAGTTGCGAAGCACCAACAAGCCTCGGATACGGACGGATTTACTGATGACGAACCTAGCAAACGAAAAACGGACAACGAGCTTCGGATCTGTACGTGGAATGTTAGGTCCCTTAATAGACCACGTGCAGCCGAACAATTAGCGGAAGCCCTAAACTGCTACAAAGCAGATATAACCGCTATCCAAGAAATGCGATGGGATGGGCCAGGTAGACGCAGACTAAAAGACTGCGATATCTACTACGGCGATTGCTACCGGGAACAGAAGCAGCGACTGTTTGGATGTGGATTCGTTGTTGGAACTAGACTTAGGCAAAAAGTCTTGAGTTTCAACTATGTGAACGAGCGCATAGCAACAATCCGCATCAAGGCTAAATTCGTCAACATAAGCCTCATTTGCGCACACGCCCCCACAGAGGAAAAGGATGAAGACACCAAAGACGTATTCTACGAGCTCCTGGACAAAACATATGAGCAGTGCCCTGGCTATGACATTAAGATTGTTCTAGGAGATTTTAATGCCAAGCTAGGAAGAGAGGATATCTTTGGTGGAATAATCGGAAGATACAGCCTGCACGACAACACCTCCGATAACGGATTCAGGCTGATCGATTTCGCTGCGGGGCGAGATGTTCTGGTAGCTAGTACGCGGTTCCAGCACCTCAATATCCACAAAGGGACATGGAAATCTCCTGATCAATCAACCGTCAACCAGATTGACCACATTGCGATCGACGCACGGCACTTCTCCAGTATAGAGGATGTCCGAACATTCCGAGGGGCCAACATTGACTCGGACCACTACCTTGTTGTAGCCAAGATACGACTGCGGATATCCCGATCCAAGCCAACACAAGGAAATACTGTGAGACAATTCGACGTTGGACGACTACAATCGCAAGAGATCGCCAAGTCTTTTTCCGATCGAGTCTCTTACAACCTCTCAAGGAGTCCTATGCCGCCAGCATCAAGTATAGAGAACCAGTGGCAGCACTGCCAATCAGCCATCAGAGATGCCGCCTCTGAAGTGCTGGGTTTCACACGGCCACCACAACGAAACCCCTGGTTTGACGACGAATGCCGGCAAGCGCATGCAGCTAAACAGGAAGCATACAAAGCGGCGCTGCACAAAAAGACTAGAACTGCTTATGAGCTCTACAAGCAGAAGAGGAGAGACGAACACCGGCTTCTCAGACGGAAAAAGAGAGAGCATGAGAAGCGCGCGATCGAGGAGATAGAAGGGTGCCACAGCAGGAATGAGGTTCGGAAGTTTTACCAGAAGGTAAAAACAACAGCCTCGGGCTACAAGCCCCGAGCCGAAGCCTGCAAAGACGATCAAGGGAACATCGTGGTGGAACCGCAGTCTATGCTGAGGATATGGAAAGACCACTTTTCCAAGCTCTATAACGGCGATGATGGACCCAATTCCGCTGTTAGAGAGATAGAACCATTCGATTTAGGCGACGTAGACCAAGAATTCCGCCAACCCGACCTGAACGAAGTGAAGACAGCAGTGTCCAAGCTAAAGTCCAACAAAGCTGCTGGAGCTGATGGCCTCACTGCCGAATTGTTTAAATCGGCCGGCGATGACCTGGTCAGGAGTATGCACCAGCTCATTTGCAAAATATGGTCGGAAGAAAGCATGCCCGATGAATGGAACCTCAGCATCGTTTCCCCGGTCCTCAAGAAAGGAGACCCTCTGAACTGCGCCAACTACAGAGGTATCAGTCTTCTTAACATCGCGTACAAGATCCTCTCTGCCGTATTGTGTGAGCGTCTGAAGCCATTCGTCAACAACCTGATAGGTCCTTATCAGTGCGGCTTTAGACCAGGAAAGTCCACCATAGACCAAATCTTCACACTACGGCAGATCTTGGAAAAAACCCAGGAGCTTCAAATCGATACCCACCACCTTTTTATCGATTTTAAGGCCGCATATGACAGCATCTATAGAGAGGAGTTATATAGAGCCATGTCTAGTTTTGGCATCCCTACCAAACTTGTCCGATTGTGTAGGATGACGATGGAGAACGCACGCTGCTCCATCAGGGTCGGAAAAGATCTCACCGATACATTCGATGTCAAAAAAGGTTTTAGGCAAGGCGATGCACTGTCATGCGACTTCTTCAACATCGTTCTTGAAAGAATAGTGCAAAACTCCTACGTCAACACAAGAGGCACAATCTTTCAAAGGTCCGTTCAATTGCTCGGATATGCCGACGATATTGACATAATTGGAAGAACGCAGCGTGATGTCAATGGCGCGTTTATGAGCATTGAGACGGAAGCGAAGAAGATGGGTTTAGTGGTAAATGAGGGCAAGACCAAGTATATGCTGTCATCAAGAAAGGACACCCAACACCGACGTCTTGGACAGAACGTCACGATTGACAGCTATAACTTTGAGGTAGTTAAGGACTTTGTCTACCTAGGCGCCGCTATTAATTCAGACAACGACACCAGCGCTGAAATCAAACGAAGAATAACTCTTGCCAATCGCTGTTTCTTCGGACTAAGAAGGCAATTGAGTAGTAAAGTCCTCTCTCGAGCAACTAAAGTGTCCCTGTATAAGACACTTATCATCCCGGTTCTTATATATGGCGCAGAGGCATGGACCTTGTCAAAGGCAGACGAGAACGCTTTAGGATGCTTCGAGAGAAAAATTCTTCGGGTGATATTTGGTCCCGTCTGCATAGATGGAGAATGGAGAAGAAGATTCAACGACGAATTGTACGGGCTGTACAGCGACACTGACCTTGTCAAACGAGTCAAGGTCCAGCGGCTTAGATGGCTGGGTCATGTAGAGCGAATGGACACCAACGCTCCGGCCCGGAAAGTCTTCGAATCCAATCCCGAGGGACGGCGCAGTAGAGGAAGACCGCGACTCAGGTGGCGCACGCAAGTAGGAGAGGACCTCAACCAACTTGGCGTGCAAAACTGGAGGCAGCTAGCTAGGGACCGAGTTGGCTGGAGAAGCATGTTGGTTGAGGCCCTAGTCCGACCCGGACTGTAGCGCCACCTTAAGTAATTAAGTAAGTTCAATTGTAAAATCGATTAATTTTCTTGAACATCATCAAAACGTTACCTGCCTCACTCTCTTTTATCGCTTTTTTCACAAAAAGTGCTCTAGTGAAATAGCCAGCTGCATTCCTCCCTTTAAACAGTTTAGGCGCAACACCCACCTCACAAGGAATGCTCATCAGTTTTACCTTGAGCCCAACTTCAGACGCACAGTCAAGTATAGAGATTCATATTTTAGTCGCACCACCCGAATGTGGAATGCTCTACCTGACCATGTTTTTCCCCTACATTTATGATTCACAAAAGTTCAAAAGCAACGTGCATCGGTGTCTCCTTCCAAATTCTATCCTATTTTCCTAGATGCTCGCATTGTGTTCTATAACATTATAAGACAACTTTATTATTATAAGGGTAGTCATAACCCCTTGATGTGCGCGTTAATTATAAAAAAAAGTCAGTTCAAATTTTACGTTTCAATGTCTGTAGCTTTTGTGTCAATAAAACGTTCGAGTATTTTTATGTAGATCAATCGCTCTCAGAGACATTTTACCCCCACTCCTTAAAATGTTGCTAATGGCCGATTTTGGTGCACAAAGTACTCGAACGTAACTCCTTCTTACAAACAAAAAAAAAAAAAAAAAAACAATTTCGCCTTCACTGCAAGAAGGTTCTTCGTATGAAAATGAAATTTAAAAAACCTTCTTTATATCAAAAACGTCGCTATAAAAAAGTTCTAAATTTAATTTATTTACAAAAAAGGACAAGAAATTAGGATTAAGAGATCTACTCTGAATTCATGCACATAATGGTGTTGTCAAACGTTAAGTAGAAAATAATTTGCTTGTTTTAAATTTGTTGTGTCAGCGTTAGGTAGAAAAAATTGGTATGAACTATGAAAATTCAGTAATTTGTTATATAAAACAAATAACAAAACATCAAAATGTGAATTCCTATACCTGAACATCAATTTAACCTTCAATACTAGGAAAAAACCTAAAAACGTGTTTCATTGAAAGGAGTTGTTCTCGATTTGAGGGCAAATCTTTCGAATTTAAATGCAGAACGCTATATCTTTAGACTTCCGAAAGAAATAGTTTTTAAGAAGCATTTTTGGAAAGGAAAAAATTAATTAGGATATTACCTGTAATAACGGGCACTGCTCTCGCGCAATCTACCAGTTATGTCTGGCATTGGTAGTGCATACAATTTCCTATCATATACATATCTTCGCCATAGTTGACTCAAACTGCCACTGCCCGTTTCTCCTTGCAAAGATTCTTGACTATACATGTCTATCAACTGAGCTGGGCCTGGCATGATTCTCCTTTCATAGGGTGCAGGACGGGATGCTCCAGTATTGGCATTAGACGTTGACGAAGAAGTTCCCGTAAGATCCAGTGTATTCCTATTTGAAAGAATAATATTAAAAAGACTGATTTAAAGACCCAATCGATCATCCAAATCGTACATTGCTAAGTCATCCATGTAAATGTGCACTGGTCTGTTATACAATGACGGCAGTCTTGGATAGAGGTGCGCTGGTATTGTGAATGGAGGAAATGCATCTGGGTTTGGTGATACTGGTACCGGTTGTTGCACTACATACTCCTCAAATTGATCCATCGACTTTACATTGTGTATGATCGATTTAAAAGTTTGCTTACACAGAGGACATTCTGGTTTGACCTGAAAACAAAACATCAGAATTAGAAACTACTTATCTTTTTTATCTTGCATTGTGACTCATGGTTATCATACCTTGCTCCATTCAAGAAGACACTTGAAACAAAATTGATGCATACACGAGTCAGTGAAGCATTTGTTTCTGCATCTTCCCAGGCAAATTGCACAATTTGGTGGTGGTGATTGGGTGCCATCACCTCGATCGACTTCAGTTTCTTCAGCACTGCTAGCTGTGGTTACATCTGGAGATTTTATACTAAGCTGAGGTCCTGGTGTTGACGGACACTGTACACTGATTGTTATTTCGGGAATTGTGGGACTATAGTCAGTACGAAAATCTACATCTGGAGATTCGGCCATAATTGAACACTATGAACACAGTAACGATACAAACGAAAATTTTGACACTTATGATTTTTTGTTTTTTGATGTAAGCTTCTGCAAAAAAATCTATCGCACACTACAGATGAAAAATCAATCAAAGGCCAAGTATTTTAAAAGCAAAAAATTCGCTACAAAGAAAATCCGGAAAATCGTAATTCACTCGCGAGAAAAACTCCACAAAATGTCTACACAGCTGCTGCTGCTCATGATTACGATAATTTCTGATTCTGGCTGGTTGATGGTTGGTTGGTTCGATGACAGCGATGTCACCTTATATTTTCTTGCAAAAATGTTGGAGACAGTCGATTGTGAAACTTTAAATAAACTTTTTACACAGATAACCCGAGCTGTTGCAGCTAACCTATGAGTATTTTTGACAATAAATTAACAAACTTGATTGTTTGGCGTTGAAAATTTAACTTTTTCACAGATGAATGCTAAAAAAAATTCTTTTCGTGAGGTGTAATTCAGGGAATTGTTTCTTTTCTTGGGGTGGAATGAAATAACTGCGTTCGACAACTCGATATGATTTTCGAAACAAAATGAAAGGGCTTATTTTGTTGTTGTTTCGAAAATGCTTGCTGGTATGTTTGATTTGATTTGTTTTCGGCATTCGAAGTCCATGGTCTCTTCTCATCTCTAGTGTTTTCTAGAATTAGCCTGAGGAGCTGCCTACATCGATTGGCAGGCTTTTTGACTAGTTGTGAACACCAGAGTTACTAAATGGAAAATTGAATTCTTACAACTAAAATGCTAATAACTTTTTTCCTATACTTTCCCAAATTACAAAATTAGTTTTTTTAGTTAAAAGAGACCTTGATTGAGTTTAGGAAACCAAATCAGATCATGAAATTTGTGATTTTGGTACTATTTTAGTCAAAAATATTTTGTAATGCGTTTTTTAATGGATAATTAAATTTTTGCCACTAAAATGCTAATAACTTGTTTCCTCTACTTTCCCGAATTACAAAATAAGTTATTTTAGTTTGAAGAGGCCTTGATTGAATTTAGGAAACCAAAGCAGATCATGAAATCTGTGATTTTGGTACTATTTTAGTCAAAAATATTAGTAATGCTTTTCTAAATGGAAAATTGAATTCTTACAACTAAAATGCTAATAACTTTTTTCCTATACATTTCCAAATTACAAAATTAGTTATTTTGGTTCAAAGAGGCCTTGATTGAATTTAGGAAACCAAATCAGATCATGAAATTTGTGATTTTGGTACTATCTAAATCAAAAATATTTTTGAACCAAACAGTTCATGAAATCTTTTTTTTTTTACTAAAATAGTTCCGAAATGATAGATTTCATGAACTAAGTTTGCTTTTCAAATACAATCAACCATTTTTCAAACTAAAAAATCTAATTTTGTAATTTGAAAAAGTACAGAAAAAAAGTTATTAGCATTTTAGTTGTAAGAATTCAATTTTCCATTAAAAAACGCATTACTAAATATTTTTGACTAAAATAGTACCAAAATCACAGATTTCATGATCTGCTTTGGTTTCCTAATTTCATTCAAGGCCTCTTCAAACTAAAATAACTTATTTTGTAATTCGGGAAAGTAGAGGAAAAAAGTTATTGGCATTTTAGTTGCAAAAATTTAATTATCCATTAAAAAACGCATTACAAAATATTTTTGACTAAAATAGTACCAAAATCACAAATTTCATGATCTGATTTGGTTTCCTAAATTCAATCAAGGCCTCTTTGAAATAAAATAACTAATTTTGTAATTTGGAAATGTATAGGAAAAAAGTTATTAGCATTTTAGTTGTAAGAATTCAATTTTCCATTTAGAAAAGCATTACTAAATATTTTTGACTAAAACAGTACCAAAATCACAAATTTCATGATCTGATTTGGTTTCCTAAATTCAATCAAGGCCTCTTTGAAATAAAATAACTAATTTTGTAATTTGAAAAAGTACAGAAAAAAAGTTATTAGCATTTTAGTTGTAAGAATTCAATTTTCCATTAAAAAACGCATTACTAAATATTTTTGACTAAAATAGTACCAAAATCACAGATTTCATGATCTGCTTTGGTTTCCTAAATTCATTCAAGGCCTCTTCAAACTAAAATAACTTATTTTGTAATTCGGGAAAGTAGAGGAAAAAAGTTATTGGCATTTTAGTTGCAAAAATTTAATTATCCATTAAAAAACGCATTACAAAATATTTTTGACTAAAATAGTACCAAAATCACAAATTTCATGATCTGATTTGGTTTCCTAAATTCAATCAAGGCCTCTTTGAAATAAAATAACTAATTTTGTAATTTGGAAATGTATAGGAAAAAAATTATTAGCATTTTAGTTGTAAGAATTCAATTTTCCATTTAGAAAAGCATTACTAAATATTTTTGACTAAAATAGTACCAAAATCACAGATTTCATGATCTGATTTGGTTTCCTAAATTCATTCAAGGCCTCTTCGAACTAAAATAACTAATTTTGTAATTTGGGAAAGTATAGGAAAAAAGTTATTAGCATTTTAGTTTAATCAGCTGCTTATAAAATGTACAGCGGCTCACCAGTATTATGTTTTTTGAATTTTTTGGCAAAACTATCGTTTTCCAAATTCGGAAAAGTCTTTCCCAAATTTTTCCAAATTTTCCCCGATCGATTAACACCAAAATTTCTGAATTTCATTGCTAGCGCTGCCAAGTATACGCCAAATTTGAAATTATTAATAACTTTTTTTTGGGACATTCCCAAATTGTGAAAACCATTTCCCAAATTTTTCTAAATTTCGTGTTATAGCGCTGCCAAGTAGACGGGGATACAAATTTCACCGTTAATAGCAGTCTGACAAGTTGACGGAGGCGGTTTGCTGCTAATTAAAGGCACAGCGGCTCGCCAGTATTGTGGTTTTTTTAAATATTCTCTTGTGGTATACATTCCAACTTTTGTGGACTACTTTCAAATTCAAGTTCGACAGTGCAAAAGGGGAAAGTGATAGTGCTTTAGATTTTTCATATACAATGATAAATATAATATTTTCACATTTTTTGCGGCTGCGGCTCATTGTGTTCACGCAGTTAGTTCACCATTATTTCATTAAATTCATTCGCGATGATATAGGCACCCTGTTGTATCATACTAGTACAATAATTTATCGTTCTCAAAAATTTCAGAAATGACAACAAAAACAACAACTGTCACCGAACTGCAATTTTCAAAACAGCAGAATAGAAGTGTCGTTCCGTTTCGACACTTCGACAGGCGGCCTTTTGCTTTTCTGCATCCCGCTCTGGAAATAAGTTTATTTATAATTTTTCCCTTTTGAAATGAAATCTTTTTAAAATCGACAAAAAAAATATATTATCTTTGTTTAAAAAAGTGATTTTTGTGAAAAATGTCGGGAGACGTACAACCGCGCAAGCGAAAGGATAAAAAGAGGAAACGAGGTGAAATAAAATTCTAATTTAAATTAATAGTTTTTAATGATTTGTCTCGAAAAGTTTTCAAATAAACTTATCAAAAGTGACGTAGGAATAATCCAGGTTTTCGGTCTTCAGCAATGTACTATGAGTGAATTACATAAAAGATGACCAGAACAAGGAACAAAAGATGAAACAAATTTGTGTTAAACTCAGTCAGATTTTTTTTTTATTATTATTTATAGCTAGAAAAGTATTCGGCTCAGATTTATTTAAAGAACTTTTTTTTTCTCTACCACACGACCCATGGTAATTTTGGGAGCAGTAGAAAATTTCTTGGTACACTTTGTTGTCGTCGTCGCGTGTATGATGTTGGCCGTTGCTCCCTCTCTTGATATCGCGTTTTTCTTGTTCCCTTGGGTATTCTTGGCTCCTATTCAAATTTGTTGGTTTATCTCTACAGTATCTCTCAAAAGGCAGGTTAAAGAGGTAGATAAACGTTTCAAAAAAAATAATTATTTTTAATATTCCTATGAAATTTGAAATTGTTCGCGATGTTGCTTGCCATTGATAAGCTGCGTAAATACACATGCCTTGATAAAACCACTTTTCAGTTGGACACCTGGACTGAAAGTTCAGGAATCCGAGATACAATTATGTTCGTTCTTTAAAAAAAAAAAAACATATGTGTTGACATAGGTTGGATAAAGTTGAACGAAGGAATAATAACAAATCCGTACTGTTGAAGACATTGCAGATCGGAAACCGTTTCGAAATCGTCTCCGAACTACACCTTTAAACATTGTTTCATATCGTTTGCATATTCATTCCAGAAAGAAACTATCAGAAAATAGAGAATTGAATCCCTTGAAAGAAATTGATATGTTGGTCTGTTTCTATACTCACTCACGGGAGCGAGCGAGGTTCTGTTCAAAAATTTTGTAATTTTGCCTCCTGCAAGAATTTAATTTAGCCGAACAATTGGCTCGGGCATTTGCTCGATTCTCAAATCTTCTGAAATCAGCTGATCAAAAAAAAAAAAAAAAATAGAAAGTAGGTATAATAGGTCTGTTCGTTGAACTTTCCCAGAGTAGACCCAGGTTTTCTTGACAACCCTATGGGTTGTCAAAAAAACCTGGGTTTTCCAGTCCTCAAAAAACGCTAAACCACAAATCATTACACATCCCTGTCTAAAAAAAATACATGCCAATTGACAGCCATCAAATCGCCACAGCAAAAAGCTAGGGCGAGTTGGGGGAAAACCTATGGCAAACCTATGGCTCAAAAAACACTCAATTTGACATTCAGGGTGAATTTAGGTTTCTCAAAAAACGCTTTGTGGCGACCATAGGGCAACCCCAGGGCTTCAACGAACAGACCTAATAGGTCTGTTCGTTGAACTTTCCCAGAGTTGACCCAGGTTTTCTTGACAACCCTATGGGTTGTCAAAAAAACCTGGGTTTTCCAGTCCTCAAAAAACGCTAAACCACAAATCATTACACATCCCTGTCATAAAAAAAAATACATGCCAATTGACAGCCCTCAAATCGCCACAGCAAAAAGCTAGGGCGAGTTGGGGGAAAACCTATGGCAAACCTATGGCTCAAAAAACACTCAATTTGACATTCAGGTTTCTCAAAAAACCCTTTGTGGCGACCCTAGGGCAACTCCAGGGCTTCAACGAACAAACCTATTATAAACGTGAAAGTTTGTATGTGTGGATGTATGTTTGTTACTCTTTCACGCAAAAACTGCTGAATGGATTTCAATTTCAGAATAACACATAGGCTACAATTTATCCCTAAATTCCCTCGAGAACGGGAACGTATACGGGAACTTAGAAACTACAACACCGATTTCAAAAATTTTTCCACTGTTAGAATGCTTCATTATCCCCGAGTAACATAAAAACTAATTCATCCCATATTCCTACGGTTCCCTGTATTCCCACGGGAGCAGGAACGTATACGGAACTTTGACACTACAGCACTGATTTCAAAAATTCTTTCACCGTTAGAATGCTACACTATCCCCGAGTAACATAAAAAATAATTCATCCTCATATTCCTACGCAAACGGTCACCATATTTCCACGTGAACGAGAGTCTTTACTGATATTGAAAATGCGAATGTAGCTATGTCGGTATGTTTTTCGTATGTCTCCCGTTCACAGAACCTGAGGAAGGACATAGACTATATATTTTTTCCCTATATTCCCACGGGAGCAGGAACGTATACGGGAACTTTGACACTACAGCACCGATTTCAAAAATTCTTTGAACGTTAGAATGCTACTTTATCCCCGACTAACATAAAAACTAATTCATCCCCATGTTTTTACGGTTCCCTATATTCCCACAAGAGCAGGAACGTATACGGGAACTTTGACACTACAACACCGATTTCAAAAATTCTTCCACCGTTAGAATGCTACATAATGCCGGGGTAACATTAACTTTAACTTATCCACGTATTCCCACGAAAACGGTCACCATATTCCCACGGGAACGGGGGTCTTTACTAATATTGAAAATGCGAATGTAGCTATGTCGGTATGTTTTTCGTATGTCTCCCGTTCAAACTGCTAAACAGATTTTATTAAATTAGCTACAGAGATGGTCTAGAACATGCGGAAGGATAAAGACTATACATATATCTATCCTTATATTCCCACGGGAACGGAAATGGGAATTCAAAAACTAAGGACTCAAAAGTGTTTTTAACAGGGCTACAAGGTGTTGAAATAGGGGTTTTTTTTTTTTTTTTTTTTATAATTAACGCGCACATCAAGGGGTTATGAATACCCTTATAATGTTGTTAGGAGAGGATTTGAAAGGAGACACCGATGCACGTTGCTTTTGAACTTCTGTGAATCGTAATGAAGGGGAAATACAGAGCCAGGTAAAGCATTCCAAATTCGGGTGGTGCGACTGAAATACGAATCTCTATACTTGACTGTACGCCCGAAGTTGGGCTCAAGGTAAAACTGATGAACATTCCTAGAGAGGCGGGTGTTGCGGCTAAATTGTTTCAGGGGAGGAATGCAACTGGCTACTTCACTAGAGCACTGCTTGTGAAAAAAGCGATAAAAGAGAGTGAGACAGGCAACGTTTCGACGATGTTCAAGAGAATCAATTGATGCTACGATTGAACTATCACCTATCAATTTCAACGCTCTATTTTGTACCCTATCAAGGAGGTGCAAAGATGTTTGAGAAGCACCTGACCAGATATGGGAGTTATACTCCAGTTTTGGGCGGATGAAGGCCTTATAAATTGTAGCCAGATCAGAAGGGGTGAAGAACTTCCTACATCGTCTCAAGAAGCCTAAGCATTTTGCAGCATTTTTGGCGACTTCAAATATGTGGTCATTCCAACGAAGATCATCGTTTACACACATACCAAGTACTGACAGCTTTTCGTTTTCTTCGATGCAGGTACCATTCATGGATAATGGCAATGGGGGAATGTTAAGCTTCAAGGACAAGAGACAGCATTGAGTTTTCGAAGCATTGAATTCTACTCTGTTCATAAGACCCCATGAAACAATGCTGTCGAGGTCAGAATTCAATGAGCTTATCATACGCAACCGTTCCAGTTCCACATCCGAAGAGCAGGGACGTGAATTTGGAAACGAATATGAAAAGCTGAGGGTCGAGTCGTCGGCAAAACAGTTAAGTGGATTAGAAGTTTCAGACAAGAGATCATTAATGAAAATGAGGAAGAGAGTCGGAGACAAAACGGAGCCCTGGGGCACACCAGCATTTATGAAGTGGGTATCAGACTTGAAGCCATCCAACACAACTTGTATTGAACGGTCGGAAAGGTAATTTCTAATCCAACGAAAAAGAGACTCATCGATACCAAAAGCACGTATTTTCGATAAAAGAGCCTGACGCCAAACTCTATCAAATGCTTTAGAAATATCAAGCGCAATAATCTTACTTTCTCCAAAACAATGTAAAGATTGGTTCCACTTTTCGGTGAGATAAGCCATCAAATCACCAGTGGACCGTTTGCTACGAAAGCCGTACTGACGGTCATTAAGAAGCTTTCGTTCTTCAAGATATTTCATAAGTTGACGGTATATCAACGTTTCCATGACCTTGGAAAAAAGGGACGTAAGTGCAATTGGACGGTAATTGGAAGGGGAGGAAGATTCGCCTTTTTTAGGGACCGGCTGGACAAATGCAGTTTTCCATCTGCTCGGAAAAATCCCAGCAGAATAGGAAAGATGGAAAAGTTTACGCAGTGGTTTTGCCAGCGTAGAAGAACACCTCTTCATAATAACGGCGGGGATTCCATCTGGACCAACGGATTTATGTATGTTGAGATCTTTGAGGACTCTCGCAACCGAGCGAGTTCGAAAAAATATCTGCTTCATCAAAGAATTTGCAGACTCGAGCTCAGGTGGAGCCAATATGCTATGAGGAAGTGTCGAGTTGGCAGCAAATTGGCTTTGTCGATGGAGCTGACATACAAAGAGTCATTGAAGACGAGCGTTGGGACCGATGACGTGGTCGAGTTCTTAATGTTCTTCACAAAAGACCAAAAGTTTTTACTTCCTTTTGGACACAATAGTATTTTTTGCCTTACTTTTTGGTCATGTAAAAACTTAGCCCTTTGTATCTGAGCATTACAGCTATTTCTGGCCCGTTTGAACAAATTTCGGTTTTCTACAGTAGGGTTATCTTTAAATTTGCGAAAACTACTTTCTCGATCCCTTATCGCCTCTTTACAGCTTGAATCAAACCACGAATTCTCTTTGGGGGTGATACTTTTTGTTCTGTGAGGAACAAAATTTCTCATGCCGTTGAGAATTACGTTAGATATCATATCAGCTGATGCATCAACGTTTCCGTCGAGAAAGCACAATGACCAATTAAAATTTCGAAAGAAATTATTCAGGCCGTCCCAATTGGCTTTCTCGTATTGCCACACAGTTCTTTTAGGGACTTTATCTTTTTTTACCGTGACGGAAAGCGAAATGAATGTTTCTTTTGGAAATATATACGCCATTTTTAAGGCTAGAAGTTTTATTTCCTAAAAAGTTAAAAATGCTGCTGAAAGTCACTAATCCACGCGGAAGAAGTCGCGGGCACAGCTAGTATAAAAATATAATGGACACGTTCAAGAACCTATCGGATAGCCGTATCTTAGATACCTTTTGAACGATTCAGATATCTTTTTCAGATTGCTGCAGACAATAGCTGTGAAATATTAAAATTCCACTTTTGAAAACAGAAAAACATTTAAAATATCTTTGCTAGACGATTAAAACTTGTTTTTTTTTCTTGATTTCCCATGCGTTTTAAAAGACTAGTGCTGAAATAAATGCACAACAAAACAATACTCGGATACCTTTAGATAGCTTTTTAGTAGAAAGCTATCCGGATACGATTGTTGAACGGCCCCAATATAATCACTCCTTGTTGCTTTGCTAATAGCGTTTTTCATTGAAATCCGAGAGAACTACTCTCAAATGCAGAACTACTCTTTTCAATGAAACAATTTTTAACAGTTTTGTCGTAGTATTGTTAATTTGAGAATTATGAACTGAGCCAGCTTATGAATTTATTATAAATTGGGAAACATTCAATTCAATTTATTCGTAACTCACAAACTAGCTTGTGAATTGAATATTTTTCAATTCACAATTTACATCTAGCTTGTGAATTAAATCCACACTTAAGCTATAAATTAGCTTAAGCTTTTACAACCCTGCTTGGAAGGTTGGAGGTTTTTACCCCCGAAACACAAATAAAAAAATGTTTTTCCACAGATATTGCCTTTCGCAAGGAATTGGCAAGTCCCTCAAAATTCAATTTATTGCCACGAATGGCTCTGTATCGATTGGCTGTTCGGAATTCGCAAAAAATTTTAGGTCTCGACCATTCCTCACAAGGTATAGTTGTGAGAAATTCAGTCCTCGGCGCCGGCGCTCCCGGCTCTGTTTCGCCACCCTGTTCTTTCCCAAAACCTTACCCGTATAGTAAATAATCAAACCTAATATACGAGTATGTGTTGTATGAGTTAATCAGGCATAATACACACTTTTTTTTTGTGAAAATCGAGGAAACGAAAATGCATCACCATAAAAAAGAAACCAATAAATGTATCGAATTAAATAAGAAAGTGAATGAGATAGATTATAACGGAGTTCACACAGTATAATACTTATACAGTACGACTTTGGCCTGATCGACCAATGTTGGTTAATGTGGTTTTCAAGATTTTTTGAAAATTTTTTAAGGATACCGTGTGAACTGCGCTAGTTGGACGGAGCGGAGGAATGTATGTCATAATATTGGACGACAAATCTGATAAATCTGAACGCAAATCACATTCGACGATCCAACATACATCAAACGAAGTCTGTCCAACTAATTGTACAAAGTGAACTCCGTTTATCAGAAGGTCTGGTCGTAACAACTTATTTGTTAATAATTTTATCAAAAGTAACAAATTTCGTAAAATATTCTGTGAGGGCGTATATGATGATTTTCTTTTGGCATTCGTAGTCCGAAATTTATTACAACGCGACGCCGAGGGGCGATAGGGGCCATTATTTTATATTCTCGGTCTCCTCTTTGTGTGATGCTTTGTAGCGTCTGTCGTTAACTAAAACTGTGCGTTCAATAGATTTTTTTTTGGATCAAAACAGAACAGAAAAGCACAGAAGCAACAATGAAAAACGTCAGGCAAGAAAGAAACAATAAAAGAAAATAAAAACAACAACCAATTTTTTTTCTGATATCAACTCAATTCGAAATTTTTTTTTGACACAAATAATTCATTTTAATACGTTATTTAAAAAATTTTTTTTTATATTTTTGAACTTCTCATAACAAATTAAAATTCCTATGAAAAACTACGTGCCAGTCAACAGTGCTTTTGGCAGTTTTCACCAATCTTGATCTTACTCTAAAAGAAAAATCAATAAAGGCTGTGCTAAACTGTTCTGAAACAGCTCATTAAACGCCTTAAAGACAGAAAGATCATAGAAGAACAGAAAGTTTCTCGTTGAACACTAAAAAACTGTTCTTTTCTGCCTGGAACAGTTCAGAAGAGCCTCGTTAAACCTGCCAACCACTAGGATGAAGCCAAAAAATTTTCAATCAATTTTCGCTTTTTATACCTGGTGGAAGTTTTGTACCCGTAAAAGTTTATTGAAAGTTAATAGATACGTATTTTCCCAAAACAAATTCATAAAATTGAATTCACCGGACTTAAACATTATTGAAAACGTTTTGTATTGGCTATCTCGTAGAGTTTATGAAGGTGGCAGACAATTTGAAGACAAGGACACTTTAAGCTATTCGTACTGCCCGGGCTCAAATTTCATATGATTATTTAAAAAAAAAAAAAAAACTATGATTCTATTCCAAACCGTGTAATAGAGGTTATATACAAAAATGGCGGACATACTCATTATTAATGTAAAAAAGCGTTATTAATAAATATTATTAAACCATAAAATGTAAACATTTCACTCATTTTTTTGTTTTTTTCATAAAATTTTGCATGTAGCCTCATCCTAGTGGAGCACCTTTTTATACTTATTTTAATTAATTGATTTTGGGAAACTCCAACGGTCGTTTCGAATTAACCCTTTAATTTATGAATTTGTAACGGGGAAATACCTACCTAATAACTGGTAATAAACTTTTCCGGGTACAAATCATCCACAAGGTATAAAAATCGAAAAACGATTGCAAAATTTGTGGCCTCATCCTAGTGGTTGGCAGTGCATATGCGCTTGCGTAAGTGGTCAGTTATTACAGTTGGGGGTTGTAAGAGCTTACTAACACTTTACATAAAGACTACTTTCAATAATTGAACTTTTTTTAACGGTTAAAAATAAAGTTAACCAGTGATCTTGACTTGACGACAAATTTATTTCGAATGCCAATACATCATACGATACATTAGTGTTCAATGACCTGTTCTAGAACAATTTCAGACAGAAAAGATCAGGCTTTTGATGTTCAATGAAAAATTTTCTGATCTTTTCTGATCTTTTTTGTGTTCAATGAGCTGTTCTAGAACAGTTTAGCACAGTATTTTCTGCACCTCCTCTTGAGCAAGTGCAAGTTTGGTGAAAACTGTCAAAAGCAGGTGTTGACTTTTTGCTCGTAGTTTTTTAAGCGCATTGTAATTTTAATTTGTTGTGAAAAGTTCAAAAAAATTTTTAAAAATCAGGAAAATAACACCCAACCTTGTGCTGAAAATAAAATTACTTATTCGTGGCGAAAAAACGCTAAATTAAATTGATATCTGAAAAAGAAAAATTGGTGGTTGTTTTTTTTCGTTTTTGTTGTTGCCTTTTTTGACAAGTTTGCTTGTTCTAACTTGCCATATGTATAACATACATTATACATAGAAGGCTCTTTTGAGTAAACAGGGTGTTTCAAACATAACTTTAATAGAGCAAACCTGGATATTTTTTGCCAACATTTTCTAATTCAACTGAGCTCTCACAGTTGTGCATTCTAAGTTATTTGAGGTTGTTGATGTCCATTATTCCATTACCGTTTTTCATGTTATAGGCAGCATAGTCACGCAATGCGATTTTTACTTGCGATTATAGGTACTATAAGGCAAGTCTTGCAATCGTGCATAAAAAAAATTTTGAGATAACAACTAAATATGACATTACGATGATAGAGAATACGAAAAAAGTGAGTCCTACAATTCTGTCTGTCTGTCTGTCTGTCTGTCTGTCCGTATATGGATCTACAGCCTGAACCGCATAACCGATTTTCTTCAAAATTTGCAGTTATGGTCTCTGGAGTAGCGTACAGAGGGGTTTTTGGAATTGGGTCTCTATATATGATATGACAATACCTATTTTTCTCGAAAACTGCTCTAACGATTTTGATAAAATTTTACATGAGGTATTAATTTTGAACAACTGTTCTAATGATGTAAAAATTTTTTTGGAAAATGTCTAAAAACGGTACCTCCCATAGTACCGTTTTTTTCAAAGCCGACTTTCTAGCTAGTGGCTAACTCGATTCTGACGAAATTTCATATTTAAGAAGTACTAAATTGTTTGAGAAAGATTGCATATCTATATTTCAAAAATCTAGTTTTTTCGAATTTTCATAAATTTTTTTAAAAACAATTTATTTTTTCGAATATTTTCAAAACGGTATATTTGATTTGTTTCAAATTTTTTGTCAATACATCTCTTAGCAAGATCTTAAGCCTTCTGTACTTGAATTTTCAAAACCTAATTTTTTGAAAAAATAGAAAATAAAAAACCGGTTTTTTAAAAAATGGCTCTAACGATTTAAATTAAATTTAAAGGGTTTGTATGTACTAGCGATTGCAAAAAAATGGCGTTTTTAGATTTTCACTTGAAACTTTTGGAACATTTAATTTAATTTTTTTTAATATTTTGCGTGATTTAATTCAATTTTCATAATTAATGTGGAGTTGGTAGCCCTGTACCACAAAATATATTAACAATGAATACTTAAACCTTTAAATCAGTCTTAAGATTTTGGTATTTTACTTAGCAAACGATCGCAAGTTCGTGCGACCCAGTCGTGCCCATTTTTTTTTTTAACTATGCCCATGTTGCTCATACAGTTCGTTGTTGAATCGTTTTCTCATTCGGAGTATTTTTCTTTCGAAACGATCAAATGTTCAGGTCCATGCTTCCGCGCTGTAGGACTTGAATGACCAGTGGGTTACCTTGTCTTTTATAGAGAAGACTTGATTTCTCAATTGTCTTCTTAACCTAAATTAGAATGGATTGGCAAGAGTAATTCTCCATTTGTTATTTGCTGTGTCTATAGGGAATCTTAGGCAGATGAAGTCCTTTACTAACTCGAAGTTATGTTTGTCAATTTTGAATTTATGTTCAGTTCGTCGATGCTCTCTGATTTTGTTTGATGACAACATATACTTCGTTTTCCTTATTTTTCTTCCCCTTAATTTGAGACGAGGTCTTCCTCTTTCCCTGCAATACCATTTCGAAAGCCTGTCAGGCCTAAGCGTTGGTGTCGATCCACTCTAAAGTTCAACTACCTCGAAGTTATGTCTGTCTGTGACTTTTTTTTTGATTCGATGATGTTCTCTGTCCTTGTTTGATGGCAGCATATATTTCGTTTTGCGTTCATTAACCATTAAACCCATTTTTGCTGCTTCTGTTTCAATGCTCGCAAAAGCACCTATGACACCACGCGGAGAAGTCTAGAAAAGTAGAAGCGTTAGATGGAATGACTAACTGCTTCCCATTCCCAAGGAGACCATGGATACATTAATCACCAATAAACATCGCTAAAATTGCTAATAATACGATTTAGGAATTTGATGCGCAAAAAATCGATTCTTTTGCATGAACCAGAGGTCGTTCAAATCTATGACTTCAATTTCAATCAAAAAATGTGGGCTCGGAGCTCGGTAACGCGTACCGTTGAAATAAATGGTGGGTTGGTGTTCGTGTATTGAGTCTCACACTCTCAAATACATCCCTACAGCAACCACAATCTCGTATGTTCATCGTATCGTACGTCGACGGGGACCGTGAGTGTTGTATTTTGTACACCTGCATGCCAGCTTCCCAACATTTTGTATGAGGGAAAAGAAAGTTTATTCATTTAAACTTTGGTTTGCCAAAAACTGGAATAGACACCATGGTATGAACATTATTTCATCCAATAACTGTTCATTCTATATATTTTAGGTAAAAGTTCTAATTGTATCACAATATGCGCTTATATCCGAACAATTATAGCTTGTCCCACATATAGTTACTTAGTGTGCCAGTGTATGTATGTAAGTTTAATAGAAGTGTTAATGTCGCAGGCAAAATGAAGCAAATTTTTTGGTGGGCGGATGTGAGCTCAGTTAGTTTATTACACACATGTGACTTTGAAAGTTACAATGAAAGAATCTTTGTCTTCCTTGTTTTCTTGCAGCATATTTCTTCTGAACTTTGCTCACCACATTGGCTTCAAACGATGGGGATCAACATCAGACTGCACTTGCACGCACTTGAGGTGTGACATGTGTTTCGTGACACTTGTTCAGTTTCTTTCAATTCTGTTTTCATAGGATAGATGATGTCGCTGTCATAAGGTTAAAAAGTCTATATTTAGTAGTTTGGCTGTATTCCATAATTATATTCAAAAAGGCCCAATAGCAATTTCGAACGACGTGCCGGCCGCCGCCGACTAAACTGTCATTTTGTTCACGATTTTCCTATTTTTAAATATTTTTGATTTTGTTTTGCTAAGAAGAAAATTGCGTTGCATTTGAATGCCAACTTTTGTCATTCTGTACGTTTGAATTTCAGATTTCCTCTTTCATCAACGTTAATTCCTTTTGTTCTGATTTGGATTATAAAAGAATAGAATAAAAAATAAGAACAATTTTCTGAAAATTTCTGTGAACGGATTATGAACTCAATTAACTCTGTTGCAGTTGCAGTTGCAGTTGTTAGTGGGTTGTTACTTAACACCTGTGCAGGACTTCTTCTTTGTTTCAAAAAGGTTGTACATATTTTATAGAAACGCGTTCACGAATGAAACTAATCTTGACATGTGGATTGCTTTATTTACAAAATAAAAACGCCATGAATCGAGGATTTTATCTCTTTTAGTATTTCTTAATTCATCTTTACTTTCTTTATTATCATCTGTAAAAATTGATTGAGGGTTATTTTTGTTTAATTTTAATAGATTCGTTGGATCGCAGGTCCGAGGGTGAATTTGTGTTCTCACGAAAGCAAAGCTTACAAGGTAGTTGGTTCCCCATAAACCATAGCCCAATTCTTCAAATTTAAGTTTTGTTTTAGCTTCCCTCTTGACTCTTAAACAAACTTCTTTTTCTTTATAAAAAAAACTTTTTTTCTTAGACGATGAACCAACAGAACAACATCAAGGAGTCCATGGCTCCAAAATGGGAAATGAGGATGTACATCTCCATGTGCAAGGAGACCATGAAACTGGAGGCCATTGGTGTGCAAAGCTGTTTTTCTTCTCACTCCTGGCTATACTGTTGGGTCTTATAGGATTGATTATTCTTGAAAATCGTGGACTAGCTGACTGTAAGCACTTGAACTTTTTAACATTGGTATTGTTATTTTAATTGGCTATATTTTTAAGTGGACACACCTTTGTCGGAATCAAGATTCTCAAACTACTTCGATGGTTGGGTAGATGAACACCGTGAAGCACACGACGAGCATGATGCTGTAACGGCTTCAATAGAGGAACATGAACATGGTGATGAGCCATTTGAAGAGGAGGAAGATCATTCTGAGGTAGACGAAGCCGAGGATGATGGAGAAGAGACGGAACACGATGAGGAAGATGATGAAAATGATGAAGATGAGGAAGAAAATACCAAAGAAAGTGAGGATGAAAATGATAATGAAACTGAAGAGGTAGACGCTGAAACAGTGGAAGAAGAAGACGCGGATGATGGGACCCAGGAGGAAGAAGACGAAGAAGAAAATGACGAAGAAAACACGGTAGAAGATCCAACGGAAGAAACACAGGAGGACGATGAGAACGAAAACGATAATGCCAACAAAGATGAGGACGAAAATGATGAAACCAATGATGAGGACGACGAAGATGAAAAAGCAAATGATAATGATGACAATGTGGATGATGACGATGAAGATGAAAATACTGCAGAAGATGTAGAATCACCCCAACATCGTTCTCACCGATCGACCCAGCAAGCTAGTTCTCAAAGCAAAACCAAGGAAGAAGATGACGACGACAATGATGAACCTTTTGAAGAGGTGGGTTATTTAATTTCTTTTTTTTTTTTAAGAATTGATTGAAGTTATGAATGATGATTGATTTCAATTTATAAGGAGGATGACGATGGAACTTTTGAATCTCTTGAATCAGTGGTAGTCGATAATGATGCTGAGGAGCTGTTGATTCTCCAAGAAAAAGCACGGCAGCAACAAGCAAGTTCAAAGCAAGAAGAACCCAAAGAAGAAGAAGAGTCTCCATCGTATACATCGTCACGTGAGTATTATTTTCTGTAAAAAATTTCTTTTTCACAAGTGGTAGGTAGGCATTGAACGTATTATTGCTAAGAGTTGAAAACTGAGCTTACTGTCTTAAGAGGTGTATTTAGTTTTCTAATTAGCTTAGTCCATTTATGTTGCTTTCCACCATTTGTTATTTCCTTAAAAGACGCATATAGCTTTTTTTTAAATTGACTATCCAAAAAGTTGATTTTAGCTCGCAACAGTGGACAACTATGTATTTTTTGGACTTGCTTGATTTACATATTTTATTACTTGTAATACGATCAAGCTTCGTTACTTCTGCTGTTGTACGGAGCACCTTCATTTAAGTGGACAATAATTGTAAATAAAAAAACTATAATAAGGGAAATTTAAATTTTCAAAACTCGATGCTAGGTTTTATGTTTACGTAGTTACTTATTGTAACAAAGCTTTTAACTAACATTACTTTCTATTAGTTTCACTCGATAAACCACTTTTTCTAACGCTTATCTTTGTGGATGTGAATTTAAGGAGTTAAGTCGTTTCTTGAGAAATTCGGTGGCTTCATCATTGAGTTTGCCTAGCGAACGATATGCCCATGAACATAACGTTGTATGGACAAGTACTTACCGAGAGTCGAAATTTTATTCTCAAAGATGCCGAAAACTAAAAAAATGTAATCAACCGATTTCCAAAAGAAAAAATTCACTACATATAAAGTAAAAAGAAAAAAATATGCAAATGATGAAAAAAAGTATTTTATTCGTAATTCCATTGATGATTGGATAAAAAAAATGTTGGTATTAGCACTAAGCTACTATTATTGCTTTTATGATTACTCTGTTTTCATAAAACTTATTGTTTGACGATGTTGTTGAACTAGAAATCTAGAAAAAATGTTTGTTTGTCTTATAATAAGCCGCACATCATTGGGTTATGCCTACCCTTATTTTGTCATAGAACACAGTGCGAGCATTTAGGAAAATAGGAGAGGATTTGAAAGGAGACACCGATTCACGTTGTTTTTGAATCTTTGTAAATCGTAATATAGGGGAAATACAGAGAAAAAGAAAAATTATTCCACATACGAGTGGTGCAACTAAAATAAGAATCTATTTACTTGACTGTACGCCCGAAGTTGGACTAAAGGTAAAACTGATGGACATTCCTAGCAAGGCGGTAATTCACTAGAGCAATGTTTGTGAAAAAAGTGATAAAAGAGAGTGAGACATGTAACGTTTCGACGATGTTCAAGAGAATCAATCGATTCTACGATTGAATTACCACCCATCAATTTTACCGCTCTATTTTGTACCCTATCAAGTAGGCGCAAAGATGTTAGTGGAGCACCTGCTGCATCGTCTCAAGAAGCCTAAGCATTCAGCAGCGTTTTTGGAGACTTCAAACATACAGACATTACACACATACCACTGACAGCTTTTCGGTGTCTTGGATGCAGGTACCATTCATGGATAATGGCAATGAGGGAATGTTAAGCTTCATCTTCATATTCCCACAGGAACGGTAATAGGAACGAGATAAGAAATTCAAAAACCACTGAAACGAATTGAAATTTTCGTCGCTATTACAGTATGATGTTATCCCCATATTCCCAAGAGAACGGGACGGGAACAAAAACTTAAGCGGGAACTTGGAAAATACTGGAGCAATTCCAAAAAATTTTTAACGTTAGAGTGTTTCCTTTTTCCTGAGTAACAAAGACTATAATTATTTTCTTTGCATATTCTTTCGGAAACGGAAACGGAAATGGTGACATAGCCAAAAACCTGGAAAATATAGTCAACCAATTCCAAAAATTATTTCATTCTTAGGTTGCTTCAATGTCCCTGGGTAATATAGACTATAGTTCTTCAACATTAATTTATCCACAGGGACGGGAACCGGAATTCAAAAACCACAATACGGTTTTCGCCAATACAATACGATGTAAGGGGCCAGTTATAGCGATCAGGAAAACGAATCAGGAAAAATTTTCAAATGGAATAATAACTATTTTTTCGTTACAATTGAATAACAAATGTTATACCAATAAATAGTAAACAGCCCAGAGAATTTTTTTTGTCAAGAAAATGTTCAATTAAACAAATAGTTTGCCGTAAAATTGTATTTTTCTATTTTCCTGATGGAATTGGAACAGAAAAATAGAAAAATACACATTAAACTTAAAATATTTGTTCTTTTATATCTTTTTTGGACACAAAAAATTCTTTGAGTGATTTGCCATCGATTGGTATAACATTTGTTATTCAATTGCAACGAAAACATAGTTATTATTCCATTTGGAAATTTTTCCTGATTCGTTTTCCTGATCGCTATAACTGGCCCCTAACATAGACTATATTTCTTCCCCAAATGGAAATGGAACGGCAACTGGAACATATGCGGGAACTTGGAAAATGCTATACCGATTCTAAAAATTCTGTCACCGCTAGAGTGCTTAATTGTCCTTGAGTAACATGACCTATATAGCATCCCCACTTCACACCCACGTAAGGCCTGAGCTACGCCGGGCCGGTCAGCTAGTACATATATATAATTAATGAAATGCGTTGATATCGACCGCTTTTCAAAAGGTTCAACAATGCAATTTGTTCACAAAAATTAAATGATTAGATAGATTAGAACAATAAAATATATACATTTTTTCTTAATTCATTTTACATCGTTACACACGTTAAAGGCATGACAGTACCCTGTGGCGTGCCTGAATGGCTTGAAGTAGATTTACAAGTTACTCTATTTTATTTTTGTCACCAGCTCATTTTGATCTTTGATATTAAAAACTGATTCAAAGATATAAATGAAAAAATTTTGAAAAAAAAGAAATCATAATTTATTCAGAAAAGACGTTTAGAATAACTTAAAAATAGTCTTGAATTTAATATTGCTTTTAGACCTTTGGATTAGTTAAAACAAAGTATTAAAAATGTTGGTTGATTATTTTACTTCGGTATGACACCGCCTCCCTATTGTACGCCACAAGCTGCATCCAATTCTCCCCATTTCGGATTCTCAGTACCTATTTCATATTGCTGCAATATATTTTTTGCGGCATACTGCTCTTCTTATCTCCCCCAAAACAGGGCACGTACCCAAGAAGTGTCCAATATCTTCCTTTTCGACCAAGTTAGGTTAGGTTAGGTTAAAATGGCTGTCAGGAAAACAACTGACACACTTAGACCAGTATTAGGTCCATTGTGATACCATAAGGAATTAAGCGAGAAAGAACCACACTTAACAAAACCATTTGGAGCTTTTGATAAAGCGAAAAAGATGCAGGATATCTGTGTTTGCCAGATCATTTAGATCATCGAGGAAATATTTTCCTAGATGCCGTTTTCTTTTAAATGAGAGTGCAGGACATGAGCAGAGGAGGTGTTGAATAGTCTCTTTCTTCCTCATCTAGGCAACTTCTGCAGAAGTCATTAGAGGGAACGCCGAGTCTTATGGCGTGTCTTCCTATCAGACAATGTCCGGTGATGACATTGATTACGGAGCTAAAGTGCAATCTGGTTATGGATAGCAAATGTCTTGTGCGTTTTGGATCTAGTCCTGGCCATAACTGTTTTGTTGCCACACACGTGGTGATACTGTTCCACCAATGATTTGTTCTATCCATTGCCTCTTGCTTTAGCATAAGTTTACATGTAGCGATTGGTATACCAATACTCAACCTGCAGGTTGAGAGCGGTAGAACGGTTCCTTTTCTGGCGAGTTCATCGGCTTTGCAGTTTCCCCTGATATCTTCGTGCCCCGGCACCCAAAGAAGGTGAATATTGCACTGTTCAGCCATCTCCTTAAGAGATAGGCGACAGTTCGTGGAAACGGCACCGAGTGATTTGAGGGTTGCTTGGCTGTCAGAGAAAATCCGGATATTCGTTGAGGATATCACGTTTTCTTTTAGCCATGATAGGACCTCTGTGATCGAATTTCCGCAGCAAAATAAAAAAGCTTCGATCAAGCACTAGCTTTTTATGTTTTCTAAAAACTGTATAAATTTCATTCAAATCTATCGAGCGGTTTTTGAGTTACAGTTGGCACCGCAAAGACCCATTTTTAAAACTTGTTACTGAGGGTGTTGATCTCAGTGCTCCGCTTATACATAAACAAGCTGTTCGTTAAACCTTGCTTAAATTATCGCAGTAGGTCCTTTTATACAGAGCGCTCCGCCATACCACTACTCCGTTTGTGAGTATTGGTCTGATGACCGCGGTGTAGAGCCAGTGGGTGATTTGGGGGGAGAAACCTCATTTAGTGCCAATGGCTTTTTTGCAGGAAAACAGGGCAACGGTGGATTTCCTGATTCTTTCCTCTATATTGGCTTTCCAGTTTAGCTTTTTGTCTAGGATAATACCTAGATATCTAGCTTCGTTGGAGAGTTGAAGTGGGATTCCATTTATTGATGAGGAATTTTGTATTTCCTGGTGAAGAGAACAAGTTTGGTTTTCTGAGGGTTGACCCCTAGATCACTTTTTCTCGCCCATTTTACTAGTTTGTTTAGAACGGTTTGCATCAGATCCATAAGGACGTGAGCATATTCGCCAGATACCGCAATAGAGAAGTCATCTGCATATGCAATCACTTTGAATCCCTCGGCTTCTAGGTCAACTAGAAGTTCATTGACGACTAGATTCTATAGAAGAGGGGATAGGACTCCGCCTTGCGGTGTTCCTCTACTGACAGATCTCTTTGCCGAGAAGTTTCCTAGAGTAGAGTTGATTCTCCTGCTTTTTAGCATTAGATTTATCAACTCCACTATAGAACCATCTACTTTGAGCTTCGTCAGTGCCTTTGTAATTGCAGAGTTGCTGACGTTATTGAAGGCGCCCTCCATGTCAAGGAAAGCGGCCAGAGTGAATTCTTTGTTATAGAGGGAATATTCTATAGTACGAACCAAGGTATGTAAGGCCGTTTCTACAGATTTTCCCTTACAGTAGGCGTGTTGTGCTGTAGATAACAATTTTGAATCTATAGCTATACGCAGGTGGATATCAATCAGTCGTTCTAAGGTTTTAAGAAGGAAAGATGATAGACTTATTGGTCGGAGATCTTTCGGGTTTACGTGGGATGATTTCCCAGCCTTAGGTATAAACACAACCTTGACCTCTCGCCACTCCGTGGGGATATAGTTCAAGGTGGTACAGCCGATGACAATTACTTCAAGGCCTTTTGAAGTTCGGCTGGAATTATACCATCAGGTCCAGGGGATTTGTATGGGTCAAAGCTGTTAATGGCCCAAACTAGTTTTTCCCTTGTAATCAGATCGGGGGTGTTAGTTATTATGCTACCTGATTCTATGAAATCATAGTTACATAAGTTCTTGGAGCTATCTGGAAAGTGAGTGTCCAGAAGCAGATTGAGCGTTTCTTCGCAGGATTCTGTCCAGACGTCAGGTGTTTTCAGACTGCTAGGCATGGTCGGACTTTTTGAGAGGATTTTTCTTGATCTAGAAGCTTCTGAAGTATCTTCTATTTTTCCACAGAAGTTTCTCCAGGAAGTTCTTTTATTTTTCCTCAGTTGATATTTATAAGTTTTGAAGGATTCCTTGTAGGAGTCCCAGACTATTAAACTTTTCGGTTGAAAAGTTTTCTACATTATTCTTTCCTGAGCGGTTCTAGTCCCGAGCTCCACCACAGTAGTTTCTGTTGTGAATGGTTAAGGGCAGTGGTAAGATCATTGACTTTTTTGTCTAGATCATGTTTGTTTGTAGGGTTTTGCAAAAAGTTCAGGTTTAATAAACTTTTTCAAAGTTACCCGATATTTTTCCCAGTCAGTTTTCCGGTAATTTCGGAAGATTGGTTGCTTAATAGGTTCCTAATTAAGATCAAATTGAATGTATCTATGATCCGAAAAGGAGTGTTCAGTAGATACTTTCCAATTAGAGATCCTGTGATGAACCGAGTCGGAGACAAGAGTTATTTCTAAAACTTCTTGTCTATTTCTGGTAATGAATGTTGGTTCATTGCCAGTATTACTTACTATAAGGTTAGTACCCGAAATAAAATCAACAAGTGACTCACCCATTTCATTTATATCAGTACTTCCCCATACTGTGTGATGCGCGTTTGCGTCGCATCCAATGATGAGGCAGATCTTCTGTCTGCCGTACTGCTGCAGCGACAATCTTTTTCATTAAGTCGCCTGGAGGAGAGCCAGGCTGGTCATGGCCGAGATATGCTGATACCAACCAATAGGTGTTATAGTAGGGGAGCCCGAGCCGCTTAATTTGCAGTTACTAAAGCGTCATGGGGATTTATTGGATTGTGAAGTTTACGTTCTAAAACGAAAAAAAGTGTATGGCAGTTTTTCATTTTAGTGGGGCGATGGGCGTGTATGAGCTTTTAAAAATGTAAAAAAAAACAGTTAAATTGAAATACTCGAGCGCGTCAGATTTTCATAGAGTATACGCGCTTTGTCTTTCTTATAACGGATATATATTAATCTGACGATTTACTGGGGGCAAATGGGCGTAAAGAGAGGTTAAAAAAACAAAAAATAAAAAGTTATTCGAGCGTGTCAGATTTTCAAAGTGAATGTTAAGTGTACTCTAAAAAGTGTATATTTCAATAATCTGACAATTTGAGTGGGGCGATAAGTCATGGCTGATTTTTAAAAATGTAAAAAAAACACGTGACCTTGAAATACTCGAGCGCGTCAGATTTTTATACAGAGTGATCAACTTGATGTCTTTGTCCTCCAGGATGATAATCTGACAATTATATGGGGGCGTACTCTTAGTCTGACAATTTTAAAGTAACAATTCTTTGTTTTTTCTATTTTTTGTTACTGGATGCAATCAAAAAATATGTACACATATTATGTATTCAAAAATTTTGTATTGAAATTTTGTTGAAAATACTTTAAAAAAAAATCCTGAAAGTTTGAGCCCTTAATATTAATTTTAAGTGCTCGATCAAGAGGTGTGAAGATTTTCCATTGAAAATACACGGAAACTCTGATTTTTTATTTTTAAATTTCTATAACTCAGCGGCATTTCATGGGATCGCTTTAACCGAAGATTTTTTTTTCTCAAAATTGAAAGCTCTACAAAAATGTTTTTTTGGCAAAGTCGTTACTCATACCGGGAAGGTGGTACGGGCCACTTAACCAGATTTTTGCATAAAATTCACGTTTTGTCGCAGTTATCTCGTAAATAACAAAAGCTACAGAAAAATTGTAAATTACAAACTTGTAGAGAATTTAGTTTTCTACAAAAAAGTCTTATGGTGGACCAATTGCTAATATCAATATTAACCGAGATATTAATCATCATATATTATACATTTCACTGACGATTTTACCTCAATCGCCCCAACCAAAATGTCAGATTATATGTTTTCCGTAATCCTGATAAAATTACCTTCAAAATAAAAAAAAAATTAATCGCGCTCGAGTATTTCGAAACATCGATATTTTTTTACATCTTTGTGACTCGCCTACTTACGAAGGCCCCGTTCAAATTGTCAGATTATTGAAATATACACTCTTCTCGATGTAATCAACCTACCATCTTTTGATCTGACGCGCTCGATTATTTCCGATGATCGACTTTTTTTTACTAATCTGACGTGCTGCTCTCAGCGAACGCCCCAACATTTAGGTTTAATATATGGTAGGAGTACATTACATGGTGCAAGGTTTCTCCCCATATGATTTTCTGACGCGCTCGAGTAACGCGCGAAATCCCCTCTTGGGCTCCCCTACTATTATCACTGGTTTGATATCTTGCAGTGGTTACATCACAATTGCTGTAATCAGGGAGTAAAAATACATTAGTGCTACTTCTTACCAATATGCAGGATCTGGGTTCACCTTTGTCCTTAACATATAGTTGAGTATATCCAGGAGCCCTTGGTCCATGAACGATAGATTTGTTGATCCATGGCTCTTGGATAAGGACAACATCTTCCCCTCTTTTGTTTAGGCGGAGAAGAAGGGAGGCCGAGGCCTGTTTGGAGGGTTGGAGATTAATCTGTGTTAACTGCACCATCTTGGCAACAGCTAAGCAGACTAACCCCCACCGCGGTTTCGACCAAGTTACATAGACTGAAAATTGAATAGCTACAAATGAGAACAAAGTTCAGTTGCAGCAAGATTAAGTGAATAAATATTGGAAATTTTAATAGGATATGTTTGGAGAAAAAGTGGTGGTTTGGCAATCTATAGTTATGATTGAAGATGTCGTGCCATGCCACACAGCCTACATATGTCACAATCGATCTTTTGTGACCAAATTCGCAAATCGTGTTATCAGCCTTCTTAGCAGCTTAGGAGCTGCTTAATTTGACCCCTTTTTTTTGTGGGGAACCGCCGCGAAGGACCGACGTTATGTTGACAATCCGTAAACGATTCAAGCAATCAAGGTCACTATGATTCAAGAAACCCGTGAGCTAAAGCCCGAGACCATTAACAAGAACTTGGGAAATTTGAGTGACAAAATGCAGAGAAAGAAGCAAACAGAGGCAATTGATTAATAGGAATGTATACTCTTACAATAAAGCATGGAAAAAATACATGGAAAAGCTTAAATTTATTTATTTTTTTAAAAAAAAACTAGTCATTGTTATTAAAAAAAAATTAGATATAAAAACAAGTTTAATATTCAAGTCACCAATAAGGTAAGGTTCGTTATAAGGTTATTGTGATACTACTTTGTTGTGTCTTTAGTTCAATAAGCAGCTTTAAATACAATTTTTGTAAAAGAAAGTGCACATTTAGAACACCCTGTTTATTTAAACATAAAAATTGAAAAAAAAAAAATTAATTTGCGTCCTTTTTTTCCAAATAAATTTTGCAGTTGCTGTTAAAATTGGTGTGGGTGTGGCACTTGCGTTAGTTGCACGCCTTGTATTGGTTAGGAAAAATCCGAATACAAGTGAGTTTCCAAGTGTTTTCTTATCTAACTACAAGTACTAGACATAAATGTCTGTTGCTAGTAAGCTTTTTAGTTTTTTATCTTTTGATTTTGTGTTGACTACCAACAAGATTACTACATCTGCTATATTTTTTTTTGTTTATTTAACTTGCAATACTTTGATTGATGTACTTTTTTCTTGTGTTTTTGTAGCACGCTAAAGCATGTTTATTTCAATGTCAAAACTAAATTTGCACTTTCTTAGGAAGTAAAATATATAATGATTGTTTACTCTTTTTTTTTTTTTTTTTGTGAATAAGAACCGCTTGGCAATAAGCCCTAACATATTCTAAATCATTTTATATATGTAGTTATCTATAAACATAACTAAATGTCTCCATGTTGATCTTTGTGTACTGAAAATTTGGAACTCAATCAAGACGAACCATCTGCTGAAGATTTAATGAGACGTCGGCTGACGATTGCTGCGCCGGAAGATACATTTACTGAAGACCACGATGAACTCCTTGAATATGGTTAACAAAAAAACTAAAATCTATTTACGAAGTAATATTCAATTTAGTTAATATGTGTAGTCATGATAAATGTTTTTATTTTACTTGTTTCTTGTTGGTTTTCTTCAAAATGTTACTTCGTAAATATTTGTGTTTCTAAAAATTTAAAAAAAAAAACCTATTGAATACATTTGTATGTATTTGTAATGTCATGCAGACTTTACGGAGGAGAACAATGCCATGAATCAGGATACTGCCCCTGAGGAAGAATATATCGAAGAAGAAATTGTAGAAGAGGAGGAGATAGAAGTCACCGATGAAGAATACGAAGAGGAGAAAAGTGAAGAAGCTAGATATGCACCACCTGAAACATTTGAACAATTCAATGCAATGTATCGATCCAAAGATTTCCAACAACCTGAAGCAGTCGAACACAATACGAAAAAAGTCAGTCCACCAAAAACATTTTCCGAGGAGCCAAAATTAGTTAAAAGTGAAGCACGTCCGACAGTAGCTACCAAAATCTCCCAGTCTCGTTTTGCTCAATATCATCATGAAAAAACACCGCCACCACAACCAGAACCAAATAAATTTTCACAGTCAGCTGCGGCGGCTGCAATACCTCCTCAGGTCGAAAACACAACAAAAGGTGTTCAACGTGGCTATTCAGACGAACACGTAGAGGACATCGAATACGATGACGAAGAGCTGTACGATGATGAGATGTTGGATGAAGAAGAGGAGGAGGATATCGCAGATGATGAAGAAGACGAAGAAGATCTCTCCGATGTGGATGATTCTGAGTTGATGAATCGGCTAGAAGCTAAGTATGGACGACTGCCTGCAAAGGAATTAGACAGTGATGAGGATGTTGAAGATCAATCGTGGACAAGTAAATTTTTTAAATATAAGACTCCATTTTATATTTTCTGATCAGACTATAATCATAGGATAAATAACCTTTTGGTTAAGGTTTCTGTTGCATGTAGAAATTAAACAAGTTCTCATAACTTTCTCATATTAAAGTTCTCTTTACGGTTCAAGAAGAGATTTCAATGATCGTTGTATAAGCGTGTCATAATAGCTGTTTTCTATTTTTGTCTGCGTTTGTAAATGCTAGACAAATTCGGTGACCACTCAAGAAAGAATGCGGTACCAATGGTACAATGATTAGAGCATTGAACCATTACATACCAGGTCAGGTTTAGGCCTCTAGAGTCAGTTGTTACTGGGTAAGATCCAAAATTATTGTTCTACTATACATAGTTCATTTCGCAAAGAATTGGCCAGCGAATATTACAACCCGATCTTTTCTGTCTGAAACTGTTCTAGAACAGCTCATTGAACACTCTTAAGGTTATATGCTTAGATAACAAAGAGAACCTTCTTTTGATCAATCACTGATAGAATTAGAATTAATCTCCCAGGTAAACAATTTTTTATCGATTCTTTAAAATTAAGGTTGTTTAATAATCTGCTCTAAATCAATCTAGGAGAAAAAAGAATAAAGTAGTTTTTTTTTGTGTTTTAATTACAATTTGTTTTGCAATATAAAACCAAATTCAACATGAAATCATTTGAACTAATATCAGATGTTAATTTAGTTTGACTCCAATGTTTTTATTTATGTATTTTTACTTAAAAATAAACAAAATAAAATAAAGAAATAAGCAGCACTCGGCCACGGGGCCTGGTGTATTTCTCTCAGTCATACCTTGTGAGGGAATGGAAGGGACAGTCAATCTTTTGTTGATTCCGAACGGGTAATCTGTAAAGTGCTTGCGTGGCATGAAATTATTGTCAGAGAAATTGCAAATTCCTCACGAAAAGCGAGAGCGACTTCGATTTCGGCCGAGCTCTCTCCAGTTTTTCTTCGATGCGAACTCTTGTAGTGATGCCCGTGTCGCGGTATAGCTCATACAGCTCGCTGTTTGTATCTTCTTCTTCACTTCGCATTATTGTGCTTCTGCACCGTAAAGCAAAACTGGTATGTCCAAGGTTTTATAAAGGGATAGCGGAATCATTGTCTTCATCGCCGTCAAGCAGTCTGCTGAAGTGGTCTTTCCAGATCCTAAGTGGCGACTGGGGCTCTATTACAAACGATTGCCTGCTGGTCTTTCCAGGGTTGGATTCGGGGTTTCTTCACCATAGCAAGATCCTTTTACCTTTTGGATATGTTTCCGAATCTCATTCCTGTTTTGCCATCTCTCAATTTTCTCAAACGAGCGTTTCTCATTTGCTTACTTTTTTTTTGTAATTCGGTGTTCTTCCCTTCTTTTCTCCTTGTAAATCTCGTTATACTGATCGCAAGCAGCCCTTGTTCGCTTTTGCATCAACACTTGTGCTCTTTTTGTTTGGCTGCATTTGCCTGTCTACATTCTTAATCGAACCATGGGTTTCGTTTTGGGGGCCGAGTGAAACCCAGAATCACAGAGGCTGCAGTTGTGATGGCTTGTTGGCATTGTTGCCATTGGTTTTTAATGCTTAATGTTGGCGGTATAGGATTCAAGGATAATTGAAGGGACTCTCGATTGAAAAAGGCACTGGCAATCTGTTGCGATTGTAGTTTTCCGTCTTCATATTGCTTCACAGCGTTAGTTTGTGCGAGTCGTGAACAAGATATCCTTGGCTACAACAATGTAGTGGTCCGAGTCAAAGTTGGCTTCTCGGAAAGTTCGGACATCTAACTCACTTGAAGAGTGTCTTGCGTCGATCGCAGCATGTGCAATTTGGTTGACGGTTGATTGATCTGGGGATCGCCATGTACCTTTATGAATTTTGAGATGCGGGAAGCGTGTACTATTTACAACAAGATTTAGCCCCGCAGCAAAATCGATTAGCCTTATTCCGTTTTCAGAGGTTTTGTCTTGAAGACTATGCTTACCGAAAGTATTTCAAAAGATGTCCTCTTCCCTTTCACGTTGTATCTAGAGCTCTCTTCATATGTTTCCTCGAAAAGCTCGTAGAAACAATCTTTGAAATTTTCGTTTTTTATCTTCTGTGAGGGCGTGGGTGCATATTGGGCTAATGCGAGTGATGCCGATGCTGATGGCCATTAAACGTTAATTTACTGGATTTTGGCTAAGAACCTTATGCCTGAGTTTACCTCTTAAGACAAATCCGCACCCGAGTAAGCGTTGTTTCTGCTGTATGTAGCAGCTATGTCCCAGCTTTGTCACAAAATTTGTCTGTTTTTGTGTTTCCTACTCTGTTTTCTTTAAAATTGAACAACAAATGCTATACCAATCTATGGCAAGCGAGTGAAAGTGAAAGAATTTCAATTGCAAAATAAATGTTCAATCCAACTAATATTGTCTTGTTAAACTGTATTTTTTTACTTTCCTGATGCAGTTCCATTTTCTTATAGCTGGTTAAAATTTCTACCAAAAAGAGCAAATCATTCCAACTACATATCTAGGTTCTTTTTTCCCATATTCCACTGACATACTCATTAAGGACAACACACATATGGCATAAAGAAAAGCAGTTTTGGCTGCAAAACGTTGAGAGCCTGGTATCTGATGTATTTTTCCTGTTCGCTAAACTCGCATCGTGAATAAATTCATGTTTCCAATTGTCTCAACTTTTCTTGATGGTCTATCCTTATCGCTATAACTGGACCATGAGCTGTCCACAGTATTTGACTTTGCTTTAAATCGAAGCTCGAACAGGTACTACGTCACCAGGGGCCAAGTCGCAAGTTGAAATTAGTCATTATTGAATTCTTCATTGAAAAATTCTAAAAACAATAACGATACGATTTCGAGTGGTTGGAATATAGGGACTAACTTGTATCCAAAATTTTGTGTTATATGTGCACAATAAGTTGAAGGGTGGGCTGAATTTACAAGACTTTTTCATTGAAACCTAGGGTGAACAACCCAATCATTGGCACCTTAAGCGAAATCTCAACTTTTTTGGGCCATAGAAATTCCGAATAGCAGAAAATATTCCACATTTTTTTGATTTTTAATTTTTTGATATATTTTTCTCTTTAATAAAGTAAACGGAAGCTTAATTCATACAATAAAAGACTAATTAATGAATAACGAGTTCATCAATGTCTACATATCCAATGATTGTCACAATTTTCCAATCATTGGCAATAGCCAATCCAATCATTGGCACATTGGATTTGTAAGGAAAATTGGTAAGAATTACCAAATTTGTAATTTATAACGTGTCCAATGATTGGCATAGTGTCAATAAACCCAGTGATTGGCATTTTTGCTAATGATTGGCATGGATTCCAATGATTGGCACCCAATCACTGGCCTAGGCCTGAAATTTCAATGCGATAGTTAGCACACCTGATTAATACTATATTTTACTTGAAATATTAAAAAAAAAGCTAACTTACCTTTTCTTTGAAGTTTAATTATTTAAAAAAACAAAAATTCACAACGGTATTGACCATTTTTCCACTATTTTCCTTCGCTCCACTTTGCTTGTGCATAGCACAAGGTTTAACTTTAATTTGGCTCGAAATTAAGGCAACATTTTTGACAGCTGTATTTCCACGGCTATCAACCTTAAGGGGGAATAAAAATGATGCCATATATTTAAGCCTTTTATGAGCCAATCATTGGGGGGGGGGTGCCAACAATTGGAGGGTTTACCCTATATTGCATGTCTTTCTTCGATATTGATTTTCTCTCTATTTACCAAACTTCGAGTATGCACATAAAATTTATTTCTTAACATATTTTTTTATGTTCTCTAAGGTCTTAAGCTTAAGACGGTTATTTAATCTAAGTTTAAAGTCTACGCAATACAAAATATTTTTTCTTTTTCTTGTATGTGAGATAGAAACACTGTTTGAAGCTTCTCATTTTTCTCTAGAAATAAAACCACGAGGTGGTGGTCCACAGTCAGTGGATGACGATGAATTTGAAGAGGAACTCAAAAGAGCAAACGAAGAAATGCTCCGAGAGGTATGTTAAAAATCATCTCATCTTTCGTTTTTCTGTTTTTCAAATATTTATTCGTCTTTTACTTACTTTATAAATTTATTTTAGTTTGGATATCAATAAAATTAAGTCCTTTCCATCATAATCCCTAATCGAAAATATTGCTCTTGCGCTTTTGTTTTCTCTTTATTTTTTTTTTTGTGTTTACAACATTTTTGTAAACTAATTTTTTAAAACTTAGTTTAGGTTATAATTTAGTTTGTCCTATTTTATTTTATAACTAAGAGAAAAAATTGCATTTTGTTTTATGATAAAACAAATTTAGCTTTTCGATCAGATTTCATATGGAAAAAACCCACACACAATAATTCTCAACAGATCTGATCGAAGACTTGAATTTGCACGTATACTACATAGTCTTAGAATAAAATGAAACTAATAACAGCTAACATATTTGCTTTTGTTTTCTTATTTTTTTTCCAATGAATCCCAATTAACATTGCTTTGAAACGAACATAAAAAATGCTCCCGCTGTGTGCCTGTTTGTGTTTTATATGCTGCTCTACTGAGGTAGAATCTTATCTCAGCGCTAACCTCGTTTGAATCATTATCCCGAAAATTCCCCGATAAACCTCAAGCATTCCTTGGAAAAGCCAAAATTCTCGACAAGTTATCAGAAATCAATCGCAGTAATTCAAAACTCTCTGAAGCCTTGGATGTATACAAAAGATATTTAGCCTTTGGAAATGATGTCTTTGATGATAAAGAATTCACTGAGGTTGCCGAAAGATGCGTGGATCGTATGCGGTTTATGGGTAACTTAAACCTTGTCTTTAGTTTGTCCTATGAAACAGGTTTGTTTTTCTTTCAATACATTAAAGGACTTTATGTACAAGCTGTGCCTATCCATGAAATGCTAATTGAAAGATTTCCGAAAAATGTAACTCATCGTAATCAACTGGCGGTCACATATCTGATGGTAAATCGGTGAGTTAAGCGTAACGTTCGCCACATTCAAAAAAATGCATCGTGTATTTGATAACAGTATCCAGCTTAACTACTAAGTCTTTTAGATGCAAAGCATGTCTTGGAAGGAATTTTAGCTCGTTGGCCAAGTGATGGATTTGCCATGGTTCATTATGGATTTGTACTTAAAAATCTCAAACAAAATCTTAACCTTGCTGTGCAGTACTTGCGACGTGGAATCGAATCGAGGCAAGAAGGTACCCAGGACGGTAGGTTCTATTTTAACCTTGGCGATAGTTACCAAAGATTAGGTCGATCGGAAGAAGCCCGTGAGATTTACAAACGCGGAGCAGCTCTAAAGCTTTTTCCGTCAGAATACCAAAGATCACTATACAATGTAGACTCTCTTCGAGCTCAAGCCTTTTGGTCTAAAGAAGAGACAGGTTATATACATTTTCTTAACCAAATTGAAAACAACTGGAGGCAAATACGAGACGAAGGTATTAACGCTCTTAATATTAAAGGAATATTTGAGGATGAAGCCGAAAACCTTCGTGATTCGGGAGATTGGAAACAACTTGAGCTGTTTGCCCGAGGCCAGAGACGGCGGCAGAATTGCTTAAAAACGCCAGTCACATGTGGCATCATTGAATTGTTTCCTTCAGCACGCTTTTGCAAGCGTGGGCAAGTGAAGTTTAGTGTAATGCTTCCCGGGACACACGTCTGGCCGCATTGTGGGCCAACTAACTGCCGATTGAGAGCTCATTTAGGACTCAAAGTACCACCCGGGACCCTTCTAAGAGTCGCCGATCAAGAAAGGTAAAGTTTACTTCTCTCATTTTAAAATAATAATAATGAAATATTTTTTTTGTTTAGAGTTTGGAAGGAAGGTAAATTTCTTATATTCGACGATAGTTTCGAACACGAGGTTTGGCATAATGGTACCAGCCCACGCCTTGTTTTAATTGTTGACATCTGGCATCCAGATTTAACTGAGCACCAACGCCAAAGCCTATCACCTATTTAGAAATCCCAATTCCTCGCTAACAACATATAGATATACATTTTTTATTTACAATGAATGAATATTTTTTTTGAAATTTTCCGTTAGCTGTTATTGTTAAAAGTATTGAAAGTTCTTGCTTATTATTTCATTGTAGTTAAGATAAAAACTCAATGAAAAAAGAAATATTCATTAATAACGTTTTGTATCTCAAAAATCGATTTTTTAGAAAAGAACGAACGTTTAAAATATCGATCAAATACTGTGACTTAAATTTAAATATTTTACGAATGTTGATTATGGTATCGTATGAATTTACAAAGAATATAGAATTTATTATATTTTTTCTATAAAGACAGTTAAATGTTTTTTTTGTGTTTCTTTTGTATTTAAAGATCAGACTGTAAAAATTGAAACGAAATGTATATTACTCAGGTAAGTCATGAACTAGGGAATGCATTAGAAGAAACCTTCGAAGATCAAGTATCCTAATCTGCTCTGGCTCTGACAGTCAAGCAGCACTAAAGGCTCTGTCCTCGACAAAAATCGAATCCAAACTAGTTTGGAACTGCCTGACATGTATAGTTCAATTAGCTACTACTGTGGTCTCCCAATCAGTAGCCTTAAAAACGAATTAGCTACCTGGGAACGACAGAACATGATCTGCATTTGGAACAACTCAAATGGCCATCGTCAGTCAAAACTATTCATTGACTTATCCCACAAACGTATGAAAGAAATTCTTGACATGAGCAAACGTGACGCAAAGTTACTTACGGACTTCTTCACTGGACACTGCTCTTTCAAGTATCATCTTAAAAACATGGGCATGAGCCAAGATGACACCTGTCGTCTCTGTCTTGAAGACATAGAAACAGCTGAACACATTTTATGTGAATGCCCTGCCTTAGCTAGATCCAGGCTTAAAATATTCAATAAAGGGTTCCCCTGTCCCCTTGATATCAGAAACACCTCTTCCTCGAAGATTCTTAGGTTCTTAAATGACCTCAGCTTCGAATGAACAAACCTATATACTACGTGTTTTTAAACCTAAGGGAACAGCACAAAAGATCTTTCAGGTAGACCTGCTTGTAAAGGTAATTTTCACCTTCACCCTATATAAGGTCTGTTCGTTGAACTTTCCCCAGGGTTGACCCAGGTTTTCTTGACAGCCCTATAAGTTGTCAAAAAAACCTGGGTTTTCCACTCCTCAAAAAACGCTAAACCACAAATCACCACACATCCCTGTCATTAAAAAAAAAAAATACATGCCATTTGACAGCCCTCAAATGGGGTTGGGGGAAAACCTATGGCAAACCTGTGGCTCAAAAAACACTCAATTTGACATTCAGGGTGAATTTAGGTTTCCCAAAAAACGCTTTGTGGCGACCCTAGGCCGCCTAGGGCAACCCCAGGGCTTCAACGAACAAACCTATAATTTAAAAAAAAAAAAAAAGTCATGAACTTTATCGGTCAATAAATTTGAGACTATCACATTCAATTGGTAATGGCTACATAGAGCTTACCCGAACATACAGCTATGAAAACGCATTATATAAGTAGGATTGTTCGCTTTGTACATTGAAAGAGTGGTATGTTGTTGAAAATTGCTGCCCATTTCATCGAATTTCCTCGGAGGTGGATTTGTCACTTCTTTCCTGCTCAAATTTGATTCACATCAAAATCTGAATCAAGAAATGAATATATCGAATGCTTATGAATGGTTCCGTGGTACCCGTGGCGTAATGGTTAGCATGTCCACCAGCTAACCCAGAGGTTCGAGGTTCGAATCCCAGCAGAGGCAAAATGCAAAAATGTTTTTCCACGGGTATCGCCTTTCGCGAGGAATTGGAGGGGCAGTAATGCTCTACTCAAAACTGTACTCGAGTGTTAATAAATCAGAAATAATCAGATTATTCCGAGTGTGGTTGGATGACCTTATCAATTAAGTCTTTTTGCTTTCCAATCCATTGCGGCATCAAGGAAAAATGTTTAGCTGCTCGTAATGTTAATAAGGAAACTGCAACAATGTTGCCCTTAGCAGAAATGACTTCAAAAGCCTTGATGGCTTTTTCACAGGGATCTTCACATTTACGAAGCTCTTGACAAACACAAGGTCTGTTCGTTGAACTTTCCCCAGGGTTGACCCAGGTTTTCTTGACAACCCTATGAGTTGTCAAAAAAACCTGGGTTTTCAAGTCCTCAAAAAACGCTAAACCACAAATCACCACACATCCCTGTCATTAAAAAAAAAAAAATACATGCCATTTGACAGCCCTCAAATCGCCACAGCAAAAAGCTAGGGCGAGTTTGGGGAAAACCTATGGCAAACCTGTGGCTCAAAAAACACTTAATTTGACATTCAGGGTGAATTTAGGTTTCTCAAAAAACGCTTTGTGGCGACCCTAGTGCAACCCCAGGGCTTCAACGAACAGACCTACATACTCCTACATTACTAGATTAGTAATACAGGAAACAACCAGCTGTGAATTGCCACTGTTTTGCATTTCATCAGTTACGTACACTTGGTGCAGACACGTGGACTATGTAAGATTTAATTCTATTCTACAATGAATGACCGAATTCCTTTTCCGTAATTCTAAAGGAGGTAGGATTTAATGAAAAACTCTAACGAAACTAGTAAGTTTTTCTCGAAAGCAGTTGAAGGAATTCAAATCCGATAAAAACAAATAACGAACTAACATAACATACTGCAGCACTGACTGGTTACAAAGACGGTTGGCTGATACGTCCACTAAACGGACAACCGAACAAATGACAACAGCACGCGATTGTGCGTACAATTAACCCCTAACAGCGCTCAACTCGACTTAATGGTAGTGTTTGTTCTAAAGGGAACCGATGCTTTCGAGTGACAAGGCCGTTGTATAGTATTCGGCCCTATTGAGGTAACCGTCGCGTCGGAGCGGAGTTTTCTCCGCAACGCATCCTTTTTCGAAGATGCAATTTTACTTCGAAATAGTTTTCATCGTAAGAAATTTTTCACAAATGCGGCAACGCATCTCATTTCCAAAACTAAAACTTTCCGCAACAAAAACTTATCGGAGGACATCGGAGCGGCCGATGGAAAACTTCCCCGAAGCAGAATGTCTCCGGATTGTAGGAAATCGGAGAGAATTCCGCTTCGACGGTTACCTCGATAGGTCCAATTATTTCCATTGGCATTTAAAAAATGTATCAAAAACAATTTTCGCATTATCAAAAAGTAGAATAGACAATAGAGTCACACAGTTTGGCCTCTGGTAACTTCGGATCCTCATTATGGTATCGGTTTCTGAATAAAATGTTAAAGGTTGCTACCTGGTAGTAAAATGAGTTAAGGTTTGATCTAAATGCTCCTGCTACTTTTAAGTTTACAAGTCATTCAATTCCGATGACCAAACTTAAACTTGAGCTTAAAAAAATCAAAATGGCAACACAACTTAGTTTTACTTGTTGAACCTCTGGGTTTGCCTGGCATGTATTTTTTTCAAGTGGCAGGAATGTGTTGTAATTTCGTCGTTGAACGTTTTTGAGAGTCTAAAACCTAGTTTTTTTTTTCAATTCTATGCCTGTAAGGACCAGCAAGAAAACATAGTGAAAGAATCGCGTCTCTATTGAGCATATGTAGAGACCATTTCTGCTGACGGTTTAACGGCGCGCGATGAAGACACAAATTCCGTTGTCAGGCAGTGCAGAATGCCCTTTCAACTTGGACAAAGATCAGACGATATTGACGTAATGGTGGTTTTGCAAGCATTGAAGCAGAAGTACCAAGAATGGGGAATTGAAGTATATACTGTCAGCAAGCAAGGACAAAGAACAATAGACAGACATAACTTTGAACTAGTAGAGGACTTCGTCTCCTAGGATCCGCTAAAGACATGGAAATAAACTAAAATCAGTGCAGGGATCAAATGAAGAACTACCATACCAAGGTAACCCTTTTAAATGATGAAGAAATCCTTGGTGGCTTCGAGGGAAAATATTCTGAATGATCTTTGTATGTGAAGGAAATGTAAGGAGAATAAAATTCAACAACCAACTCTATGAACTTTACAGCGAAAAGACCATATCATCGTGTGACATCAATGGCTTGGACAGGTGTAGAGATGGAAACCAACGCTCTGGCTCTACGTTTACAGGACATTGCAGGGGAGTTGCGTAAGGGGAAAGTCTCGACTAAGATGGCACAACCAAGGGCTTAAGCCGACTAAGAGTGAAAAACTGAGGAGATTTGGCCGAAATCAAAATTGTAAGATGTTGGGTGAAGCTCAGCTATACCCCAAACTGCAATCAAGTGGTCCGTTACTTGAACTGGCTTAAGAAAAAACTTAGTTCAAGTTTAAGAAAGACTCAACGCTGAAAAAAACACAGTGCGATTTGAAAAACTATTTGTGGTAATTACTTGATATTTAAGTTGAACATTCAAATCAAGCTGCCGATATACAGCACTCATAGGCAAACCAACTTTAGGAAATTGAGATTCTTTTGCACTAGTGTTGGAAAGTAACGACAAAAAATGTAGTCATCTCGAGAACAACAGACATTTTCAATGCCTTTTATTAAATATTCCAAGAAATACCAAAATATACAGCATGTTTCTTTTTACCCTTAGAAAAAGAAAGTGTTTAGGGTGTACCTACCCAGGAGAATTGACTGATTTTGTACATTAGTTTCCATTAAACAATCGTGTCAATGACGTCTTACAAATTCAATAGGTTTATTCGTTGAACTTTACACAGAGTTAACCCAGGTTTCCTTGACAACCCTATGAGTTGCCGGGATTTCCAGTTCTCAAAATAAGCAAGGCCACAAAATCACCACATCATTTGAACAAAAATACATGCCATTTGGCAACCCTCATTTAAAAAAAAAAAAACTTAGGGCGAGTTCGGGACAAACCCACGGCTCAAAAATTACTTAGTTTGTCATTCAGGGCAAGTTTAGATTCTTCATAAAACTTTTTGTGGCAACCCCAGGGCTTTAACGAACAAACTCATTGCTACAGTTGGAATATTTTCTTTACCTGTGGCTATTGCAGCTTAATCTCATTTTGTTTTGAGTTCTGAGCTCGGCTCTTATGCTTTAATCTACTCACATTTTTCTTTAAACCCCCTATTCTTCTCAAACCCAGAATGGGCCATGCGATGATAAGTTTCAGTTATAAAACCAACACAAATTAGGCACGTTCAAAAAATTATCGGATAGCCTATCTCGGATAGCCGTATCTTGGATACCTTTTTGAACGATCCAGATATCTTTTTCCAGATTGCTGCAGACAACAGCTGTGAAATATTAAAATTCGACTTTTGAAAACAAAAAAACATTCAAAATATCATTGCTAGACGATTATAACTTATTTTTTCGATTTCCCATGCATTTTTTCCATCAAATTTCCATCAAATTTCCATCAGCTGATCACTTGAATAGAAAGGTATACCAAAAATACTCGGATACCTTTATGTCGAATTCCTTTCAACAAAAATTTTTCAATTTTTTTTTTTTTTCAATGGAATTCATTTAAGAAGAAAAAAAATCGACTGCAGTCGATCTCTTTTTTGAGACGGATTTGCACACAGATTTTCACACACACAACAATTTTGACAGATCGAAAACGGCAAACAAAAACATCGGCATATGAAAAAAATTAAAGGAAGCAGAATTGTTTTGTATTTTGTTGGGAATTTGGAAAACATTTGGTGGAAAAAAATATAAAAATTGTGTGCTTAACAATATGAATGTAATTGTTTTGTTCCGTGGTGCTTGTTTTTCTTCATTAGTCAGTTGGACACACACACATTCATAAAAAAAAGAATCGCTACTTTTTTTATTTCCTAAATACCCAAAAAAGACTCGAATTTAGTAGCGACTGCAGTCGACTGCAAATTGGTGAAAGGAAATCGACATTAGATAGCTTCTTAGTAGAAATGGATTTGTGACACTGCTAAACGTATTAACACGTATAAACAACAACAAAAAGCTATCCGGATACGATTGTTGAACGCCCCCATTATCACAATATAAATAGCAACGTCTTAATAATAACTTAGCCCAACTTATCCTCTTTGTCACATATTCTTCCTGGATTACTATTATATTCGAAATATCGAAGACGAAATTATTTAACAAAGAATATGAAATTCATACAAGCTACCTATGCTAAATTATTCTTTTATGCAACTGTAATCCTTGAGTACAGAAGAACATTCTTATACAAAGAAGCACAATACGCCCTTCGTACTATCTTTTGTAAAACATTCCAAAAGTAAAGAAAAGGCATACATTTCGTTGTAATCAGTTCAGGTCTTCTCACAGACTGCAAATTATATGGCATACATTTTGACCACAAAAAAAAAAAAAAAAAAAGACGAGAGCCCCAATGTAAATTGAGAACGAAAGGGAAATGTCTTCCGCTTTGGGTTGCATGTTGTTCATGTAAACACCAAAAATGGGTCAGCAAAGTAAATTGATAAATGCAGTATGGGTCAAAAAGCAAATTCAATATTATATGTATCTGGAAGCTTAACTTTGCGATGTTTATCAATTTTGCACCGCTGTTTGGCAAAGATCCATTACCATTGTTTTCTAAAGTATTGTTTAAGTAAAGTTTTCAGCTGACATTCAATTATCCTCGAATCCTTTTTTTCGATAATTTTTTAGTTACTGGACAACGGCCTGCAATTTAAATTGAAATGCAAATAAAACTTGTTGAAATTACTTTAATTCGTAAGACGATTTTAAAATAGCTATCCTTCAATCGTTGAAATCGAAGGACGATAATCGTTTCAAGTATCCGGAATCCATAAGTAATCCTTTTTGATGCCGGTGTGAATTATCGCACGTTTAAGAAATGAAGTCAATTTTGATTATCTAGAACTTCGTTTTCATTACTCAACTCGTTTTAAATTACCATTTAACAAACAGACAGATGGGCAGATGATGTGGCCTTGGGCATGTTTTATGGAAATTTGACAAAACCAGTCTCCTTGTGTAGCGGCTGAAAAGTGTAAATGAACTTGCATGTGCTGCACGCGCGTGTGACCTTATTTCCACTATGGTTATCTTCTTCACAAAGCCCCAACGCAATTAGTGCATTCGATTCTGTGTATGAATGACATTGAACCAAAGACCGAAGATGTCCACAATGCCGCTCCGATTGCAAATTATTGTATTTCTGTAATCGGGTGCGATACATTTTTTTGTACAGTGAATTTTTTACGCCAAACAAGATGAGTTTAATTAGTGAGAGTAATTCTTAATGCAGTTCAGCATGACAAGATGAAGTGCGATTGAAAGAAAAATTACACATCGTTTGTAGCAGGAAACATTTGGGGGCTGTTACGAAAAAACTAGGTCAAGTCGATTCGCACGTGCTGAATATTGCGTAAAAGTGCATCAAAATAAATCTGAGAGATAGTAGCAGTCAGAACATTAAAAAAAACATGTTTTGCTACTATGCAGACGAGGGAAGCAAGATTATGATTGTATTTATAGGAAACTCTCCACTCTCCCGCCCTCTGAGATCGGAACTATTTGAATGAAATCGAGTAGCTTCCCAAAGCTTGTGCTTGCTGAAAAAATAGAAATGATAAAATTCAATAACCAATTCAAATTCGAGCGGAGAAGGACACAGATCTACAGCAAGAAGCCGCATGAATTGTGTAAGAAGCGTGGATGAGCATTCAAAAGCATTGATTTTAAGCCTATTGATTTTGAAAAGAAACTTAAGAATTTTAAAATGTAGAATTTAAATTATTTATTTATCTATTAATTCTTCATCTACAAGCTCATGCTTAACTGGCTAATTACAAATTTGAAATTATAGAAATATTATACATATGTACCTACTTAAATTCTACAAAATGTTATTTTAATATGCTAAATAAAATGTTCTTGAAGCGTTCCCTTGATAAATGTAAGTCTAAACAACTACAATGTTCATTAAATGATTTATTTGATCTAATGAACCAATGCCTATGGTTCATTAGATCCGTAATTTGTTCTATCCCGTTGCTGAAAAAGAAATTGTGTTTCTTTTGAGTGGTATAGCTGGCAGCTGGGGTATAGATAGGTATAAGTGACAAAAGGGTGGGGCTGTTAATATGACTACAAAACAAATCTCTTACAAACATAATGCCATGCGAGCTCCGTCTGGTGACAAGAGGCAATATTCCCAGTAACTGACATCTGGCCGCATAAGAAGGAGAACAGTCCGATTCCGATCTTAATTTCCAGAATATGTATTTTGTAAAACGCCTCTGCACACTTTCTAGGCGATCTGAATGAACTTTATAGATCATGTTGTACATTAAGACAATCACTAGGTTGTTTTATTAGCAGAAACAGTTTGAGATCGTCAGCGTACTTTAAACATCTGCAGAATTGAATAGTTGACACAATGTCATCAATAAAAATTATAAATAAGAGCGAGCTAAGATGACTTCCCTGAGGAACACCCGATGTACAATGAATAGACCTTGAGTATCTATCGTCAATTAATACTTTTTGTGTTCTACCAATTAATTAAGGCTCAATCCATTTCAACATAGATGAATGAAAATCAAATTTCTTCAGTTTCCTAAAGAGAATTTCATGAACAACAGAATCGAATGCCTTACTAAAATCAGTGTAAATAGTATCAACTTGACATCCACTTTAAATGGCATTTGACACATAAGAGGTAAGATATGCAAGATTGGTGACAGTTGATCGACCAGAAACAAAACCATGCTGATACTCTGATATGTGTTCTTTCATGTAAAAGAGTAGCTTGGACTTAACTATACATTCGAAAACTTTTGGAATCGAAGATAAGTTGCAAATTCCTCTATAATTTTTAACATTATTCTTTGAGCCAGATTTAAAAATTGGAATCAAAAATGAAGTTTTCTATTCTGCAAGAAAAATACTTGGGAGTAACGAAATTGTACGACAACATTCTTTTAATATGATAGCAACACCGGGCTTAGGGCTTCAGTTCGATAAGGGCATTTTCAATATCATCAATGTCAGGCTCCAATAATCCAAGATCTATTTTAGATGTACATATAATTCTCATCGAAATTAGTTTTAGGGCACAAAATCTAGTATGCAGACTCAAAAAATGAAGCGAAAAGTTAACGAGTTAGGTCAATATCATTTGACTGAGTATCGTTATACATCATTACTCAGTCAAATGATATTGACCTAACTCGTTAACTTTTCGCTTCATTTTTTGAGTCTCGTTATCGTTATCGTTATACATCATTTCCCCGTGCAGTGTCGGGTTAGAATAGCACTGCAGCGCCTCCCCGCTTGTCGTAAAAGGCGACTAAAGGAACAATCATATCTAGACGACTAACATCAAAGTGAGTCTAGCGACACACATACCACCTTAAAACTCTCCCCAAGTATGCATGCAGATCCCGGGGTTTACACGACTGGAGATCACCGGTGTAGTAAAAGGGAAATCAAACTCATTAAATGGAGCATGCATGTGTCGAAAAGGATGAAAGAAAATTTTTGAAAAATTTTGAGCATTATGGAAGTACTTGCGAACATAAGAAGCACTACCCCGCCAGGCAGTTCCATTGCTATGCATGGAGCTGATCCTGGACCGAGCAGCAATGTTCGGGTCAGAGCTATACGGATTCCGGGGGCTAGCAAAGTAATGCGACGAGTTGGACGAAAATTTAGAGTCGCGAGTTGGAACGTTGGAAGTATGACTGGTAGAAGTCTTGAACTCGAAGAGATGATGAGAAGGAGGCGAGTGGACATCTTGTGTGTTCAGGAAACGAAATGGCGAAACACAGCAAACAAAGCCCGTTTCTTAGATGCCAAGACCAAGGCTTACAAGATGTTCTACAATGGAACGGAACAAGGTAGGAACGGAGTCGGTATCATCCTTGACCAAAGTTTATGTAACAGCGTGTTGACCATTTTGAAGTCCAGTGACCGTTTGATGTCTCTTAAATTGGTGATGGAAGGAAAGGTCTGGAATATAATCAGTGCATATGCTCCCCAAATAGGGTGTGAGCAGGAGGAAAAAGATGCATTCTGGCTTGATTTTCATAACCTACTTAAGAACATCCCAAAAGAAGAGTATTTGTTTGTTGGAGGAGATTTGAATGGACATGTCGGGAAGACAAACGAGGATTATGAAGACTGCCACGGAGGTTTGGGATTCGGCACCAGGAACACTCCTGGTGAAGATATTCTAAGTATGTGCAAGTCATACGGTCTAATCGTACTAAATACCATGTTCATCAAACAAGACCGACACCTTATCACTTACAGCAGTGGAGGAAATGAAACCCAGATTGATTACCATTTGGTAACCAATTACATGAAATCTCGGGTGAAAGACTGCAAAGTGATACTAGGAGAAGCTGCCGCTCAACAACACCGTCTTCTTTTAACAGAATTTTTTACGGATGCGGTAAAGGAAGTCAAACAAACAAAGGCTCCTAGGAGAATCAAGTGGTACAATCTGGAGAAAACCAAAGGACAGCAATTCATTTCGTATATGCAAAGTCAGCTGTGTAATACCATCGACGCAGTTTCAAATGCAATCACGGCACAAAATATGTGGGATCGCCTACAACGAACCTGCTTAGAGAGAGCCAAATCACTGTTAGGAGTCTCAAAAGGACACCACCAACAAGCTAAAGAAACCTGGTGGTGGGATGATGAAGCTAAAGCAGTGATTAGAAAGAAGAAAGCAGCTTTCCAAGCTTGGTCGAAGTGCCCCTCAAGAAATACAAATGAAAAAGCGCGTTTCAAAATGGAATACAAGAGCTGCAGAAAAGAAGCGAAGAAAAAGTGCGCCCAACTTCAAGCAAAAAGCACGGAGGGCCTGTATCGAGAGCTGGAAGAGATTTCTGCCCCAGCTGCTGAAGCAAATCAGGCAATCCAAGAGGTAAGACAAAGCAACTTGAATAAGGGAGCAACCATTTTCAAAATAGCCGCTCAGAGAAGGAGAAATGCGCAGGAGATTCGTTCGCCGAAGTTCATCAATGATGCTCAAGGAGTGCTACTTGTGGATGACGACAAAATTCTTCACAGGTGGCGACAGTATTGTGATGATCTTTTGAATGAACAGTTTCCTCGGCGCCACTTTCCAACAGCTGCACCTAACTTTACGGAAGTATCCGACGTCACAGTCGAAGAAGTTAGGGAGGCAGTTAAGAACTCCAAAAAAGGCAAAGCGATTGGGCCAGACGAGGTACCATATGAGTTTTGGAAAAATATGGGAGACATCGGGTTAAGATGGCTCACGATTCTCATCTCCAAACTTGTAAGAGGTGACAGTTTGCCTAATCAATGGAGGGAAAGTTTTCTTCTTCCAATGTACAAGGGAAAGGGAGATACCAGAAGCTGTGACAACTATCGTTCGATCAAGTTGATGTCCCACACTATGAAGATCGTTGAGCGGGTTTTGGATAGCCGACTGCGGAAAATAATAAGGCTGTCTGATGACCAATGCGGGTTTGTCGCGGGTAAGTCAACTACCGACGCAATCCAAAGCATAAGGATCATTATGGAAAAACACCGAGATGCCTTAGAGGATTTGCATATTGTGTTGGTTGACTTCGAAAAGGCATTCGATCGACAACCACGAGATCTGATATGGGTGGCCCTCAGACACCGAGGAGTTCCTGAAGCCTATGTGCGAATAATTATGGACATGTACGAGGGAGCAGTTACAAAAGTGAGATGCCCAGCTGGAGTCACCGAAGAATTCCAAATAACAGTAGGTGTACATCAGGGAAGTGTCTTGAGTCCACTGCTCTTTATTGCTGTTCTGGATTATTTGCTCGAAGGAAAAGTAACGGACAATAAAGTACAACAATTATTCTTTGCTGACGATGGAGCCATCATAAGCGAGGATCCTACATCCCTGCAACGAGCACTTGACGTTTGGATTGATGTTCTGGAAGGAAATGGGTACCGTATTAGCGCTAAAAAGACTGAATACCTGTGCTGCCCTTTTTCTGATCCAGACAAGCCTATTCCAGACATTTATTTGAATGGAAATGTGCTTCCCAAGTGTGAAAAGTTTAAATATCTGGGATCTATGATCAATAGTGAAGCATCTTGTGATGACGACATCAATCATCGAGTAAGCGTAGGGTGGATGAAGTGGCGAGAAAACTCCGCTATCTTCTGGGATCGAAAATTGCATCCTAAGCTGAAGGGAAGACTCTACACAGCAGTTGTCCGTCCAGCTCTGACATACGGTTCACAATGTTGGACAATGTACAAAAAGTATGAGAGCAAATTGACGGCAGCCGAAATGAAGATGCTTCGGATGACAGCAGGAGTAACAAAGCTTGATCGAATTAGAAGTACTAAGATCCGTGGAAGCCTTCATGTCAAAAGTACCATCTTGGACAAAATTCAGCACGACCGGCTCAGTTGGTATTGTCATGTTCAAAGGAGAGATCCGCAGAACCCCGTCAAAAAGGCAATATCGTACAACGTTTCAACAAATTCGCGACGAAAAAGAAAAGGCAGGCCAAAACACTCCTGGTGCAAGCAAATGCAAAAACAGCAGCATTTGGTTGGCCTCAGACATGGAACAATCCAAAACCGGGAGGCTTGCCGACGATTTCTGAGGTCAACGCGGCGTACCCCACAGGCGGATCACTAGTGTGAAGCAGCAAAGTGGGAGAGTTGTGATCGCTTCAAGATCACTACTCGTAACGCCGAAAATGAAGAAGAAGATCGTTATACATCATTGTGTTAGGTATACCAACAGATTTCCTTTTGTTGCTTATATATGACCAGAAAGCTTTAGAATTGTTTTTTAGCCTATACTCTCAATATCTAACAAATGAACAAAAAACTTAAAATCGAAAATTCTTTCCTATAATTACAAATAAATTTGTAATCGGTAATGTTAAGGATTTTTTTTATATTTGTTTTATTTATTTTTCAATCCTTTAAATGTATGAGCTGGCATGGAACAAAAGAGGGATAGTACAATTCTAAAAAAATTACTTTATATAATACCGTTCTTTACTAAAGCGTATTTTTGTTTAAATATTTGCAAAAATTTGAATTTTCGAAATTTTTACATAATTTTTTTGAGTTTGTTTTTCTATTAAAAAGATCCTTAAACTTTAATACTTGATTTCTAAAGAACTTGTTTTTCAAAAAAATTAAGAATTAACTAATTTGAATTTCTACATTTTTGTAAAAACTTTTGGAATGTTTAATTAAATTTTTTAAATAATAAATCAGTTTTTATAATAAACTTGCAGTTCGTGCACAAAATATACTATCGAAAGCGTGTACTAAAAGATTCTTGATACATATATTAAATTATTCAAGCAAAGCAATTAGTAATGATCTTAAAATGACACGAAGGAAAAGAAAAGCCTTTTACTAAGTCTTAAAACTTTGATATTTTTTTAATGCATAATCGCGCAATATCGACCCAGTCGTGTCCACTGTTCCGTCACAAAATCTTAAGTTTTGAAATGTTTTCCTCATAATATGTTTATTCAAAATAAAGTATTACATTCTCTATGCTAAATAATGCTCTCTGTAATGAAATAAGAAACAGTTTGTTTGAAATTAAAATTTTTTTCTGCTTCCCTACGTTTCTGTAATGTAATGATGAACCCAAGCTCAATACCTAATACTACAGGTTCTTTGAAATCAATTAATCAAAGTAAATTGGTTATAATTGGTTGCTTATTCTAATAACACTAGAGATTACTTAATTGAATATGTATAAAGCTAGTAAATTTTGTACAGAATTGATTTTGTAGATATTTTGTAAGAAGTTTGCAGTACGTAAATGCTATGCTTCAAGAGGCTTTTTTGATCGTTTTGATTTGATGCAATGCATACGAGGCGAGTACTAATGTACGAGTAGTATTGATAATAACATTCATACGTTAAATTTTGAAGACTTCAAAACATTCTTATCAGCTGTTTTAGGGGCTACCAAATTATACCTATTTTTAGCTCTCTCCCCCTATTGGGAGAAGACAATTTGTTTTGTTTTTGTTTAAAATGAATAAGGTGAAGGAGGTCGACATATGGAGCTTAGATTGTTGGTTAACAAAAATCTATAATAAGACTTGAACTGTTTAGACAGCCAGTTTTTTTAGAGCGCCAGTTTTGATGATTAACCATCACTGGGAAACAGAAAGTTGATTTGGAAGTGAGTATTTAGCAGTGATTTTACCATTTGATTAATGTTTCTTAAAATGCTATATGATGATGCCGCACGTTTAACAGCAGTGTTTAAAGATAAACCGAGAAACCGTAACTTTGTGGCACTCCTATAAAAACGAAACAAGTGAAATAAGTACTCTTTCTTAAATAAACTAGTTCTACTCATTGGTTATCAAAATTAATAGAAGTTTTCTTTAAATTGTGCAACTGCAAATTGGTCTTCTCCTTCTACCTTTGATTCCAAGCGGGATCGTAAAAGAAGAAAATGAAATATTTTTGAAACTTCGACTTTGAAATGTTAAATACACTTACCATTTGTTTTGACATTAGTAAGATAATGAGTTTATTTTTTGAGGCTGCGTGTCTCCACGAACTTTGCAGTCTTTTAATTTTTTTTTTGTAAGGTTAGCTTTCTCTTGCATTTTTGCTGTCTTTGCATTTTTTTGCAGCTTTGCAGTCATAGTTTTGCTTTATTTGCATTCCCTGCAATATGCTTTTGAGGGCACTGTCACACCTGGAGGGTCGAATGAAATGGATTTAAACGAGATTCATTACACATAATCAATACATTTTTGAACAGTATTTTGTAATTTCCTCGACACCAATATATTTTTACAACTGAACTTACTTGTAAATCAGTAAGGGCATGTAAATTAATTTTTCTATTCCGCCTTCAAAAATTATCTGAAACATAAAATAATATCGTTAGATAACACCTTTTTCTGGTACTGAAGGGCGGGAAGACCACTTTAGGAGCGTAAAAAATAAGTTTTTTTTTTTAGATTTTTTTAGAGGGAATACAATAACACAAATATTTTCATAAAAAAAAAAAAAAAATATCTATTCGATGATCAACAAAATGACGGCGTTATTGAAATTTTCCGGACGCCTGTTTCCGTCGATATCGATATTAAGGGAAGGATATACCTAAAAATGAATGAAAAAGTGCAAAATTCTAAATTTGGCAATCTTTTTTGAAGTAAAATTTGAATTTTCGGCAATTTTTTCGACATATTTGACCCCCGAAAAGCTAGCTTTCAAACTTTAGGTATATGCTTTCGATAATATTGCTGAAAGTAATCTTCCAAAATTTTTTCTAAATCGGTAGCTAACTTTTTGAGCTACAACACGAGCAGCTTTTGGAAAAGTAATTTCGAGATAATTGCGTTTAAAGTTTTACCACGAGAAAATTATTAGTAACTTATGGATTAATCGGCGATTCCAGGCGCATACAATAGACCTTCGACTTCCTTCGCCAAAACAGCTGCCTGACCATACAAAAGGTCAACAGTAGTGGACATTGTGAAGCGAAGGTCGCTCTTCCTCTAAAGGCCTGAGCTATCTGACTCGTCACCCGGCCGCATGTTGTTCTCGCGCTCTAAATGCGATAACTCTGCATCTATTTGATATTTTCAGTTTTCCTTTGGTCATAACATTTTTTAGATATCATACTTTCGAAATATGTAATAAAAAAATTGATTTTTTGCAAATTTTAAAGTGGTACCCTTCCTTAAAAGGATTTCAAAAATTTTTGAGAAAAAATAAATATCCCACGATTGAGTACATTGTATTAACAATAAGTGTGCAAAGTTTGAGGATGATCGGTTGAACCATTTTTGAGTTATCGCGGTCACCGACTTCAAAAAAAGTGGTTTTGAGATAATCGCATTAAAAGTTTCAACTGATGTAAAACATATCATAACAAGCTGTAAACACGACTACCTAAATGTACTACCGTTAGCCGTTACCACTATATGCAGTATACTGCCTATACAACTGCTTGCATAAAGTTGTGGCTTGTGGGTAAGTTGGTGTTTCGTAAATAACCATTTTAGTACAGTGTTTAGTCAACAAGTGGCACTTTCTCGAGCAAAAGTCGCCAAATTTAAACGGCGGTAACTCAGAAACCATTCGTCTGATCCACTTGAAAAAAAGTAGATATTCTCTAGATATTGTACTTTAATATATATATATACTAGATGACCCACCCGACAATTAATAATAAATAATAGACTGTAAAATCTAATAAACAAAATTCTCGTGTTACAGTGTAAATTAAAGAAACAATGTTAAGGGTAGATGGCCCTTGTCACTTACGGCTATATAAAATAATTAGTAGCCGATTCTCAGACCTACTGAATACTCATATAAAATTTGGTAAAAATCTGTAAAGCCGTTTCGGAGGAGTACGGTAACTAACATTGTGACAGGGAAATTTTATATATATAAAGAAAGATATTTTTTAAATCGATTTTTTTCAACCCTCCAGGTGCGACAGTACCTGGTTAGTTCCTTTTTCCAGAGTTTCGAATACCACGGCCACTTGTTCGCGAAACTAGGGCTGTGTATCGGCAGTTTGCAAGCGTTGTTCTAAAGTAAGACTATAACTAGCTCAATGGCAAACGTACTGACCTCGAATATACCGACAATTACAAAATAAGGAAAAGCAATCACTAGAAAAGTGTACAATAACTCATTAAAAAAAAAGAACCCCTAAAAAACACTCGTTTGGTTCGTAATCCGGAAGCTTAGCGATCGGATCCATGATCTTCAAAATAAATTTTCACAATTCGCAAGTGTTGTCCCTGAAGTCAGTCTATTCATTGTTGAATAGCAAAACGTACTGACCAGAAATAGGCTGCTTTTGTTAACATGAAAAACACTTGAAACAGTGTTGCTATAAGGCGCGGAATTATATGAACCTTATTTAGAGTGGAAGAGGAATCCCTGCAATAGTTTCGAAATAAAATACACCAAATCATGAATGTGTGGAAAAGTAGATTCAACAAGGAACTGTTTGAATTGTACCACGACATTGGCATTGCTAGAAGAGTACCTACGCAACTTCGATGTTGGAGTGATGTGACTCCAGATATGAATATTAAGAGCTTAGCAAAACAATTCAGTGGACTAGTGATTTGAAACAAAAGATTTTTTATGAAAACGAGAAAGATGACGGAAGATAATTTGTTGAAGCGATTCCATGGCCTTAAAAATATAGTTAATAACCGCACAGCAATAACAATTAGGAGCTCAGGAAACATCGCTTCTTTTTATTTGTTATTCCGACAAACTCAAACACTTAGGGGAGAAACCTGTAGATGAAAAGTTAACGCAGTGGTTCCGACAGCATGAAAGAACACCTTTTTTGAGCACCAGGTTTGATTATATCTGGTAACGCGGATTTATGTGTGCCAAGATTTTTCTAGACTATTGCCACTGTGCGAGTGCAAAAGAGAATTTGTCTCATGGGAATCTTAAGTTAAAAAGCAAGTCTAAGGTGGTTTCAGCTTCAATATTTGTGTCAGGTTATTGAGTCGGATCGTGAACAAGCTTAATTAGTTGGTCCAACTTAGCGGATATTTTTTTATTTTGTTTTTATTTTATTGACTTCAAATTTTAATATAAATAATTCACATTTTTCCGTTAAAGTTTATCTTAAGTCTTTAAATGGTTTGGCCAGTGGCCGTCTACCAGACTGACATTTGTATTATAAAAGTAATAAAAATAAAGAATTTTTGATGGACCTCCTTTTGTATTGTTGAAATGATCCGGCGAAGTTTCCTTAAGACCTCTTTTGTTCATATATGTTAGGTCAATTTGAGCTGAACTTAGCAATGAATTTTTGTTGTGCCTTAAATGCTAGAACTTACGGAAATTTTTCTTCGCAGGTGTAAGTAGTACTTTTATACTAAAATTTTAAAAAAATTTCTCACGAATATATCGACTTTTTTAAGATTTACACAGAGCTTTTCTTCTATTTGACAGATTGCAAAATGTCAATATTAGCAGATATCTTAGCATACATTACAACCTCTGGGTATTGGCTGGTTAGAAAAGTGAAGCCAATATAAGAATTGATTGCATTGAAATCGCTCATAATGACCAAGTTTCATTAAACTCTCTTGTACTTAAGTTTCTGTCTTGATGTGCACTTCGATAGAGCAAAGACGTGTTAATTCTGTGTATGTTTACCATTTATTTCCACAGTCTATGTATGTTGGTCCTTGGTCGTTTCGAAAGAAAAATTCTCCCAATGATCTTTGGTCCCATATGCGAAGACAATGTGTGGAGAAGAAGATACGACAACAAGCTTTGTGAGCTGTACCGCGACATAGGCATAGCCAGAAGAGTACTCATTGCTAGGCTATACGATGGTTGGGCCATACGTAGAGTGGATGGACCCAAACGCTCCGGCTCGACGGGTTTTCGAAAGCACTTTGCCGGGAAATCGCGGAAGGAGAAGATTTTGTCTCAGGTGGCGCAATCAAGTTGATGAAGACCTCAACCGACTCAGATTGCAAAACTGGAGAGTGCTCGTCCGAAATCGTAGTCGTTATAGAAGGATGTTGGTTGAGGCCCAGGTTCACCACGAACTGTAATGCCCACCTAAGTAAGTAAGTAAGTATTTATGTTGGAAAATGAATTGATATGATATATGCAACATATATAGTTCTTTTCGCTATATTAGGAATTAAGTTCTGACGGATCGGATTTCTCTTCAATTTGGATTTCAAAAAAGTTAACCTTTACAAAACTTGTGGAGTAATGCAGAAAACTTTACAAATGTTGCTGTTGTAAACCGTAAAATTACCACTGATTAGGTTCGTTTGTCAAAGGGTTGACCCATGTTTGCTTGACAACCCTATAAGCTATCAAAAAAGCCAGGGCTTTCGGTTCTCAAAAATCCCTAAACCAAGAAATCACCACAAATCCTTGTCATTTGAAAAAAATATATGCCATCTTCGTTACCTGAGCCAGCGCTAGGAAAAATCTAAAGCTACTTAGGGCGAGTTGAGGGTGAGCCCAGGACTAAAAAAAAGATTTGAGGTTTTTAAAAAAAAAAGATGTGTGGCGACTCCATGAACGAATAGTACCTAATCGGTATGATAACTAGTTGCGCATAGCGATGCGGGTAGGTAGGTACATGGTATATACTATTTTGAGATGAATATGAATATCACGAGTATATGCCTGGTAATTACCAAAACCGCTATGTATGTGGTCATTTATTTTTAGTTACGAGAACTCTAGGTATGCCTACACAAGGATGTCAATAGGGCAGGGAATCCTGAAAAGGATTTTTTTTCCGACAAGCTTTATAAATGGCGACAGCAAAGTTAATTAACATTGGGTGCACAAAGGCGATGGTGTTCTTGAGCAGCTTTCCTCCAGTTTAACGCATCTGAGTTATTTGATTGATTTTAGTCTCCTTAAAAAGTTGTCCTCGAAAAGACCTTTTGCTGTGGTATATGAGATAAAAAGAGTAGTTCATCTAAGATCTTCCTAGAACAGAGACTAGCAATTTCAAGGTAACTTTGTTGAGTCTTTGTTCCAAAGTTACAACAAATAGATACGTTTTTTCGATAGCTTGAAATAAAAAATATGTTTTTTGTAAACAAGTTAGCACTAAGTTGCTTTGAGGAACAGTCAGATGATATTAAAATTGCCATATATGGTAATCATTTGTAAAAAAAGTATAAATAAGTATGAAAATTGCACTTATCCCCTCTTCACCTGAACGCTGAAATTGAAATGTTTGCTTACAATCTTTAGATAATAATCTATTATCACTTAACAGTCTTACTTAAGAGCTATAAATAAGAATTAAACGATTTTAGATTCAACTTATACGACTGTTTACAAACAATAAGTTCAAGATACTAAGCACACCTATTTCAGTTTCAATTAAAATTAATAGCTGTTGTGGAAATACGCAAACCTTTCAACCAGTTTCTTCACCTCACATCGCATCGTGCTATGAAAAATGTAACTACCTAGTAAGTGACTAGATTAATATGCGTAGTCTAATTAGAAACACGTGCTATACATTGTTGCTTACTTTTCCAGTTTCATTTCAATGTTACATACATAAGTACATATATGTATTTCGATATGCAGTATTATTTCCTCCCCTACGATTAAGTTTCGAATAAGAAATACAAAGTTAACAGGAAAAAACTAATTTCCTCCTTATGTACATCGATTCCTTAAAATCTTAAGAGATTCTGCAAAAGGGCCAGACAAAAAAAAAGAAAAACTCCATACTCATACTCCACAAGACAAAGCTTGAAAGAGCGTATAGCACAAGATCGAATATGTCCAGCAGCATGCAGCACCTCATTGCATCGGCTTTAACATTCTGAGAAAATAAAACAGTTCAATATAAGCTGTCGTCAAGATTGAGTAGGAATCAGTTGCGCGCTCGCCTTCGAACCAATAAAACGTCTCGTACTCCCTTAAGTATATTGTAAGCATTTTTAAAGCTAAGATAACATTTGCACAGCGCCAGATGCATTCGCATGCTTACACTCCCCCACTGTGAATGTGCTGCCGTATGAACAAAAAAATTAAAAAACATCAGTTATTTGTTAAGAGTGATAACAAAGTGATCCTGCAGTGATATTTGCAGAATATAGACAAGAAGACGGGCTTGTGCCGTGTTGACACTAACGTGTTAAAAAAAGCGCTAACTATAACTGACAAGTGAGTGTTGTTTTTGTTTTTTTGTACTGTTTTTTTTTTTTTTGTGAGGGAATAATTTAGTATGTTCACTAACTTAATTCAATATTAGAATTTGTTAAGTTAATGGATAAAATACGTTTCAAAAATACTTCATGCTAAGGAACTCTTTGAGATCGACTACCAAGTGTTAGTTTCAGTTAAAATAAATCAATGTTAATGTCTATGTATTTTGGGAATGTAGACAATTTTTCGAAAACCGCGTGTTTAATGGCGTTGGGTTAATATTTCTTATATTTTCTTACGCATATTAGGTCTGTGGTAAGACATTTAAATCTTTCACGTGAAGTATTACAAGACCTGTAAAACATATATACATAACATACATATATATGTATGCATGTATATAAAAAACAGTATACACATAGACAAGCATTTTCAGTCCTGAAATTACATTCATTTCGATGATATTGTGATCGGGCTGGTTAGCTTTAAAAACAAAAAGAGGACCTGCCTGCTTAGAGCTTTTTGGAGCTACTAGTAAATATTCTAATTTGAAGCTATGAGCGTCTATCTTCACACTGCAAGATTACTTCTTAATCTAAATAAGTAAATAGATAGGATGGCGCAACAAAGCTATGCATACCTCGGAGCCATACGCATTATCAGAACCAAAATTTAAAGCCGATTCCAAATGGCTAAGTAAGAAAGCGTTTTCATGGAGGTCGAAGGAACTCTAAGTTGCTCATGAAATTTTTTGTTGTTACGGGGTTTTCAAACACAAATCTACTTGCACTACGCCACGGGCACCACCTTTCTTCACTTGAAAATGGATCCTTTGATATTGTTTCTTGTAATAGAAAGTATTTTAAGTAAAAAAAAAACCTAAACGTTACAGCATTGAACTCAAAAAAAAAAAAAAAAAACTGTTAATGTTAATGTTACTGTTAATTTTAATGTTAATGTTCAAATAAATTTAGTTCTTAAATGTTACAAAATGACATGTCATTATTATAGGATTTCAAAGCCATGAGAGTTTTGAAATTGAATCAGTATTTTTCAAAAAAGGAACAAATTCTGAGTAACTGAGCTAATACCAATTATTCGAAATCAATATTGACACAGACACTAAATTCTTTAATAAAATATTGAACTCGTTTTGCAAAACGTGTGTCTCAAAATAATCATTTTCTTGGAATTTGGAAAATATTGAACTTATCTTTATTGTTTATTTATTTGCTCAAATGTTTTGTTAAACAGGCACATGTTATTAATCTGCGGTTTTATTCAATTGAATGTAAATTAGACCTTTGATTTGGTTTTTCTTTCAAACAGTAAAGAGAATATTAAATTAGAGTTGTGAGCGGCGGATGGGGTTACTTAGCGTGGATAAGGCAAATAACTAAAAACTAAAAAAAAAAAAATGTTCTGTTAACGAGACACAAAAACAGGAATTAAATAATTGGTGTCTAACCTTAATAGCTCTCTAAACTCTTCTGCTTTATTGATGCTTCTCAAGGTTCCACGTGAGCTGGAGTTTATCTAGACGATAAAATATATGCACAAATACCAAGCCATTCTAAGCAAAGTGACAAACATTCTTTCTCTCTACAAATTTAACGTGATTCCTTTCTCGTATAGAGCACTTTACTTATCATCTTGTCAGACAAGAAGCCCAACTTTACTTTATACTGTCAAGTTGAAAGTTCTATTTCACTGAACATTATGGTGGGTGTGTGGAACAATCTGCCAACCAAGACATTGAATTCAAAAATTGAAACCAAATCCATCGTCTTCCACTTGTAATTACACTCACCAATAAACTTAATAATATTTTTTTTTACATGCAAAAACAGTTTAAGCATTTTAAGTTTCGTTGAGTGTTTAGAATTTAAATGCAGAGTATGTTTAAGGATTTGAAATGTTATCGATTCCTAAGTTTAATCTCACCCATTGTTGCTTTGAATGCATCGGTTTCTCCAACCGGAGTTTCGAAGTCAACCTGCCCATTATAAAACCCCCTAAGCAATAACTATGATTTTCTATTAGGAACCTTATACTTCAGATCGCATCAAATCGCATTGGGTACCAGTTATCAGATTACTCTTTTTCCCCACTAAACTATCTTCAAAGTATGGGGCATCGGCTTGATGGAACTGTAGTTAAGGCAACTTTGTGTATCTTCCTTCCCATTGTACATTGGTAGAAGAAAGCTTTCTTTCCAAAGTTCATATGGTATCATATCTGCTTCATCTATGCCTTTTCTGTTTTTTACTGCCTCATTACCTTTTTGGATTGTGATGTCAATGGTTATTATTTCGCTAAGTAAGATTCAGCTTTTTGGAAAGAACTCTCGAAGAAAATATTGAATGAATGAATGAATGAATGAATAGGGTGGCGCAACAGAGCGAGGAGCCCCTGGGCCTAGCGTATTTTTCACAACCATGCCTTGAATGGAAGGGAGCTACAATTTTCTGCCGGTTCCGAATGGCTAATCGAGAAAGCGCTTTTCATGGCAATGAATACTAACGGATGACTTGCCAATTCCTCGCGAAAGGCGATACCCATGGAAAAAACATTTTTGCCTCTGTTGGGAATCGAACTAGAACCTCTGGATTAACAGGCGGAGATGCTATCCATCACACCGCGGATACCACAAGAAGAAGATATTAGTTCATCATAAAAAAAAGTGTCCTGAAGCATCGTTAATGAACTTCGGAGAAAAAATCTCCTCAGCATTTCTCACAGAACAGAGAAGTCTTATGTATCGCCAATGCTTTGATTGATGCGAAAACAATTGAAAAAGTTTCAGTCAACAAATGCAGTTTAATGAGTATTCTTTAAATTAACAATAAATTGTCTCAAATGCTCAAATTCCCCAAAGTTTTCTTAGCCATTGGTTGACCAGTAGATCTTTATTTTTAAATTTCCATAGATATCTAGAAGTACCTATGAGGGCGGCCGTGGTGCAGTGGTAGAGTGTTCAGTAGATAGGCCGGACGCGTGGGTTCGAATCCCGCTCTGGGCATCTACTTTTCTTTCAGCCTCTCAGTTTCGTATGGACGCCGCCCTTGAGGTTATATGTGAAATGACTAACACCTTATTTCCAACTACTGCAACACAGAAAAAAGGGAAGGCTACTACCCTGGTAGTACAATGGACTGGTAATTAAGTCTGAGTTCTCCAGATTAGCATAAGCCTCCTCTTTTTTTTTTTTTTTTTTTTTTTTTTTTTTTTTTTTTTTTAACCTATAACGGCATTTGGAAGCTACTTGGACTCACATACATAGTTGGGTAAATTAATATACAGACACTTCTAAGTAGCTATCCTAGTTATAAATGAACTATACCCTATATTTTATCTTTTCTTGATCACAAGTCTCATTGATAGTGATTATGTTCCAGAGTCAAAGTTTCTTACCACAAGCAACAGGTTTCATAATTTGCGTTCAGACTTATTACTCGTCAGACTTTATTCCAAAACAAAATTTCCAAAAATATTTGAAAAGCACCCAACAAGTTGGACAAGTAGTCGTCTGTGGGTTCAGATTATCCAACAACTTATTGTACAGTGTGAACTGCTTGAATGACTACCAGTTTAAATAAACTGAAGCAATGTTATGATGTGTTAAAAGTTTTCGTTAGTTGAATTTTTTTTGGGGCGTAATTTGGTAGAGCTTTTCATCACACAAGTGATTCGTGGTACACACAGCCAGCGTAGTGATTATTATCATCTCTCAGAAGCAAAAAAGGCTTTTAAACCGGAAACGACTTTCACTTGAAACTGGTAAGCTTGCGTAATTACACTGCCATGAAAAGCGTTTTCACACTTAGTCCTTCGGAACTAGTATACAAGTTAAGGTTCTAGAGCATTCATTCGAATCCCAACAGAGGCAAAAATGTTTTTTTCCACGGGTATCGCCTTTTGCGAGGAATTGGCAAGCCCTCCGTTAGTATTCGTTGCCATGAAAGCGCTTTCTCGATTAGCCGTTCGGAACCGGCAGAAAATCGTAAGTCCCCTCCATTCCCTCAGAAGGCATGGTTGTGAGAAATGCGCTAGGCCAAGGGGCTCCTCGCTCTGTTGCGCCACCCTATTTATTTATTTTTATTCCCAAGGGAATGGGCATCCATCCTAATACTAAACATGCGAATTTTTTTTTACCACCTACCGCCCTATTACTTGACTATTGAACCTATTTAAATGAACTTTGGTACAGAGATCTGTCTAAAATCTGAGGATGGACATAAGCTTTGTATGTTATTCCTATATTTCCACGGGAACGGGAACGTAAAAGTCACTATTCCCCACGGACGAAGTCGCGGGCACAGCTAGTCTGCTATAAACTGCAGAAGTTTTTTGTATCAAAAATACTTTGATGTATGCAAAAGTAAAGATCACTAAACTCTTTGTTCGTAATAAGCATTGCTCCTCAGATTGAAAATCAATTAACCGTGACTATTTTATTCCTATGGTTTCAGCCTTCATTTCTTTTCCCGCGTCTAAAACAAATCTTTACTTGTTGTTTACATATTTATGTCTTTTTCATTACTAGCGCCTTGCGTCTTAGATAAATAATAAATGGAACACAATAATTACACTGCGTTACAAATTAAAAAAAAATTTGAGTACCCGCTTTGAAATGTCATGATTTTTTATTTATACGCATCGTTTAATAAACATACATACACATTTTCTTTCCATCACGTCTCATTTGCATGTGCCCAAAGATTGGCTTTTTTCATAGCTTACAAATAAGCTTGTTCTTAATCAGCTGTAACTTCAGTGTACATGCGAATAACAAAACGAAATTGTCAGGACTTAAAGTTGAAGAATAGACTTTTAAATCCTGTCTTTTCCCATTTTGATATTTGGTAGTCAACATTCCCAAAAATGTGCCCAAGGATTGGCTTTTTTCAAAAACTTTAAATTTTAAAGGAATGCACATAAAAATTTTTTTTTTTAATTAACTTTGGATTGTTCATTTTGTACTTATTGTAAGGTTTAATTAGGGAAATTTTTAGGAACTATTGCAAATTTAGGCTCAGGACTACTTCAAAATGGCAAAAATGTATATAAAATGTGTTGATTTTAAAAGGATCAGGTTTCTAAAGCAACTCAAACACCTTAAACCTTTTAATTGATTTAAAAAGAATGCTTAAAAAATGGTCTGCTTTAAAATGACACCGTAATCGTTCTAATCGCTTGAATACAGACAGTTTTAGGGTGCAAAGTCTGAAACCCCTACAATCACTATGTTCGGTTCTTTGAGTAAGGCTGGAGGATAGAAGAAAATTACAAAAAAAAAATTCTTTGACTATTTTGTATTTCGATAGCAAAGGAACATTTCTACAAAGTTTGAGCAAAATCGGGGGTATATCAACATTACGGATTGACCGTTCTCATATGGAATGGCGACACTTTGTTTTCAGCTTTCAAAACCAGTTTGAATTGAAATCCGAAAATAAAGTGGTGCTAGTAAACTCACTGACACAGCTTTATATTCAGCTTAATACGTGTATCACAGATGATTCTCGTGTTACAAAAACAACAATGTAAGCAAATGGAAGTTGCGGGGCAAGAGAGGTAATGGTTTTCCCTCTTGTTGTTTATTCCTCTAAGAAGTGAAGGTAGTAGAAAATATAGTTGACATGTACCTCGAAAACTAGACGTGATGGATACCACATATGTTTGGAACATTTAATCTATGACTCATTTCCTATTCAATCCAGCTAACAGTTAAGAGGGTACCAAAATCGTGTAACGCAGTGTTATTGGTAATCAATTCATTGATAAATATTTAAAATGCTACCGCTCTATTTTGTTAGTCACTCCATCGATTGGTTAAAGATGAGGACTTCTTTGTCTTAGATTTTCTGCATGCATAATAAACTTACGTTTAAGTAGTTTTTTTATTGGTAGTAATTTGAAAGTTTAATCTTGGTTTGTATTTTTTTTAGGCCTCTACAAGTTAATAGAAAAATGATCGGTGGGAATAATCTAAAAATGATCCGTTTGAGTGTTTTATTAGTGCTGCTTATTGGGATTGTGCGAATTCAAGCAGCACCAAGTGTTTGTGTTCCAAATTTGGGTTGCTTGAAAGGCACATACATGACTGGTTTTCAGTCCGATCAATTTGAAGCTTTCATGGGAGTACCATTCGCACAGCCACCGATTGGAGAGCTTCGGTTTGCTGTAAGTTTTGATGTCACATTTGTCTATGAAATCCATGGTTCTTCTACGGGGTTATGACTTTAGCACTAAATGTACATAAATGCATTCTTATTGAAAGGAGAGTGGTGACTCAAAAAAATACGCCAATTAAGTACTTGGTCTATACTATGGATTTTGTAAACAATGACGTTTTAAAGCAATCGGCATTTGTGTTAATATTTGTTACAATTTTTTTCTATAGAATCCAAAACCTGTAAAATCGTGGACAGGTGTGCTGGATGCAAGCAAAGCACGAGCTGACTGCATTCAGAAGAACTATTTGTTGCCAAAACCATTTGTCAGTGGCGAAGAAGATTGTTTGTATCTTAATATATACCGTCCAATAGTAAGTTGAATTTTGAATCCACCATCATTTTATTACTAATTTATAAATTTTTTTTTATATAGAAAAACGACAACAAACCTCTGCCTGTAATGGTTTACATATATGGCGGTGCATTCTTCTCTGGCTCTGCGAACCCACTGGTTCATGGACCTGAATATTTTATGGATTCAGAGGAGGTGATTCTTGTAACGTTGGCTTATCGATTAGGTGCATTTGGTAAGTTAAACCCTTATGTCATTGAAACGAAGTTCCTTTTTATATATCGTCAGTGAAGCGTGCAAAGTGTGTAACTCTATCGATCCAAATTTTACAGAACAAAAAAAAAATTAAAAAAAAAAAAAAACTTGAGAACAAAGTTTGGTAATGGAGTTACACTTTTTCTACAGTGCCGTTTTAATTGCTATCATAAATAAAGAGGATTTGCCACTGACACAACTTAAAATCGTCTTGGTTAGGCTAGACTTCAGGTGTTAGGCGGTAGACGTCAAATATTATTACCATAAAAATTTTCTTAGGCCATAACTTTCTCTGGAGACGCAATAGCGATATATTTAAATCTTTAAATTAATGTAAAAAAAGTGAGCCCAATCTGATAACTCATTTCTTAATTTTTAGTTTAAAAAATGTAACAAACTTAGACTTTTGTATGGAGAAGCCAACACTTTTCGAAAATGATGTTTCTATGAATAAAAAAACTTTTACTGGACTACTACTGGAAAATGATTTGCTAGAAAAGTCCTGAAAATTGTATGGTGCATTTGAAAAAAATCGCCGCATCTTGAGCGCTTGAACTAGTGGCGCCCAAATGTTTATTTTTTCTTGCGATTAAAGGTACTATAAGGCGATTTTTGCAATCGTGCAGAATAAAAATTTTGATATGACAATTAAATATGACATTACGAAGATACAAAATACGAAAAAGTGGGTCCTCCAATTCTGTCTGTCCGTATATGGATCTACAGCCTGAAGAGCTTGGCCGATTTTTTTCAAATTTTCCAGTTAGCGTCTGTTGGACAACCTACAGAGAGGTTATTGGAATTGAGTCTCTTACTGACTTACTTAGGTGGGCATTACAGTTCGGGGTGAACCTGGGCCTCAACCAACATCTTTCTATAATGACTTCGAATTCGGGCGAGCTCTCTCCAGTTTCGAACTCTAAGTCAGTTGAGGTCTTCATCCACTTGATTGCGCCACCTAAGACGAGGTCTTCCTCTTCCGCGATTTCCCTGCAATGGGCTTTCGAAAACCCGTCGAGCCGGAGCTTTTGAGTCCATCCACTCTATATGACCCAACCATATCGTAGCCTCCCGATTGATTAAATTGAGTTTCTAGACCTTGAAATAATGGTACCTGCCATACATATTTTATGATATGTAATATTTATTTCTTTCGAAAACGTCTTAAACGATTAAGATAAAAATTTATGTGAACGTTCATATTATTCTTGAAGGTCTTTCGAAAGATGTAAATTTTTTTTCTCGAAAAAGTCTAAGAACGATACCTTCTATAGTACCGTTTTTTTAAACCGACTTTCTTGTTAATGGCTTACACTGTCTCTTATCTACGCGAAAACTAAATTTATGTTGAATCGAAACTACTTGTCGCGATATGATTTTACGAATCAAATTAATCAAATAAAATAAACGAAATATAATGCGTGCAAAAGAATATGCACAACCGATGTGCCGCGAGGTAAATAAATGAAATGTCAAACGCGCTGATAAGCGAAAATGCAACTTTGTGCAGGTAGGCTAAGCTCAGCTGGGGTGGGCTCAGTATCAAAATTGATCCAACACGTTTTTATGTATTCGAACAAATACTACTTTATAAAATAGAAAGGTAAACAAGAGGTGGTGGGCATAATTATTTCAATTAGTAGTAAGTGTACCGGGTGTACTTACTTATGTACTATATTAAGGGGCGACAGGAAATTTTCAGGTAAAATTCAAAGGCTTCCAAAGGAGAATTTATCTTTTTGGCAAACCTTGGCGAAGCCTTGGACGAAACCCCAGAATCCTTTCAACTATAAAAGTTATATTAAGGTTGACGGATAGACGAACCATTTGTCGTTTCTCGACCCTCAAGTTCAACCACATATTCATACAATCAGCCAATCGTGTCCCGTGGTTTTCTGTCACGGTTCTCTAGCACATACCGCCTTATGGTTGACATGTACCTCCGTTGTGTAATTCTAGCGAGACCTTTCACTCGCACAATTTCGCAATCGCACTGCCTGAACTGAAAAAGTTGTTGGGGGTATGTTCCAAAACTTATCCAGTTTTCTGAGTCGATATCAGATCCATGAAATATATCGAGAAAAATGATAGTTCCAGAATGTTGAAAATAATACTTCTGGCATTTCCCAGCTACTCTACTACATATACTACTGAGTCAGGGGAAGAATAAAATTCTCTAAAAAAAACTACCTTACTCTATTCGGTGGATCATTGCTGGGAGCAAAAAACGTAGAAATGATGGAACAAAAAAATGACGGGGATGGCTCGAGAAAATGAGAAGGATATCGAAATCAAAATAACCAATGATAAGAACGGTTTTTGTTGCGGTAACAACATTCTTAGGAAATGTTTAAAACTTCTCTAATGAATTTGATTAAATGATTAGGGTTTATTCGCATTGAAAACTGCCAAGAAGTGGAGTTTTTAGAATCACGCTAGAAACCTCTGGAATATTTAATTTTATTATATTCAATATTTTTTGCGATTTTATTAAATTTACATAATCAATGTGCAGTTGGCAACCTTGCACAATCTAATATATTATGAGGAGCGTGAATCTTTATACTTAGCTTCAGGTAAAGTACTTAGCACACAATCGCAAGTTCGTGCAAGACAGCTATGTCCATTTTTTCTATTCATTGGGATATGCCAAATGAACGCGGGAAAAAGCTTCACATTACAAATGTATTTCGTTCTTTATGATTTTACGTTTCTTAATGGTTTTTGTTTATTTCAGGATTTCTCTCTACCGGCGATGACAGTATGCCAGGCAATTTCGGGTTAAAGGATCAAAATATGGCTCTTAAATGGATTCAAAATCATATAACATGCTTTGGTGGAGACCCAGATAGCGTAACTATATTTGGACAAAGTGCAGGAGCCGTATCGGTTCATATGCACATGCTAAGTGGTCTTTCATCAGGTAAAGTAAATATTTTTTTTTATTTCGAAGAGAAGCATTTTAATGTGTTGGCAACTCATTGTAGGACTCTTTCAAAGAGCGATCGTAATGAGTGGCAATGCTGGCGCCCCATATACTAAACCAATCGCTAAACCACTGGAACAGGCTCACAAGCAAGCCATGCTTGTTGGTATTTCTAACTCATCAACACTCAGCTCAAAGGATTTAACTAAAGCCTTGCGAGAAATTGACGCTTCGAAAATTGTTGAATCTGGAGATGGCTTTAAGTATTGGCATGTTGATCCTGTTACAACATTCCGTCCAGTGATCGAAAAGTCGTCACCTGGAGCCTTCCTTACTGAGGATCCGGTTGCGTTGATTGCCAGTGGAAGATATACTCATATTCCATGGATGACTGGATTGGTACCGGGAGAGGGTGCCGTACGAGCTTTATCCATTCTCTCTAACGATGACTTGCGCAACGATTTCAACCGTAATTTTGATGAGTTAATTGTGAAACTGATGGAATTTCCATTCAGATATGACATAACCCCGAAGATGAATGATCTTCTTGATTTTTATTTTGACGGAGTTCACGAATTGAACAACCAAACTGCTCAAGGATTTGTTGATGTAAGTTGTATTTGTCTTTTTCCCCAAACAAGCGATCAAATATTTGAGCAAAAAATCCTTTATTTCTACAGATGGTCACTGATAGGGCGTTTGTACACCCATTTTATAAGAATATCAGACAGTATGTGGCAACAGCAGATGTTGATAAGAATCCAGTCTTTCTCTATAGATTTGACTATCGTGGTTCATTGTCCTACTCAACACTTTACACAGGAACCTTCAATAATTATGGAGTGGTGCATTGTGATGATCTAATTTATCTCTTCCGATCACCCGCGCTCTTCAACGTGGACTTTGAAAAGAATTCAGTTGAGGCTAAGGTAATCAAGGAGATGGTGGACACCTACGTTGCATTTGCTAAGACGGGGTTAGTTAAAAACATTCCCTCAATACATTTATTAGGTATCTCATAATGGATTTATTTTACAGACGGCCCAAAACTCCAACTGACGTAGTAGTAGAACAGTGCAATTTGGAAGTTCTAGATACAGCAGAAAATAATACTTTTTGCGATTACAAAGAGATTAAAAACACAAAGAACGGTTTTAATGTTCAAATCAATAACTACTTTGACATGTCCAAGATCAAGCTCTGGGACAGTATACTGAATTAAAATTCGTAATTTATTGTGTGTTTGTCATATTTCACTTCTAAGCCATTTGTGTTTTGCATGTTCTTCTATTTATTTTCATTCATTTCATGTATTGTAAGCTTTTTGTTTGTAAGGAAGACGATTTTAAAATATTGTAACGATACATATAATTTTTAAAGAATATTTATAATAAATAATAAAAAAAAAGGCAGGGTTATACAATCAGAAAAAAAGTCTTCTATCTCTCAATCAAATTGTAGGGTCTCCTATTCCATCACAAGGCATTATTGTGATAAATGCGCTTGGCCCTCTTGGCTCCTCGCTCTGTTGCGCCACCTTCAATTTTCTTCTGATTCCAAGCGCCTAATCGAGAAAGCGCTTTTGTTGACATTGAATTTACTTTCCAATTCCTCGCGAAAGGCTTTAACCACGAATCTCCCGCGTAAAAGTCAGACATGCTCACCATTACGCTATGGCGTTGTATTTGAAAATAAAAAAAACGCGGAATTCTCGACACATTTTATGTTTGTGTAAATCATCATGTTGATTGAAGATACAATGAGGGTCACAATTGTCCAAAATTTGAAAAGACCCTCATAATAAACAAAACCTTTGCATATTCAAGGAATCAAATGTGTTTTGCACTAAAATCAATCACAAAAAGCTTCTGTTGAAAATTCAAAGGCGAAATGTTCTGAAATTTAAATAAAAATATTTTACTTCAAAAATGTACATAAATTCAGAAACTATTTAAATTAAAATATGAACTTCATTGTATACGTATAAGAGTTTAAGGGCCATAAATTTAAGTTCTACATAAAGTTCTTGGGTTGAGTTAAATAGATATTCAGTGGTCTGATATCAATATATTAAAAAGCCAGTTATACAATATAATTGAGGCCATGGACATCACCCAGCGCAACGAATTCACTCAGCAGGCAATATCTTCTATAAATAGGGTGATATATCCGGAACTGAATTATAATCTGATGTGCAATAATTATTTTAATGACGAATTAAGTGTGGAAGCGATATCCTTGATTTGCAGAGCAAGGGGTGATCTCCTAAATCTAAACGGTACACCCTACAATAACGCCACCACAGTTCTTTGTAATTTGTGCAATCTCAAAGCAAAGGAAGACTGCTTCCATTTCCTAGCCATATGTCCTGTATTCAGAGAGCTTAGATTGATCCATTTTGGTTGTGCTACACTTACCCTAGATCAAACAAAGATAATTTTAAATGGCGCAAACTGGACGAGCCTTTACAAATATTTAAAAACCGCAAAAAGTTACCGGTATACTATAATTAACGAATATGATTAATGTTACCTGCTAAAGAGCGAAAATTGAAAATTAAATTTAAATATCATGTTTTTAGTTAATAATGGAATATAAAAGAAAAATTTTACTAAAATTAATTTTATATAGAGTCAAAAACAGGCAGACGGCAACGCCATTGCCTTTTATTTTTATTATGTAAAAATTTATTTTTATTTAACAAAAACACATAAAACTGTAACGAAAGTTGTTTATATAATAAAAATCCTAATCTAATCTAATCTAATCATAAAGTTCTATTTTAGTATGGGGATTTTATGTAGAACTTAAGAATTCCGGAACGTCCCATACAAAAATGAAAACTTTATGTAGAACTTAACTTTCACTTAAATTTATGATTCGATTGAGCAACTGACCCTCAATCCCGATAAAACCAAGTATCTAAAGTATTAAGATTTTTGAAATAAATTAAATGAAATCGTTTCATATGTTCGGAGAGGGGAGAGACTAAAAAATAGTTCAAACAAATAAATACTTGTATTGTAGTTTGGCTATGACTTTCCGTCGCTGCAAAAACCAAGTGCGAGATTTGCCTTTTTGAAACAAAATGCAATAAGTTTTTACTTAAAGCTTCAAAAGCCACTTTGCCTTTGATTTAAATTAAAAAATCTTTGGCCAGCAAAACTGACCCATTTTGTGTAATATCTACTCAGTTCACGAATGGATGATTGATAATTTTTTAAATAATATCCACAAAAACATTAATAAATAGTGAAAAATTTTTTAGTAAACTACAGAAAAAGATTTTTTAACACTGACATTGAAGAGCAATAGGATTTTTAGCTGAAAAAAGTACTCATACGCCACAGTTACCCAGCAGAACGTTATTCAGAGCTATTAACTGGAAATTATGACTAACTAGATGAAAACACTTAAGCCGCTAACCTCAGACTGTGGACGTAACACATTAGAAAATTTAATGAATTTCTGACCAATATTTTTATAAACTGTAGAGGAGAACGTTGCAGTCCCCGCCTAAACTCTCCATTTAACGTACCTATTTCTCAAATAGGAAAAAGCGAATAGTAGAACCTGTGAAACGAATAACTTTTTAATATTCCAAAAGGGTAGTAGTAGTATTGTTTTGTAAACATGCTAGCAATAACATTAAAAAAGAAGAAATGACCCAAACTTGCTTTGATTGTAGTATAAAGCATCAAATGTTTACCCAGATCCTGTTTTTCCCTGCATTACTTCCTACCTAATCCTCTTAGATTTTTTTAACGCTCGCATTGTATTTCACAACATTCGAAGGTTTTTGATAAATGATAACCCTGATGTGGGCGTAAAATGCAAAAAAAAAGACTTCAAGGTAGGGATGACAGCAAATTACGGAGCAGGTGATATAAAGGGTTACCTTATTGCATGTTTAACCGAAAGCATTTGATAAGAATCAACAATTCGATCAGAAAAAAAACAAAGATTGTCTCTGTTGAAGCTTAAACTTAACACAGAAATTGACAATAAAAAAAACCCCTAGCTCAATCAGCTGGTTGTGTACTATAAGGCAACTCTGAAGCAACACAAATAGAGTACCAGGGATTCAGCTACGAAATAGTTTTCAAAAGGGCGATGAATGGATTTCCGCCACGGTGCTGTGACATTGAATGTGCTGAGCAGCATAATACCTGTGACGAGGCCGTCCTAGAACGTTGTTTTTATTTCTTAATATTATTTTCAAGCCTGGATTCGGCAACGTTTGATACGATTATCGTCTAAAATTTAAGTACTCAAAAATACGACTGTCGTCGAAGTTTTTGGTAGTATTCAAAAAATATGTTCAAGATCCTGGAAAACCAAAATTTGTTAGACGAACCATTATACCGACATCTTATGGAATTAAGATATTCGCTGCCAGATCACACCACGGAGCATTGTGTGGCTGTGCTGCATTTTCTCGAATTAGGTTCCAGACACTCGGCGAAGATATATTGAGAGCTAGAATCTAGGCTCCTTAAATGATAAGCAGCTTTTTGTGGTTGCCTTCGATGATCAGGAAAGCTATAATATCTGGACCTGCTATCTGGTTGGTGGTTGTGCAATCAATTTTTGCTCATATTTAGGTATGAGTGCCCCAATTGGTGTTTAAAAACTCCAGAAAGCTCATCTCTATTAATGCTCCAGTATTTAACAAAATGTTAATACCAAATTGTGAGTACAGTCATGCACCTATATAATTCCTCTCAATCAGACAAAATCTTTGTTAGAAAACTTCTTCGTTATTAAATGTAAAATCACGTTTATATTTTAAGTAATATTATAAATTTACTTAACTTAGAATGCATATATAAATAATTAAAACTCAAATTCGTCTTCGAAGTCATTTATAATGTTTACAATATTTGTTTTTATTCGTGAAACACTTGTAAATATTGCCGGATATTTTGATGCTTCACAACCAAAACTGGTCACTGCGACACCAATAATGCTGTTCCCATACGTCAGCGGTGCACCAACGTCACCCTCACAGAACCCTCGAACATCATGAGATGCTACAGCGCAAAATACACCATCTGGAACAGTTCGCACTCCAGCATATTGCTGGCGGCATTCTTCTAAACTTATCACGTTCATTGCCAATGCACGCAGTTCTATGGTCTTAAAAGTCTCCGTTTCTAATGAACTAGTTAGACCCCATCCCGAAACAACCACTTTAGAATCTTTACTTGCTTCTTTTTGAGCCAATGCCAATGGAAGTCCATCTAATGGCTCCTCAGAGCAAAGAATTGCTGCGTCCTTCTCCTCATTCTGATTGTTACAACCATCAACAGAAAATATTATCGAGGCATTAGGAACATGCCGCACTTTCAAATCAACATCCATATACATTAAAGATGAAACCAATGTGTATACGTCATCAGTAACATTTTGTATTGGTTTCGCAGTATACTCAACGCAAGAACATGCTGTCAGAACACATCGTTCAGATAAAATTGTAGCTCCACACTTATAAACGCCGTTTTTTAGGATACCCGCTTGAAATGGACGTTCATCTATGAAAACTTTTTCCGGAGGCCCATAACGATAACTGTCGATATTTTTTGAAAATATTACAGAGATTATTGCAACGAAAAATTCCAAAATCCACATTGTATATTTATAACAGTAAGATAAGAGCACAAATGATAAACTAAATGAATAAAAAATTCGTAACTTAAAATCTGTAGCATCATTATTTGTACAGCTGAACAATTTAGTAACGCTTAACTATTGAAAACAAAATTAGACACAGTATACATTATTTGTTTGTTCTGCTATCAAGTGGAGAGGGTAAAGATGTATAGTATAAGGTAGGTGCGGGTAAAAAGACCTGTCGGCTAATAAGGCGTCAATTGAAAGAAAATGTGAATGGTAGTAGACACCAACGGCCAGCCAACCATGTAGCTAACAGTTATAAATTACTCATCAGACTACGATAACTCCCAAACGGGCTACGATTTAATTTTCAATAGTAAAAACACTGTTAATATTACTCTCACATAATCATTTTGAAAGCAATGTTTCAAACCAAAGTCAAAAATGTCGAAAGTCCATACTAAAAAGACTATGGCCTTACTACCCGACCACAGTTTAGTAAACACCCATTGGCAAGATTTCTAAAAATGTTGATTGCAGAAGTTGTCATGTTTTGTTATTTATCTATTACATTGGTTTACAATAAAATTGGGTCATTCCAATAAATAGTTTCTATTTTATGTCAAATCTCTCTTAGACAGACCATATTACACGCACGTACCCTATACAAATATTTATTAGGAAATAGTATTTAGAAAAAAGTTCGGAACAGATCAATATCAGACTGGGCAACAGAAAGGGTGTATACAAACAGAAAATCAATCTTATGAAAAAACAACAACAGCAACAAAGACCTTTGCGGAACACAATTCAAAATCTATAAAAGCTTGGAGAAGCACATCGCAATTGCATATAATATTATGTATCTTTTAGTGAATAAGTCGCTTAAATCGAATTAATCAAGATCCATTGCATGGGCGTAGCGAGGATTTTTTTAGGTCTTTTTCGAGGACAATTTCTCGAAAATCAATGAAAAACGAGAACATTTTTTTGAAAAAAAGTAGGACTTATTTAATTTTTATTGACAAGAATATTGAGAGATACTTTAAAAGTATCATTTTTTGGTTTCTCAAAATAGAGAAACATCAATAATATGTGAAATGAATCAAATTGATTTTATAAATGCCTTGTGAGGGAATGAAGGGGACCTTCAATTTTCTGCAGGTTCCGAACGGCTTTTTGAGAAAGCGCTTTTCATGGCAATGAATTTACTAACGGAGAACTTCCGAATTCCTCGCGAAAGGCGATACCCGTGTAAAAACATTTTTGCCTCTGCTGGGACTCGAACCTCGAACCTCTGGATTAGCAGGTGGACACCACCCGGGTACCACCACCAATGCATGTGATACAGCAGGAAAAAAGGTGTCCGCTAGTCCGCTTCCGTGATTACGTCGCACATTTCCAAATTATTCTTCGCTTCTTCACTAAGCTGTTTGTCTTTTCAAAAATTGATGTTCACAAAGCGAAGAAAAAATTGATATCACAAGACAACAATGAAATCAATTAGTATTCACACTTCCATTTTTATTTCCACTTGTTGTATTGAGCTGAACCGTTAGAACGATCAATCGCGGCTAATTGTTGTTGCCGCAATGCCGCATTCAGATGATTCAGAATTTCTGAAGAATTTTTTAATTCGAAGAATTATAAATGTAAATGCCCAAATATTCTCGTATAATATTTCTAGATGTTATAGAAATCTTATTAAAAAGACCTCGTTTTTCGGCAATTTTGCGAATTGTCCTCATTTTTTATAAAAATTTTCGTTGATACTCCTTTTTTCCGCTTTTTTCCCAAATTATCCTCGGTTTTAACGAGATTAGATAATAAAAGGATGTTTTTTTAGAAGTATATTTTTCGAGGAGAAATAAAACGCATAAGGCTTATGTCGCTTTCCATTGGTTTCACTATGGGGGAAGGTCTCATTTAAAAAATTAATAGAACACGTAAAATTATTTGTGCTCAGTTTTGACAAATTGTCTTGGTGTGAGTGAAACAATTACAGTTCATAAAAAATATTCCTAAAGTTTATTTAGTTATTTAACATTTGAGTTAAAAGGATAAGTGCTTCTTGAGTCAACCCTCAATCCAAATCGAGAAGTGGCTGTCAAATTTCAGAATCATATGAAACGGTCTTTCTGCACAAATGGAAATTTTTTGAGAATTAGGACGCCCCTGGCCGGTTCTTGTCATCCAATGGAAAGAGACATCAATGTTATGGAAAAGAATTATTATGTTTATTATTACTGTCATAAAGATAAAGACTTGCCATAATGCTTCAAAAATGATTTCGGGCAAGTGGCCGCCGCGGTTCGAACAAATTCCAACTCAGAAGCCAATTTTTCGACCACTTTATGCAGTATTTGGGGGCTATTTCGCCCAGATATTCTCTTCCGGTTCGTTGTTCGTCAATAGTCTCAGACCAATCTGCGTAGACATAACGCTTTGAAAATAGTCCAGGGGTGATAAATGACCAGATCTTGGAGGTGACTCAAAATTATCATCAAGAGAAAGACAACCAAAAATGTATCTGCATACATATGCATCTCTCACACAGAATTCGATTGAGATCGTTAGAGCCGTTTTCGAGAATAATAAGTATTAACATATCGGTGGTATGGCAGGTACCGTTATTTCAAGACCTAGAGACCCAACTCCAAAAACCCCTCTCTAGACTCTGTAGCCCCACAGACAATAAAGCAAAAACTTGAAGAAAATCGGCCAAGCGGTTAAGGCTGAAAATCCATATACGGACAGATAGACACACAGGCAGACAGACAGAATTGCCAGGACCCACTTTTTTCGTATTCTCTATCATCGTAATTCATGTATTATTAATTGCAAAAATTACCTTATAGTACCTATAATCACAAGCAAAAAAATATTGTTGCTCGCAGTAGAAAATCGAAATCTTTCGGATACAGCGAGGATACTGCCAAATATTTTTGAATTTGGTCTTGTCGATTTTGAGATCATTGGATTTGAAATTGAGTGCCGGAAATGGGATAAACCGACATTGTTGCAAATAATTACGTATACCTCGAAAAGTATAGCACGTAGGATAATGATACAGCATCATATGAAAGATTATAAAATTATCTTTCATTTCATGTAAAAAACATATTTCAAAATGCCTTATATTTTGAAAAAGAAACCTTAAACTTGTTTGAAAGAAACATTTTTGTTGACATTTGCCAGCCAATATCTCGAAAATATCAGTGATGAACTATATTTTTTGCACCACTGTAATCCTTAGTTGATAACCTTTAATTTGATATATAATTACGCTTTTGAACATATTTTTTGTTTATTTTTTAAGGAATTTTGTATAATGTACGTGATATGCTTTCTGTATGATAGCGTAATTATATATCAAATTAAAGGTTATCAATTAATTTGGTTCTAGTCTCAAAGGTGTACGCTCTGGGCCCAAATATGCACCACCTCATTTTGAATCATTATTCTTGTATCTAATCTTTGACTTTGGGACTCGGAGTAAATGATCGATTCCAAAACCGATGGACAAAAGCAATCTGACGGTTTTAAAAACCTTCAAAACTACTTAGAAATTGTGATTATGAAGACAAAGTAATATTTTTTATACATTTGAGTTTAACTTCAAAAAATATACAGTACATCTATTTGCATACTTATGTATGTATGTATACCTCAGAATTAAATAAGTTTTTAATATAAAATGCCAGAAAACCGACGACAGTCAGCAACGTATGTTAGAACCTTTAAAAATCTCGTGTCTTAAAGTAGCAGTCATAATCAAACCAAATCTTTTGTGTTTTTAAAGAACTTTAAATAATCCAAAGGCAGTGGTTCGTGATGCAAACTACAATGATCTTAGCACCATAAGAACAAATGTCACGATTTGTGCCACAAAGTTTTTTGGAAGTCAAGACCTGGAACTGGAATTTAGATCTTCGATCTATTCGCTTGCAACAGAACAAACTACTGGTAAAATAAGTGCATACGCTAACTTTGACAACGCTCCGAACATGAACGCTCTTTCTCCAGAATGTTGGCTTGATTGGGTGCATTTTCACTATGGGTAAGAGAACCGTCTGAATGTTCAACTATCACGTTGAGTATATTTTATAAATCTTATAGAATGATAAACGTGACTTATGGGAACATTCTTTTCTTGACTTTCCTGGTTATTGAAGATCCTTACAATACTGAAGTCTTGCATGATGTTTTTGAAGAGGTGTTTCTCAGGGAACCAAAAGTAAAATTCATTTGTACTGTTGCACCTCCAATTGACTGTAAGTTTTATTTATTTCTTTTTAAATGATGAAATTTTTTCCGCCCGCAAGACTCCATACTTTCTGAACATTTTCTAGGGAAACTCAAACAGTTGACTTTTGAAAAGTGTTTTGACTGCACCTTCGTAACTAGGCTTGAGATAAAACTGATGAGCATTCCTAGCGAGGCGAATGTTCCGTGTTGAGAAGAGATCATTGTTCATTCTGAGTCTTGCCACACCAAAATATTTTACTAGCCCGATTTTTCCCCAAAACTATACAAGTATGTACCAATGCTGTGACTTGATGAGAATCACATCGTAATTTGAATTATTGAATGGAAAGTCGATATTTGACACGAACATTGTAACTTGTGATGTTTGAAAAATGCGTTCAAATGCTGGTGTTACCCAGGGTAGGCAGTCGACCCCAATCAAAAAGAATTTGCCTTTGAGGTCATTTTTTATTTGCGATCCCTGCGGTTCTATTTAGCTCTAGCAACTTGATTCCATTTTATGAGGAACTGCCAAGCTTAGTTAAGTCACATCTTTCTAGAAAACTTAAGGCCCGATTGATTTGCTAAACCAGCTTTTGGCCTGACAAGAAGCCAAGCCAAATAACTACGCAATTCATACTGTTTTTTTTTCTGTTGGAGGTTTTTAAAATATCTACCAGCTGCAGCACTCAGACCTAATTACCGGTCCATTGTACTACCAGTTAGCAACCTTCTATTTATTATACCAGATGTTCGAAGAAAAGCCAAAAGACGCTGCCATGATATGGAGCCTAAGGTACCAGCATTCACCATGTCTGCGCCGAGTATCTATAACCTCATGCGAGAAAATGCATACGGTTACGGGTTACAAGTTGGTTCTTTTCCGTAGATTTTGTCCGTCAGTTGATTATCTGAAAACCACAAGCAATTTCGTTTTAGGATTGTTGTTTAATTTTGCAAACTTAGCTTGGTAGCACCAAACCAGTGGCTGATGCGAAAAGATACGAGCCTTTAAAATACATAATTTATTTTTTCGAGATGTCCATACTGACTTTTTTGTTTTTTTCGAATTTCTTTTGCAAGTAATTAAGGCTTGCACCAAATAATTGTTGCCTGTAGATTTGGAGGCTGGTCCTGGCTTGTACAGCTCCCCTTCGAAACTGATTCTTTTGAAGATTCCTGAAACCGGACTAGTAGTCAAGGTTAGTGATTTTGCTCTGAGATAGCAGTGAGATAGTACTGGACACTTCTAGGACCTCAATTACTAGTTGATCCTTTACCAATCACGATCTACACGGCGCAGACTGATCTCATTTGATTTAAAAAATTTTAACTTATTTATTGTTTTTTAATTAACTATGTCCTGATTGTCACCCCACATCAGTTATTACCGATATAAAATTAATTCAAGAAAGCATCATTCAACACTTACTTTATGCTAAAGAATGATAGCCTTTATTTATTCACTTAAACATCTTTATTGCTGTACTAGTTTTAAGATTTAAATTAATGAATAAGCTTTTTAATATCTATCTATCTAAAAATCTTCATCTATACAAACTAAGTGTGAGTTGTAACGTATTGAATGAAATGTAAATGAAAAATCACTTCGATCGAATCACTGCTACTAACGTCAAAAAAGAAAAGAAGTTATTGCTTGGGAAGTTTGAACACTCTTCCATTACTCAATATGCAAGGCTTAGAATTACGTTCCCCCGAAACCGGAGAACACCTCTGTAAGGGACCTAGCTCTAATTTTGTGAGGGAATAGACGGCACCTACAATTTTTTGCCGATTCAGAACGGGTTATCGAGTAAGCGCATTTTGTGGCATGAATTACCAATTCTCCTCAAAGGACGGTACTCTTGGAAAAACAAATTTCGTTCTTCTTAACACTTAACTAGTGTTCCCTTTAAAGTTTGAACTGAATTCGAAGTTTATAGTTGCAAAAGTTCAGCCAGTAAATATTTGTGTCCTTTTTTTGTGTATACGTGTACTAATTTTAATGAGATATAAATGAATGTCTAGTAAAATCTTCTTTTCTCTTTTAAGCAATTTACAAAGCAATACTCGGATCTCACTGCAAGCAAATATTTCCCATTAAAAACCCAATGCCATCAATTTCAAGCCCATCCATTTTTGTTTGTGAAAAATATGAAATCATTCCAAGGATGCGTTTACGACGAGCACTGTATGAACATGCATTGAGTATGAAACGCAACATTTTAGTCACTTTGTGTTTTTATTTCAGAACTGAGGACAATGATGATCTTGTTAGAATCATTGATGAGAACTTTCAATGCATTCGGTTGGAATGGGGTGATTTTTACATTGCAGAACAAGTGCTACGCAACGACCAAAGCGAGACGATAATTGTGGCAGAGGTAAATCGCTTGACAACGTCTTTATTTCGCGAAACCAGACCAATAAAATGTTTTGATTATATTTAATTCACTTCTTATATCACTTTCCTTTCTTTAGATTAACAACACAACTGTAGGAATGATATGGACGAACGCAAATATCAACCGCAAGCCATTGGCTGATAACTTTGAAATCGCTGTTTATGGCAACTTTCTAAAGGGTCACTTGGAACCCAGTGAAACTGAATCGAGAAGTGTGATGTAGGGCTGTTTGCTTTTTCATGAAAATTTGTATTGATTTTTTCTTTACAGAGACGTTGTTCGAAAAAAATCCGAAGAGTTCTTCCATATACCTACAGCCAAGCAAATCACGGAAAGGAAAAGTCCTTCTGAAGAAAAGCGAATGAGGTAGGTATGCCAACACAGCTTTGACGTCGCATACCAATTTTTTTTTTTTTAATTTTTCCGAAAACTCTTGGATTTTTTAGTCTAAATAACTTGTACATCAGTTCGAATTCAGATGATTCAAGTAGCACTTCTCTTGAAAGTAAGATTGATGACACCTTCTCAAAACGTGCTTTCAAAAAGTGGCAACACATAGATAAGAGTAATAACGCATCAACAAATCTCATCACCCATACTCTTTAAGTTGATTTCTATCTCAACAGGTTTTCGATCAGCTGAAACTTATGCAAAAAGGGTTCAGAAAACCATCTCCATTCCAAAATCAACAGAAGTTACAAACGCATTTGCTATAAAATTGTTTGGTGTTTGTAGCTCTATTGATCCCAGAAGGGTTTTCGATCTAGTGGCTGCGGCTTTCACCGAACACTCAGAAAAGGATTACTGCATCATTTCAATGTCATCGGCCGAGGCTTCTTTCGATTCTTCGAGTGGACCGCTATTGAAACACTTTTCGGTAAGTTGCTTGACGTATACAAATGCTGTCCAGTTTTAAATTAAAAAAAAAAAAACTATAGCGTGTAATACCCCGCCCTGGATGTAAACTCTCCGATTGTGTGTACGTTGCTCACAGAAATTCCTTCCTTGCTGAGATAGAAGTCCAACACTTGACTAACACAGACGTGAAGGATGTTGAAAATATGTTGTATTGTGCAACATTTCGAGAAGAGGGAATATACAATGTTGCAGACATAATGCAGGCCATTGAGGAATACTTGACTAAACCTTCTTCATTGTACGACATACTTACTATTCGCTGCCGAGGTTGTGCTATTGGTTTTGTGGTCATAAAGTCAGTCCCGATTGTTAACTTTTTGAATGGATTTAAAAAAATTTCAATTCAGACAAAACTGTTCGATGAGTGAATTCCAAAGCAACTATGTGCTCTATGAAGATGATGATCTCTTCCCCGACTGGAAGTCAGGACAGTTAAGGTATTTGCATTTGAATCCCGTGTTCACGTCAGAATGGGTATATGTTACTCGGGAGATACTACGGCTGACGGGATATTTTTCAATGTTTTTCAAATTGAAAAGAGAGGTGAGTAATTTGAGTCGACGTAGAAAAGGAAATTGTCGAAACCGGTTGGTACCAAATATGGGAACCAGCATTAAGTCCCGTGTTCAATGAAAATTCATTCAAGGAGTGTAAGGTAACAGGTCAGGTATTGCTATCTGGAAAAACGCATCAGATAAAGTGGAAATAGTCTGTTTATTGAGAGAAAATATGTCTGTTCACAACCTTTCCAAACAAAGCCAACCAAATATGTTCCGCGTGCGATGCACGCCATACAAACTGTGACATTTGATTCAAGTATAGTAGAAGGGATACAGAATACGATTGAAAAAGTATCTCTCCGACGTTATATCATTTCACAGGTTCTTAGCTACATCCGGTGTTCCCCAAGGCAGCCATTTAGGCCCTCTCCTCTTCATTGTTGGTATTAACGACATTGAAATGTTCGTCAAACACTCCTCCATTTCGCTCCACACGGACGATACTAAGTTTTACCAGGTCATTTCTTCTTCTTATGACTCCTCCCACCTCCAACAGGATCTCGACAATTTTACAATATGGTGCTCCAAAAACAGCTTGGAGCTTAATTATGTCCAAGTGCCAATCAATTACCTTTTCATGTAAACGCATCAAATCTCCTCCCCGTCTGTATCTTCTACACAGTCAAATCATTTCCCACCTTGGGATTATTTGCGACCGTAAGCTGAACTTTCTCAAGCATATCGACAATATAATCTTTAAGGGAAATTCAGCACTTGGCTGCTTGTCCAAAGAATTTGCAGACCCTTACGTAACCCGATGACCGATCCTTTTACATATCATTTGTTCGCCCGCTTCTTGAATATGCTTGTTTATTCTGGTCGCCTTACCACCAAGTGGACATTTCCAGAATTGAGAGCATACAACGCTGTCTTCTCCGATTGGTTCTTCGAGGTCTTAATTGGAGTATTCCTTTAATACTACCTCCGAATCAAACTTCTCAACCTGAATACGCTGAGCGAAGATAAATATTTGACATTCTCTTTATTCACCGAATCTTTACAGGTAGGTACAGTCAATACAACAACATCCCTTAAAGAATCCATCTTTCTAAATATTAACCATCGTTGCATCCCCATCGAATCTCCTATACGGCTCCAATGAACCCATCACCCGAATGCTGAGGAATATCAACTCTCACTTTTCTTGTTTTGACTTTAATATCAGTACTCCCTCCCTAAAACTTCGTCTCCAGCTGGTGAATTTATGTCTTAGCTATTAAATTTATGATTCGATTGAGCAACTGGCCCTTTGTTTGTAAGTTAGATTAAGAAATAGCTTGTATTAAGCCAAATAAATGGGCTAGTTCTAGTTTCGCTAGTTCGCTCGAGTTGTGATATCATCATTAGTGCTTTGGCAACATCTAGGACGTGGCACGAAGTTGGCTCTCAGAAAGTTAAGACATCAATAACTCTAAGGGAGTTGTTGCGGCACTTTGTTGGCTCGACAAATGGTGCGACCAATTCGAATTAATGCGAAGACTTTTTCTTTAACATGCACAACGGCAAGTTTTAAAACCTTTTATTAAAGGAACTCGTTAACAATAAATCGATAAATATTCATTATATAATTACTTACTTAGTCTTAGTTCTGATATTTCAAAGTTTAAACCGCAACTCGTGCGTGTACAATTTTAGGTTATAAAGTAAATCTCAAAAAGGCTAGCCGGAAAATGTCAGTTGACATTTCGCTGTCGTTACCGCCCCCCTACGGTGATACCGCGAAATTACCGCGTGCGTTCTTGGTTTCACCAGGAGTATCTTGCGTTGATCGCAACGTGGTTAGTTTGATTGACGGTTGATTGATCTGAAGACCGCCTTGTACCTTAATAAGTCTTTAGAAGCGGGACGAGTTTTGAATCTGAATCTGTCAATAAGTGTGTTTAATGACCTGCTCTAGATCGATCTAGAGCAGAAAAAAGCAGCTTTTTGGTGTTTAATGACAAATTTTTCTACTCCGAGCAAGAACTTTTTGTGTTTAATGACCTGCTCTAGAGCTTTTAGAGCAGCATTTTCTGCACTTGCTTTTGAGTAAGAGTAGAGTGGAGCAAAAGTGTCAAAATCAGCTGTTGACATTTGATTCAAATATTTTTGTTTATATTTTGCGTTTTGCAATCTATTTGAAATCGAATTTAACTTAAAATCAATTGAATTAACATCGCATGTTAGTTTAGTTTTGATTCCAATGTTTCCGCATATAGATTTTTATTATAATAGCATACCAAACATAATTTTGAAAACTAGCTAAGGTCACAAAATGTTTGTTGCTTTCTTATCAGCTGACTTTTGACACCATCTGTTCTGCTCTAAATTGCCTGACATTTATCTCATTTCTTGCTCTGCTCTGAGCTACGCTGCTCTGCTCTTTTTTTCATTAAACACGCCTAATACCTCAACTATACAATCCCTTTGGCTTTGGACAGTCTTCATTCTGAAGCTCATTTAATTCAGTACCGTCGTTTCATTTCAGTTAAACAAGCCAATACTCAATAGCATCTTGTTGAATATGTATCCAATACTTCCAAGGAAACGTCTTCATGGAACAAGTATTGAACCATATGCCCTGTACTACCTTAACATGAAAATGTGTCATCTAGCAAGGTTTCAGGTTGAAAATAGAATCGTTATCGTTGGATTCAATGAGACATGCAAAGGATTTTTGAGGACTTTATTATTTTCGTAAGTATAAACCAACTAATATATAATACAGTGAAACGAAATGTATTAAACCTGGGCCCAGCTTCAAAAGGATTAAGTGGAGTTCCAGTTAATTGGATTTCATTCTCGAAGTCAAAAACAAATAAATTTTGTGTGAAAGTCAAAAGTTTTGTAACGGTAAAATTCTAACGTCTGGTTTTCTTAGAGCTCGTTTCAAATTTGTAGTAGTGCGAGTGCCGTTATCTGCCTAATACGCAGGAGCACAAGGTTTTGAAATTCGAAACACAGAAATATGTATTAAGTTGTTATTCCACGGGTTTCGCAAGGATTTGGCAAGTAACCCGACAGTAATGTCTACTAATTAAGATTAGATTAGATTAGATTAAGATTTTTATTTCACAATAGAAAAATTTACAAAAATCTTATGGATACATTAAAATATCGTAACTTAAACTTGAAAGTAAATCTTTAAAGGCATGGCCCAATTGGCCGTCAGTCTAGTGATTAACACTCCATCAACCTCAAGAAGCATTTTTGCTGGTGACCCTACCTGGAACAAAAAGATAAATTATTATTTACTGCTAATACATATTTTTTATATACATATAGCAAGTATAGAAAAATACTTACCCAGTTTCCTGCCTTGTCTTACCAACCGGCTGTCTGGTAGTCTCTAGAGCTAGAAAAATACCTACCTAGCTAGCGTGCCAGCTTCTTGCTCTGCACATTAGTTGCCCTTTTCAGTAGTTTTCTTTTACCTTCTTCAAATTTCTATAGCTTTTTTTACAATTTCTATTTCCTTATTTGTACATCCAATGGAAGGGCTCGCTTGTGAGGAGATAAATAGGTCACTGGTGAAAGCAGAGAGCTAGCATTTATTGTAAAGTAATGTTGTAAGGATTGGACAAAGTGTAACGTATAAAAGTGGTGTAATTAAAGTTGGTACAGATAAGAAGTTAAAGTAAAGTTTTACTTTTCGAACTCAGTGAACGTTACATCCTTTTCTCTCTCTTTTTCACTTAATTCCTTTCGTTTTCTTTCTTTTTCTTTACTAAAGCTGCCTTTAACTAGCCGGTTAATGTCTTACTATATCTTCATTCTATTTTATCATTCCGGTCCCTTTCTCTAACTCCAGTTTCATAAGCCTCTCCAATTGCCTTGTATTTGCTTTTTCTACGATAAAGTTCCACCTACTAGGTAACGTTAAAAATATCAATTCTAGTTTTAAAAAGAGCCTCTTTATAACTTGCAGTGTACCTAAGTATAACTTTGAATCGTAGTGTTTTGACTTCTGTCGAGGTACAAACTTTTACTCAAACTTCTTAGAATTTGGTACAACTTTGGGTTTGAGGTTGGGCCCTGACTTACAATTCTCACATGATACTACAACTTTGCCCCTCACTATTCAGCCCAAAAGCAAAGCACATCCAATGTCTCAACATTACGGTTGTTACCGAGTGTCCTGGCCTTATCGAAGCTGAACACGACCTTAAAGCTTTCGAGGAACATCATTCTATATTCTTTGAAGCCGATAATCAATTCACAGCGAACTACATGCGAAAGTTAGAATTCCGGACATGGGTGCAATTCATTGAAGGAGATCTCAAAGGAATCAATAGGTTTGCTAATTCTTACTATTTTAGGTTTCAAATTTTACTAAAATCTGACCTTCAAGCGATGAAAAGTGTATTGCGCTGCAAAACGGAACTACACTGCACTACGACCGACTTTTCCTCATGTGTAGCTCAGGATTTGGTCCACCAAAGTCACTCAAAACTGTACCAAGCAATTATCTTGAAGTCAACTCTCGTTTGGATAAGATAATATTTTACAAAAAAATTCAATTTTTGGCACTGGAGCTTTCGGAATACGATATACCAATTTTGATTTATGGATCAGTCGTTTTTACTCGTTCATGTCTCAGCACACTGGTAGATTTGGGGATCAAGCCTTCGCGTATTTGTCTAGTTGAGGAAAAGATAGATGGAGACGACGTGGATTTTCAAGATTCTTTTGATGATGAACATATTAAAAAGCGGCTTTTTGCAAAAGGACACGTCGCCGCCGCTGGTGTACGAATTTATCATAGCATGAGATTTGTCGATTGGAACCTTGATGCTCGCGGAGATGCAATCGAGAGTGTAGTGTTTCAGTCAGAAATAAGCTCTATTGACTTGAAATGTCTGGCCTTTATAAGTTTCCATCGGGATGCATCGCCAGAGCACTTACAGCAAAGTTAGTTCATGCTTTATTTTTCCTCCAAAATTTTGTTTTTGTTTTTTTTTTTGTTTTAATAACTTTCGAAAGGCCTCGCAAACATCAAATTTCTCAACAACCGAATAACAATTGATGAATACTCATGTACAAACATTCCTTCTGTGTACGCATGCGGAAATTTAACACAATACCAGGACACGTTGCGTGCTAAGCAAGTCGAACAGAGATATTTCAACCAAATCGAAGTTGGAAAACAGGTTGGTTTATTAAAGAAAGAAACTGTCAGTGTTTGTGAGAAATTATCTTCATTAATTTTTAGCTTGCCATGAGCTTTATTGTAGGAAGACTCACTGGGATAGAGTCCAGCATGGTGAAAGCTCATTATGTCAAGCCAATTTTTCGACAATCACAACTTATTGATGGATGGTTATACGGTGGCGTTCGAAAACCAGGACGATATGTGCCAAAACAATTCAGAAAAGATACGTCTGGTGAGGTTTTAATTACCAGTGATGAAAATGGCGAATACTGTCGTCTGGTTCTGGATCAAAGCGGCTTCATTTCTGAAATTTCTTGCATTACTCTAAAGGTTAGTTCAAGGCTTTGGAATTTATTTACATTAACTGAGCTTCTTTTACAAGTACAAAAGCCTTGAAATTCTCTATCGAATCTATGGTCTTCATGAGAATATTTTCTACAACCTTAAAGAGAGATGTAGAAGAGGTGAAATCGCAAATTTAATGGACTTCTTTTATGAGAGCCCTTACTCAGCCATACTTCACGACCAATTCCTATTTCTAAGAGAGAAGATTCGTAGAAAGAATCTCCTCTGTCTAAAGGATTTCGTCGGGGAGTCTAGAAAGGTAAGATCGTGACTTTCAAATATAATAAATTTCTTAAAAAACACCTTCAGATTGATAAAAATGAGATCGCAGTCTACTTTAAATCAAAGGGAATGCACCAAATGATTGAAAGTAGTTTGATGGAATTTATCAAGAAACACTGGAAATCGCTTCATCCCCATTACGCACTACCCGATGATTTTATAAGATGAGAAAACACCATACCCTTGCAAGAAAAACAATAAAATCTCATTTACTATTACATTAGGTACTATTCATTTGAGTAGTTATCATTCATTACTAGTGAAATAAATTTAGATTTCAATCTTTGATTTGAATGCGATCCAAACCGTGAGTGAATGTGAGCTTTTGAATGATAGAAAACTGGAGATCGCATCGTATTTTGTAGTGAAACTTTTTAAGGTACGAATTGAGCCTAAAAGGCCAGGGCGTAATTCAGTTTCATGTTGCTGCTAGCTGCGTCATATATCCCTACTACTAACTGCTGAGTGTAAGGCTAGCGCGTAACACACTTTCGAGTCGCCGCGCCGGCCGGCCCGCGCCACCGAAGCAGCCGGCAGCTGTTGTGAGTGGGGAGTTTCACTTCTATCGTGAGACTTACACACATATATATAATTATATATATATATGTATCTTTTCTTTTCTAAAAAATGTTTAAATAATTTATACGAGTCCCGGATCAATACGAGTTGGCATAGATGCCTGTGCATCTTCACGCGGAGAAGAATTTTTAAGCAGCCGAAAACAAACCGAAATTTCAAAATCGGGATTCGAACGCACGGCTACGGGTTCGGACTACCCAATAAACACTTTACTACCACCCATTTTCTTCGTTATTATTGGCGGCACCCAGATCTTGCAACTTAGTACACGTCCATTGTTCTTACTATGTATATCCCACGTAGTAGCCACTGGGTACTGGGAGCCTCCATCCGGTGGTAACCTGCTTAATTATAGTAAGTGCGAGTGTTGACAAAGGTAAGAAGGTTCTCCCTCTGTACCCTCTCGGGTATAGAAAATTGAACAACTTTATGGTTTTACCGTTTACCATCTTCAAGTGGTGAAGTGAAAACTAAAGTGTTGATTTATCTGTAGGCTAGGTATGTAAGCGGTTAAGTTAGGTGTACCCACAATGGGTACAATCATTGAGTTTATATACACAGAGGAACCACGCTAACTTGCGTTAAGACGTCGGTAAATGTCACCAAGTGAATAAAATCGGCATTTGAAATTTTTGGGGGAATGCTCTCCACAGAAATTTGACTTTAAAAAAACCAGCAGAAAAGGGAAACAGGGAAAACGTCATGGGTATGGAGAAATGCACAAGAAAACTGTTGCTTTGAAATTTCAAATGTCGATTTATTTACTTGGTGCCATCTATCGTCGTCTTAACGCAAGCTAGCGTGGTTCCTCTATCTATACAATTACAAACTCAAAGGTACAATGGAGAAATGGTTTTTTTTAGAATGGATTTTAAAGCATTTTCAACATCATCATTTTATGGAAGAAGATTCGATAGTCGATAGGCTGCGCTAGGTAATTTTTTTTTTTTTTTTTTTGTCAGGAGTAAATCTACAAAAGACACTTAGTAGTATTCGATACCAAGTAGTGTGGGATTCTTACCCACTAAAAACTCCTCGTAATCAGAACCAATCTATAACGATCGACAACAGATTTTTATTTCTCAATAATATTATCGCTTTAAGGGAGGCTTAAACTTTTAATGCTTCCCATGACTTTTAGGCCATTAGCTCGTGTGGCTTGGTTCTTCTTAATCTCCGAACATTGCCTCTCGTATTTAATACGGACTCCATTTCAGAGTTGATATGACTATGCAGTCGCTGATTGTGTGATACAGCATGTTTTCTTACATCTTCTGTAACCGTTTCTATTTGTAGGTCACGATGTAAATCGCTATTTCTTATATACCATGGTGCATTTACTATTCCAAGAAGGACTTTGTTTTGGAACTTTTGGATGATTTCAGTATTTGTTTTCTTTGTACAGCCCCATAATTGGATTCCATAGGTCCAAACAGGTCTAAGTACTTGTTTAAAAGCATTATTTTATTTTCGACAGATAAGTCCGAATTTCTACCGAGTAACCAGTACATTTTTCTATATTTCAAGTTGAGATCTTCCCTTTTCTTTTTGATATGCTCTTTCCATTTTAGCTTTGCATCCAAATTCATCCCAAGGTATTTGGCCGTATTGGCGTAAGGTACAGCTTGATTGTTGATGAATAATTGTGCGTAGCTTAACTTTTTATTTGTAAAGTTTATATGTGCAGATTTAGCTTCATTGAGCTTGATACGCCATTTTTTGGTCCAATCACTAACGGTGTAGACGGCATTTTGCAATTTCTCAGCAGCCTTGACGACGCACTTACTGGATGCCAAAATGGCGGTATCATCCGCAAAAGTAGCCATAATGGTGTTGTTGTCCACTGGAATATCCCTTGTATATAGCAAATACAGGGTAGGTCCTAGGACGCTTCCTTGTGGAACACGTGCTTGTATATTACATAGCTTTGAATATTCTTGAGCATACCGTACTCTGAAGAGCCGGTTTGAGATATAAGATTTTAGTTTTTCGTTGTACTGCCTGGGTAGGTCCCTTTGCAGTTTGTACTCTAGCCCCTCATGCCATAACTGTCGAATGCTTGAGCAACATCTAGGTAAATGCAGTCGAAGAAAATGATCGATATCCTGCGTTTGAAATTGCATTTTACAATACAGACGAGGATAAAATAGACACGAAAAATTGGGATAACGATCACATATACCTACCCAATGATGTTCCAGGTAGTATTGAACTTTTCATTAGGGATGAGGACTTCGATAGCGAGGACGAAGTTCCTTTGTCAGTGATAAGAGCCTACATACGTGGACAATCTCAAACTCAACCACGCTTATCTAAAAGAGGTACTGATATGACGATGAACCGTTTTAATTTCTAATAACTCTGAGATAAACAAGATGAATATGAAAAGTGCCTTAGACAGTAAGTTTCCAGTCAAAATATTTAAAACTGTTTTTGATAATAAGGTAATGGAATTGATATTGAATCAAACTAGTTTTTATGCTTCTCAACATAATCATAATAACCTCAATTTTCAAAAAGAAGATTTGGAAATTTTCATAGGCATTATGTTCTACTCAATGCCCGGGAGTCCATGTATTGAAAGTTTAGATTAGATTAGATTAAGTTTATTTAGCTTAAGTTTGCTATTTTACAACTTCATTTACATAATCATCAAATATTAAGTATCTTAAATTCAATAATAAGTTTTAACAAATACCAATACATCTCTTTTGAATTTTAAAATATTTGTTTCCGTTTTCATATTATTTGGAAGCTCGTTAAAAATTCTAATTCCTTTATAAAATAACATGTTTTGTGTTTTTTGATTTCTAAATAATTGCACATTTAAGTTGTTATTATTTCTTAAGTTATATGGTTGTACACTGGCTCTAGTTGTTAGTCTTCTACTAAGATAATCAGGTAACATATTATTTTTGATTTTAAATATAAAAATAAGTGTACACATAACAATTCTTTGTTTAATGTTCAACCATTTAAGCGATTCAAGCATACTTCTGATGGATGTATATCTATTACAATATAAAATTGAACGCATTGCTTTGTTTTGTAGCTTTTGTAGACTTTCTATCATACCTGAAGAACCCAACAATAGTATTGTTGGACAATACTCAAAGTGGGGTCTTATTATAGTATTATAAATTTTTATTGCCATTGGAATACATAGTTTTCTTCTTATAAAACGAAAAAAACCGATTTTTTTGGCAATTTTTTTATGTACATATTCAAAATGCTTTTTAAAATTAAGTTTACTATCTATTATAACACCTAAATATTTAATTTCATTTACACATTCAAATTCTTCTATATGGGTTATTGCACTATTTTCAGGTAATATCATAATTTTTGTTTTCTCAACATTTAGCATAAGTTTATTCATGCTTAAATAATTTTTTATACTTTTGATTTCATCAACGAGTTTACTCTTACAAGTGCTTAATTCAAATTCATCAATATACAGCAGTCCATCATCAGCAAAAAATTTAATTTGACAATGCTTTATTACTTTTTTTATATCATTTATATATATCAAAAACAAGAGCGGACCCAGGATCGATCCTTGGGGAACTCCTATATTCGTTTCGATTGGTAAAGATAAATTATCATTAAATTTTACAATTTGTTTTCTCCCAAAAAGGTATGACTTAAACCATTCATATTCAACCCCTCTTATCCCATAAGTATACAGCTTTTTCAATAATATCTTCCTGTCAACCGTCTCGAAAGCTCTTTTAAGGTCAAGAAACACAGCTGCTATTTTTTTGTTTTCGTGCAATTTCTCTTTCCAGTCTGCTATCACAAAGTTTAGGGCCGATTCACAAGAATGCTTTTGCCTGAATCCCGATTGCTCTTCCATAAGTATTTGGTTTTCATCAATATATTTCTCGAGTTGAATTTGTACTACTTTTTCCAAAATTTTTTCATGTAACGGTAGCATATTAACAGGTCGAAAATCTTCGCATTTGTTTGAATTTTCAACTTTTGGTACAGGAACTATCATCGATGTCTTCCAATTTCTTGGAAATACTCCAGTTGATAATGAGTAGTTAATTATATTTAAAAGTGCAGGGCCAATATAAACAAAACTATCTTTCAACATTTTCTTACTCATAAAATTGAAATCACTTTTATCTGGCAACATTTCAATAATCTTTAAAAGTTCTTCAATAGACTCCAATGTTTTAAATTTAAAATTGTACTCACATATTTCTACTCTATTTAACCATGGTTCAATTGGAATACTATCATTTATTGTTTTTACACTTTTTACGAAGTATTCATTAAATTTATTTGGTATTAATTTTTCACATTTAATTTTAATTCCATCGAATTCTATAAAGTTTTTTTCACTGTTTATATTTCCTATGACTAGGGTTTTTATGCACTTCCACATTGATTTTTGATCATTTGCTCCGTTTATTTGGTTTTTTATGTATTCACACTCTGTTTTATTTAAGTTTCTTTTATATTTATTTCTAATTCTTTTATATATTTCCCAATCCTCAATTTGTCCAGTCATCAGAAATTTTAAATGGCTTTGAACTTTTTGTGACTTTTGCCTTCGGAGTTCATCATTAAACCACTTTTGTTCACAACCATTAACAGTTTTTTCAACCACAAAAGAATTAATAATATTTATCATTTCAGTTTCAAATAAATCACACATATCATCATTACAATTTATTGAGATACCTATTCTATTTATTACACTTCTCCTTACTGACTGTATAAATTGGAAACTATTATATTTTACAAATTTAATCTTCTTTGATTTGTAGTTCTTATTTTCATGTCTAATTTTAAACGAAATTGTTTCATGATCACTGATTTTAAGGTCATTTTGAACCTTAGCTTCAATATTTTTTATATCTGAAACCACATAATCTAAGAGTGTCTTAGAAGTAGGAGTTATCCTTGTTGGGGAATCAATCAATTGTTTACAAAGTTTTTCAGCAAATAAACACTCAAGCTCTCTCTTATAAATACTATTTTCAAGCCAGTCTAAGTTAAAATCTCCAAGTATAATTATATTTTTATCTGGTAAGTCATCTATATAATCACAAATGCAATTACAAAAGTCTCTAATGGAAGTACTAGGTGATCTGTACACAGTAAGGAACACAATTGCTTTATTTTCAATTTCTATTTTTACTATTAAAATCCACAACATTAACCCAATTTGAACACTTTTAATAACAGTAGGGTATTCGTAACAGTCTTTTAAATATATTATCACTCCCCCTGTATATGCGGATGTAGTTTCACATCTTACTATGTGATAGTTTTTAACACTTATTTCTTTATTAGTAATTTTAGTTCCAACATGAGTTTCAGTCAACACAATCATATCAAACTTATATTCATAAATATTATTTTGTATTTCATTAAAATTATTGGTCAGACCTTGAATATTTAATTGAATACACTCAAAAAACTTTGGTTGCTAATAAGAAATTTTTTCACGTTCTCTTTCTACCCTTCTCAAGTATACTGGACAATTAATGTCTCTAGCATCATGACATGGGTTTATATCTAAATTAAGTTTTTTAATTGTTAATATACAATTGACACACTGCTTATTTTCGTTTTTACACTCCTCCAACTTATGTTCATCACCACATTTAGGACAACTTGTTTTATTCATACAATCTTTAGCCTTGTGATTAAACCCACAACATTTGTAACATCTTCTTACATTAACCTTATCGTAAACCGTGCACTTATTCCATCCAATATTCAAAAAAGGTCTTTCTGCTTCCAAAATGACTTTAAATAATTTACTGTCTACTTCAACTATGGCGTTGTACTTATTTGAATCCTTATAGTTATTATAACACCTTATTAGCTTTAAGTTTCCATCTAGTTTATTTTGTTTTTTTATAATTTCAATCAGATTATTTTCATTTACTTTTTTATCAACTCCTATTATCACTATTTTTGGGTCGTATAACGATGGCACATTAACTTTATAATTTTCTCCTAATTTTTCTTTTACTTCACTTTCCATTATTTTTGTTGATTCTTCATTTTCACATCTTATTAAAACTGCACCATTTTTGCTTTTCGATATTCCACTAACTTTAATCGACAGGTCTGCTGGATTAATTTTTTCTTTTAAAATTTCTTTTGTTTTTTCACTATTTTGATTGTGATTTGGCATCACTACAACTGGTGGGATATTTTTGACAGCACTAATTTCTGCATATGTTTTTGGTTTGTTTACTTTTTTTATTTCACTAGCTGGCTCTTTCTCACTCATTAATTTAATGCAACTCATAACTTTTTTTATTTCATCTTCTTGTTTATTTAATGCAGCTCTATTTTCATTTACCACTTGCAATACATCTTCAATTTTATTTAATGCTTTTTTATTCTCATTTACCACTTTGAGTACATCGTCCATTTTTGAAACCATCAATTTCAAATACTTCTTGCACTCATCGCAAATAAATATAATATTCTTGTGCTTCAGAACACCACTCTCATATTGCCCTAAATTGACGCATTTATTGCAATAGATTTTTTTGCAAAAGGCATTACATGCAAAACCGTTGTCTTGCCTGCCTATTGCCTTTTCACACTGTGCACATCCACTCATTTTATTTATACTATTATAAGAAGTACTGTGTGCACCAATACCACTTTATTTATTTTAATATTTTAGGTCTCTGTCCTTTCACTCAATAACGGCTATGCCTCGAATTTTCAATTTAACAATTTAATTTTCGTTTTTACACTTTGTAATCGTCTTATATTTTTCCAACTTTACTATTAAATTCATAAATCAACTTCCGTGATTCATTACTATCACTTCAGCAACGCGCGCGTCACTTTTTCAATATATTTTCAACTTTCTTCTTAGCAACTCTATTACACACGTCTGTTCACCACGGATTTTCACTCACTATTAGTTAGATGAGGATACAAAAACCGCATTGGTAGCAAAGAACATGTCGCAAAATCGTTTCTATGAGATCAAAAAATTCTTAATTAATTCATCTGTCAGATAAAACTCAATTGAATGCTCGAGACAATATGGCAAAGATCGGCTTATGAATCCAAAAACATCAACAATAGGGCTTTAGCATGAAAAATTATCAATTGACGAAGCAATGATCAAGTACTTTGGCCACCATTCTTCGAAAAAGTTCATAAGAGGAAAACCTATTCGGATTGGTCTTAAAAACTGGATGCTGACGATAGTTATGGAACCTATGTATGCATATAACTTTGATACTTATTGTGGTGCAAAAAATGTAAACGCAGATGTGTTGCAAATGCCACTGGGATCTCGAGTTGTACTTGCTTCTAGAAGCTTCATTTTCTTCTGACCACATAATATATTTTGACAAGTACTTTACTTCTCATGAGCTTTTGCGATTGTTGAGAGAGAAGGGCTTCAGAGCTACCATCAGGAACAGTGAGAGAAAACCGAAGAAAAAATGCTCACTGAAGTTGAAAAAAGAATTCAAGAAGAAGAAAAGAGGGCATTTTGAGCACGTACACTGAACCAAAAAGGTACTTAGATTTTAAGTATTTGGACTTATTTCTTAAGAAAAAAATCATGTGTTTTGAGCCAAACATTTTATTCTTAAAATATAAGAATCGCGATTCATACTTTTTCAAAAAGTTCTTAAAAATTGGAAAAAAGCTATAAGTTTCTTAAATTTTAAGAATTTGTACTTAGTTTTTAAGAATTTTATTCATAAAACATAAAAGCTTTTCATGAAAGCGTAAGAAAAAATTTCTTAATTTTTATGAATAAATCTTAAAATTTAAGAACAAAATCATGTGTTTTGAGCCAAACATTTTTTTCTTACAAAATATGAATTTGTGCATAATTTTTAAGAACTTTATTCTTATAAATCTTAAAACTTTACGCTGGAAGCGTAAGAAACAATTCTTAGTTCTTATGATTTAATTCTTAAGATTTATGTATTAGTTCTTAAAATTTAAGAATAAATTCTTAAAAACTTATGAATTTTTGCATTATTTTTATGAATTTATTCCTACGTTTTAAGTAACTGTTCTTAAAATTTAAGAATAAATTCTTAAAAACCTATGAATTTTTGCATTATTTTTATGAATTTATTCCTAAGTTTTAAGTAACTGTTCTTAAAATTTAAGAATAAATTCTTAAAAACCTATGAATTTTTGCATTATTTTTATGAATTTATTCCTACGTTTTAAGTAACTGTTCTTAAAATTTAAGAATAAATTCTTAAAATCCTATGAATTTTTGCATTATTTTTATGAATTTATTCCTAAGTTTTAAGTAACTGTTCTTAAAATTTAAGAATAAATTCTTAAAAACCTATGAATTTTTGCATTATTTTTATGAATTTATTCCTAAGTTTTAAGTAACTGTTCTTAAAATCTAAGAATAAATTCTTAAAAACCTATGAATTTTTGCATTATTTTTATGAATTTATTCCTAAGTTTTAAGTAACTGTTCTTAAAATTTAAGAATAAATTCTTAAAAACCTATGAATTTTTGCATTATTTTTATGAATTTATTCCTAAGTTTTAAGTAACTGTTCTTAAAATCTAAGAATAAATTCTTAAAAACCTATGAATTTTTGCATTATTTTTATGAATTTATTCCTTAGTTTTAAGTAACTGTTCTTAAAATCTAAGAATAAATTCTTAAAAACCTATGAATTTTTGCATTATTTTTATGAATTTATTCCTAAGTTTTAAGTAACTGTTCTTAAAATTTAAGAATAAATTCTTAAAAACCTATGAATTTTTGCATTATTTTTATGAATTTATTCCTAAGTTTTAAGTAACTGTTCTTAAAATCTAAGAATAAATTCTTAAAAACCTATGAATTTTTGCATTATTTTTATGAATTTATTCCTAAGTTTTAAGTAACTGTTCTTAAAATTTAAGAATAAATTCTTAAAAACCTATGAATTTTTGCATTATTTTTATGAATTTATTCCTAAGTTTTAAGTAACTGTTCTTAAAATCTAAGAATAAATTCTTAAAAACCTATGAATTTTTGCATTATTTTTATGAATTTATTCCTAAGTTTTAAGTAACTGTTCTTAAAATCTAAGAATAAATTCTTAAAAACCTATGAATTTTTGCATTATTTTTATGAATTTATTCCTAAGTTTTAAGTAACTGTTCTTAAAATTTAAGAATAAATTCTTAAAAACCTATGAATTTTTGCATTAATTTTATGAATTCTTTCTTAAAATTTAAGTCTCAGGTCTTAAATTTTAAGAATGAATTCATAAAATTAATGCAAACATTCATAGGTTTTTAAGAATTTATTCTTGAATTTTAAGAACTGGAACTTAAATTTTAAGAATAAATACAAAAAACTTACTAATTTCCCATTAGTTTTATGATTTATTCTTAACTTCCTAGGTTTATTTTCAAAGATTTAAGGTAAAAACGAAGTAAAAAATTCTTAGCATATATCGATTAGTTCACCAAATTTAAATAAATGTTAATAATTTTTTACTAAGTTTTTACCTTAAATCTTTGAAAATAGACTAAGAAAACAAGGAATAAATAATAAAAGTAATGAGTTATCCTAAAATGCAAGAAAAAAGTATTAAATTAATGAATTTAAGACAATCTGAAAGATAAAAAAAATTTTTCAATGACGCATATATACCATATATATTTACCTTTCCAATTAGCCTCGTTCCAGAAAGCTACGTGCCAAATAGGGAAAACAGAATCAAAATATCTTGGTGAAACCACAAACACTTCAGAAACTTCATTCGAAAAGAAAAACTGGATTTTTTTTTCAATAACTTACATCAAATTTGTCTTTATTGTACATATTTGTTAGATTTAGTTTTTTAACTGCTCAGAAAGCACATACATTTTTGAAGTTTTATTGGTTGAAGCGTTTATGTCATAAAAATGATGCTCTATAAAAGACCAAAATTGAGAGCATGCAGATGGATACTCCAAGTTGAATAGATGGAAACACTTGAAGCACGCATCTACAGCCCCCAAAAAACTTCTGAAACAATGTTTTATGTTGTCCATATAAACGAAAAAATTCTCAAAATTATTGAAACTTGTATCGCCTATAGCCAGGATAAATGGCTGGATGCTGTTGTTTTTCGATTTCAAAAATGTAAGGTGTTCCTCCACTTCCTGGGTCGTATTACCAATGAAAAGGAACGCCTCCTGAGAGCTCTTGACTGTAAATTTGAGTACCATTTTCTTCCCGTCCAGATTTTTTTTACAGTTTTTTGGGTTGGAATGAGATATGCATGTAGGCTCCACATCAACCTCACCGCTGCGTTTTCTATTGGGAGAAAATAATAAAAACATTTACATTTGTTTATAAAACCTATGGAAAAATGATTATAAATTTAAAAAGTATGGGGTCTTAAATAATAAAAGCATTTACATTTGTTTATGAAACCTTTATTGGAAAGGAAAGAAAAATGATTATAAATTTAAAAAGTATGGGGTCTTAAGAGATGATTAGCCTACCACCATTTACATCTGCTTCTTGAATGCTCTCTAATAAAGCCCGCATTTGCTTGTCCCTTATATTGTTTTCCTGTAAAAGGAAGTCTTTCAATTTAAGGGCTTGTTCGGGCCACCTTGCCACCACCCCTGGGCGATTTCCAAAAAGGGCTCCAAAATCTTTGCTGATCTAAAGAAAAATTGGGTAAATATTTTTTTATTTAGGCAATATATACTTACTAATCGATATCCAGTCGGTGATTTGTACTCTGGCCACTTCTTTATAATTTTCTCCAATGATTCTGCAGACTGGATTTCCTGCAGGCGAAGTTGACTGCACGCCTGCCAACAACTGTCGAATTCTGCAATCGAGAGGTCCGAGTTTTTCAGAATCTTAACATATTCTTCTGCATTCGATTCGGGGGCTTAATAAAATTTATAAATTAAAAAAATTAGTTTAACAAATTATAAATAAAAATTTAAAAAAAAAGAACTCACAGAACTCCATATTCAGAATTAGTTTTTTTTCCTTCAGGCTGTTTAGGATCTTCTGGAGTACTGGCCCTTTTCATTACTGAACGCAATGTGTTTTTTGTATTGCAAAATTTGGAATAAATCTTGCCTCTCTTCCCAACTCTATAATATTCCGATCTCTCGCTCGGAAAGCGGTTTAGGATTTCAGCCTCTATTCTGTAGCTCCCCTTTAACGACAAATGTAGGTCGTTGTCAATTAAATGACTACATATTATGTTAATGAGGCTTTGCCGATGTTCCACTAACAGTTTTGAATTCTCATCGTAGAATTTCAGAATCGCAGCCGATTTCTGATTGCTATTTAAAATATCAGCTAATGATACCGTTCCCTCAAATGGTTCAGGCGAGTTTGAAGGTGAATGTGTTGGAGGTGTTGATTTTCAAGATTTGGAAACGTTAAGTTCTTCTTTACAAGTATTATAGTTGTTTGCCTTCCGCCATTCAGACAACTTGTGATCAAACAACACTAAGTCACCAATAGCCCGATTTTTAAATAGCAAGCCTACATACATGCTGTGGCTTTATTATTTTCAATACTTCTATTGTGATTCTTCTCTTATGAAAAAATTCTTAAAAAGACAACTGCTAAGAAAAAGTACTTAAAAAAGACGCGCACAAGTAAAGAAAAATTCTTAGCTCTTATGAAAAAATTCTTAAAAGGACAACAGCTAAGAAAAAGTACTTAAAAAAGACGCGCACTAGTAAAGAAAAATTCTTAACTCTTATGAAAAAATTCTTAAAAGGACAACAGCTAAGAAAAAGTACTTAAAAAAGACGCGCACTAGTAAAGAAAAATTCTTAACTCTTATGATAATTCTTAAATGGACAACAGCTAAGAAAAAGTACTTAAAAAAGACGCGCACTAGTAAAGAAAAATTCTTAACTCTTATGAAAAAATTCTTAAAAGGACAACAGCTAAGAAAAAGTACTTAAAAAAGACGCGCACTAGTAAAGAAAAATTCTTAACTCTTATGAAAAAATTCTTAAATGGACAACAGCTAAGAAAAAGTACTTAAAAAAGACGCGCACTAGTAAAGAAAAATCTTAACTCTCATGAAAAAATTCTTAAAAAGACAACTGCTAAGAAAAAGTACTTAAAAAAGACGCGCACTAGTAAAGAAAAATTCTTAGCTCTTATGAAAAAATTCTTAAAAGGACAACAGCTAAGAAAAAGTACTTAAAAAAGACGCGCACTAGTAAAGAAAAATTCTTAATTCTTATGAAAAAATTCTTAAAAGGACAACAGCTAAGAAAAAGTACTTAAAAAAGACGCGCACTAGTAAAGAAAAATTCTTAACTCTTATGATAATTCTTAAATGGACAACAGCTAAGAAAAAGTACTTAAAAAAGACGCGCACTAATAAAGAAAAATTCTTAACTCTTATGAAAAAATTCTTAAAAAGACAACTGCTAAGAAAAAGTACTTAAAAAAGACGCGCACTAATAAAGAAAAATTCTTAACTCTTATGAAAAAATTCTTAAAAAGACAACTGCTAAGAAAAAGTACTTAAAAAAGACGCGCACTAGTAAAGAAAAATTCTTAGCTCTTATGAAAAAATTCTTAAAAGGACAACAGCTAAGAAAAAGTACTTAAAAAAGACGCGCACTAGTAAAGAAAAATTCTTAACTCTTATGATAATTCTTAAATGGACCACAGCTAAGAAAAAGTACTTAAAAAAGACGCGCACTAGTAAAGAAAAATTCTTAATTTTATGAAAAAATTCTTAAATGGACAACAGCTAAGAAAAAGTACTTAAAAAAGACGCGCACTAGTAAAGAAAAATCTTAAATTTTATGAAATGAACAATTTTTAAATGAAGCAATTGAAAGAAGTTCTGTAAGCAGAAATATTCATGGCAAAATTGTTAAAAGGAACATGAAAAATCATATAAAAACTGAAATGTTTTATTGCAAATTATTGTATTTTATGTCTATGTATACATACCAGACCAAAATGAAAAAAATTTCTCATAAAAATTGACTGTTTCGCATTTTAAGACTCTGTTGCTTGTTTCTACTACACTTTTCTTTTAAGTAATCAAAACGACAGGGTTACGAATGACATCTGATCACCACCAAAACTAAACTTGAACTAAACCAATAAACCACGTTAGTGTTTGTTGTGAGTAATACACTCTCACGTGCTGGTCAAGCATTTGAACAGTGTATATGCCGCAATAGGATGCATAGTAAAGAAAAATTCTTAACTCTTATGAAAAAATTCTTAAAAGGAACACAGCTAAGAAAAAGTACTTAAAAAAGACGCGCACTAGTAAAAAAAAATTCTTAACTCTTATGAAAAAATTCTTAAAAGGACAACAGCTAGGAAAAAGTACTTAAAAAAGACGCGCACTAGTGAAGAAAAATTCTTAACTCTCATGAAAAAATTCTTAAAAGGACAACTGCTAGAAAAAAAACTTAAAAAAGACGCGCACTAGTAAAGAAAAATTCTTAACTCTTATGAAAAAATTCTTAAAAGGACAATAGCTATGAAAAAGAACTTAAAAAAGACGCGCACTAGTAAAGAAAAATCTTAACTCTCATGAAAAAATTCTTAAAAAGACAACTGCTAAGAAAAAAACCTTAAAAAAGACGCGCACTTAAAGAAAAATCTTAACTTTTATGAAATGAACAATTTTTAAATGAAGCCATTGAAAAAAAGTTCTGCAGAAATATTCAGGGAAAAATTGTTAAAAGGAACATCAAAAATCATATAAAAACTGAAATGGTTTTTTGCAAATTTTTGTATTTTATGTCTATGTATACATACCACATCAAAATGAAAAAAATTGACTGTTTCGCATTACTCTATTCTCTATTGCTTATTTTATGTCTATGTATACATACCAGACCAAAATGAAAAAAATTTCTCATAAAAATTGAATGTTTCGCATTTTAAGACTCTGTTGCTTGTTTCTACTACACTTTTCTTTTAAGTAATCAAAACGACAGGGTTACGAATGAGGAATGACATCTGATCACCACCAAAACTAAACTTGAACTAAACCAATAAACCACGTTAGTGTTTGTTGTGAGTAATACACTCTCACGCTGGTCAAGCATTTGAACAGTGTATATGCCGCAATAGGATGCATAGTAAAGAAAAATTCTTAACTCTTATGAAAAAATTCTTAAAAGGAACACAGCTAAGAAAAAGTACTTAAAAAAGACGCGCACTAGTAAAGAAAAATTCTTAACTCTTATGAAAAAATTCTTAAAAGGACAATAGCTAAGAAAAAGTACTTAAAAAAGACGCGCACTAGTAAAGAAAAATCTTAACTCTCATGAAAAAATTCTTAAAAAGACAACTGCTAAGAAAAAAACCTTAAAAAAGACGCGCACTTAAAGAAAAATCTTAACTTTTATGAAATGAACAATTTTTAAATGAAGCCATTGAAAAAAAGTTCTGCAGAAATATTCAGGGAAAAATTGTTAAAAGGAACATCAAAAACATAAAAACATAATAGAAACATAAAAACTGAAATGGTTTTTTGCAAATTTTTGTATTTTATGTCTATGTATACATTTCACATCAAAATGAAAAAAATTGACTGTTTCGCATTACTCTATTGCTTGATTCTACTAAGACTAACACATACACTTTTCTTTTAATTAATCAAACAGGGTCACGGATGACGTCCGATCTCCACCAAAACCAAACTTGAACTAAACCAATAAACCACGTTGAATGATCACATTTCACAATTCACATCATAGCATAGTAGAATCAGGGTTCGAACCTCAAGAGTCAAATTTCGAAGTGAAATTGTAAAAAAATGTGAAGCAAATCGAAAAATTGCGAAGTAGATTTGATTCGAAAGAAACTCAAGTTATTAAAAACAGTATCGAAAATTATGTGTGAACACAGCGAAATACCAAAACAAGAAGCAACAGATGTTCATTGCAAATATTTCATTGTTCATGTTCAGTTTAGTTCCACCTTTCAATATGGAAATGACATATTGAGTTCGTTTGATTCCAAGACTGAAATAAATGTTCATTGAAAAATAGTGAAGGGAAAATGAAATTTAAGTGGAAATGGAAAATCGAGTCAAGGGAGTTATTAAAAATTGAGACTGATTGAAGTTTAAAAGGGTAATTTTTCAGTATGAAAAAAGTGAAGTATGTAGATCTCAACTCAAGCGAAGAAACGAAGTAAATTTTGGCTTTTTCTTAAAAGCGGATTGGATTTGCTTCGATTGAAGTAAAGGTTTGAACCCTAGTAGATGCTAGATTCATGATAACTGTGAAATCTTGGCATTATTTTGCATCTGTACTGCGTTCCTAAATAGCTTCGATATTACGCGATGCTGTAGTGTCAAAATCATCGTTGTTGTTGTGTATGTTTGACTTTGTTACAAAATCATGATTGCATTTAGGAACGACTCGATGTTACACTTTGTTGGTCTGTCAAAAATAAGAATAAAGTATGTCTTAAAATATAAAACCAGATAAAAGAAACATGTTTTTGATGAAGAAAAAAGAATTCTGAAATGAACAAGATTGAAAATTAATAACTGCTTACAGAATTTTTAAAGATAAATGAAAAAAAACCAAACACAAATCTGAGCAACAACAATTTTAGAGGGGTTTGACAGATCAACATCGAAACTCAAGTCCCAGAGATGAGTTGGAAAAAGTTACGAAACGTAACATTCTGACACTTCAACATTGCATTTAGGAACGACATCGATGTTACATCGCGTAACTTTTTTGCATTTAGGAACGACATAATGTTACCGGATGTTACATCGCGTAACATCCAAGAATAAAAGAACAGACCACTGCAGTTTTCTGAAGTGAAGAAGACGAAACAAGAAGATATATGAATTTCATACTTGTTGAATTGAGAGAGAAGAGAAAAGTAAATACAAATTCATCTCCTTCTGTTTATAATGCGGCATTCCGGCATATACACTGTTCAAATGCTTTACCAGCATGTAAGAGTGTATTAGTGAAAATAAGTCACGTATGCAGTGTGTTTATGCTGGAAGCAAAATCAAATCGTTTTGATTTTCGTTCAATCATTGAAGAGTGTATATGCCAGATTGATTGCATGCAAAGCGAACATTCGTCGTTACCGAGCGCGAAGTTTAATGGGGAAAACAACAACAACAACAATGATTGAAGACTCAAGCTTGAAGTGTGTATATCCAAAGTCAAATAGTGTTTGTTGTTAGTAATACACTCTCACGTGCTGGTCAAGCATTTGAACAGTGTATATGCCGCAATAGGATGCATAGATGAAAAATTAAGGTGAATTCATATGAGAACGACCAACGAACGACGAATAAATAAAGAAATGTGATTTTAAGTACATTACAAGCATAAATTCCACACGAGTTTTTTAGGAATCGATTTAAATATAGTTCAATGAATTGAAATATGTACACTACTCAGAAAAAATTAAAGAATCAATTTTTTTATTTGAAATTCAAGTGGGTTTTATTATGAGGATTGAAATATCTTTTCGAATCTTTACCTAGGATTATAAACAGGATACATACATACTTAAATATTTCAATAAATTGATGTTTTAGAGGCAACATGGCGCGAGACTAGGATTCAGCACAAAGAAATTCTTACAATTTCTTAAATTATTTCAGGCTGAAGATTTCTTAATTCAAACACATGCCGAAAAATAAAGGGAAACTTAATTTTTACTTACCAATTGGCTGAATTGACGAAAACATAAGATCTTATATAGAAATTCTTAGTTAAGGAACCATGAATAAACAGCTTTTAAGACCTTAACAAAAGTAACCAACAAAAAAAACTTGGAAACATCGAGTAACACTATTCAAAAATAAAAGTCGAATGTAAAGCGAAAAAGTTGACAATAAACAACTCAAAAATACTTCATGAAGTTGATGATGTTGTTCAACAAAAAAAATTAACAAAGAGTTCTACCACAACGTATTGCAGTGTTATGAAAACTTATGATCTTTTCTCTAGTTAACTACACTGGTCAACAAAATTTCACGTTTTCGAATGCCGTCAAAAGCAAACTATATTTTTTAAGGAATCTTGGCTCGCTAAGCTCAAATCTGGCCTCAGGATTGCTCTGTCATATCACGTTTTCGAGATATGAAGCCTTCAAAATCCAGAAAAATAGGTTTTTGCCATTTTTGAGCCTATTTCTTAACATAAAACAGTGTTAACCCAAAAACAAATCATTGCTTTTCCGATAATTTGCTACCCGCTGAATCCAAATCTGGTCTCAAAATGGCTCTAATCAAATAACTGAGATATCTAGCTTCTATCTATCTAGAGATTTTGTATGAAAAAGTTCTTAAAACAGATGGAGTTAAGAAAAATTCTTAACTTCTAAGAAAAAAGTTCTTAAAGTGGAAACTTTTAAGAAAAAGTTCTTACAACACAAACTATGAAAAAATACTGAGTTTTATGAACAATTTCTTAAAACGGAGATTTTGTAAGAAAAAGTTCTTAAAACAGATGGAGTTAAGAAAAATTCTTAACTTCTAAGAAAAAAGTTCTTAAAGTGGAAACTTTTAAGAAAAAGTTCTTACAACACAAACTATGAAAAAATACTGAGTTTTATGAACAATTTCTTAAAACGGAGATTCTGTAAGAAAAAGTTCTTAAAACAGATGGAGTTAAGAAAAATTCTTAACTTTTAAGAAAAAAGTTCTTACAACACAAACTATGAAAAAATACTGAGTTTTATGAACAATTTCTTAAAACGGAGATTTTGTAAGAAAAAGTTCTTAAAACAGATGGAGTTAAGAAAAATTCTTAACTTTTAAGAAAAAAGTTCTTAAAGTGGAAACTTTTAAGAAAAAGTTCTTACAACACAAACTATGAAAAAATACTGAGTTCTATGAAAAGTTTCTTAAAACGGAGATTTTGTAAGAAAAAGTTCTTAAAACAGATGGAGTTAAGAAAAATTCTTAACTTCTAAGAAAAAATTTCTTAAAGTGGAAACTTTTAAGAAAAAGTTCTTACAACACAAACTATGAAAAAATACTGAGTTTTATGAACAATTTCTTAAAACGGAGATTTTGTAAGAAAAAGTTCTTAAAACAGATGGAGTTAAGAAAAATTCTTAACTTTTAAGAAAAAAGTTCTTAAAGTGGAAACTTTTAAGAAAAAGTTCTTACAACACCAAACTATGAAAAAATACTGAGTTTTATGAACAATTTCTTAAAACGGAGATTTTGTAAGAAAAAGTTCTTAAAACAGATGGAGTTAAGAAAAATTCTTAACTTTTAAGAAAAAGTTCTTAAAGTGGAAACTTTTAAGAAAAAGTTCTTACAACACAAACTATGAAAAAATACTGAGTTTTATGAACAATTTCTTAAAACGGAGATTTTGTAAGAAAAAGTTCTTAAAACAAATGGAGTTAAGAAAAATTCTTAACTTTTAAGAAAAAATTCTTAAAGTGGAAACTTTTAAGAAAAAGTTCTTACAACACAAACTATGAAAAAATACTGAGTTTTATGAACAATTTCTTAAAACGGAGATTTTGTAAGAAAAAGTTCTTAAAACAGATGGAGTTAAGAAAAATTCTTAACTTCTAAGAAAAAAGTTCTTAAAGTGGAAACTTTTAAGAAAAAGTTCTTACAACACAAACTATGAAAAAATACTGAGTTCTATGAAAAGTTTCTTAAAACGGAGATTTTGTAAGAAAAAGTTCTTAAAACAGATGGAGTTAAGAAAAATTCTTAACTTCTAAGAAAAAAGTTCTTAAAGTGGAAACTTTTAAGAAAAGGTTCTTACAACACAAACTATGAAAAAATACTGAGTTTTATGAACAATTTCTTAAAACGGAGATTTTGTAAGAAAAAGTTCTTAAAACAAATGGAGTTAAGAAAAATTCTTAACTTTTAAGAAAAAGTTCTTAAAGTGGAAACTTTTAAGAAAAAGTTCTTACAACACAAACTATGAAAAAATACTGAGTTTTATGAACAATTTCTTAAAACGGAGATTTTGTAAGAAAAAGTTCTTAAAACAGATGGAGCTAAGAAAAATTCTTAACTTCTAAGAAAAAAGTTCTTAAAGTGGAAACTTTTAAGAAAAAGTTCTTACAACACAAACTATGAAAAAATACTGAGTTCTATGAAAAGTTTCTTAAAACGGAGATTTTGTAAGAAAAAGTTCTTAAAACAGATGGAGTTAAGAAAAATTCTTAACTTTTAAGAAAAAAGTTCTTAAAGTGGAAACTTTAAAGAAAAAGTTCTTACAACACAAACTATGAAAAAATACTGAGTTCTATGAAAAGTTTCTTAAAACGGAGATTTTGTAAGAAAAAGTTCTTAAAACAGATGGAGTTAAGAAAAATTCTTAACTTCTAAGAAAAAAGTTCTTAAAGTGGAAACTTTTAAGAAAAAGTTCTTACAACACAAACTATGAAAAAATACTGAGTTTTATGAACAATTTCTTAAAACGGAGATTTTGTAAGAAAAAGTTCTTAAAACAGATGGAGTTAAGAAAAATTCTTAACTTTTAAGAAAAAAGTTCTTAAAGTGGAAACTTTTAAGAAAAAGTTCTTACAACACAAACTATGAAAAAATACTGAGTTCTATGAAAAGTTTCTTAAAACGGAGATTTTGTAAGAAAAAGTTCTTAAAACAGATGGAGTTAAGAAAAATTCTTAACTTCTAAGAAAAAATTTCTTAAAGTGGAAACTTTTAAGAAAAAGTTCTTACAACACAAACTATGAAAAAATACTGAGTTTTATGAACAATTTCTTAAAACGGAGATTTTGTAAGAAAAAGTTCTTAAAACAGATGGAGTTAAGAAAAATTCTTAACTTTTAAGAAAAAGTTCTTACAACACAAACTATGAAAAAATACTGAGTTTTATGAACAATTTCTTAAAACGGAGATTTTGTAAGAAAAAGTTCTTAAAACAGATGGAGTTAAGAAAAATTCTTAACTTTTAAGAAAAAAGTTCTTAAAGTGGAAACTTTTAAGAAAAAGTTCTTACAACACAAACTATGAAAAAATACTGAGTTCTATGAAAAGTTTCTTAAAACGGAGATTTTGTAAGAAAAAGTTCTTAAAACAGATGGAGTTAAGAAAAATTCTTAACTTCTAAGAAAAAATTTCTTAAAGTGGAAACTTTTAAGAAAAAGTTCTTACAACACAAACTATGAAAAAATACTGAGTTTTATGAACAATTTCTTAAAACGGAGATTTTGTAAGAAAAAGTTCTTAAAACAGATGGAGTTAAGAAAAATTCTTAACTTTTAAGAAAAAAGTTCTTAAAGTGGAAACTTTTAAGAAAAAGTTCTTACAACACCAAACTATGAAAAAATACTGAGTTTTATGAACAATTTCTTAAAACGGAGATTTTGTAAGAAAAAGTTCTTAAAACAGATGGAGTTAAGAAAAATTCTTAACTTTTAAGAAAAAGTTCTTAAAGTGGAAACTTTTAAGAAAAAGTTCTTACAACACAAACTATGAAAAAATACTGAGTTTTATGAACAATTTCTTAAAACGGAGATTTTGTAAGAAAAAGTTCTTAAAACAAATGGAGTTAAGAAAAATTCTTAACTTTTAAGAAAAAATTCTTAAAGTGGAAACTTTTAAGAAAAAGTTCTTACAACACAAACTATGAAAAAATACTGAGTTTTATGAACAATTTCTTAAAACGGAGATTTTGTAAGAAAAAGTTCTTAAAACAGATGGAGTTAAGAAAAATTCTTAACTTCTAAGAAAAAAGTTCTTAAAGTGGAAACTTTTAAGAAAAAGTTCTTACAACACAAACTATGAAAAAATACTGAGTTCTATGAAAAGTTTCTTAAAACGGAGATTTTGTAAGAAAAAGTTCTTAAAACAGATGGAGTTAAGAAAAATTCTTAACTTCTAAGAAAAAAGTTCTTAAAGTGGAAACTTTTAAGAAAAAGTTCTTACAACACAAACTATGAAAAAATACTGAGTTTTATGAACAATTTCTTAAAACGGAGATTTTGTAAGAAAAAGTTCTTAAAACAAATGGAGTTAAGAAAAATTCTTAACTTTTAAGAAAAAGTTCTTAAAGTGGAAACTTTTAAGAAAAAGTTCTTACAACACAAACTATGAAAAAATACTGAGTTTTATGAACAATTTCTTAAAACGGAGATTTTGTAAGAAAAAGTTCTTAAAACAGATGGAGCTAAGAAAAATTCTTAACTTCTAAGAAAAAAGTTCTTAAAGTGGAAACTTTTAAGAAAAAGTTCTTACAACACAAACTATGAAAAAATACTGAGTTCTATGAAAAGTTTCTTAAAACGGAGATTTTGTAAGAAAAAGTTCTTAAAACAGATGGAGTTAAGAAAAATTCTTAACTTTTAAGAAAAAAGTTCTTAAAGTGGAAACTTTAAAGAAAAAGTTCTTACAACACAAACTATGAAAAAATACTGAGTTCTATGAAAAGTTTCTTAAAACGGAGATTTTGTAAGAAAAAGTTCTTAAAACAGATGGAGTTAAGAAAAATTCTTAACTTCTAAGAAAAAAGTTCTTAAAGTGGAAACTTTTAAGAAAAAGTTCTTACAACACAAACTATGAAAAAATACTGAGTTTTATGAACAATTTCTTAAAACGGAGATTTTGTAAGAAAAAGTTCTTAAAACAGATGGAGTTAAGAAAAATTCTTAACTTTTAAGAAAAAAGTTCTTAAAGTGGAAACTTTTAAGAAAAAGTTCTTACAACACAAACTATGAAAAAATACTGAGTTCTATGAAAAGTTTCTTAAAACGGAGATTTTGTAAGAAAAAGTTCTTAAAACAGATGGAGTTAAGAAAAATTCTTAACTTCTAAGAAAAAAGTTCTTAAAGTGGAAACTTTTAAGAAAAAGTTCTTACAACACAAACTATGAAAAAATACTGAGTTTTATGAACAATTTCTTAAAACGGAGATTTTGTAAGAAAAATTTCTTAAACAGATGGAGTTAAGAAAAATTCTTAACTTCTAAGAGAAAAGTTTTTAAAGTGGAAACTTTTAAGAAAAAGTTCTTACAACACAAACTATGAAAAAATACTGAGTTTTATGAACAATTTCTTAAAACGGAGATTTTGTAAGAAAAAGTTCTTAAACAGATGGAGTTAAGAAAAATTCTTAACTTCTAAGAAAAAAGTTCTTAAAGTGGAAACTTTTAAGAAAAAGTTCTTACAACACAAACTATGAAAAAATACTGAGTTTTATGAACAATTTCTTAAAACGGAGATTTTGTAAGAAAAAGTTCTTAAACAGATGGAGTTAAGAAAAATTCTTAACTTCTAAGAAAAAAGTTCTTAAAGTGGAAACTTTTAAGAAAAAGTTCTTACAACACAAACTATGAAAAAATACTGAGTTCTATGAAAAGTTTCTTAAAACGGAGATTTTGTAAGAAAAAGTTCTTAAAACAGATGGAGTTAAGAAAAATTCTTAACTTTTAAGAAAAAAGTTCTTAAAGTGGAAACTTTTAAGAAAAAGTTCTTACAACACAAACTATGAAAAAATACTGAGTTCTATGCAAAGTTTCTTAAAACGGAGATTTTGTAAGAAAAAGTTCTTAAAACAGATGGAGTTAAGAAAAATTCTTAACTTCTAAGAAAAAAGTTCTTAAAGTGGAAACTTTTAAGAAAAAGTTCTTACAACACAAACTATGAAAAAATACTGAGTTTTATGAACAATTTCTTAAAACGGAGATTTTGTAAGAAAAAGTTCTTAAAACAAATGGAGTTAAGAAAAATTCTTAACTTTTAAGAAAAAATTCTTAAAGTGGAAACTTTTAAGAAAAAGTTCTTACAACACAAACTATGAAAAAATACTGAGTTTTATGAACAATTTCTTAAAACGGAGATTTTGTAAGAAAAAGTTCTTAAAACAGATGGAGTTAAGAAAAATTCTTAACTTTTAAGAAAAATGTTTTTAAAGTGGAAACTTTTAAGAAAAAGTTCTTACAACACAAACTATGAAAAAATACTGAGTTTTATGAACAATTTCTTAAAACGGAGATTTTGTAAGAAAAAGTTCTTAAAACAGATGGAGCTAAGAAAAATTCTTAACTTCTAAGAAAAAAGTTCTTAAAGTGGAAACTTTTAAGAAAAAGTTCTTACAACACAAACTATGAAAAAACACTGAGTTTTATGAACAATTTCTTAAAACGGAGATTTTGTAAGAAAAAGTTCTTAAAACAGATGGAGTTAAGAAAAATTCTTAACTTTTAAGAAAAAATTCTTAAAGTGGAAACTTTTAAGAAAAAGTTCTTACAACACAAACTATGAAAAAACACTGAGTTTTATGAACAATTTCTTAAAACGGAGTTTTTGTAAGAAAAAGTTCTTAAAACAGATGGAGTTAAGAAAAATTCTTAACTTTTAAGAAAAAAATTCTTAAAAATGAAACTTTTAAGAAAAAGTTCTTAAGCCAATGCTCACAAAATAAGAAAAATTCATAATTTTTATGAAAAAATTCTTAAAAAATGGAGCTTTTCAATAAACTTCGGCAAAATAATTTTTAAGAATGAATTTTAAGAACTGTTCTTAAAACAGTGCTTTTTTTTAAAGAATTCGTGCTTAAAATTTAAGTATTCTGCTTAGAATTTAATGAATTTCGGTTTAAGAATGCGATTCTTAACTTTTAAGAACAATAATTTTTTCAGTGTATACGACGTAAATTGAGTGATAATAGTGTTGTTACTATGGGCACAAACTTCGATACTATCAAGCCCATGAACTATGTGTATCAAACGTTGGTGATCAGTAGAAAAAGAAAAGTATATATATTTAGCAGCCGAACCTTATTGCGGACTATCATGCCTGTTCTGATTTTCGTACGGATTCAAAACGAAAACCGAAATTGAATCCGTACGGATTTAAAAAGTGTGTTCTTATTTCCGAACGGATTCACTACTGATTTTTTTTCACAAAAACGTGTTGGAAATTAAATTTTTGTGTTTATTGGAACTATTTACAGTTTTATTGAATGTTAGTGCTAATATAGTTTATTATTTTTCATTTCTAGCAATAAATAATGCTCTACAGAATTCATTAACCGGATTCAATTCCGCTAACAAAATGATAAGCGAATTGAAAACGTACGGGTTCGGAATTGAGAACCGCAAAAATTCTAAAACGGGAGGATATGGTATCCGAACGAAAATCAGAACAGGGGTGTATAATTAATTTATGGGTGGCGTCGACTTACACGACCAGTGTGTCAGTAAAATTCGTCAATGCTAAGCTCTACAGTGGTGAACGTTTGGAAATTATATAAAGTTGCAGCTGATTGCGAAGATGACTCGCTATCGTTTCAAAGTGATATATAGCTCGATATTTTATTGGAAGATATACAATTATCCTACAAGCGTCGACAAAAAAACGTTCCATATCTGCAAGTGCTGCTTTATCTGACAGTCACAACTTTCCAAAGTGAAGGTGGGAAATTGTTTCCTTCTCTACGCAGCTTCTGCAAAAATTGTTTGAGACGTCTCCTAGCCTTGCAGCATGTTTTCCAATAAGACAGTGTTTTGTGATGACACCTATCGTCGCACTAATGTGTTTTTTTTTTTTGAGAGAGATCAAGCCGTTCGACACTTAAGATCTAACTTGGGCCAGACCTGTTTAGTTGCGTCACACGTTAAACTGCTTGACCATCTCAGATTCAGTTTCTTGTATGCGTCCTGCTTGAGCAAGAGTTTGTAGGTACGTACCGATTGGTATGCCGATACTCTCCGTTTTCGGTGAGAAGGGCAGAAGTGTTCCTTTTCTGGCGAGTTCATCTGCTTTGCAGTTTCCTCGAATGTCTCTATGGCTCGGCACCCAGCACAGATGAATGTTAACTGCTATGACATCTCCCTCAGAGATGATCAGCAGTTAAGGGCACAGCTCAAAAACAACACTTCCTACCATTTAAGAAATTCAAAAAATATTTTTGTAATTCTTTGACACTATTTCATAAAGTTTTATTACCAGAACTTTGAAATTTCAGTTGGGGGTTGTGCGTGGGGTTAACTAACCAACCACGTAAGTACTCAATATTTCCCAAACAACCAACAGCCTTGGATTGCAATAATCGTTTCATACTGATCTTCGGCTGCTTTAAAAAGCTTGACAACAAGGCCATTTGCGCCTGCAGTTTTATTTGATTTCACTTTGCATATGGTAAGCCAAACATCTTCTAGGTCGGCAGGACGGCATTCTTGATCATCGCCCAAGCTAAATGGGTCATTCTGCCTGATAGCGGAATTAGTGTCACGAGAAATGAGAACAGTAGCTGCCTTTGGCCAATACAAAAAGATCTAGCTACAAGGAGAAAAGAGAAGAAGAACACCATATACTCTCAAGAAGCGCAAGAGAAGTGCTCGTTTGAGAAAATTAAGAGATGCCAAGTTGGGACAAACACAACTTATTTTGAGTCCCTACATTTTGAACTATAAGGGCTGTTCGTTGAAGCGCTGGGGTTGCCCTAGGGTCATACAACTCATAGCAGGCGCGAACGCAGGGGGGGGTTTTGGGGGTTGAAACCCCCCCCGAAATTTTTGAAATAAAAAAATAACCACTATTTTTTTAAAACAAAAATCAAAATATAAAACATGGAAGCATAAAATTCATCTGAAAATTTCATTCTGTCAAAAATTTTTGAAAAAATCCTTCCAAATGCGAAATCCATTTCTATCGATAAGTTAATTTGCAGGTAGTTCATATGTTTTGGAATTACTTTTTGGTTTTGGTATGTTTTTAGCATGATCACCCTTTCCTAGTGTAAGTAAATTTCATATGTTGATGTGGAGGTAGTATTGGGTCGTATAAAATGGGACCTGTGATAGAAATGGGTCTATGAAATAACTCCCACGAAATAAGTCGCACTTTTAAAAACGAAATAAGTCCCAAGCTTTCCTACTTATATTTGCAAACACATCGCATTGGTCGCTACAAAACTAACGAAAATTAAAATTTTCATCACACATACTAAAAAGCAGTCGCTCTGACTCTGTATAAGAATGGGATCGACAATGGCAACTAGGAAAGGGTATACTTATGTATGAATAAGCTTATGCATACCAATGAACATTGCTTGAGTATGCCAAAATAAAAACAGCCCAACAACTTTATAGACACCTTAATATGTGCGATTCATCCCTATATAAAACAGTTCATTATTTTATGCAGATCGGTGCCACACTTCCGGTATCCGAGATCGCTCGCATCTTTTTCAGATTAAAAACTTTTCTGCGAGGAAGAACCAGCGAGGAGCAACTGAACGGTTTGATGTTGCTGTACATCTATAAAAGTATTGAGGTTCACTATGAGAACTTTATAAATATAAAAATGGCAAAAGTTCCAAGGCGCATTGATTTAATTTTATTAAATACTAGCTGACTTTCGGCAGCAATTTGAATTTTTCAGTAACTTATCTTCTTACTTTTTTCATATTTTGCCAAATAGAATTGTTTACTTACAAATAGTAAGTACAAGTAAGTCCAATGGGAATAATGGAACAAAGAAAAAAAACAGACAGATTTAATTTTGGAATTTTTGGAATATTAGTAACGACTCCCGTTCCCGAGGGAATATGGTGATTGTTCTCATAGGAATATAGAAATGGGTTAGAGCTTATGTTACTCGCTCGGGGATAGTGTAGCATTCTAAAGGTGGAAGAATTTTTAAAATCGGTGCAGTAGTTTCTAAGTTAGTAGAAATTCTAAGAAAAGTAGAAAATGGGTTAAAACATAATGTCTATGTCTTTCCTCAGGTCTTAGACTACCTCTGTACAAAATTTCATTTGAATTGGTTTAGTTGTTTGGGCGGGACGACTAGACAGAGCTACTTTTGCATTTATAATATTAGTAAGGACCGGTTCCCGTGGGAATATTCGGATGAATTGAAGTCTATGTCCTTCTAGATCATCTCTGTATAAAATTTTACTTAAATCGATTCAGTGGTTTTCGCGGCAGATTCTTTCGTACTTGTAATAGTAGTAAGGACTTTTGTTCCTGTAGGAATATGGGGATGAGTTGAAGTTTATGTTCCTTGAGGATAGTGAGGCGTTCTAACGGTGGAAGAATTATTAAAATGGGTGCTGTAGTTTCTAGGTTCCTGTATACGTTCTCGTTCTCATTAGAATAAAGGGATAAAATACATAGCCTATGTCCTTTCTCAGGTTCTAGGCTATCTATGTACCAAATTTCATTCAAATCGGCTGAGTAGTTTGGGCGGGAGACGGTAACAGAAAGCTGGACAGACAGAATTACACATTACACATTTATAATATTAGTTAGGATTCCTCCTAGTTTTACGAATCAAAACAGAGTATAAAAAAAGCATAAAAATGTTAAAAACAAATTGTTCGTTAATATTTAATATATTTTTTCAAAACCCCCCCCGAAAAATTTTTCTGCGTTCGCCCCTGACTCATAGGGTTGTCAAGAAAACCTGGGTCAACCCTGGGGAAAGTTCAACGAACAGACCTATAGTCGTCTCAAAAATACGCACACCCTGATCTCCATTTAATATTTGTACCTGAAAATTGTTCTCTTTTGAATTATGTGCAATCAGTAACGTACCAACAAATTACCACGAGTGTATTGGGGAGCTTAGCAATGCTCTAATTTTTAACGAATTTGTTTCAAAGTAAAAAATGTCCCATATAATTGTGGTGCCTTGATAGTTGATGGATGTATTTTCGTTCGTGAAATTATTAGTGGCGCTACAATTACTGAAATGCAGGTCAAGTTCAAACTATCATACTCAAAGTATCCAAATTCAAGTGTTCAATGTTTTCAATAATCACATCCCCCCAAAAGAGCGTCATGCGTCGATGAATCTGTTTATTCATTTAAACACTGTGTCACTACTAAATCAAATTAACTAATTTCTGGAAAATGATGACCAGACCAATGCCAAAAAACCAAATGAAAAACCATGCGGAACATGATTTTTTCAGACGGAATGAAGTATAAAACCGGTGGTACAAATGACTTTATAAACACTACCAAAGTCACCATTCTTCTTAAAGCAACGTGATGGACTACCTCAATGGAATGACTTCGCAAGCAGTCTGCATTGCCCTCGTGCTATCATTATTCATAAACGTAAGTTCTTAATCTATGAGACCTGAAACAATCAATCATCTAACGAATATTTTAGATCTGCTGTGCCATGGAAATTGATTGCAATCGTCCACCGCCATTGGTCGTAAGTAAAGTTCTTTCATAAATGGTGGCCTGATTCAACGTACTTGTGATTCTTTTCAGGATCCCCAGTCCTGTTGTACGGATGCAGGTCGTGACGAAGTATCGGAAAAATGCGCTCAAAAATTTGGAATCACCGACAATTCATTGAAATCACCTCTCAACATTGAAACTGCCACGGTAAGATTAACTTTTGTCCAAATTCGGACGCCGATGTGTAAAACGTTGTTTCTAAATTTCATGTAGTGTCTCGCGGAATGTGTCTTGACTGAGTCTAGATATTTGGTTGGAAATGCTCTCAATATAGCAGCTATTCAGACAGATTTGCAAAAGAAATTTCCACAGGACCCAGGTTATGTTGACGCAATGATTCGATCTTATCAGAAGTGCACTCCAATTGGTGAAGTCAAATTGGGACTACATGAATTCCAGTCAACTAATTATTTCGTTATTTTATTTAGCTCAGCAAAAACTTGAGGAGCTACGAAGGTCGCCATTGGGAGCTATTGCACTGCAAAGGAAGTGTAGTCCATTTTCCGGAATAATTCTTGGTTGCACCTACACCGAATATTTTCATAATTGTCCTGCTAGACACTGGAACCCCAGCGATCAGTGTGAGATAGCAAAGCAATTCTTGCAAAAGTGTGCGGTTTTTTGAGAGAAATGAATTGAATTAGTTAAGGTTTAGTTTTTAAGTGAAATATAAAGCAACTACATCGCATCAAATCACAAAGCTAGGAGCAGTTTCCGGTGTTAATTTTTGTTTTTGAATAAAAACGACATCTCTTGATCAGAACGACTATGTTTTAGTACCACTCTTCGAGTCTCGAAAATGTCATAGTCAATTCTTCAACCACTTCCACTCGTTTTTATTCACTTCCACAACCAAATCAGATTCATGTTACTCATTCCCAACGCATATTGAAAAAGTAGCGCTTAAACTCGTAATGCAAACACAGCTGTCATTTGGATTTTCCTGCAAGTGTCAAATTTGATTAATCAACAAGTTCACGTCGCGGTCACTATCGCTCGGTTCAGCTAAATTTGTTTTGTTTTTTCCTTAAAAGTTTGTGTAATTTTTATTTATTTAACTTCTTTCTGTGTTAATCCAATAAGAAAACAAACATTTTGTCAAGAAATCAAGTTTTCCCGTGTACCAATTGTGTGATAGAATCAAGTGTGCCTGTTGTGCGGCCCCATTTACAGCTGCTGTCTCTGAGGTGAGTGAAATAAAATTGAGCATAGTGCATAATTTTACAGTTCGATTTAATTACACCATTGACGCAGGATATATAAATTTACTATTTTCTATAATTAGATACATAGTCGATGAAAATTATTAGATTATGCTTTTGAAAACAGTCACTTGTTCCACAGTGCTGCACCTGGTTATTCATTTGAATTGATTTTTTGCAAACCATGCTTGCAATGCAATCAAAACGTGTTCTAGTCTAGAAAACTTTTAACCAAAATACAAAGTCTGAGGAATGAACTCTGCAAATTTTAAGCACATCCAATTTAATTTGTCAATGAAGTGCTACTTTATGTACTATCTGAATAAACTGTTTGTTGGAAGGAAGTAGGTATTCCCCGGGCAATAGTTCTTACAGCGAAAGTTGAATAATGATTTATTTATTGGGCGCTAATGCCTTGTGGGCAGTCCAAGTAGGAAGTAGCATTATGCTAACCACGCTGGTTGTTTTCTGTGAATCGGTTGTTTCTTGCTTTGCATTTGTTTACTATTTTGTTGAATGAAGAATCCAACTCTCGATCTAGAAGTCTAGTTGTTTTTTTTTTTTTTTTTAGAATTTTTTCAGTTTTTTCCGTTTGCTAGTTGAAAAGAGTCCAGTAAGAAAAGAGATATGTGAAAAAAAAATTAAAAGATAAACGGAGTGACACAAATATGTGAGTTTAGGAACCCTCGGACTTGATGCATTTCAGGGGCCTACAATTCTCGGCGGACTTTCCAACTCCGATAGCCGTGTTCTGGTGCTTAAGCCTTGAACTCACAAGCAGATATGCTCACCAAAGTTATTTACAGTAAGTGACTTTAATTATTCAATTGAAAATGCCACAATTTGTTTAGTTTTAAGCGTAAAAGCACCGCAAAAGCCTATCCCAGGGGTATTAGCAAAAAAGTTTCTTATAGGTAAAGAAAAGCACGGATACCAGAAACAAAAGTTTCTTAAAAAAAGAAACTGTATTTGAAAGCAAAAAGAAATTATTTTATTTTTTAATTAAGAATCGATTTTGTCTTTGTCAAAACAAATAGACTCGCTGGTTACCCAACGTGGTGATGCACCATAAAGCTGCTCTTGGGAGAAACCTAACCAATTCTCAAGTCCGACTAAAACTCCAAAAGTTTGTCCATGATCCCAACTCGGGACCGCCTATTCATTTCTTCGGGTTATAGTTCGTTTTTTATTTCTTCTTGTTTCTTTGTTTTCAGAATCTCCGTCAGATACGTGCTAATTCGTTCCCAACTCTCTTAACTTTTCAGAATCTTCTGGGTGATATTTATCATTTCGGTTCATTTCTCCGATACTTCTGTTTATTTCCCCGACAAAGAGATTCCCATGTACTGTACTCGACAAATGTTTGGTAAGCGTTGTGTGTCAACAAATCTCCGAATTGGCACGAAGGGTTTTTCAATCTTGTTCAAAAAAGCGTTGAATTATCCGTGTCTGGTGAGGAACTGTGTGACATAATAGTTCACTTCACCGTCTTCGCTTAGATCTCCAATAAGCCTAATAGTCCAGCGCCATCTGCTTTTCGACTCCCATCGTTCCTGACACTTCTGCTGTGTGAGCGCCTTGCTTCCGTATTCGCCGCTTCCACGTCGATTTCTGCTTTATTCTCGTGTACGTATTTTCTTTGTGGTGCGAGGAGAACAATTCATACAACCCCTGCAACTACAACCAAGAACTGCTGGCTCAGACACAGAGCGGGACACGCTCGCTATTCGGAAGGCACCGCGCCTATGTATCGATGCTAGCTTTTTTCTGTACTTTTCTTGTTTTGGTACTTCAGTACAGAACTCGCTTCCTTCCGTATAGTAGAATTGAGTGTGTTGTTGCTATAAGAAATATCCGTTTGCTCGCAGATGGTACACCTAAATTTGCACATTCAGCGGAGGTATGTGGTCGCAAATGCTCAGTTTCGTGTCGACCTTTTGGGCTAACTCCAATCTTGCGACCTTATGTTGATCTAAAAGTCGTGACGGATTCCGGCCGAGAGCTCTAAAAACAGTGTTTATCCAAACTTTTGTCGCAACCAGCGTTGATAACTTAGTACAGCTGATGGATGAATTGTTAGCGGTGCGTACAATAACTCGCTCTTCAAAGGTGCTGAGCTTTCTTTTTCTTCCTGGCCGTTTCAAAATGCCGTAGTTGGTTGGATATTTCAAAAAATTGCCCACTACCCTTTGACTTCTGCAAAATTTTTGAGTACTTTCACTAATACTAACACTTTCGTTATGTAAAGCCAAAACTTTGCCTTTTTTCGATATCGAAAGCGATATTCCACGCTTCATATTTTACAAGACGTTTTTTTCTTAACAAATCTCACCTAGACCTTTACTGCAAACAAACACATTTAACAAAACGCTGGAGAGCAGATAGTATTGTGACAAGTGAGTTATTATTATGAAATAATTAAAATCAACCCAATAAAGTGACTCATTTCAAATGTAACGAAATTCTTTCAAAAGAAAAATCAATTGGGAATTGCGGTTCTTTTGAACTTTAAGTAACAAAAAACCACGACAACTGAGCATATTCATTTTCTTTTTTGGAAGTCCGCACAAATTTTATTGAAATTCAGGACTTAAATTGAAAAATAGGTTACAATTGTGAATCGCACTTGTAGTTCAAGCTACTCGAGGGTAATGTAGCACTCTATCGGTTGAAGAATTTTTGAAATTGTGCTAGTGTTTTCTCCGGTTATGATCCCGTTCTCGTCTCTTTCCAGTTGGAATATGAAGCCTATGTAATTTCTCAGGCTCTAGAGTCTAGACCATCTCTGTTCCAAACATTATTCAAATCGGCTAAATATTTCGGAGCCTGTTCTATATAAAATCTAAGTTTTCGTTTATGTTCCGTTTCCATTTCCGAAGTAATATTGACTTACAACATCTCTGCTTTGAATTTCATTTAAATCAGCTCAGTAGTTTTGGAGCCTATTCGGAAACAAACGAACAAAAAATCTTTCTTCCTTATTATTGTGTAGAGATTTTTTCATTAATTAAAAACAAAAAAAAAAATAGACAAATAGGTGTACCAACATCTCACATTGAGCTAATATTCGTTTTTTTCTGTGTGGTGTGGAAATTTTTGAAGCAACTATTTTTCTTGTTGAGTATTTAATTTAAAAGCAACTATTTTTACTTCCGATTATAGGTAGGTACTATAAAGCAAGTTTTGCAATTGTGCAGAAAAACATGACATTATGTTGGTAGAGAGTAAAAAAGTGGATCCTGTAATTCCATATGTCTGCCCGTATATGAACCTAAAGCCTGAACCGCTTGACCGATTTTGTTTTTAAATTTGCAATTAGTGTCTGTGGAGCATCCTACGGAGAGTATTTTGGACATAGGTCTCTAGGTCTTGTGATAGTGGTACCTGCCGGTGCAGTGCAATAAGCCCCGCGGCAATAAGACCCGTGGGCCTTATTGCTCAACAAAATGGAAATAACACCCACGGGCTCTGTTTCCATTTTGAAGAGACAATAAGACCCACCAAAGAATTTAGGCCCATGTCTTTTGTTGCCATTTTGAAGCAGCATTTATATGAGTCTGATGCACATGGGATCTTAAAATTAGTTTTCCTTCTTAGAAAGGATTAAGAACATAATGGATGCGCTAAATGTATATACATATTCTAGTTTCATTTTATTTAAAGGAAACCCATTTTGAAGTACCGAAAAACAAAGCTCCAAAATTTGGGCACTTACTTCAGCTGTCAATGGATATGAATTCAAAGGTCACGTTGTCTCCCACTTCGTGACATAGGATGATGGAAACTCAGTCCTTTTTCTTATGCGCACATAAGAACTTAATCTTCTTTTTTAAAGTTTGTTTTGCTCTTAGCTACTTTCTCCTGCTCTCTTGGTGTGAGTTATCCGTGAGTAAAAAGCAAAGCGAACGAAATTTGCCTCCGGGTAATACAGGCTTGTGGCTGCGAACTGACCGCACTAAATATATACTATATGATGCATAGTTCCATAGATATTTCTTATGGACATGTGTTCCTCTTTGATATGACATAATCCACAATCAGAGGACTAACTTATGTCTAGTGGAGTTACGTCCCTGTGCCAGTTTGTTCATATTGAAAATAAGTTAAAGTGCAAACAATGAGACTTCTTTCCGGAACTAAGGCCCGCGGCTCTAACTGTCATTTCATCATGGAAATAACCTCCGTGGGTCTAACTTCAAGAACAAAGAGGAATTAAGACCCGGAGTCTTATTGCCGCGGGCCTTAATGCACTGAACCGTACCTATCATACAACTTATGTAGCTGAACTTGTTTTTCTCGAAAATGACTAACAATTTCTATTAAATTTTGTGTGAGATTGGTATGTTCTTATGGTATACATTTTTTTTTTTTTTTTAATAAAGTCTAAAAACGATACTCCCTATAGCACCGTTTTTTTCAAAACCGACTTGTGCGTACACGATTTTGACGAAATTTTATGTCTAGGGAGCTCTAGATTGCATACCAACATTTGAAAAATTATAGTTTTCTGAAATTTTTATTAGTTTGTCAAAAAAAATTTGATTTTTTTTTTGAATATTTTCTAAATTGTATTTTGCTTCTTTTCCAAATTTTTTGTCAAGACTTCTTATGGCAAGATCTTAAAACCTGCAAACTTGATTAAAAATATAAATAAAAATGAAATATAAAATCCGGTTCTTAAAGCAAATCGCTCTCCAACGATTTTGATAGAATTTTTTAATATGTACGTATTAGAAATATAGAAAATTACAATAACAAAAAAAAAAGATTTTTGTTGGTGTAAACCAAAACAAATTTGCGTCTTAGAAGGGTACGACAGCATCTAACTGATGAGCCCACTGTCGTACCTGGGCGAAACGCACAATTTTTAATGGAGTAAGGTCACTGGATCTCTTGATCCTCTGTCTGATTTCATGTATTAGAAACTGCTAAAAATTAGCGTATATTCATTTTTGCTGAAAGCATTTGGAATATTTGTGGTACCCGTAGCGTGATGGTTAGCATGTCCGCCTGGTAACCCAGAAGTTCGTGGTTCGAATTCCATAAGAGCCAAAAATGTTTTTCCATGGGTAAAAGAATTGGCAAGTCTGTAGCGCTACCATATTTATTTTATTTATTTATTTGGAATAATTATTTTAATTTTTATTTTCATACATATTTGATGTAATTGTATTCAGTTTTCATTATTAATATGTAGTTGACAACCCTGTACCGGGTCTATGAAATAACTCCCACGAAATAAGTCCCACTTTTAAAAACGAAATAAGTCCCACCAAAAATTGCTATTTTGGAAGTGGGAGCTATTTCGTTTTTAAAAGTGGGACTTATTTCGTCAATTGGTGGGACTTATTTCGTTACGCGTTTTTATTTTAAGTGGGACTTATTTCGTTTTGAGTGGGAATCAATTCGTTTTGTAAAGTGGGAGTTATTTATTTTTTTCTTATGCAAAAAGTAATATATTGGACATTTCGTAAAAGGGACAACCATAATTGGTTGTGGGACTTAATTCATTTAAGAAATATATTATTCAAGGGGGAGTTATTTCATTTTGAGTGGGAGTTATTTTATTTCAAGTAAATTTTTAAATCATTTCATTTTGGTGGGACTTATTTCGTTTTCAAAAGTGGGACTTATTTCGTGGGAGTTATTTCATTTTTTTAAGCAATTTTTGGTGGGACTTATTTCGTTTTTAAAAGTGGGATTTATTTCGTGGGAGTTATTTCATAGACCCCCCTGTACCACCAACTACATTTTTGAAGATCGAATTTTAAAATCTTGTTCTCAGTTTTAATGTTTTTATATTGTACTTAGCACACAATCGCAAGTTCGTTCGATTTTTTTAAGGATTCAAAGTTTTTACATGTACAAACTAGCTGCAGAAAACAAACTTTCATATGACTCCACCAGCCCATAGAGCACACCAAACAGTCAGGTTTTGTGGATGTAATGGCGTCTCAAGGTACTCATGTGGATTCTCTTCACTCCAAATGCGGCAATTTTGCTTGTTGACGTGACCATGACCATTCAACCAAAAATGAGTCTCATCACTGAACAATATTTTGCGATGAAAATCAGCATCGAGATCAATCTCATTTTCGGCTCATACAACAAAATTATAACGCATTGCATATGTTCTTGCGGCTTTCATTCTTGCACAAGCTGGATCTTGTAAGATTATAAGCCAAGATCTTTGCGCAAAATCTTCCATGAAGTTGATGGACAAAGCTCCCATTGCTGTGCACGGTAGCGAATCAATTCATTCGGGTCCTCTTCAACAATTTGCTCTACAGCGTCGAAACCCAACCTCTAAAAAAACATTAAGACTTTAAAAGTTGTCTTTCTTTGATATATTTGTTAGCAGATCGTGAAAATCTTACTTGAAAGCATTTTTTCTAAAAGCTGCGAAATAGCTCTTTTGCGTTAGGATTATATTGATTCCGATCCTTCATTTGAAAACGAGACTCTGTTTTAGGTATGATTTTTGGGCTCATTTCTCATAATTTTATCGAGCTCATCCTAATAACGACATTATTCACGGAACTCATTTAAGATATCTTGAAAGTTCTGGTAAGTCAAAAAAATCTTCAAAGCTCGCTTTTTCTTATTCTATCAATCACTTAAGAACATTTAGGACTTTTTTAAGGAACAGAAGCCCCACTTCTGACTTAACCATTTTTTTTACTGAGAAAACCCATCCATTTTCCTACGCTTAAACGATGTACAACCATCTTTTTGAAATCACCAAATGTGATTGTATACTCGTAAATATTTCTAACGATGTTGCCTTTCGGCAATTTAATTAAATCTAACGGTGATCCCATATCGAATAGTTTACCTGCACCATTATGTCTTTTCTGCACTTTAATTGAGTGTATCTGCTTGAATAGGTTTCCTCGCCAACACTAATCAATGAGAAAAGAGAGCCCATAGGCTTGGATTTAAATCTCGTTGTTGACTGGCTAGCGACCTAGCGAGCTAAACCAATGCATCGTACTCATGGAATTTTAGATTATCCACAAAAATTGATCGGTTATTTGTTTTATTTTTTGCTTGTGAGTTGCGATCTAACCTCTACAGTCTACAACCCATCATTTCCTCTTTTCACTAAGATCACCTCAGTAGATTCCTTCTTCTGGAAAAAAGAGAGAAACCGAGACAAAAAAGATGGGTTTTCATATAATGAGTTTTTATTATCTACGATAATGGTTTTGCTCGCCTGGCAGCAGACTGATTCGCCTACAGCGGATAGTGAATTTCACATCGAAGTAAGGATTCCAAATTCCAGGTGTGTTCAGTGTTCCAACGAAGACATTCTAATGGACCGGATCAGATTAGATAGATCGACTGAGAGAGAGAGAGATTTTGTGGATTCGAAGAAGAAAATGACCGCAATAACTCCGCGCTCCACCGGAGTCATAAAAAGACCAGCTCCAACATGTGCGTGAGATATGAGAAGGAACGTGAGTGGTTGAATTTCCTAGTTTCCGTTAGAAATTGCTTGTGAAATCATAGATGCTATTAAAAGTACAAAGCTTACACAATCAGAGGCATATACAATAGAGACATCATCATCATCAGGTAAGGTTGTGCAAAGTGCAATCGCTTACTCTTCCTAGTAGCCAGCGTTGACCTTAGATTCTTTTATGAGAAAAGCATGTAATTAAAATTGCCATAAACTAGGTGCGATGACAAATTGCAATATAATAATGGGCCAGTACCGCGATGATCGTAAACATCATATTTTTATTTTTAAAGCCAGCATCTTTGTTGTAGTTTTTATTTGATATACAAGTCTTATACGATGCTTGTGTAGAATTGAAGAAAGTCCCCCAATTGAGAAACAAACAACAAGCTGAATGATGCTGAACTGGTGGCCGTTGGACGTACGGGTCATTCATCATCCGGCCATTTAATGAAACCCAACGCTAACTACAACCAGGAGGGATACCGCAAACCGCACGACCCAGCGACACTCTTTCGACAAATGAATTAATTAAATAAAATTCTGGAAAATCTAACAAGTTTTATGAACTACGAGTGGAAAGTGTAAGCTAGGCAGGCAGGGTGGCAAGACGGTCGTAAACTCGTTAGTGCGTTAGACATAGAAATACTGTTTGGTCATCATCATCATTATACTGACTCAAATGGTAATTTGATTAGTGAACAACAAAACTGGTGATATGATCATAGAATATATTGTTTGGGAGTGTTGCACATTCAGATGCAGATACAGGCGGGCAGAGCGGTGAACTTTAGTTTGCTTTTCGGTATTAGAGTGTCAAAACTGTTCTAATTTGTAGATGTTCAATTGGTGGGTACCCTTTTGTGTGTGGTCACTAATAAGAGGTTAATGGAATGAGGGTAGGCCGAGGCACGGAATAGTTGAAGGCATATAAATTTGTTCGTTCTAATACTAGGGTTAGGGTCTTTGTAATATTTTTTTTTTTTTTTTAGAAAAGAAGTGTTTTTCGGTGGCAAGAATAATTCTCCGTTTGATCTCTGCATTTGTGTTATTTCCTGGGCCTATAGGGGATCCAGAGTAGACGAAGTCTTGTACTACCTGGAAGTTATATCTGTCAATTGTTGGATGTTTTGACCAATACGTCGTTGTTTTGATGACAACATATACTTCGTTTTGCCTTCATTAACCATCAAACTCATTTTTGACGTTTCAATGCTCGCAAAAGCACCTATGACATCACGCTTATGCTTCTTCCCATTACGTCAATACCGTCGGCGTAGGCGAGTAATTGTACAGACTTTTGAAAGATTATCTATAGTTTAAGTTTTTCATAATCTTTTGAAGCATGATGTTAAAGAAATCACATGACAGTTTGTCGCCTTTTCGATTGCCTTTTTCGAATTCTTAGGTACCGGTAAGCTGTTTACCTTGACGGATCAGGGGGAATGCGTAGTAATGTGCCTTGTAAGGACTCGTTAACTCTGTAAATACTGTCATACACGGCCTTAAAGTACTTAAAAATATGGTGAATATCGGTATTATATGTAATCCTCTTTCTTTTAAAAGATTTGCCGTAATGTGAAAATTTGGTCTATTGTGGACTTTTCTGGTCTGAATCCTTGATAAGGACCTATCAAGTTGTTAGACGTTCACATATTACAGCAGACAAGATCTTATACGCGGTGTTAATAAAGCTTATTCTTCTATAATTGGCGCAATTATGAGGATCTCCCATTTTTAGGATTGGGCATACGAGACTGAGGTTGCATTCATCGGGCATGTTTTCTTTCGACAATATCATGCAGATCAACTGGTGCATGCTCCTTTCCAATGGGTCTCCAGCTGCCTTAAAAAGTTCGGCATCAAGTTCGTAGTCTTATTTGTTTTAGTTTTGCATATTTCAGGCTTTACTTCTTCTAGGTCGGGAGGACGGAATTCTTGATCATCGTCCAAGCTGAATGGGGCAATCTGCCTGATAGCGGAATTTGTATCTTCGTCGCCGTTAAGAAGTCTGCAGAATTGATCTTTCCAGATCCTCAGTAGCGACTGTGACTCTACTACTATGTTTCCCTCCTGGTCTTTACAGGCTTGAGTTCGGCGCTTGCCACCTTCGCAGGATCTTTTTACCTTTTGGTAAAACTTCTTAATCTCGTCCCTGTCATGGCACCTCTCAATTTCCTCAAACGAGCGCTTCTCATGCTGCTTTTTTTTGAGAATTCGGTGTTCTTCCCTTCTTTTCTCCTTGTAAATCTCGTTGTACTGGTGTTCGCTTTTGCAACAACATTTGTCGTGCTTTTTGCATTTGCCTGGCTGCATTTACCTGCCTGCATTCTTCATCGAACCATGATGGGTTTGTTTTTGGACGCCGAATGAAACTCATAACCTTATAGGCTGCGGCTATGATTTGGCATTTGTTGGCATTGTTGCCATTGGTCTTCAATACTTAATAATGGCGGCACAGGATTCAAGGATAATTGAAGGGACACTCGATTGGTATAGACATTGGCAATCTCTGCGATTGTAGCTTTCCGACGTCATATCGCTTTACAGCGATAGTTCGTGAAAGTCGTGAACAAGATATCTTCATTCGTTCCTTGGCTACAACAAGGTAGTGGTCCGATTAGAAGTTGGCCCCTCAGAAAGTTCGGACATTTACCACACTGGAAGAGTGTCGTGCGTTGATTGCAAAATGATCAATTTGGTTGACGGTTAATTGGTCTGGGTATCGCCATGTACCTTTACGGATTTTGAAATGCGGGAAGCGTGTACTACTTACAACAACCGTTTTCGGAGGTTTTGTCACGGAGGCTATGCTTACCGATTATATTTCCAAAGATGTCCTCCTTCTCTAGTTTTGCGTTAAAATCGCCAAGAACGGTTTTCACGCTGTGTCTAGGGCACTGCTAACATATGTTTCTTCAAGGAGCTCGTAGAAACAGTCTTTAGAATTGCCGTCTTTCTCTTCTGTTGTGTCGTGGGCTAACGTTGGTGAATTTAGCCCTGATGCGGATTGTCATTATACGCAAACGAACCGGATTTTGACTGATAATTATGATTATCACCGAGTCTGCTTGTAACCACAAACCTGCACTCAAATAGGTATTGTTTCTGTTGTTGTGTTTTGCTCTTGTAGTTTTCCATCTTCTTTATGCCCGGCTCATTCTATCGCTTTTCTAGAATGGCGATTATATCTGCTTTGCAGTAGCCTGTCGACCGTGAAATTATTATTTGGTCCAAGTCTGTTGGTAGTCTAGAACCATTCATTTTTAACATGGTAAGGTTAACTCCACGCAAAACCCGAACCTTGAGGGCCAAGTACTTTTGGGACTTCATTGTCCATTAAGAGCCTGATAATTCGGTGCGGTACCATGTTGCTTGACGTTATAGCTAAGGAGCTAATCCGCCATCCCAGTCAGTCATAACTTTCAGAGTATTTAGTGTTGGTCTATTTTTCTCGCGCTTACTAGTTTGGTCACCTCCATTTGGATGAGACCAGTTCCCGCAGTAATTCGGCGATGAGGTTTAGTAAGCACAATTAACTGTTGCGTTTGCTGAATCGCTAAAATTAGTTCAAAAATATTCTATTTTGTGATTGAAAGTTATGAAGAAAGTGCATTTTTGAGACACTTTTTTGTGCGTGTGGCGTTGGCCGTTATTTGTTGTCGTTACAAATCAAATCACGATAACTTTAGCTAGAACCGAAGATAATTTAAATCAAAAGCCAATAAAGCTATGGTTTTCTAAGCTGGTATTCGAACCTCAAACTATAACGTTACATACAGGCACCGTTTTTACAGTTATTTTCACCAAAAAGACAGATTATTCAGTTCCATTTTGCGAAAATTGCGTTGTACCTCAGGCATATGAAGTAAAATATTTAGAAATTTTTATGGGACAATTTATACGAATTACTTTGAATTGTTAGCTATAATGACATAAAACTCCAGCCAACGTAAACCAAGAGTTCCATACAAGAAAAGTGCTAAAGCGTTTCGCGGTCTTCTTTCTTCGGAGCTTTTCTCGTAGGTGTGCCTAATATTAATTCGCACATCTTCCTCTTTCACCTTTTATCAGCTAAAATTCTGTAAAACATCTCTGCGATATTAAAATGACTAATGCACAGCAAATTATCAAAACACAAGAAATCCGCTTGCTTAAAGGTTATCCTCTTGGAAAACATGTGTTCCTTATCAGAGTTTAATTAAATGCATGGATCACCTGCTCCTGCAATTTCTAACACTAATGCACCCGCACCCACACAATTACTCAAACGCATCCGCATCTTTCTGGTGTTTTATGAAGTTACGAAGGAGTACCTATATAGTAAATAGACATTGCACTGCTCTTTACACAGTGCACATCGTTGAACAACAATCTTTCGAAATCTTCGCGAACAGTATCGCAATGTGGCACCTAACAAATTACCACTAGCAATAAAGACTGAGCAGTGAACAGCACATACGACACACTCGCACTCGTGGGCTCGAGCAGGAAAAAGCAAAGAAAATCTTCGTGCAACAATTTAATCCACGTAAGGTAACGAATAGCTCTGAGCGCTTGAGATAAATTCATTTGCCTATCGACTATCAAATCTGTATAAATTCCTGTTTGGTTGGGTTGAAGTAAATGTCCATTAATGACCATCACATCTATTTTTTCGTCTCAACCCAACGTATACTCGTGTCTTACTCGTGAAAGTAGCATTTGGAAATCCTTGGCGTGTGTGAGCAAACGGGAGACTTTTGGATGTGCCAGGAAGAGCAACTTTGAAAAATGATATTACAAATTGAGGGCATTTGTCAAAATATTTCACAGATTGCCAGAGATCCTGGTCAACACAGTGGTCGCACTTTGGTCAGAAACAGAAAAACAACCAGAATGGGGACGACATGTTTGTGAACATATATTTTCCAACTAACAGGTGGAGATTATTGAAACGGGGTGTCACAGTATTGTCGTTGGGTGAGTCTTGTTCTTGTCTGTGGAAATGATTAATGTATCTCCGGGTAAATTACATATGTCAATCGAGAGCAGGTAATTACCACCACCCGGCTTTGTTGCAAATGCCAATTGAAGATATTATGCAAATGAGTTTGAAGTAATTGTATACTTTCGTCAAATTGCATCACATTCCGCATTCGCATTCGTATGTTCGAGTTCGAATTCGTTTAATGGATACTGTTCTTTAATTGACATTTAATTTCTATTCGCCATTGGGAATTGGACTGCTCTTAAGTGATAATTAATTGTTGTCTGGGTAAATTTAAATTAATTGACTTTTGTAGTTAATGTGATGTACACCAGATTCGATTACTTGAGCGTGCGAACGGTGATGAAGTTTTGGGTTGAATTGAATGCAAATATTTTGTCTTTGTGCTTGAAGCGTGCTGTTTATTGGTTTATGGTTACATTCAGAAAGGCCACTGTCATCGCTTTGTACAAAATACGCAGCAATTGCGCTGTCAGCATTGAGGATTTATGTGCACACTAAATCATGATTCAGTTGTCAATCAAATGATGGGGTTATGCGTTTCTGTTGACTTTCGGTGCTGCGGTGTCGAACCACTTGCAGTAGTGGGATATGCAAATTCGATGGTTGACATTGTACGAAAACGTTTGATTTATAGATACTGCTCAAATAATGTAAGTTGTTGATACAAATTGACATCTTGAAAACGTTGGTTGTCATTCTTGACATTGATACGAAGAAACAGTTGACGTTAATGGTAACAGTTGGCTCTTCCCATGCACCAGAGTCAATTTTTGTTGTAAATCGTCAACCTTCTGAGATTTATCTTAGTGAAGCTTTTTTATTTGTATTTTTATGGCGATGCCGGTACATTGAACATTGTATTGAGTGGTTGTCTTCTTTGAGCTGTGTTCTGGACTTCCTTTGAGATAGTTTTTTCGTGGGCTCTTTGGTTAGCGTAAGGCGTCTATAAGTTGCCTCATAAAAAGTCATATTTCTTGAATTTATGGACTTATCGCGAAACCAAAGGAACTTTGTTTTAACGATTCTACAGCGGCGGCGCTTGCGTTTAAATAAATCATCTTCTCACCACAAGGTAATAAATTGTTAGACAGCGTTTACAGCTGAAACTGACACTTGATGTTTGGAAATTAACTTAGTTCAAGTAAATGGGTTTTTGCAAACGAAGTAATCCAGAAAAGATGTATTTAGTCAAAATTCAGGTCAGAGATCTTCTGAAAAGTTGTTTATTTTCTTCAATTTTACAAAACTTTATTATACAAAATTTATGCGTCTTGTAATTTCTACATGCACACATATTTGTTTCTCTGACAAGAAGTTAAAAAGACTGTTTCTTGAATAGACTGAGCTTTAAAAGATCGTTTCTTGAGTAGACTAAGTTTAAATTTGCTATCATTTACATTGTGATGTATTAGGCATCCATCAGCAATCCTATAGATTAGATTAGATTTTGTTATGAGCTGAGAGCTGCACAAGCTCGCTCTGCTGTCTAGTTGAAACCTATTGTGTCAACCCATGGCCCATGGGTGGGTTTAGAGCAGATCTTTTGCTTCGGAGTTGGACCAGAAGTTACACAGTTTTTCTTTGCATAAGTACCTACAACAGCAATATAATTGTCTCCTAGACTGGCGTACAAGGCTCATACTTTTAGGGCAGCTTGGTCGTCAGAGAAGATGAAAATTGTTATGTTTTTGTATTCGATGAACTTATTACTCCGCACATTGATAGCTTGCCAAAACTTCAGCCTGAAACATCGACGAATCACTACCTGAAAATGGAGAAAAACTAACTGAAAACTCGTTTTCGGTGAGTTTTTGAAAATGCTGGAACTATGCCAAACCATATCTTGCCTTAAATCGCGGGGTTTTGTGTTATCCAAGAGGAGATGGCTGTAGAGGAGTTGATTTTAAAATTGTACACGAGAATAGTAATATCCAGCACATACTAAGGGCTTCAACTTTTTCTAAGCTGTCAATAATAGAAGAGTGAGCCTTCGGGTTTGGATTCGAGATGATGGAATTGATTGTCAGTCTTGCTTCTTTTTTTATAAAAAAATTTATTGAGTATGGTAATCTTAGAATGACTTTTAGAGTAAATGAAGGTTTGGTAATGCATGTCATTACTGGTCCTTGAAGTTTGTCTAGCTTTTGAATTGCAGTTTTTTTCCTGTTTTAGGCCACCATACCACAGCTGCTTATTGTTGGTTTGACTACCATTAGAGTATAGAAGTCGTACATCATTTAAGGTTTCAGGCTTCAGTTTTCCCGCACATGCTGCATTGGAGAAGCGCTTTAGTTGTCGGTTCCATGACAGTTTTCTGTCTAAGATGATCCCATTGTATTTTGATTCTTTAGAAAATTGTGCAATTTCACCATCGTAGAAAAAGAATTCCATTTTTTTTTTTTTTTTTTGGATTATCTTATATCTACTTATGCGCTAACAAAAATTTATAAAACTAGCTTATAGAGAATGCCTAATTTTTCTTCTTTAAATGAACGGGGTAATTACTGTCTTGTGAGGGTTGACGAAGAGGCCTTCGTCTAAAAACTAGTTTTGCATTGTGTTCAGAGCTGGAAGACTTTTCTTAGTATTGGGCCGAGATAGATTCTGCCACCGGAAAAAAGGGCCAAGTTATTCAGCCCTATCACAGATTCCATCGTAGAAAACCTCCACACGGAAAGCTAAGTTACGAACTACGAAAATTTGTGATCACAAAATCCGAATGGGATCGAAGAAAGCGTTTCCAGTTGCCACACTGAATACCGCCATGCTGGTTATCGAAGTCAGCTGTTTTACGCCAAATGAGCAAGATCATTCACATTTTTCTGCAAAACACAACTTTTTTCGTATATAAAGACGACAATTTTACATTCCACTTGGATTTGGTGATACCGAATCTACGAATTTCGAAACTTGTTCCACTCCGAATGGATTATGTGATAGTGACATCGGGAAACTTAGACTTTTTTCGATTACGATGGAATCTGTGATAGGGCTGATTATGTATTAAAAATAACACATCTGCTGGCCCAGGGTTCTTGCATTAGGGCAACTCAGCGTTTGAGTTAAGACAACGAAGCAGAGGTTGACATGTTGAAAGTTGACATGTTGGAGGTTGACCTGAACAAGAAAGGACTGAAGGCTGTATTGATGGATGGAAACGGGAATTTGAAGACCACTACGTTGTCCCCGAGTTACATATACTTTTTTTTATTCCCTTCGCGGGAACGGTACCTTATCCCTCAGACCTCAGTAGCATTTTCATCTCAAAAGCTACTGGACTGATTTAAATTAAATTGCTACAATATCCCTGAGTAGCAAAGACATAATGGTGTACGGGATGATATCTCGAGCTCTTTTTCGCAAAATACGCAAAATTCGCAAATCAATCAAAAGACACCAGGTACACAAAACACTCGAATAAAGCAAATTACGAAAAATATGCAAATTATGTAAGAGAAGTAAAATAAGCGAAATACGTACATTACGCCAAATCCTCAAACTATGCAAAATTCACAAAGTACAAAAAATGTGCGAAATATGCAAATTTCGCAAAATACGCACGCGAAGACAGAAATTTTGTATTTGAGTAAAGGAAAAGCAAAAGTTTCCGGAATCGTTTTGGTAGTCAATGTTCGACGTTGTAAAACGCAGTGTGCCAATTTTGCAGATGATGTCTTCTTTTGAATGAATGCTGTATGCCCTGTTCGAAAACCCTACACAATCGGAACAATTCCATACAAATCTGAGTTCTGAGCAGATTACATTTTTATTTTCAGGGCCTACTCCGCAGATAAATCGATTAGCTAGCGGGGTTGTGACAAGGTTGGCAATAACCATATAGCTGATAGGGCAACATATTACTATACAAGGAACTGCACTGGCGTTGGTAAGGTAAGGTTAAAAGTGGCTGTCGAAAAAAACGACCGACGCAATTTCAAGCAATAACAGGTCCATTGTATACCACATGAATATTTTTGAGGATTTGCCTCAGTATTTAAACCATTCTGAACTTTTTATAAAGCGATGACGTCTATGATCCTATACTAACGTTGCTCCTTCTCTGTTCCTACTAAAGTTCCTTATTTTCAAATTCACGCAATTGTTGTTAACTCTCAGCTATTGAAATATTTTAAGCAGTGAAAGCTTTTCAATTAGTAAAATTTAACCAATTTAAATTTTTTTTTTTAGAAGATGTAAGATTACTATGTATATTTCAACAGCGTTTGATTGAACACATTTCGAAAAAAATGTGCTTCCGGTGTTTCTTATTTCTTCTCAATTTCGTATAATAAATAATTTGTACACAAGTTGAATAGTTGAATTGAATCTTGCGTTGATTTTCAATAATCAATCATTTGTCAAGAGTTTAGAATTTTATGACTTTTCAAGACTCTTAAGTTCTTCAAAGAATCTTTTAACTTTCAAGGACTTTAGCTGTTAACGATCTGTTGTTAAGCAGAATAAAATTTCATGTTGGTATGAGTTTAGAATGAAATATCGGTTTTCTCTTTCGTAGGATCTTTTTTTATTTGTATTTGTAATGTGATTTTGTTTTTGCTTATACAGGCACGTAATGTAAATTTTTCATGCCAATTTTTTTAGAAACTACAGAAAATTTGTTCCAAAAACAGGAACGTCGCGCCGTCGAATAGAAAAATCACTGCAGATATGGAATTTTTGCAATTCGTATGGCTAACCAATAAAACTAATGCCAAACAAAGTAGTAGTCAAGTATCTCGGCATCTGGCTAGATCAATATCTATATTTTAACAAACATATGGATGCGGCTCTGGCCAGGGCTAGAGGAGCTTTTGCTCTGACAAGGCGACTGTTTCACAGCAGTCAACTTGATAGCAGAGTGAAGGTGATTTGCTACATGGCCCTCATAAGGCCAATGATTGTCTATGGGTGCCCCGTGTGGTTCAATGTTACAGCGTCTCAAATGGAAAAGATTCGGGTGTTTGAGAGACAGTGTCTGCGTACCTGTCTTGGATTGCACAGAACACCAGAGTCGGAGTACAGAAAATACTATCGTAATGAGGTCCTTTACAACGGGGCTCAAATAAACAGAATCGACAACTTCATGATAAAACTGACTCGGGGTCACACTGCAAGGGCGATGACCTCGACCAATGGCCTGATTTTTGGGGCTTATTACCCCAACTTAGAATATATGGAGAGAACACGTTTCAGTGGATTTGTCCCACCGGAGGCTTTCCTCTATTTTGACATGATAGGTTTGATACAGGACAGATCGGCGGTTCCGTTGATCTACCACGTCTGCCGTAAGTCCGTGGAACGACGGCTCCTTTATGGCCGGGACGTCGCCGCAGTAGGCGGAGAAGCTGAAGAGCTCCTCCGGTTCAGTAGGGCGGTATCAGATCGCGATCGACGGGACGTCGTTAAAACGTCAGAACAGTTCTGGTGGTTGTCTGAGCAACAGACAGAAAATGATACAGATAGCGAGTCGCCAATGGCTGGCTTGCACAGACTTAGTGTGTAAGACTTAGGGTGTAGGGGGTAGACACAGTGGCAACCAAAAAAAAATTAAAAAACGTAACAAAAAACCAAAAAAATTTTAAAAATACAAAAAAAAAAAAAAAATTAAAAAATTGAGCTGCGTCGAAAATCAAAAAAAAAAATTGTAAAAAACCAAAATCAAAAAAAAAATGTAAAAACTTACTGTGCGTCCCAAAATCCAAAAAAAATAGAAAAACATACAAAAACAAAAAAAAAAATATAAAACACAAAAAAACAAAAAAAAAAAAAAAAAAAAACACAAAAGCTACTGTGGCTGCTCTAGTTTTAAGTAGTTTTTAAGTAGTTCTAATTAGTTTTAAGTAGTTTTAATTAGTTGTAAGTAATTTTAAGAAAAACATAAAAAAAAGGATCTAAAAAGCTAAGTTTTTTAAAATTTTCTTAGCCTTAATACTAGTTATAGTTAGAAATAGATATCAGTTCATTAGGCCGAAAGGCATTCGAAATAAGTTATTGTATAATTTAGAGTACCCGCCTAGGGTCAGTAAGTTAATTAAGTTATTTGTAAGCTAGTTTAAACATTTTTGTTAGCATTTAAGTAGTTATAAGAAAGAACAATAAAAAATGAATTTAAAAGAGAAAAGAGAGAATAAAACTAATAGACATTGGGTTTCCTTCTGTGAGAAGAGCACAAAAAATAAACTGAAACTTGATCATCATCACAATAATCAAGTAGAAAACGGAAATCATAATTGGCTCGCGCCATATTTATAACTAAAACACCAACTTGATTGTAGTGCAGAATTTATTATGAACATCCTCTTCAATTTCTGGCTGACAGCGGGCAAGTGCCATCCATGGCGATGTCAAGACACGGTCAAGCTTGTGTTAATTTTGCCAGTGTTCTGGTACACTAATAACTAATAAGACTCGCCCTGCAACTCTCCACAATGTATCTTTATCTCATCTAAACTCGTCCAATTGAGTATGATGTTTTTCAATCTAAATTGCACATTTTGCCGACATATCAATCTGATGCAGCTGAACTGTGCGCCTCATCATTCATTAACTGGTTTCCCTAGGCATAGCCGACAGGAGGCAGCTTGTAGAGGGGGCGTTTGTGGTGTAACGATCTTGAAGATTGCATCTCGAATGTGACCATCTCATTGAAATCAATGACTAATTTAACTAATTGAATGGATGAGAGTATCTACGCCCGACTCGCAGTCTCCTTCAAGCTCCATGCTCCACAGTACGTATACCGGTTGTAGTAATTAACACTTTGATCTGCTCTTAAATTAGATGAAATCAAACGCTTCCGGCCAGTCGGCGTATGTTTTTGTTTTTTATGTATTGTCTCAATAATTGAACTGAAAATTATGGGTGGACGCGAGTGAAGAGCTAAGAAAATCAGCACAACAAACTTCATCATCACCATCGGTTTACGCTGTTGCTTCTCTGCCATATGTCGTTTAAATTAATCAGCAGCAGTGATGATGTTGTTCTAAGGGAATCGGAAGTTCCAGTTTAATTGGCAGTCATGAGTCCGGTTTCGATGTGCAAATTGAATTTTGATGAGAATAATTGTTGTCCCAAATTAAATAAATAAAAAGAAAAAAAACATTGAATTCCACAACCATTCCGCCGGAGATGACTTAATAATTTGGGCTTAAACCAATAAAGAAGTCAATTCGCACCCAGACACGGCCCAACTGGATGTCGATAACAATGGTGTGTAATCATGGAGTGCAAGAGCAAATAATCAATTTTCGTAAGATAAACTGACACGAACGATTGGAAATCACAGAGAGACACCACCACCACGAGGGATCGCAACAAGGTAACAGGGGTCCTGATCAGTTAAATTGCTCGACCTGTTCTGATGAAACGCGAGTTCCTCAGAGTTCAATGCAACAGTATGGAATACATTGGGTGCGCTTGCACAAACTTTAATAAAGTAAAGTATTTGTGCATTTGAATTGGGACCAGAGGGTGTGTGATGCACATTTGAATTTGTATAAAGAATTTTGCATATGGATTTCTTTTTGATTTGTTGAAACTTTAAAAGGAAAAAGCGACACATGTTGCGATATGTATTCTAATGTCCTCCAATCTTCTTCCTTTTTCGATGTTACGAGCTCTCTCACTTATCTACTTCAAAACTTCGTTGCTTTTGTCTGTACCAGGAGTAGTGTCCGATATTGATTTTTTGTAGGAGCTCTGTGGATGTCTCCTTTGAACTACTCCTAATAGGATTAAACCCTTGTTGCTCTTGTCATCCGGAGCAGGGAGCAGCTTCATCTCGGTTACTGTTAACTTACTCTCATACTTTTAGTACAATGTCCAACATTGTAAAACGTAGATGTGAATACTGGACGCAGAAGCGCGGTGTAGAATCTTCCCTTCAGCTTAGGGGAGCATTTTCCAATCACAGAAGATGGTGGAGTATTTTTTCACTTCATTCACCCTACGCCTACTAAATGATTGATGTCCTTATCACAATTTCCTTATTTATTATTGATCCCAAATGATTGAACTTTTCTCACTTTTGAAGCACATTTCCATTCAAATAAATGTCTGGAATAGGCATGTCTGGACTCTGGATCAGAAAATGCGCAGTCTTTTGGTGATTCCAACTGTACATCTTACCTTCATTGATATCCTCAATCACAGGAACTCCTCGTTGTCTGATGGCCATTCATATTAGATCCCGTGCTACGATCGAATGCTTTTTCGCAGTCAACAAGCACAACATGTAAATTCTCTAAGAAATCACGAGGTTCTTACATTGGGATCATTATGCTTTGGATTGCATCTATTGTTGACCTATCTGTCACAAACCCGCAGGTAGGTTTATTACTTTTCGCAGTCGACTACCCAATACCCGCTGCAAAGTTTGGGACATCAGCTTGATCGAACGGTAGGTGTCAACATTTCTTGTATCTTACTTCCCTTTGTAAAAGGTGACTTTCGTTTCATTCTATAGGCAGGCTATCATCTTCTTTAAGTTTGGAAATGAGAATCTTGAGCCATCTATGTTGAGTGATAACCCCCATCTTTTTCCAAAACTGCTAAAGTAAATCGCCTGGCCCAGCACCTTTGCTTTTTTGGATAAGAAGTCAGATTTAACACTTTCCGGAAACGCGCTCCCGAGGAAGATGTTTGTTCATCACAATAATGTTCCAACTGTGAAGAATTTTGTTGTAGTAAACAAGAAGCTCTACTTGAGCATCGTTTTGAACTTCGGCGGACTTTATTGCGCTGCTATTTTTGTTTTGTCGTATTTCTTAAATGCTTGGTTAGCGTGATCAGCTGCAGTAGAAACGTCTTCCAGCTGCCGATACATGCAGTCCGTTGCACTTCTTTTCTTTTTCTGTTTTCCTTTTCGGGGCGAGCCTCTCATGCCTGGAAAATCCATTTTTTCTTACTACTGGTTTAGCTTCATCATTCCGCACTATGTTTCCTTGGCTTGTTGGTAGTGTCCAATTGATACCACTTGTAATGATCAATCTAAGCAAATTTGTTGCACACAATCCTACATTCTTTGTGATGTGTGCTCCTTCCATTTTGGACTATGATGATAGAGACATTTTTGCATATTCAAAATTAATTCATTGCCTTTGTCTTGTCTAAATTATTTCACTGTTCCTCTTGGTTGTCTTCGTAGCCCTTGTTTGTTGAATTTTCGTTACCGTTTGGTAAATTTTCCCTGCCTTTCCTTGCATCACCTATTTAAGAGACACCAAATGCAAATGGTCACAGGTTTTTATGTGGTAAACACGCTACCAGTAGCTCTTCCTCAAGGATGATACCTATTCCGTTTTTATCCTAAACGGAAAAGTAGAACACTTTGTATTCTTTTATCTTCACATCCAAAAAACGGACCCTATTTCCACTATTCCGCGATTTTGTTTCTGGGGCATACAAGATGTTTCCTCGCCTCTTTCTCATCATCTCTTTCATCTTTAATCTTTTATCAGTCGTTCTTCCAGCCTTTCAACTTGCGACTCTTAAACCTCGTCCAATTCGTCACATTATTTGGGTATAACTCTGTGTGGCTCTGACCTGAGCATTTCTGATCAAGTTTCCATAATCGCCGAAATTTAACGAATTTTCGCGAACAGATTTTTCATTTTTCAATACGTACATGCTCTATGTTTTGAGTTTGATCTTTCTTTTAACACAACGGTGATCTGCAGTCGTGTAAACCCTAGAATCTGCATGCACACTTTTAAGTTCTCAAGGCGTTACGGGTGTTGATGGATTCCTTTAGTCGCCTCTTACGACAAGTAGCGAGGCGCTGTGGTGATATTCTAAACAGTCACTGCACGGCAAAAGAACTCTTGGCATTCTTCCAATTTTTTGAAAAGTGCTGCAATGAATTCAAAGATCTCCCATCTGCCATTATACACACCAACAATTTCCAAAAACCAATCAAACACCACACAACCCGATCACTGGTTTCAAAAAGAAGAAAACCTCAAAACCAAAACCAACCAATCATTATCTCGATTTGATTATTATATGCGCCAATGAGCAATCCTTTTTTTCGCGGCGATGCACGATTCAATCAACACAAATAGGTGTAAATCAGAAAATCATACACCATTGCGCGCAGTTTGATTGTCTCTGGAAATCAAACTGAGGACAGGCTCCTTGCGCTTTCACCCGACGCGTACAGCAAGGGTTCATCCCAGAGGTCTCCGATGTAGAAGCAAACAAATTCTAGGGCCAAAGTGTCTACCAAATGATTGCACGAGAGATCGATTTGCATTCGAACCGTTGACGACGAGTTGGATTTGCACACCATCTCAGCATATACAAAAAACCGCAACAATTCGATTTGATTCTGTGGTAGCTGGCTGGCTACTCGGATGCAATTGTTTGAAAAATGCATGATCTTCGACTGGGTAATCGGTTGTGAAATAAAAGAAAATCCAATTCACTTTTTGACGGAAATCGTCTCGACTCCCTTGTCCCTTTGGTTTGGAGTGTCCTATAGTTGATGCGAGGTGAGGTGATTTAATGGTCGCACTTAGACCGCATTTGTGCACTCTGTGTGACCGTTTTTTTTCCTGGTTGCGCCACGCCACCAAAAAGCAATTGAAAATTCAAGTTGATTGCATTTGTATGAGAAAACGGCAGCGGAGGTGATAATCATCTCAAGTCTCTTTTGTACATTTTAAAAGGCGATCATCGCTTCCAACTGCCAACGATAACAATCGCAAGTAAAGTTTATCGGTTTTGGGACGACAACGATGATTATTGCTCATGAATTTATGGCTTCCTTTTTAATGGTTTCTCTTTTATTGGTTTTTTTTAGAGGGCTAAGCTGAATATGATTAAAAATTCTGAAATGAGAACGAGGTAATTATGTTTGTTTAAAAATTACTTTTTCATGGAAATGCACACCTGAGTGCTATAATTGTGTTTTTATAATAAAATATTCAAAAACCAAAAAGTAAGATCCTTTCATTCTCTTTGTAAGTAAGTCAATGCCTGCGCACTTTTGAAAGACTGCGGTGTTGACATTTGACTTCTGTACAATCTTTTCAATCATAATGTTAAAGAAATCGTATGACAGTTTGTCGTCTTAGTGGAAACCTTTTGCGACCTCAATAGTCTCGGTAAGTTCTTTACCAGCCTTGACGGAGCAGCATAAATTCTCCAAAGTCATCCTGCATATTCATATAAGTCTTACAGGGATGTCAAAACTAGACATGGTTCTGTACAGCTCGTCTCTGTAAGTAATTTCACACGCAGTCTTGAAATCGATAAAAAGCTGGTGTATATCGATATTTTAATCTTGGGGATTTCCAAGATCTGCCGTAATGTGTACATTTGGTCTATTACTATTGTGGACTTTTCTGGTTTAAAACCACATTGATAAGGACCTATCAAATTGTTGACGTGGGGTCTCTGACGTTCACATAACAAACAAGATCTCATAAGTGACGTCAAGGAGGCTTATTCCTCTATGATTGGCGCGATTGTGAGGGTCTGCCTTTTTAAGATCAAACATACGATGTTGAGGTTCCATTCATCGCATGCTTTCTTCTGACCATATGATGCATGCTCCTTTCCAAATGATTTTATCTGGCTGTAGTTCGGGGTCAAGACAATATGCACTTGCAGTTTTATTTGACTCAAGTTTGCAAATGGCTAGCTTACGATCTTCTAGGTCGGGAGGACGGCATTCTCGATCATCGTCCAAGTTCTTCAGCGGCTAAGCAAAGCAGTCTGCAGAAGTGGTCATTCCAGATCCTCAGTAGCGACTGCGATTTTATCACTTTGTTTCCCTTCTTATTTTTACAGGCTTTAATTCGAGTTTTTCCACCCTGGCATAATGTTCTTGTGTTTTGGTTAAGCTTTAGAATCTCATTCCTATCATGGTATCTCAATTTCTTCAAACGTGTGTTAGTGTTCTTCTTTTCTGTTCGCCTGGTCAAAGGCCTAGTAGTAGTAGTGTTGCTTACCAATTTTTGATATGAAAGTGACTCTAACACTCTGCCATGGAGTTGGTTTATATGCTAGAGCTAAAATACCGTTTATACTTTCCTGCACTGCTGGAGAAACACAGTCAGTGACAGGTGACTTGAAACTGTCAAAAGATGCTACAGCTTATTTGTTAGCCTCGTCAGTTACAACTAACGATGACGTGTACTAGCTACGTCGAGTGTATTTATCGGATTCACCTGATATACGGGAAATAGATTGTTGTGGTCCGATTGATACCTGGTTTCCTGGAATATTAGTTTCTAGCATAAGACTAAGTGTCTCTGTTTTAGACTCGGCATAGAAACCGTCTGATTTACTCAGTGTTTCTAGTTTGTTTACTTTGGCAAGTCGACAAGTTTCAACGAGTGTTTCTATACTTTCACAGAATCCTTCGTAAGAGGCATTCTTTGATCTTCGAATTAACCTTTCGACCTCTGATTTGGCCTTGAAGGACCAATTCAGGAGACTCCTGGTTTCCCTGCGAAGTTTCTGTAGTTCATCGTGCCACTACGGAATCATAGATCTACTAGGCTGGACATGCCAGCTCAAAGCTTTTTTTAAGGGCACAATTTACTCCAAGAACTGCATCATACACTTTCTGTGTTTTTGAGGGCTTTGGTAGAGTCCTGACGAAATTACCAAGCTCATCATTGAAAAGTTTCCAGTTAGCTTTTTTGGGATTCCTTGGTGGGCCCTATTCGCTTTTTACTCACGGGTAGAATAATAAAGCTAAAAGCGAAGCGGAAAAAATTGTCTTAAAGGACTATGGATGTGTGGTGTAAAAAAAACAATTAGCGCGAAGGGGTGAAATAAAGTTCCAAGGAAAGTAAATTGACGCAACGAAGAAAGTTTGCCACTTACCTTTCGTTCCGTAGTTTACCGTCGGCGGCGCCGCAACCAAGGTCTGACCACAAAATTGATCAAGTTTAGTAGTAGATGCATAGAGCTCGATATGATGAGACAAGTCCGGGGTAAGTCAGACCGTTCGTCATAGAATATGTTATAACCACATAGACATCCAAGACTAAGAACTCGACCTTTCCAGACCCATGGCTCCTGAATGGCTACGATGTGTGATTTTGTACTTTTCACTGAAAGTCTGCTACATAGGAGTGCAGTAGCAGCCTTAGAGTAGTAGAGTTTGATTTGTAAACAACTTTCCTGGGGCTTTCCATTCCGGTCAGTGTCCATGGGTCAGACTGACTAATAGATTCATACACCGACTTTCCGGTTGGACCTCCGTCCGTTTTGACCGTGATAGTTTTATCTTGTCCGACCGGTGTCCGTGAATCAAATTTGCAAGCCTGCGAATTTCGGTTTCGGTTTCATTTGCCAGTGTTTCGGTTGGACCACCAGAAATTTTGACAGAGCCTCGCAGAAAAGGGCCATCAGTTACTACAGAACGTCCTGAAGTGGAGGGTAAGACCTATTCCAAACTGTTCCTTTTCGCTTCCGCTACCAAAGGGTCTCAGTTAGACTCCATGTCTGTTACCACCCTAGTACACTGAGGATTCACTGCTGACCTTCTTTCCTTTCTCTGTTGGCAATTGGAAAGCCATCTACCAGAGGACGCGACTACTGGATCAAGATCTCTCAGGCTCATTTGATCCTGCGGTAGTACCACTCTGATCAGCAGCTGAACCATAATACACACCTAAAAAGGTGGATATCTATGTCAGATGGTGCCTTCAGAATCTGTGCCCCTGCCGCAGTCGAGAAAATTACGGGTGGATTATCGCTTTGACGAATGCCATCTGGAGAATAAAATAAATATCACTTAGCTTATCTTCCATACATTTTTGTTTTGATCAATTCTTAGTTTCGTTTATTTTCCCAATCCTTCGAACACATTTCGATATCGAGCTCGGTGCAAACAAATTATTTAAGCCCCCCACTTACAACGACAAGGTGACTGATCGTCGGAAGGGTGCAAAATCGATTAGTCAGAGTCCGTTTTCGAAAGTTTTGTTCGTTAAGGTTTTTTTTCTTGTTTTCTTGGGTCGTCAACGTTGAAATCGTAATCAATCATTGACTGTTATAGTTTCGGAACCACCCCACGCACAACCACCACCCAATTAAGTAATAATGGAGGGCCAAGTCCTTTTCGCTGATGAACTGGTTTAATAGCTACCGTTGGCTAAGCCCATCTTCAATACCATGTCCTAGTATTGAAAGACCCTGAAAGACCTTTAAACCAAATTTGTCGGAGTAGCTCGTTGAGAGTTTCTGCGTTTTGACCGCTGAGGTCCACAGTTTGATCTGTAAGTTGAATTCATCCACTGTTTCAACCCCAATAAGTTCTGGAAAACCACTGAAATTCGGAAAGTCATTCATTACTGATTGTGTTTCTTTATTTTGCTTTGTCCCTTTTGGACGGTTGGAAGAGACCAGTACCCAGTGGTTTGGTTACCGCGATAAGGTATAGTAATCACAGTTCACATCAGTGGCGAAGCGTCCATATAAGTCGATTATTTCCGACTTACCTTTTGAAATTCACATCCGAAACATCTTAGACTTCTGGCAACATGAATCAAACTTAATCATACACATGAACTCGCTGCCAACATTTTTTTAACAACTACAACTTTGCTTTCCGTCCTATTCTACACACATGTTGGCTCTTCAATTCACTCGTCACTCCATAAACAAACACAAAACTTTAGCAACATACAAGGTAACCCCAAATATTACGACTTATAAAACTTGTTGCTGGATAGAACAAATTTGTGTTCTCTCCTCTTTTTTCTTTTACCAAAAAATATGACGGTAGAACATCGTCTTATTTTCTTCCATAAGAAAGCATGTATTGAACAGAGAAGAGCCTAGCGCTAGGCACCTCTCTGTTCAATACATGCTTTTTTATGGAAGAAAATAACCCGGTCAGCGTTGCTCCCCTACTACAATTGTTACGTTTTTGCTACATTTTTTTCCAAAAAAAATCTGCTCCTTACATTCGTAAAATATTCGCAAAACGCTACAATTTCAGAGAATCAGAACACAAATCAATTTGCATTCATTTAGAACCAAACATTGTGTTAGAAAAAATTAAAAAAGTTTCCATTTGACTGCGAAAAAAATGCACTTGTTTTAAACGATCAATATATTTTGTTAGCGGGGTCTTAGATGTTGCTAATTTTGGATTAATTTAAGGAAAGCCAAAAGTTTGCAGGGAAAGCCAACATTTAACAATTTATGCAGCTATATGCTAACGCTATGCAGTTTTCTTCATAGCAGTGCGACAGCAGAACGATGTTTTTCAAGTAAAGGCGATTCGAGAAACAATTCAAATATTTCGACTGTTGATGCGATATTGCCGTCACGGGAACTTTTAAGAGATATCGAATGATCCACCTTCCACCCGCTTCATTAGTTAGCTACACACAAGTTTTTTATATCATTTCATAACGCCACTCATTACAAAAATACAATTATATAAATTAAAAATATGAAGTTGAAGAAATGTTGAGGTAATTATTTTTGTTAAACCTATTGAACTAAATTTTTACGTTGTGTTAGCCTTTTTTATAATGTTTATTTTGGTGAAACAAAATTTTAAGTTTTCGTTGACATTTTAATGTATATAGATTCTACTACATTTTAAAGCCGTGACGCTACATTTTTGGCACGTTGGGGGGGCAACACTGAACCCGGTGTTCTAGCGTCATATTTTTTAGTAAATCTGTTGTTTGTTAATTGTTATCTCTTTGTGCTCTGAGATCTGAGTACGTGAATATAGCGCCGGCGCAGTAGCCCAGTACTCATTTGCAGCATTGCTTCTGCACACTTCGGTGTTTGCATGATATTGGTTTTATAAAAGAAAAAAACGCTTTCCTTCGTATTTCTTCCCATGGACACATGTGTATAAACAAAAATGTATATGGCAGGTTTGCAGGTTGAGGTAGGTTTCTGCTTGAAGAACAAGAAAATAACCCGCTGGTCTCCGACTTATTTCATGAATTTGTATGGACTGATGTGTCAAAGGTTGCCACTTTGATAACAAATATGCGATCTCATAGCATAAAGCATATTTTTGGCAGAAAATGCAAAAAATAATCGGAATTTTTCTAAAGTGGCACAATTGGCTTAAATGAATTCAGTTCCCAATGAGCCGTATTTTATTTAAAAAACGCAGTTTACCAGCAGAACGCAGTGCAATACTTATTTAAATTGATTTAGTGCTTTTCGTGATTTTTTTAAATATTACAAATTTAGGCTTTAAAAGTTGAAAAGTGCAAAAAGTCTGAAAAGTTTTCCGATAGTAAGTTTCAGTGGTTTGATTATAGCCTTAATATCTGTTGACTGTTGCTTAACTGATTTTCACTTAAAGGAAACAAATAGTTTTAATTAGCTTAGTTTTATGAAAAAAAAAGTTATGACGCTCTACCTAATAGCAAAGTTGGTTTGAAATACTTGACTTTTTGGCTTGATGCGAAGACAAACATTGCACAAAAAAAAAATTTAAGTAAACTTTTTCTTGTTGGTGACTAAGTTTCCTTCGAGTTACCTTTTGGAATTATTCACCCCTCGCCACTGGTTCACATGTACTATCTAAGTTGCAATATTGGCACGCACGACGCAAGTTGACGTCAATCAAAGCCTTTCCGAATAGCACACTACAAGTCGCCAGATTTTTCAATCAAACATCAAAAACTCTATTTGAACCACTGCTGCTTGATAGAAAATAAGTAACTTCTATAATTACCGAAGAGCAGTTTTGCTGAAGGCTCCTTTTTCGTTTTTCTACTAGAAAACATAAAAATACTAAGTGACAACAAACGACCTCTATGTATTACGCCAGAAATTATAAATAATGTCTTTATATCGCACTTTACACTCATAAGCAACACTAAAACACGACAAATGGTAATCGATCAATAACCTGTTGCAATCATCCATTCATGTTCATACTTCCATCATGAACATACCAACTTTTACCTGCTTGTACCCGTATCTGTTAATAGATATAAAATCCGAGATAAAATATTAATGAGCGTTCCTGGCATGCCACTGGCCAATTCCAAGTCAGGTTCGATGCTGCTGCTGCTTTTGATGTTTGAAATAAAATTGTTTTTCTTACACCAGATACTCATGTTATTAACTGGATTAAGTAATAATTCGTTGAAGGTGAAATCACAAGCTGTGCAAACAAACACCGTCGGTGGTTATCACAGCGGGATTCCAAATGCCTCTTTAAGGCAATCAAATAATCCACAACCAACTTCTCTTCCGGCGAACTACCATATACACAAGCTAAAAGATCCATAACTCTTGGACACGAATGAGCTCATCCACACAGTGCCAGTGGTGGCTATGAGCCGCACTTAGCCTATTTTGCATTTAATCAAACACTTAATTGCATCGATAATTGCCATTATACGGTAAAACTATAAAATCAAAGCCAACCGCCTAACCCCACTGCACGCTTAAAAAAAGATCTGCCCATGTCTGATATTTGGTGAGCTCCAAGGTGGGACATATCCTGTGTTCCGTGGCCGTATTTCGACTTCGGTTCAAATCGATTTACTGCGCCTCTTACCGCCATTCTTCAGTGATCGTAAATTCCTTTCAGATCCCTTTTACGGGATCTGCCATCAGAACGTTCCATAAGTGCTGGACCCCACTGGTAGTGTGATCTTTAAAAGTCGATTTGGACTTTATAACTACCGTGGAATAGAATCGACGGAACTCGAAGGAGACTCATCGAGTGTGTGTGCTTGGCCACATAATACGCTTTAATTGATTTTATTACCAGACGCAAATTATGTTCCCTTTGATGGCTGCTTATGGGCGGCAGCAGTCTGTTGCTTTGCGAAAGCAGAAGTTTAAATGTCCTTTGTTTCTTTTGGGTTGTGTATGTTGGATTTTGAGTATGGAAAATGGCTGGATCAAAGATCGAGTTAGGTTTTTTGTGAGATGGGGAAACAAATCGAAGGATCAGAAAACAAGTCACATGAGATGGTAGGCAAGAGGTGGTGACTCCTCCACGCGATCATCTCGTGTTCAGCGCAGCTAGGCAATGAAAGAGAAGATGTAAAGTGAATTTTTCTAAAATGGTTTGGGACGAGATAAACCGGTGTGGTGCGGGAGGGTTAAGTTGCATATCGACATTTGCCCATATTAAGAATGAACTTCTTGTGTAGTTGAATTGTGGTGCAGCGAATTTTTATGCGCATTTCCTGCTTTCGTGCGAGCTGGGTGGAGTAAATTCTATAAACGGGCGAATATGCTTGACTCACTGGAATGTTGAATTGATATTTTTTATACGAACTCATAATCACTTATAGGTGGGTTTCTTCTTTTATATGGTTGCAATTAAAAAGTTTTCGAATGACTTGGACCCAATCGCAGAGTGTTATTCGACTTCTGTGTTCTTTAGATGCTCAGAGCCTTGTTGAGTTGAGTTGGGTGATGCAACAGAGCTAGCAGCCCCTGGGCCTAGCGCATTTCGCACAACCATTGCCTTGTGAGGGAATGGAGTGTGAATATATTTTTCTACCGACTCCAAACGGCAAATCGAAAAACCGCTTTTCATGGCAATAAATTTACCATCGGAGAACTTACCAATTCCTCGTTAAATGCGAACTTGTAAAAAACATTTTCGCGTTTGTTGGGATTCGAACCACGAACTTCCCCGTTAACAGGCAGACATGCTAACCATCAAGCCACAGGTACGACCTTAATTACTAAAGTAGTGTTCAAAGAGCTGTTCTACAACAGTTTCGGCCAGAAAAGATTAGCTTTTGGTCTTCAATGAGAAATTTTCTTATTTGATCTTTTCTTGTCTAGTGTTCTTTGAGCTGTTCTCCAACAGTTTAGAACAGCGTTTTCTGCACATCCTTTTGAGCAAGCTCAAGTTTGGTGAAAACTGTCAAAAGCAGGTGTTGACTTTTGGCACGTACTTTTTTCAGCGGAATGTGATTTTATAAGAATCTCGAAAATATAAAAAAAGATTCAGAAAAATAGTTTAATTTAGCGATGAAATTAAAATTACTTATTTTGTTGGTTTCAGTGGTTGCTTTTTGTAACTTTTCTGTAGTTTTTCACTGCTTCTGTGCTGTGCCGTGCCGTTCTTCATTTCACTTCGGGAAAACCTTCTTTTCTTTATTCAAAAAACGCCCTGTTTAAGTAACGCATAACTTACTTCAGTATTTTCAGTATCTCCTAAAGTTATTTGGTTCCGCTTGTCAGTGTCAAAATAGGAAGTGCCTATATCTATATACACCAAATTAGCCTAATGCAATGTTAAAAAACTACAAAAAAGAAATTAGTAATTAATAATAACATCTCGTCCAAACTCTGGCAACACCAACTCAAACGACTGCAAAGAGCTCATTTTAGATTGACCAATGTGAAACTTTTGTCATTAGAAACGACTGAGTGATTTCGTTTAGCACGAAGCAGCACAAACTACACCATACGGTTTCCAACTCCAATGACAGCAATAAACTCGTATAAGATTAATCACTTGAAAGCGCAATTACTTTTTTCACCAGAAATGATCAAATGGCTTCGTTTTAAACGAATGAGCACGAGTTACATGGCTTGTTTTTCTCCTCAAATGAGACGGATTCTGTTATAAACGTTGCGTCGATAGAAGGTCTTATTCAGAAGTCGACAAGACTCTGCACAGAGGTTCGTTTGGACAAAAGTGCTTCCGGAATCGCCGTTGTCTCTACAGTCATACGCCCAAGTAAACGAATCAAATCGCTGCTGTGTATATTCTCTCCACAATAAAATCTATTTGCACCATTCAAGTGATTCGCGAATTTAATTTTAATTTTAAATCTAATGTCTTAACAGAATCTAAAGTTCTTCAATTGTCGACGAAGAATTATCTGAATAAGTAAGCCAACCGTGGTACTTGTAGTGTAATAAATAGCGTAAGCTAGTTTCAAAGACTTCTATTAGCATGTCAGTAGATTTAGGAAAATGTAATGAAAAATAATTTAAAACCAAAATATCGTGTTATTTGAGAGGTTCGCGGCTCGAATCAGAATCATGAGATTGTTTTTCCACGAATATCGCTTTTACATGGAATTGACAATTTCAGCGAAAGTATTTACTGTCACGAAATCGCTTTTTCTCTGTAGCCGTTTGGAATCGGCATAAAATTATAAGTCCTTGAAAAGCTTTAGAGGTTTGCATAGCCTTGTTACGCCGAACAGTCGTTCCTTTGCAAGGCCAAAATTAAAAAAAAAACTAAATAGAAATGAATCAGGTGCATCAATTCCTCTGAAATTTGGTGCTCAAATTCATTGCAACGAAGTCTTATCATTATTAAGTGATGGATCTAGCTCAGGAACTACGACTGCTCACTGAACAATTTTATTGAAAGACTTCAATTCTTTTACTGTATTAATTTTGAGGTCTTTATTTCTAGAAGGAAAAATAAATAAAAATGCTTTGAAATTATAATCTTAGCAATGCTTCATGAGGTTTTATTTGTTCGTATTGTAAAAAGAATACGGTACCCGTGGCGTAATGGTTAGAATGTCCACCTGCTAACCCAGAGGTTCGAGGTTCGAATCCCAGCAGAGGCAAGTTGCAAAAATGTTTTTCCACGGGTATCGCCTTTCGCGAGGAATTGGCAAGTCCTCCGTTAGTAAATTCATTGCCATGAAAAGCGCATTCTCAATTAGCCGTTCGGAACCGGCGAAAGATTGTAGGTCCCCTCCATTCCCTCACAAGGTATGGTTGTGAGAAATGTGCTAGGCCCAGGGGCTCCTCGCTCTGTTGCGCCACCCTATTTATTTATTTATTTTGTTTTTATTGTAAAAAGAAGAAAAAAAGACTCACACAAAAAAAAGTAGTGAAAGAAGTGAATGAAATAGACAATTGGCTGAATGACGCGGAATGATACAACTATGTATTATATCAACAAATTGCGAGTAGTGCCGAAAAGTATGCAATCGATTATCTGCGTTAAACGTTTAACCCAGCCTTGTTGGAATTTGCATAAGAAGCTTCACTTCAAAGAGAATTAAAAAAAACTAATGCTTTTGTTAAATACAGTTACATATGTAAACACAATCACGGGTTCAACTAAAGACATATTAGTTTGGCTTTTAAATACTGATGCTGATTTCTACATTCTTATTGCTTTACTGTTTATTTTGCATTTTTGTGTTCTAGAGAAAATATGAAATAAATAAATTTGCTTATGTGCATATAAAGTTTTTAAAGACAGTGCATATTAGAACTTAATGACATGAAAAAAAAATTTTATACATTACCTATTTTGAAATTAAAAAAAAAAATTTATGTCATGTATTATTTTTATAAAATAAAATACTTTTTATTTGATTGAAAAATATTATCAATTATCATACAAAAAAATAACACATGAAAAAATGGAATATTTTCATTGAATTTTAAATATTTAAGTACCAGCAACTTTGACCTCGAATCCTAGAAAACTTAAAACTCTCAAAAATATAAAATAAATTGTTTTTTTGCAATTATGTACTTATAAGTAGGACAAAAACAAAAACTTTCCTGCCTATTTAATGCTGAATACCGCTGTTGTCAAGTGTATTACCTTTACAAACGTCTGACAAGGCTGACCAATTAATCTCTCCCATGCTGTAAGGAGACAATTCTAATATAGATCGCTGCAACTGCAATCTCAATACTTTCAAAATAATTTCTGTTTTTTCTCCTCGTAGACCCTAACCCTTGTTCTTAGTTCCACTGCATTTAATGAAGACTAGGAACTAGTTTAAGAAAAGCAATGAAGCACTTAGTCGTGCCCCGCTACCTTCTTTAAAATACTTCTTTGAAATGTTGGGCATTCTAGCTCGAACCTCAAAACTACCATTTTGTTGTGAAAGCAACTCGAAGAAGCTATATTCAGACAAACCGAATTCAATAATTGAAATGAAGCCGCTTGAATAACAACGAAAATAATGTATAATCACAACTGCACAAGCATTGAGTAATTTTCATAAACTTTATTGACATTTTCATTCGTCAACAACACAACACCGACCGACACCGTTATCGGCTTCCAAAGATCATTTTTTAATCTGCGAATTATTTGTATACTCTGTGTAAAAAAAAGACGAATTTATGAAAACACTCGTCCAAAGTGTGCTTGCTACAACAACCACAGAAGTTGTGCACTTGTGGTGGCCGGCCATAGAAATAGAAATTAAGAAAAACTCAAAAACGTATATAAATTCAAAGTAACAAGAGTCTGCTCGTCGTTGTTCATATTATTACACAATGTCATCACGAATCCATTCTTCGTTGTCCTCTGCGACCACATACCTACCACTGTACTATGCGGCGAGCTGCGAGTAGCAGTAGCACCACGGCACTGGCAACCCTCCACTGCCTTCTTGAGTTGAAAAACCGTCTCTCCGCACATTCAATAGTCCATCGTCCATTCATTGAGAATTGAACCTCACTTCATCTTTCTCATGGAAGCCATGGTCCAAATTTATAATCTGCCTGCCCAATGCCCATCCTGTACGTACGTCGTGGTACGTCGTACTACGTCCATATTGGGACAACAAAGAAACCAAACCACAGAGGCTTGTCGCCATCACTGTCGGTGACGAACGAGGGTGAGCAACAACTTTACCAAAAACATCGCTTCCTCCAATCTCATGAATCGCCTCAAATCGCTCTAAGACTCTTTCACTCCAGGTAACCAGTGTTAGAGTAGACTCGGTAAAATGTAGTACCACAGTTTCTTGTGGCATTATGAGACCATTTACATTGCTTCCAACATCATCCATCGACAACGTAACAGTCGTAGTCACAAGGGCCCCCTAACCAGAACCCACCATACGGCACACGCAAAAGGAGGAAAGGCAAACCACTTTAAGTGCTGACCACTCAAATTGAGTGGAAATCAAACAATTCGACTCAAATCGACTGCGTTCATAAAGCCAACTGCTTCTTCGTCGACATCGGTAGACGACAGGGTATTTACAAAGACTATTTAGATGGGCAGCCTTTGCAGTGCAACAAGTATCAGTATCAGATGTTTTTGTCGCCCTCTCTGTCCATTCGGGGGAACCAGTGCGACAGTGTATCTATCTACTCTTGCACTTCACCATTGTTATTGGTGCGCACAGTTGTGTGAGTAGTTAGCCAACCTTTTTTTTCCAATTAAACATTTTGGTTTGGTTCCCTGTTGGTTTTTACTGTGGTGGTGGTTGTTGTTTTTGAAGATAAACCAAAAACAGTGGTGGCAAAGGCAATAGCAATTTCGATGGTGCTGGTAGTTGAGGCTATATGAGTTGCATTGGTGTGGTGTATCGGTGTTCATTGTTCAAGTGCCGGCACTTTGACTTAATCTGAAGGAATTCCCAGCTTGAGACGACGTGCGCCACTCAGTCCGGTTTTGAGAGTTTCGCAGTGAACACGTTTTGTTGTTGATATTATAGGCCGCAAGATAATCGTCTGACTGGTTAGTGGTTAATTCGTGTGTTTGTTTTCATTTTTACCCAACCCGTCGGTAAAAATAATAATCTGATTTTTTGAGTGAAGTGATTTTTCATAAAAACGAAAAATATTTGCCAGTGTTTTAAGAAATTTTGGGAAAAATACTTCGAATTTCTATAAAAGTTTCTATTGTTTGTTAAAATTAAACAAGATTTTTAACAGAAAAAGTAATTATTTAAATACCTAAAAATAAAAGCAGTGTTTAACTCAACTGAAGCAATTAACAGAAAGTTTTTAAATTTTTGTGTAAGTTTTAATTTTATTAATTCAAGTTTATATTTTTGTCGGAACTTTAGAATAATAATCTTACCACATACCATTTGAAGTCGTTAATTTTGAGCAACCAACAAAGTTGTTGACATGTCTGTCCGTTGTTGTTAAAAATAATCCAAGCGCTAATTAAAACTTTCAACTTTCTACAAATGAAAAACGTCCCACAGTGGAGAGCATTGACTTAATGCTAAAATCATAGCCCCTAGGCCAGTAGGGACATCACCTTAGTGATAGAAGTTAGGGCTAGAAGTTAGGTAAATTTTAAAAAACATATTCAGGGTGTTTCAGAAATGGGGCGTTAAAGTGATAAGTTTAAATTTAAGTTTTTTCAAAAAGTAAACAATCCAATTCGACTGAGACAGTTTGAAAAAAAGTTTTTTTTTGGCAACTCATTTACTTTTGTCAATTGGTCTACAAGTGTACATTAATCAAATGTTTCAGTGATAGATAATAAGTCAAACAGTGGAACAGACGTTAAACGTATCCAAAATGTACACACAAACACTAGATTTCTTCGAAACAATCATCTAAGTGCAGGTGTTATTTCTCAAAAATTCATCAGTTCCGGGGAGTATTTGGCTATCAGTTCGTTTTGATTTCTTACAAGCCTAAGCAAGGAAATATATAGACACGATGAAGCCGTTCGTCTAATCCTTGAGGCCTTGCACGTATTTTGATATCTGTATTTTGGTGCCGTGACTTAAGGCCAAGTGACATAAGGCCAAATTTGAATGTTTGGCCTTATGTCACTTTGCGAAAGCGACATAAGGCCAAATTTTAGGAGTTGGCCTTATGTCACTTTCCCATAGCGTCATAAGGCCAACTTTTTTTGGGACATAAGGCCAACTGTTCAATTTATTGTTTGTTTATGCAGTATGGATTGTTATCAACATCCAGCTTTTTACATATTGCGCTCATTAACATTCTTCTTCTCAATTATGTAAAAATTGATCTTTTGGAAGGCCCTTTCATTTTTCGCAAGACAATCATTTAAGCCTACTTCCCTAACTTATATTTGCGCAAAACAATTTTCCGTTATTAACTTCATATCATAATTTTGCTTGATGGACGTGATGCATTGTTTTATAAAGGAAGATACAGTTATAATTAAAAATGCGAGTGCATACATACAGAATATTTTTAAGTATCATTAGCCGTGTTTCATTGGGAATTTTCATATTCACTTCACTAATACGCTCAATAAGACGCTGTACTCACTAATGCAACTCTATTCCATAAACTCCATTTACCAGCCATCCCTGTTGTTCACCTCTGCAAGTGACTTATTTTTATTCACTTATCGTTGTTCACTTAGAATTATTGTTTTCCCATGTGCGATGTTCTGCTATGTTTTGCTGAAGTGAATACAGATTCCCAATAAAACTCGGCTATTGATACAAAGATATATGCTTTCAATTAGTTTAATTTAAAGATATAAGTTAAAAAGCTTTTACAAAACATTCGCCGGGAATTTTTTAAAAATATTTTTTCAGTTTTATTTTCTAATTCACGCGAATTTTTTACTTTTACTTTATTTTAAGCTCAAAACCTAAAGATTTGAAAATAAAACTGAAAAAATATTTTTAAAAAATTCCCGGCGAATGTTTTGTAAAAGCTTTTTAACTTATATCTCTAAATTAAACTAATTGAAAGCATATACCTTTGTATCAATGATACTTAAAAATAATCTGTATGTATGCACTCGCATTTTTAATTATAACTGTATATTCCTTTATAAAACAATGCATCACATGTATTTAATCAGAAATACAATTCATAACAGAGGACTGCACTCTCATTATCTTGCTGTCCACTTTTATATATGAAAAACAATAATCCAATTCTCTGTCCAATTTGCAGACAAATTGTGACGAATAACACCCACATTTTTTTATAATTGTAAAAAGTATAAGATCTTTTTTGAATTGTTGTCAATTTCTTTTGACGTATCGTTTATTTTTATTGGTATTCTTTTATGTCGCTGTTCGTTATATATATGACTTTCTTGTTTAATGGTAATATAATTAAATACTATTTATACACTTGAATATTAAACCATTTTTCATCTTTTGTTTGAAGTTATGGAATATGAACTTTGTTCTTGGAATCCAGGTACAATCACTTCTGAGTTCTGAGTGACATAAGGCCATATTGGCCTTATGACACTTTGGGAAAGTGACATAAGGCCAACTCCTAAAATTTGGCCTTATGTCGCTTTTGCAAGGTGACATAAGGCCAAACATTCAAATTTGGTCTTATGTCGCTTGGCCTTGAGTCACGGCACCCTGTATTTTTGGTAGTCATTATTTTTTTTTGAATCCTTCTGACCTTTCTCCAAATGGTAATTGTTAAATGATAATGACTATGAACTAAAATTCTTGTTTTAGTCACTTTTGAAGGTTAGGTGGTTAGGTTAGGTAAAAATGGCTGCCAGGAAAACAACTGACACACTTAGACCAGTATTAGGTCCATTGTGATACCATAATAAGTTAAGTGAGGAAAAACCACACTTAACAGAACCATTTGGAGCTTTTGATAAAGCGAAAAGGATGCAGGATATCTGTGTTTGCCAGATCGTTTAGATCATCGAGGAAATATTTTCCTAGATGCCGTTTTCTTTTTGAGGAGAGTGCAGGACATGAGCAGAGGAGGTGTTGAATAGTCTCCTCCTCCTCCTCATCTAGGCAACTTCTGCAGAAGTCATTAGAGGGAACGCCGAGTCTTATGGCGTGTCTTCCTATCAGACAATGTCCGGTGATGACATTGATTACGGAGCTAAAGTGCAATCTGGTTATGGATAGCAAATGTCTTGTGCGTTTTGGATCTAGTCCTGGCCATAATTGTTTTGTTGCCGCACACGTGGTGATACTGTTCCACCAATGATTTGTTCTATCCATTGCCTCTTGCTTTAGCATAAGTTTACATGTAGCGGTTGGTATACCAATATTCAACCTGCTGGTTGAAAGCGGTAGAACGGTTCCTTTTCTGGCGAGTTCATCGGCTTTGCAGTTTCCCATGATATCTCTGTGCCCCGGCACCCAAAGAAGGTGAATATTGAACTGTTCAGCCATCTCCTTAAGAGATAGGCGACAGTTAAGGGCGGTTACTGAGTTCGTGGAAACGGCACCGAGTGATTTGAGGGCTGCTTGACTGTCAGAGAAAATCCGGATATTCGTTGAGGATATCACGTTTTCTTTTAGCCATGATAGGACCTCCTTGATCGCCAGAATTTCCGCTTGGAACACGCTACAATGGTTAGGGAGGCGGAATGAGAGACTTACATTAAGTCGGTTTGAGTACACTCCGTAGCCGACCCCTTCTTCTGTCTTTGACCCATCTGTATAGAAGTGAATTGAATCATCTCTCAAAAGTTCTTCGTCTTCCCAGGCCATTCTTGGTGGGATTGAGACTTGGAACTTATTATCAAAAACCAGTTGGGGGACGGTGTAGTCGGAGTGGCATGGGATTGATCTGAATAAACTCAAGATTGAAGCGTGACCGATGTTGTTATCGGTCCATTGGGAGATAGCTCTCATACGAATGGCTGCATTAGCGGCCATTTGTTTGCTGAAGATATCTAGTGGTATGAGATTAAGGAGTATGTTTAGGGCAGCTGAGGGTGTTGATCTCAGTGCTCCGCTAATACATAAACAAGCTGTACGTTGGACCTTGCTTAAATTATCGCAGTAGGTCCTTTTATCCAGAGCGGTCCACCATACCACTACTCCGTATGTGAGTATTGGTCTGATGACCGCGGTGTAGAGCCAGTGGGTGATTTGGGGGGAGAAACCCCATTTAGTGCCAATGGCTTTTTTGCAGGAAAACAGGGCTACGGTGAAGGTACTTCTGTTGTAATAGCCGTGCTTTGTTTTTGTTAAACTCACAAAATCTATCTGCATTCACTTCTTCCCAGTTATTCAAAACATTAAGTATTATTTTCAGCGCCACCATAACCACTCTATCTACTTCAGTTATCGAGCAGTTGCCTCTGACTGCTCAAAATATATCCTTGAAGTATTTCCATCAATGATGTATTCAAACCTTTGCTTAAGTTTTTCCACATCAAGCACAAGTTCATCGCGAAAGCGGTTTTGAAACTCCCTTTCTTATTCTTTGTGCCTTCTTCATTCCAATACATATTGCGTCTTTTCTCTCTTTTCAAGGTGTACAAAATAAATTCCATAATCCTGAGAAGAAGGATTCCATATTCGAAGTTGAGTAAGATGGACACTGTCTTAGTCTAGTCTCTTTTATCGCTTTCACAATTGGTGTCTATTCAAGGCAAGCTGCAATCCTCTCTTTAAACATTTTAGCCGCAACAGCCGCCTCTTGGGAATATCAATTTCATTTTGGTCATATGTCGTCATTTTTCGATTCATCTACACTATTTCATCCTTTTTGTGTTCTTTTGCATATCGGACATGATCAGGTACAATTTTGTTCAAAACTTTTCCGTTAACCAAAATTAAAAAAAACTTGTAATTCACAGTTAAAGTTAATTGTACATTAACTTGGTACACTGTTGGTTGAACATCTTCTATTTTACTTTTAATTACGTTTTCTGAAGTATTTATTTTGTTTTCTTAGTGTCGATTTTTCCAAAAAGAACTGGACAACTTTTTTTAACGCAAACCGTTTGAGATATTCTAAAAACTTTATTTTTGGCTTGAAGTACAATCGAAACATTTATTTACTTCGTTTGTATAGCCAGCGTGAGCAAATTTGCAGGTCGATTTGTTGGACCCAATCGGACGCGGCGCCGTGACTGATTTTGATCGTTTGTACGACCGCAAAGCCTGAAGGGCATCGATACTTTTCGACATTTCCATCAACCCGTTGTCTTGCTGAAACGGCAGCACACAACAAAAATGTTTGTACTTAACTTGATTTTGCTCGGATACAATGGCGAGAACTACGACCGAAAAATGGAGTTAACGCTCTTAATGTTGCGGTTATCGACTTCAAATTTCGGTAGAAATTTTTTTTAAGATTTGCAGACGTTGCTTCTTCGTGTTCTTTGCTATGATGAAAAAGCTGAGTCAACTGAATAAATTGGCAATGATAAATCGTTGTTCGTAGATTAGTGAAAGGTTAAAGTTCACAAATTGAATTAATTCAAAGCTGTCAAGTTCCTCTTGGAACATTATAGGTCGGCATAAATGAGCCGATGATGGGCGAGTTTTCCTCCAATGTTCACCATTTGGAGAATTCAGGTGAATTGAACAACTGAGGCTTGTAACACAAGCTTAGTGAAAAGTCACTTGTAGGATACACTTGTAGAAGATCAAGCAAATTTGTAAACTTGTCATACTACTCAGTTTCCCCAGAGCCGCTTCCATATTTGTGTTTTGTTTTATGCTATAATAATTTGGATCGTTGAACTTTTCACCCAGGTTTGGACCAGGCTTGCTTGCCCTGTGAGTTGTCAGAAAAAAAACTGGGTTTTCATTTCTCAAAAACGCTAAAGCAAGAAAACAGCTTTCATCTCTGTCATTTGAAGAAAAATACATTCCTGTTCGTTACAAAAAGGACTAGGGCTCAAAAAACACTCAGTTTGACATTCAGAGTGCGTTAATGTTTTTCAAAAATCGATTGGTGGCGGCCACAGGGCAAACAAAGGTCTTCAACGAAGAAGCCTTATATTGAACAAATTAGTTATTCTTATTTATGATGTCTTTGAACTCGTGATCGAATTCGATTACAGTTTTTGTGTGTTGAAATTGGTATAGAAGTTGAAATGAAACTTATATTATCTTTCTAACTTAATAAAGAGAGACAAATTTCTAAAAAATAAAATGAACACAATTAATTTTTCCCTGTATTATGGTGCTGTGGTACCAGTGGTGTGATTGTGGTTAGCATGTCTGCCTGTTAACTCACAGGTTCGTGGCTCGTATCCCAACAGAGACCAAAATCTTTTTTTCACCGGGTATCGCCTTTCGCAAGGAATTCGCAAGTCCTCCGTTTGTAAATTCTTGCGCTTTCTCGATTAGCCGTTCGGAACCGGCAAGAAATTGTAGGTCCCCTCCATTCCCTCACAGGGCAAGGTTGTGAAAAATACGCTATGCCCTTAAGCTTCTCGCTCTGTCGTGCCACCCTACTACTATTATGGTGCTATTAGTAAGAGCAAAAATGCCCATTAGTTAGGAAACACAACGGGCGTCGCGTTGTTTGACTGGTTTTGCAGTAGTGCATTCCATGACTCGGTCTTCCAAAAAAAAATTGAAATGGTTCTGATTGCATTTCGTTGACTAAAAATCATTCACCCAAAAAATTTTCCCCGCAAATATTGTTTGTTAACGTACGCACCCTAAAGAAAATACTCCTTTGTCAGCAAAGTAGATTTATCGCTCAAAATCGTGTTCCGATTTAAGCTGCTCCAAGGTGAATTTTATAGTAAGTATAGATAAGTTAAATTTTTAACATGAATACTTTTTGGGGGTGTCATGAGTGTTACCAGTTACTAAAATGCCAATCTTTCGATCTTTTTGCACAGACTTACAGCAATCGCGGTGGGTGCTTCATTTTAGCGAAAAACTTATTTTTCTAAAACGCGCCGTTATTTTAAGTATATATGTACATTAGGGTGGTCCTTATTTTGTTTTTTTCCGAATTTTTTTCCACGATAGTCCTTAATCGGTTCTAAATATATTTAAAAAAAAATCATGCCAAGTTATAGCCCTTTATTTCAATTTTAACCCGACCCCCCCAACAGTCAAAGTTTTATATGGAAATAACATGGGAAAAGTTCTGTTGATTGTTTGAAACTTTTTTCATTATGAAATAATGAACAGGTCATGTCAAATAATAATGCTTCTTATAGAAAATTTAACGCTCTACAAAAAAAGTCTTTTATGATTTTTTGCTAACCCTAACGGTTTCTGAGTTATTTAAGGTCATAATTGATTTAAGCTTCAATTATGACCTTAAATAACTCAGAAACCGTTAGAGTTAGCAAAAAATCATAAAAGACTTTTTTTGTAGAGCGTTAAATTTTCTAATCAGCTGGGATTTGTTTACGTTTATAGTAACCAGAGCTACAGATGGGTCATTTTTTTGATGAAAAATTTGACATAAGCAAGTATTAACTAATACGGGTTGGAAAATGTGTTATAAATAAGGACCTGGCGTAAGGGAGTATTAAGTGCTAATACTATTATTAACTAATACCAGGTTGAACCGAGTATTAGTGAAATCTAATAAATAAGGCTGAGGGTCTTTCACAGAAAAGGGTCCTTTACGGCTTTGATAAGACCATTAATCTCCTGTGCATGTTTGGTGAAACAAGCTCTCACATAAATAAGTTAGTGCCTCGTTCGCCAAACTTCAAAGAACAATATTTTTTTGTTAAGTGTACTGGAACCTTGCCCAGCACTCTCGGTGCTGCTCTCGACGCATTTCTGAATCTTCATCCCCAATGTAATGGGATGTTCTCTTGGATCATACCTCTTTAGCAAAATGTTATGTCTTTACAAAATCTGCACTGAAGTTTTGACGAACTCGCAACCAGCACATTTTTTGACTGACGTCTAATGGAAATGCCATCCGACACACTATGATTGCAAGGCTCACACTTTCGATTTTCCGTCGGTTATGAACTGATTCACTCTAGAACCTGAACCAAGAAAAGATTGATATCAATGATGGATCTGGCGCTAGTGCTTTCGTAAAGATCGATGATATACGACTGTACATGTACACCTCATTAGCAACATACGCGCCCGTCTTCCAAGGGAATTTGACATCAATGACCACTACGCGTCAATTCAGCTTTTTCGCTAATCATCAAAAAAACATTGTTACTTTTCTCTAAAATGAAAAATTGACAACCAATTACAGTGCTCCCCGGTTAATTGCGTCACCTTAAATGTACAACTTTAGAAGCATTTAACAGGGGAACGCAATTAAAAGAATCCCGCTTAATTGATCTGCTGTCCCATTTAGAAAAACCCCGCTTAATTGAAATGAAAACGCAATAAAGCGATTTTTTTTTTTTGGCAAGAAAAAGAAGTCAAGAAGAACCTTTTTAATGAAAATCAAAATTTTATTGAACGGAAAATTAACATATAATGGTAAGACATAAAAAAAGAACAAAACAATTTCAGCCTAGGAATGATTGAAAAGGAACAATTTTTCATAATGCACACAACACATAAATTATGAATTGGTACATAATCCGTGCGTATATCTTTAGCAAGCGTACAAGAGGGAATTAGTCAGATTTGCTTTTTATTTGGCTAGAACATTATATCATGGTAAGAATCTGTAATTTTCACCTGCATTGTTTCCTTACACATTTTCAAGATTTTAATTTGCAGTCGCTAAACTCTGATGTTTCAGCAAACAATAGGCTCGTTCGTTGAACTTTACCCAGGGTTGACCCAAGTTTTCTTGACAATCTTATGAGTTGTCAAAAAAACCTGGGTTTTCCAATTCTCAAAAAACGCAAAGCCACAAAATCACCACACATCCCTGTCATTTGAATTAAAATACATGCCATTTCACAGCCCTCAACTCGCCACAGCAAAAACCTAGGGTGAGTTGAGGGAAAACCCAGGTCAACCCCAGGGCTAAAAAACACTCAATTTGACATTCAGGGCGACCTTAGGTTTCTCAAAAAAACGCTTTGTGGCGACCCCAGGGTTTTAACGAACAAACCTAATAATAAATAGGTGTGTTTCTTTACTGAAAATACGCACGAAATGCACCGAAATTCGGTGAAAGTCAGTCTAATCCTGTTCCAGCACAGCAATTTTTCGTAGCAGTGCACAAAAGAGAGTGCTCACGATAGAGTAAAAAATCTCACGAACGAGTCATGTCAATTTGACTAATAACTTGTAGGCGCGCAACAATGCGACCAATTCAATCATTTAAGGTGTAAGCAAAAAGTGACTTCAATGATTTGGTTTTTTTTCGTTCAATTAACCGGGCAATTTTGCTTCAAATTGAAAAAAGAGTTTTGATTTTTGGACCATTTAACCGGGAAACGCAATTAAGCGGAATGCATTTAAACGGGAAATTTTATGTATATTTCTTATGTGATCTTTTTTTTTGCCTAGGATTCAGGTCAATTAAACGGGTAACGCAACTAAGCGGGGGGTATTTATCCGGGAATTACTGTAAATGAACTAGTTCTCGATTAAATAAAGTCGAAACAAATCTATGTAAAACCCCTGCAATCCTGTTCTGCCGTCCGACGAAGCGACGTTCAGGAAGAAAGACTAAAGCAATTCCAACTTACTGCAACTTTTGCCGACATACAATAATGAAACAATCAAACAAAAAATTCATCGGATTCTGATCGGCAATGTTCAGTCACATTAACTACATCATCTCGAAGCTTTAAGTATGTATGCGCGATAAGCAGCTCCTCCGAGACACACAACACACTGTTAAATGCTGTGAGTTATTTTTGACTTTTTTACAATTCCTGGTGCTTGCTTGTCCATATCGCTAATCCTCAGCTGCTGCAGGCTTATTCTGATCTTGGTTTTGGCTACATCGTGATAGCCCTAGCAGATGTTGTCTTGTTGTCCTCATCGTCTTGTTTGTTATTTAAGTTTGTCAACTTATTTACCGCGCGCGCACTCGTTTAAACAAAATGATCCAACTCGGCTGCGCCATACACGATAAAAACGTCCCAACTACCAATGTTTCACCGAAATGGTAATGTTGTCTTGCTGTTGTTGTTGTTGTTGTGACGATGAAGCAAAAGTTCCATTGCATTCCGTTGGAGGATTTCCCTTTGGCAGCCTAATACTTTTGCATGAGTGTATTGCTGCTGGTTTTTTGAGGTCCCCGCTTTCTCACACCGCACAAAGATTTTTATCATCAAAATAAAAAGAATAACTCAAAGTTGGTGCAGAAGAAGGCGAGGCACAAGAAGAAGAAGCAAACATGAAGAAAACTTATACCACACCAGCAACAAAAATTTATTTTCCTCGTATCATCCATCGGCCAAAATAACAAAACAAAATAAAAAAAAAACAGCAACAACAATGCAGAAGTTCTTTCAGCTAAAATAACCCAACTTTTACACGGCCACGGTATTGCCGTACAGGCGTACAAGCTGCGCAACAACGCGACTAATCTGCCGGCTGATGAAGGAGAAGAGGTGTATCCGCGTGTGCGCAGATTCAGCACTCATTTTCATCCAGCACAACATGGTAACACGTCAAAAGAACAAATAAATGCCTTCGACTACGACGACGACGACGATGTCGGTTCTCGCGTGGTTCCTAAAAAAAAAAAGAAGAAATCAAAATAGAAGCGAACGCGCGAATCGGTGGAGGAAAGTTCCATGCAGTAGGCTATAAACAACCAACGCAACGTAGCAAAGCTTAACATTATCCGTTCATCCACTGGCAGACATCTTTCCGTGATAACCAAAGCAATAATAATAATAAAGTGCCAACAGCAATAACAACACATACGAGTATGTCAAGAGAAATATGTACATACATTCGAGATTCGAGAATAAAAATGCGGTCCCTACTCGAAATATGTTAAATATTTTCAAGAGTACACAGTTCTGCTTACATTTCCCGAGGGCATACTTGCATACCTACAGCAAACTTAAGTTTTTTTCCTGGCCTGCATTACATACTCAAAAGAAATTTGACAATTTCGATAGTCAGATGGTTTTAGTTTTCTCGGGGCCAGTATTTTTTAAGAGTCCTTTCCGATGGGAAAAAAGTTATTTTAAATATAAAAGAGTTCAAAAATATTTGAAAACGAATCATTAAACTAAGCCAGATCCTTTACTGTAGTATCGTTCAATTGGAATGTTTTGAAATGAATACATTCAGCGAAGCAAATACTTGCGGACAATACACAATGTAAATAGTTTCGATTGATTAGGTTTACTTTCTATGAATTGAGACTGGAATTTTTTAAATGTTAGGTTTAATATGTAATAATATATAAAACGAATTTTAACTTTATAATAAACTAGCTGACCCGCCCGGCGTTGCTCGGGTCTAACTTATTCAACGCGTTGTTCACACAAAACCACCAGGAAAAGAAAATTTGTCAAGAACACAAGCTTGACTAAGTTTAAAAATGCCTGAAAGTTTCTAGTTTCCCGTTTCCGGGGAATTTTTTTAATTTTTTTAATGCCTAATGATATCGGCTCAGAAGTTTTAGAGTTCCCGTTCCCGGAAGTTCCGGTTTCCTTACCCGACCCGTTAAAATTGTGTGGAAGTTAGAGCTCTTATAAGTGAACAGAAAATCAAATTGCTCAAATGTTATAAAAATCTTACTTTCACCGAACTTTCTTGTCACCATTTCCAACAATATTTTCGATTAATTGAATAAGAACAATTTATACTTACAACACAATACCTAGCCGTTGCACTGTGGAGTAAATGCTTGCAAAAATGAGTCAAAAGTTAATTTTCTGAATTGTAAAATTTAGAAGTGTAGTTTTTATCAAACGGTAGCTATATTCTCATAGATCAATAATCTGTAAATTTCTTGTTTTCATTTTAACTTGTTTCAATGCAGCTCAAGTTCAAACTTAGTTAAAGAAAGAGCATTAATTTTTTTTGCATCACCAAAAGAAAAAGAATTAAATTTAAAAAACTGTTTTGCTTTGTATTGAATACAAATTTTGAAATGAATACTTCTGTTGCAGGTATGTTCTACTAAATTCATTAACTTTTTTTTAAAAAAGTGTGTTATGACATATACACAGAAACAATATCTTTCAAAGCTTTTTTCTGTATTTTGTGCAATGTTCGCCAATTGTTTTGTTTATGTATTCGGTCGAATTCGGTTGTGTGATTTGTGTTAAATAGTAAAGTGATACATAAAGCTTTGTATTTAAAAAAAATTGGGTGCTGGTTTTTGCTGGTTTATATGGATTTCGTGTTAGAAATGTGGTGTTTTTTAAGCATTATTTGGCTTTTTCTTTTAAAATTGTTTATTTTAGTGTACTTAAATGATCTTCTTGTTTCCTACTGTCATCGAGTATGCAATTTCACCAATTTGCCAACTTTCTGAAGAAGCAGCAGAAGCGCGAAATAAGCGCCTTTATTATTCAAGGAAGCATTCAAGGAAAAGTAGTGATCTTGATGATCTTAATCAATTGTTGTTGACCTCCGACGCACTTGTAACGTAATTTACTAATTATTTATGTAATATAGGAACTGAAGGTTACAATTTAGAACAAGTTGAAGAGAGTCCAAATTCTGACTCAGACCAATGTAGGAAAAATGTAAATGAAATGCAAAAGATGTAGTTTTAACGAAAAAAAAATATTTTTTGCTCAAAACAGTGATCGAAAATGATTTTTATGTTAGAAAACATCTTTTCATTTGGATATCTAATCATTCAATACAAAAAATAATTTTGTCTTGTTTTTTCATGCCTTTACTCCATAGTGCGTTGTTGGCGGGAGCTCGTGACATGTGTTGGGTACTTTTGAGGTTATAATAATCACTTAATTAACTAATCATGCGAACTACACTCAATAAATTAGTAATAAGCAATTATAGTCCAGGAAATCAATAATAAATATACTTGAGAATATAGTTGATTTGACATTTACATTGAGACTGCAAAATCTAATATATAAAATTTTTGTGTCACAGTGTAAATTAAAAAAAAGAACAATGTTAAGGGTAGATGGCCCTTATCACTCAGGGGTATGGAAAATAGATAGAAGCCGATTCTCAGACCTACTGAATACGCATATAAAATTTGGTTAAGATCCTCCGGCCGTTTCGGAGGTGTTCGGTAACTAACATTGTGACATGGAAATTTTATATATTAGATAAATTAAGTAAAAATTAAAAAAAAAATATATATATATATATATTCCGGAATACCAAAAAAAGAATCCCACCGATGCTTTGCATTTTGCTTGTTGTATATTGCTGCATGCATACCCAGTAATCCAAAAGATTAAAAATTGATGATGGCGGTGTTTTTTAACTTGGCAGATGAAAAAGCTAGGTCCTGAACCTTAAGAACATAGTTTCATTTTATATTAAATATTGTTACTGATATGGGTGGCCCTCAGACACCGAGGAGTTCCTGAAGCCTATGTGCGAATAATTATGGACATGTACGAGGGAGCAGTTACAAAAGTGAGATGCCCAGCTGGAGTCACCGAAGAATTCCAAATAACAGTAGGTGTACATCAGGGAAGTGTCTTGAGTCCACTGCTCTTTATTGCTGTTCTGGATTATTTGCTCGAAGGAAAAGTAACGGACAATAAAGTACAACAATTATTCTTTGCTGACGATGGAGCCATCATAAGCGAGGATCCTACATCCCTGCAACGAGCACTTGACGTTTGGATTGATGTTCTGGAAGGAAATGGGTACCGTATTAGCGCTAAAAAGACTGAATACCTGTGCTGCCCTTTTTCTGATCCAGACAAGCCTATTCCAGACATTTATTTGAATGGAAATGTGCTTCCCAAGTGTGAAAAGTTTAAATATCTGGGATCTATGATCAATAGTGAAGCATCTTGTGATGACGACATCAATCATCGAGTAAGCGTAGGGTGGATGAAGTGGCGAGAAAACTCCGCTATCTTCTGTGATCGAAAAATGCCCCCTAAGCTGAAGGGAAGACTCTACACAGCAGTTGTCCGTCCAGCTCTGACATACGGTTCACAATGTTGGACAATGTACAAAAAGTATGAGAGCAAATTGACGGCAGCCGAAATGAAGATGCTTCGGATGACAGCAGGAGTAACAAAGCTTGATCGAATTAGAAGTACTAAGATCCGTGGAAGCCTTCATGTCAAAAGTACCATCTTGGACAAAATTCAGCACGACCGGCTCAGTTGGTATTGTCATGTTCAAAGGAGAGATCCGCAGAACCCCGTCAAAAAGGCAATATCGTACAATGTTTCAACAAACTCGCGACGAAAAAGAAAAGGCAGGCCAAAACACTCCTGGTACAAGCAAATGCAAAAACAGCAGCATTTGGTTGGCCTCAGACATGGAACAATCCAAAACCGGGAGGCTTGCCGACGATTTCTGAAGTCAACGCGGCGTACCCCAACCCCACAGGCGGATCACTAGTGTGAAGCAGAAAAGTGGGAGAGTTGTGATCGCTTCAAGATCACTACTCGTAACGCCAAAAATGGAAAAGAAGAAGAATCGATCTTCAATGTAGATTTCCCATTTGTAGGTACTGTGCTGTGAATGAGTGTTTTGTTGCTACTTCGGTGCTTGAGGATTCCATCTCGATTAAAGGCGTGTATTTACCTACATGTGAAAAAACAAACTAATTACACGTAGAAGTTTTAAATTAATAAATGTTCAATAAAAATACTTGTTTATAGTTGCACAATAGCGGGTTTTTTAAAGGGGTATTCTGGTCTAGAGACATGAATTTCAGGTGATTTTTGTAATGTTGTAAAAAGAAGCAGTCAGTATTTTTTAATATCCATTTTCTTATTTATTTATTTATTTATTTGGGGAGGTTCAAAAAATTGGCAGGTGACCATGGCCCCAATTCTAATCCTTCTAGCAGTCAAAAAAAAAGAAAAGATATTAATCTAGAATAATGTCCCTGTGGCGTTTAAGCAAAAATATTTTCAAAAAACAGCAACTCCCTGAGAAAGAAAATAGTTTTTTCTACTTGTTTTGTGAAATAGTACGAATTTTGAAAAATTGTTTTATAGGCAAATTCTTATACATTTTGCGAAAAAATTATAAGTACCAAACAAAATTCGGTCAAATCAAATTCTTTATTAAGCAAAATAAGGAACGAAGTTATTATTAAAGTAAAAAACCAAAAAATATTTCAATAAAAGATTTGGATAGCCAAATTAATAGTTTTCTACAAAAAAACTTGTCTATTAAGTTAAATCAAAACGAAGTAATGATAAAGCCACAGTGAATTTTTGATTGTTAAAGTGCTATTCTCAAACTTAATCAATTTTTAATATTTAGTACTTGATCCTTTTAGGGTAATTACATCTCGAAGACGTCGCGGCATCGAAGTTATCAACGATCGCACCGTATTTAGATCGATTTTTTCCCATTCTTCTTGTATGGCTCTTTTGAGGTCCTTAGCTGTTTCCAATTGACGTCCATTTTTAAAAACGTTTCGTGATAAAATTTCCCAAAGATTCTCAATGGGATTAAGATTCGGACTGCAGGCGGGCCAGTCCAACAAAGGAATATTCCGGCTCCTCATAATTTCTTTTGAGTATTTGGATACGTGAATAGCCGCGTTATCTTGCTGGAAAATTAGATCTGGACCAAATAAATCGTCACCAAGGCCCACTAGTACATCGTTTAACAATTCTTGTACCTCTGGCTGTTCATTTTAGTTGAAATGAAACAAATTGGGACTTTCCAGAGCAACTTATAGCACCCCAAACCATCAAAGTACCTCCACCAAAGTTTCGTGCTTTCCTTTGCTGCTTTTCAGCCCTCTTATCACGCCAATATTTTTGACAACCATCTGGTCCGTCTAAATTGAACTTTTTTTCATCAGAAAAAACCACTTTATTCCACTTATCGTCCCAGAATTGATGCTTTTCAGCAAAAGACAATCTGTTAGTCTTGTGACGTGATGTAAGTAACGGTTTTGGACTTCTTTTGGTATATTCAATGTTCTTATCTGATGTTAAAATTTGTTGCACTCGCCTTGTGGATACATTAAGATTCAAAATATTGACAATTTGAGAAGGGCTTATTAATTTGTTAACAGCAAGACGTCTTATTTCCCGAATATTTCTAGGTGTTAATGTAGGTTTCCTACCTGTACTTCGCCTTACATCATAATTTTCCCTCAGATTTAAGTAATTTGCTACTACAGTTTTACTCCTTTTCAAAATAGCTGCGATTTGCCTTGTTGTTTTCATAAATATGTTGTTTTCCCTTGTTCTCTGTAAACAGACACACGCCCCCGCTCTTCTCCAGTTAATGGCTTTCCACGAGGCATTATAATTAGTTAGCTAATAAAATTAATAAATTTTGTAATGGATAAGGTTAATTTCCAGAATTTTACCGTAAAATTAATATATTTATGAAATTTTTCACAACTGTCTTGAATTTTAAACCTCTGGCCTTATCAATATTTCTAACCATAATGATTACTTTTGCATGAGATTCAAGCAGGCAAAGCAACAAGAAAGAAATTACATAACAGTTATATATAGAAATGATCAAATAAAAGCGCTGCCACTTTATTTTAATGTTTTGTGCGAGCACAAGAGAAAAATAAAGAAATAAATTTCGTCCTTACCAATATTTCGTGCATGTAGGTATAGTTGAACTTTGAAAATATGTAAAACTTATTTATTTATTTCTACATCAGAACACCCGCTTAATAACTTACTGTGTAGTCATTAATTCTAAGATGAAAATCATCAAAAAATAAAATAAATAGGGTGGTGTAACATTTTCGCATTTGAAAAGGTTTACTAGTTTATACCAATTCTGTTCTACTAAGTGAAAAAGTTGTTTTCATGGTGTTCTGCTCTGAGAGGAATATCTTATAGACGTAGACAATAATTAAAGTTTCTCATGGGTTTCGATCTTCGAACCTACTTAAGTGGTTGACACGCTAACCATTACTGCATTGACACGGAAATCAGGCCAAACTTTGAGATGGTTAAACTGCAGGAGAACCCAAAAGTTTTGTGATATGAAAAGGTGTGAAATAGTGCCAGTGGAATAAGACCGCCCAACGATTGGCTTAGTTTCATCTTTGAAGTTTCACCAGTGAATTCACCAAAAAATTCATCAGCGATTCAACAGTATTTGTTTTTTAAAAGTGAAAATATAAATATAAATATCTTTGTCTCTGGACATCTAACAATACCCCCAAAACTAGCTGTTCAGCGTCTTTGTTCAAGGCCAAATGAAGTAAGTTCGCCCAGAGAAAATTGGCTTTATCTCTAACCTAACCTAACCTAATAGACGTTTTTATTTCATTATTGGTCTTATTCTTTGTTGGTCTTATTGTGCTTTAATTCGTCTCATCCAATGATTGGGATCGCGCTGTTCAGTCCTTGGTCTTATTTATCAAAAATTTGGCCTTTTTTACATTAAAGTTGTGAAATAACTTCAATTATTTAAATTTCACCATCAATCAAACCACACTTTTGACAGTTGGTCGAATTTCGCTTAGTCTGATGGACAGCACTACTTAAAAACAATATTTCTGAACATGTTAGATTCTAGATTCTTAATATACTGTGTTTTAACGGTTTTATTTAACTTGCTCTTTTTGTTTATTTATTTGTTGGTTCGGTCAGCAATTGAAATTTGACCCCCTTCCTGTTAATGGATTGATCTGAAATATTGTATGCACCTTTGGTTCTGATAACTTAGTAGTAGTAGTAGTAGTGTGATTTTATTTAACAAAATAATTTAAAATCATGTTCACAAATTCACAATATATAGAATTGGCTTTTGCCGTCAGCCAGACGAAAAAGAGTATTATTTTGAAAAGATTACGATTTACTTTATTTGTTTTATAAATATTTAATTAAAAGAAATATATATATATATATATGTATCGTAAACTAATATTGAAAGTTAAAATAATCTCTAGTTTTTTTTTTCTTAAAATGCTTCATATATTGGTTGCGACATCTTAAGGCTTCTTCTGATAAGTATAAAATTCAATGCATTCAGTACTTTTGTGAAAAGATGGCCGGGGTTACCTATATGTCTTATGTGTTTTCACTGCTTTGTCAATATCGGTATCAAATTAAAGGGCTTAATTAGCAGAATAGAGTTTTCTACGAGAATAATCAGACTAGTGATACGCTCGCGAAGCTCCTCCTTCATGCAAACAGCACAACTTGTAAGTTAATTCTTAAAATAAAGTTGCAACGTATAAGACAAATCACTGAACCTTGTGCTTTCAACTGTAGACGTAAAATAAGAGTATCCAATATCATCAGTACTGAGTACATAAGTACGAATCATCTTGCTCCTTACATAGTATAAAACAACGTCGTTTTCCGGTTTCTGCATGCTTGGATCTTTAAAGCTAGGCAACGGATTTTGATGATTTTTTTCAATAGATAAAGTGAACCCAGAGGAAAGTTTATATGCTTACTGTATTCCCATATTCCGATTTCCAAAATTACTCAGCTGATTTAAATGAAATTTAGAACAGAGATTATAAATGAAAAAATTAGTAAAAATTATTCACAGTTAAAACACTTTTTAAATTCCTCAGAAGCAATGATTCCATGAATAAAATGGTCTTGAACTTGGGAAATGACCAAGGCTATATTTCCTCCCTATATTCCCTCGGTAGCAGAAACAAGAACGCGAATATAACCGGAAACTTAAAAAACACTGTTCCGATTTTATAAATACTTTAACTCCAAGAGTGCTTCATAAGCCCCAAATAACATAGATTTTATTTCATTCGCATATTCTCAGGAGATCGACAAATCTGAATTGATTTTCATCATTGCAATGCGGTATTGACCCCGAGTAACATAGACATTCACCCCTATCATGAAATCCACTCGGAGAAATCCCCGAGTGAAAAATCACGATACGAATCCCGATAAAAAGCAATCACAAATTCCGAACGAATTCGAAAAAAGCATTGTCTGATTGAAAAAATGCGTGTCCATTTTCAAAGTCAGCTGTCCTATGTCAAAATAAATACTCGAAGCAATAGAAACAAAAATCCCTAAACTTAAAAAAAATCCCTTATATTTTCCCAAACACATTTTTTTACCGACTTTTGTTTTCTAGTAAAAATTGATTTATTTGCACTTTTTGTGCTTAGAATAAGTTATAATAGATCTGTATCATTGATCAAATCTTAAATGTAATATGAAATAAACAATTTAACTGTCGAATATAATCAAATATTTTCTTCATCAAGTTATAAATTCCCTAAAGAGGATTTTTGTTAGGTGGTCCATGAGTACTTTCCAATCTGTCAAATAGAATTTCATTCGCTTAACAAATCATAAAATAATTTGTGAAATCCAAGCTTTTTCCGTATAAAATTCAAGTGTTGTTTTGAGTGCTAACAGATAAAAAAAGTAATTTAACAATCATACGACTGGTATTTAAACACTCCAAGTCTCAATTTAGCTTAAATTTGGAAACGGGTGTAACAAAGACAGTCATTTGAAAAAATGTAATTTCTTTCGGAAAGAATTTTATTCATTGATATGTGTTTATAAATATAATCGATGTTCTAAAAGGGTGAAAACAACATACAAACAAACAACAAACTATATGAAATGTTATCCTGTAATCCAGACATAACAAAAGGATACACTAAACATCCAAAAGAGGAAGTTAATGACCACTGGGAGGAAATAAAAACAGAGCTGGATCTAATTTAATTTACGAGATATTTTTTGTTTTTGTTGTTTTTTCTTAAGTAGAATTATATTTTGTAAAATTGTTTCATATAAATGTGTTTTTTTATGTTTTTACAAATGGATTTTACCTATGGCTCTACGCTCTACGACAGAAGAAACTTGTCGTAGAAAAGGACGTCATATTTCCGTTTCATTCGGAATTAGTGATACCAAAATACGAAATTCGAAGTTCGTTCCACTCCGAATGGATTATGTGATAGCAACATCGGGAAACTTAGACTTTTTTCGATTACGATGGAATCTGTGCAGATTATTTCATCCCTATATTTCCATAGAAACGGGACACGAACTGCAAAATAACTGGAAACTTAGAAAATACTGGACCGATTTCAAAAATTCTTGCACTGTCAGGGTGCTTCATTGTCCTTGATTAGCATAGACTATATAACATCCCCAATTTCACAGAACGTTGACTTAAAAAACCACTTTATTAAATTTAGTTAGTTAACAATAAATTTTTCCATAGCTCATGTGGTATCTCAGTTGCTATCTTGCTGAAGTTTCAATCGTATACCCTGGTTTGCATCAGCAATCGAAGCAATAATTTCTTACAGCTACCGGTCGTTATGTTTTTTCTTATTGACGTTTGGAAATAATAACTTTTTTGATATGACACAACATAGAATTTTACTCAAAATACACATAATTGTGAGATATGCCAATATTGTCAGTGCTCCCATGTACAGCCCACTGCATCAGTCGATTGTCAAATCTTATAAATAAAACGGCCGGCGCGGCGCCCAACGTCCATAATTCACAATGAGCTCTGAAAACTAAAACAATAATCTTTGCTAAGCTGTCTCAATTTGAGAGTATAAAACACCATACGAGAATAACTGGCACCGAAGATGGCTACGATATAAATTTCTACTCCTCTGTTGAGAGTCAAATGCATTAATTACCTCTACCCTCCGATCTTTAAAGACCAAGATTGATAAGATAATTGAAATATGTTTAGTCGTCTTCCACATTACCTACCTTTTTCTCTTGTTCTGGGAAAATGGCTTATGCGACATGACTGTATCTTAAACAGGATTGTTTTATATTAATGCGACATGATCAGTATCGAGTTGGGTCGGGCTCACATTCATGTTCACTGTCAGTTCTAAAGATGGAAGCAGTTGAAAATTTTTTGTAGAAAAAAGAAAAGAAAAATGAGTCACTCTTGGAGATTGGTTGACGCCGGCCGCCGCTGCTACGCCAGCCATCTCCACCATCGACAACAAGGCAGAAGGCAACACAAACGGGAAAAGAGCAACTCACACAAAAGGACAACGAGCTAGTGTCTCAAGTCATCGTCTTGGTCGTCGTCACCATCATCGCCAACATTAAACTGTCAATGTTACGCCGAAGAGTTGTTGTCTAACATGGCTGGTAGTTGTTGAAACCTTTATAGGACATGGTCGCTGATGATAATCCTTATTCTTTCCCTCAACCACTAGGCTATGGTAGTTAGAGTTGACATGCAATGTAAATCATCTTTTATGGTTACAATGCATCGAGTTGTTGTCTTCTTAATTTTTATGACTATAACTTTTCAATTTTGAGTTGTGGCTCACAAGGTTTACAAAGCGTTGTTTCGCATTTTATGGGTTATGCCGGTGTTTTCAATAGAGGTCTTAAATTTGTGTTTAGTTCAAACTTTGACTTTAACATAGTGTCAGTGGGAGTTATGGTCTTGCTTCAAAGTTTGACATACTGAAGACTTTAATATGTGATTCGATATGGAATAGCGGCCCAAATTTATATGCAAAGACTTTTCTAAACACGACGTTAGGCGTAAGGAGTGTAGAACGTGATGATGTAATTATCAGGAGGTCAATTTAGTTTTAAATAAAGAATTATTTTTGGAATTTCTCATCCACATTCTTGAGTGCTGTCTAAGTCTATGCTAATCAAGAGCTGCTTGAATAAGTGGGTTATCTTCAAAATATGCGCTCAACGAGGTTAAAATTAAAGTAACATTTTGCACAGAAACCTCAAAAGGTTGTTATATTACCAGTTAGGCAGGCTGGTAAGTCAACTTCAAATCTTATTGCAAAAATATTGTGGTTTCTCAGGGGATTTGCATACTAAGTTGGTTGACTGAAAAAGCATTCGATCGACAACTACGAGGTATGTAATGGCTTACCCTCAGATTATGAAAAGTTGGGGAGTATACTATGTCCTATGTGCAAGTGATCGTAGACGTATACAAAGAACCAGTAACAAAGTACAGAAACCCAGTTGGAGTCACCAAACAATTTCACCTCGCAAGTAAATTTATGAACTAAATGGTTTTCTAAGAGGTTTTCAATCTGTCAAAAAATTTTTCAGAGTTGGTCTTTTTGACAGCTGTCACTTGATTTATGCACAGTTTGGTTTGTCATTTCATTGTGGAGGAATTGAAACCGCAAGACCACTGGGCACACAGTGCTGTGTACGTTCAGTAAATCGTCTCGAATCAGAATCATTATAGACGTCGATATTTACATAATTTCTAGTTCTCATCCTGTGAGTTACCTCCAAGATCAGGCGATTCAAAACCACTGGACTATTTTTTGTTATTTTTTTGTTATGTGAAGTCGCTTGGCTACGCAGATAAGCCCATAAGACGATTAACCTCTTCAACGGCCTTGCCAATCGAAATGCCCTTTAGAACATCGTATAATTAAGACGAGTTGAGCGCTGTTAGTGGTTGGATGGGGACCGTCTGTAAGTACAACTGTTGTCATTTGTTTGTTATTCTGTTGTGTCTCTCGTTGCTGTATCAACCGACGGTGTTTAACCAGTGCTGCAGCGTGTAATGTTTCGTTTCGTTAAAAAAAAATACCCCTTGAAAGACAATATTCGGCTCCCCAAATGCTGCAAAAAGTGGTCGAAAATCAGACCTCTCGGTTGAAATTGATACGGGTTAGTCGCGGAGTCAACTTGCCCGAAATCATAATGGCAAGCCCTTATCTTTATAATTGAACTAGATTACTGGTCATAACATTAATTTATATGCGTTTTGTTTCTTCTTGAGAACCAAGCGTCTAAAAACACAGGCGTTAATATTTATTGACAGTTTCTCAATAGTGTGAAGCAGTTGATTGGGAGAGATGTGTACCCTTTGAGATCACGATACTCGCAAATCCGGAAAGGGAAGAAAAAGATGAAGAACTCTTAGCTGTTTGAAGGTAAAGTGTGAACCTTAAAAGGCTTGTTGGTTGTTGATGATGGGAAAATCATAATACAGCTTTCACGGATGGGGTGAAGTTATGGATAAAAGTAGCACCGCTTTATTTAGGTTAGGTTAGGTAGAATGGGCTGACGGTTGTTCTTATTCCGTCACACTTAGATCAATGTAGATCCAATGTGATCCTATAGAGCTAAAATTCTATGAATCTTTGGTTGTTCCATTTTTAACAATTTTTAGGCCTTAATGTGCAACAGGCCATTTTTTTTTTTATATATATAATTGGCGTGCACATCAAGGGGTTATGACTACCCTTATAATGTTACAAAAACACAGTGCGAGCATTTAGGAAAATAGGAGAGGATTTGAAAGGAGACACCGATTCACGTTGCTTTTGAATCTTTGTAAATCGTAGTGCAGGGGAAACACAGAGCCAGGTAAAGCATTCCACATTCGGGTGGTGCGACTAAAATAAGAATCTCTATACTTGACTGTACGCCCGAAGTTGGGCTCAAGGCAGAACTGATGAGCATTGCCTGGAAGGTCTGATAATTCTTTTAGTTCGTTGCAGAACTAACTGTTCAGAAATTGTTTCCAGCTTTGGCAGATTGCTGGGCAGTGACAAACGAAGCGAGTAGTATCCTCATGTTCGTCTTCGTCAACGCATCCCCTACAGAGGTCATCGGTGCAAAGACCCATTTTCTCTTTGTGGTAATACAGTATGTTATGTCCTGCTAGAATACTCATCAGATATCGTATAATGTAGGCCTATTCTGGGATAGAAGTCTTTCAGATCTGTTCCTATCGTATTTTGGCCATTGCTTCCTGGAGATGACATTCGGTCGTTCGTTGGATTTTCGTATTATTTCGTTACCAATTGCATAGGGTAAGATTTTGATTGATTGGTCTATGAGAAAAGTATCAAGTGTCGAATCTTTTCTCGTCAGTTTGTCCGCTATTTCGTAGCCGGTATTCCACTATGGCCTCGAACTCAGCAGAGTCTAGCGTTATGCTTCGTGCAAAGAACCCTTATCAATGAAAATGTGATCAATGAAAATGTGATGTCGGCATGTGATAGCGCCATCATGGACACCTGTTTTCCAGCATTTGTAACTGCCAAGATTTCGGCTTGGAAGACACTGCCGTGATAAGAAAGTTTGAAGGAACTGGCTAGATTGAGGCTTTCTGAAAAGAAACCTGCACCTGCTTCAGCTACCTTTTTCGAGTCGTCGTTATAAATATTCATATAGAAGTCTCGGGCGTATGGGTATTCTCTCAATCCTGTCTCGTGCGGAACCTGGTTGCAAAGGATATTGTTGTCTGCGTATCTTGATACGATATGTGCATGTCCTATTTGACTGGTTTTCCAGACATTACTCAGACTTAGCCGAAGTGCTCTGTTTGCCCCTGACTCTTGAACATAGTGATCAAGGGGTGTTAGACTAAAAATTATTTCCAAGCTGGCGTTTTTTGTATTTGTCATTGATTCAGTAACGCAAATACAGTACTGTGGTTAGGGTTTTTAAGGTCATGGATTTTCCAGCCTCATTATGGTTAATAAGGAATGAATACTTGTGCTGTCCTTTTTTGATCTGATCTACACATGCTTGTTCCAGATATTCAAATATAAAAATCTTTTCGAGTTCGGAGAAGCTTAGAATGCTAGAATCTATCATGATTAGGAATCGGCCTCCTTAGTTAGAGAAAAAATCGTAAACTGCGGTTGTTTGTAAAGCACTTTGAAAGCTGGTTCTCTTCAGCTGAGATCAAGTATCTTCGAGTCAGAGCTTGATCAAACTACAATTGACCAGGTCCGAAGTGTTAAAGAAAAAAGCACATGTTCGTGTCAGTAGACCTGTACATGTACAATTAGTTGGACAGCCTTAGGCTTGAACGACCAATGCTTCAGACGACCGCTTGTCCAACTTGTTGGATGGTTTTCAAATATTTTTGAAAACTTCGAAGTTGGACGGAGTGAAAGGCTACGTGACATAAAGTTGGACGACAAGCTTGAAAATTGTGAACGCAAAATACATCCGACCATCCAACTTCCATCAAACGAAGTCTGTCCAACTATTTGTACAGTGTGAACAGGGGTAATAGGTTTTCTCATGAAAACCCATTTATAAGAGGAATATCATGACTTTCCGATACGATCACGGCTGAAAAACTCATGATACTAACAAATTAACCAACATTTTTTCTTTGACCTTAGACAGAACAACTTAAAGGCTTTCCGTTTTCCGAAGCCAGCAAAAATGCCTTTACTACCTTAATATTAAAACTTCAATTTACTTTCTCCAATGAAAATTACTTGTTCTTCAGTCATCATCTTCAAAAGGGGCTGCAATCAATTCAATATCCAAATTCCATTATTGACCCTCTGGTTGCGCGCCCATGTCAAACTCGCACAATCACTTTGTCATCAAATGTCTCTCCAACAGAGTTAGGACAGAACTTGTCTGCCATATAAATTGATGTTTTAATTTGTTAAGAGAAGGAAAACAACACACAACGACTCGACCGCAGGCAGTATCACCGCAAGAGTGCATGTCTATATGGCCGTGTGTTCATGTTATTAATATAATTAATGATTCGAGCCGCCCAACGTCATTGTCTCTACATAACACAAACACGCGCATTGCAGATCAACGATCGGTCGGACGATCACCGATACGATCGGTGGATCGATCGGATTCATTAAGCGAATCACGTCGGTCGGTGCGGTGCATAGGCCCACGTTCAAAGGATTTAATGTCTACCGATAGGTGCACGTAGTAGTATATATACATATAATCCTTCGAACGATCGACACAAATGATTGAATCTTGCCGCGTGCAGAACAGCAGAACGGCACCTCTCACTTGCAAACGCAAGATGAGTGTCCATGTCCAAGTCAAAGTTTACATCACAATCTGTGCTTGTCGGACAGTTGTTGTACATATACCACGTCCAGGCGATTCAATGTGGTGAATGGTGGAAACTTGAAAAACAGTGGCCGCAGCAGAAGAGAGTGGCCAGGATCGTGTCCAGACCGAGCATAGGTATATGGAGTTTTGTTGTTTTATTTTTTGCGAAGTTCATTTTGTTGATCTGCTTGATCATCATGCATTCGATTGATTGTCGATGTCGACTACCCAATACCCATAGCTTGTTCAACGATCGGGAAAATTGTCGTTTGTGGCTTCGCATTCTTCCCATGTTTGTTTCCTTTTTATCTTTTTGTATTATGATATTTAATTTTAATGTTGTTCTACGTGTAGTGACTTGTCTCATGATATGGTTGTGGAAAAGAGGGCTATAGAGGTATGTAGGTACTGCACGTTCAATGGCTTTTTTTGTTTTGTTTTGTGGTCACATCGAAGGCTTTAATTACATTAATTTATCATTTCATCAGTAACGGAACATATGTTTCTCAGTAATCGATTATGATATTAGTTGAATGATGACATGGGAAAAACATGTGCAGAACATACGCAAATTAAGTTTTAAATTGTTCTTTTTTTGTGATTGAGTTGTTTTGAATTAATTCAGACTGAAATGTTGCCGAAATTTAATATCATCGTAGGAGACGTAAGAGTTTTGATATGAAGCGATTGTTTCAAGTTCCACAAAAGCTTCTAGTAAGATAAGGTTTTCAACCTCAGCAATATTACGAACGTTTAAATATGAGGTCGCACATTTTTATATAAACAGATCTTTCAACTGAGAGCTTAAAAATAATTAGAGCAGGTGTCCCACAAAGTTGTGTCCTAGGACTTTATCGGGTATCCCAATAAAGACCTGACAACTGCTTGAAGTACAGTTAAAACTTTTATGAATAGAACACGACTTCGTTCATATCGCCACCGTCGCGTCGGTCGGTCGTCGTCATGTTTGCAGCGGTTGATTTGTTGGACCCAATTGAACGCCGTGGAATTGACTGATTTGGATCGATTGCTACGGACGCTTGAACGTAAGCGATATTTTGGACACTTTGACAACCCGTTGTCTCACTGACACTATAACATAAAACAACACCAACGATTTTGCAGACTCAAGTTTTTTCACTTAGCTTGTTATTGCCTTTCTAATAGGGCGAGCATTTCGACCGAAAATTGATGTTGACTATCTTAAAGTTGCCGCAGTCGATTCTGGATTTCGGTAGAAAATTTAACTCACTTGCCCACTTAGATGGGCATTACAGTTCGGGGTAAATCAGAGCCTCAACCAACATCTTACGCCAACAATTTTGATTTGGGGCGAGCTTTTTCCAGTTTTGCACTCTTAGTCGATTGAGGTCTTCTGTGACCTAACTGCGCCACCTGAGACGAGGTCTTTCCATTCCACTATTTTCCTGCAATGTGTTTTGGGTCCATCCGCTCTACATGGTCAGCCATCTTAGCCTCTCCTCTAGCTATGCCCATGTCGCGGTACAGCTCATACAGCTCGTTGTTGTATCTTCTTCTCCATACATTGTCTTTGCATACGGGACATTCGGAGAATTTTTCTTTCGAAGTGACCATGGGTTTCCGCATCCGCTTTCGATAAATCCACGCTTCTTTACGGCGCGTAAAGCAGGACTGGCATGTTCAAGGTTTTATACAGGGTTGCCTTGGTTTTTTTGGAGAGGGTTTTGTTTCTCAATTGCCTTCTGAACCCAAAGAAGCAAGGTTGGCAACAGTTATTCTGCATTTGATCTCCGGACTAATGTTGTCTATAGAGGACACTAGGTAGACGAAGTCCTGTACTACCTTGAAGTTATTTCTGTCTATTGTGACGTTTTTTCCAATTCGTCGTTGTTTGCTGTCCTTGTTTGATGACAACATATACTTAGTTTTAACCTCATAACCATCAAACCCATTTTTGCCGCTTCTGTTTTAATGCTCTCAAAAAGACCAATGACCTCACTCTTCCTTCTTCCCATTTTGTCAATATCGTCGGTGTAACTGAGTCAATTGGATTTAATAAATAAGCAAATATTCAAATCGTTGTTCTCTAAAAATTGTCAAAAAAGCGTAGTCTGTCAGACAGCTGGACTAAGCTGAAGATTGCCTGAAAGTTCTAAGTTTCTCGCTCCTCTGAGCATTTGAGTTTTGTATCATCTTTTCAAGTATGATGTTGAAGAAATCACATGACAGTTTGTCGCAACATCGTCTCTTGATCATCGTCGAAGTTGAATAAGGCATTCTGCCTGACAGCGAAATTAGTGTCTTCATCGTTGTTTAGCAGTTTAAGTAGTCTTTCCCGATCCTTAATAGCGACTGCGTCTCTATTACTATGTTTTCCTGCTGGTGTTCGCAGGCTTGAGTTAAGTATTTGCCACCTTGGCAAGATCATTTTACCTTTTATAATAACTTCCGAGTCTAATGTACTTTGATGCTTATTGAAAGGGTCCGTCCGCAAATTAAGTTCCAAGTTGTCAAGTACCTACTGAAAAACACTTTAGTTGTTATCATAATAAAATCCGTCGTCCATGTCCTTGTGGATTGCAGTTCAAAGACTTGTGTTAAAACTTATTAAGATCGGGTCGCTGATACAAGTGTGTGACTCCTCAAGACTGTGTCTCCGTAACTATTACTTGGAATTTTAAAATTTAGAACAATACTAAGAGATGTTGTAGAATATTATGAGGCAATAAAAAAGTCGTGAAACTTATGTAATCCCTTAATGTTGTTCGGCTTAAAGCAAGGCCTTAAAACAAAGTTGCTAAGATTTTTAAACTGGGAGCTTAAAAATAATTCAATAAGGTGCCCTACAGGTCTGTGTCCTTAGACCTATACTTATTATTGTACGAATAGTTAGAGAGATGTTGAATAAATAAGTTGAAAACAAACTGTTAAACTAAAGAAACTAAAACTTAAGTATTTAAGTTCCACACATAAGCTTTACTTTCTCTTCTACTCAAACTCTTATTTAAATTACTATATCGATCTTGAATGCTTTTTTTGAAGGTGAAACCGTTAATGGCTAGTAATTTTTCTTCAATTAACTCAAAATAGTAGATGCGATATCATATTCTTCCGACTTGGATATAATTTTTCATCATAACCTGATAACCAACTTACAACAAGCCAAAAAAAAAGCAATTGCTTTAAATGAATCGAATAAACTGTTATTTAAATGCAAGGATACATTTACATTCATTATTCATTACCACTGATTATAGTACCTACTCATATCAACAATGTCATTTTTTGTTTTTCCTTTTTGTTTTGCTTCAAAAAATAATTTATAAAACAATAAAAAATCAACACTATACACAGCAAGGCGCTAACACTGGCGTTATTCCGAATTATTGAAAGAAAAAAAATTCCAGTAAAAACAATAACATAATATTCCGTTCTATAATCAACAAACCATTCGTTGCGGCCAGACAAGAGGGATGCATTGAAAACAGAATAAAATATATTAATTGGATTTCGTGAGGCATGTTTCTCGACATTTAATCATGGAGCTGTTATCAGTAAATTGGATCCCGTTTTGCCTTAATTAGAAGCTGTTCTTATCTCTCGTTCGAGTTTTTGTTTATTTTTATTCATTTTGTTCAACACTTGTAGGCATTTTGAAAAATTTAGATCTTCGTTACTGTCACATTTTGAGTTATGCTGCTGATAAATGAAAAAAAAAACAATTTTTCAACGAAAAAAAGAAAATCTAGAACCATTTGAAAAAGATGTTTCTGTGGAAGCTGATATCGTGTTATCACTTTTTTATGATTTTTTTCTTTCTTTTGGTACTCCTATGTCATATTTATAGCCATTTTATTTATGTTTCGGTTTTTTTTGTAATTTTATGACTTAAGCGTGTGAACTTTATGGTTGTGATTAAGATGAAAAAATATTTTTCATTCATATTTGATTTCATGATTGTAGCTAAATTATTTAGTTCATTGAAAAACGTTTGTTTTTTCAATAGAATAAAAATGATTTGGGTATTGAGAGGACAAACGGTAATTGTCTATCAGAGTTTTGGAATAACTCAATAGGGTGGCAACAAAAAGCTTTGGGACGTAACGCATTTCAGGGAGATACAATATTTTGTCGATTCCGAACGGGCTAGCTGCAGAACAGTTTGTCATGGAAGTATGTAGGTATCTTATTACTAGGGAAACCGGAAATATACAAAAGCATGTTTTTGAGAGGTCCTATTGGGAATTGGATTGCTTAAAAAAGGCTGCTCTACAAAACTAACCATTTAGAACCCTATTCGTAGTTTTTTTTGCGTGTTTAGGATATACTTTGACATATTTTTATGGCTTTTCAATAGTTTTTCTTATTGGTAATTTTTTCATTATCTGTTTTTGTGAAGATAAAAAAGAATATTTTTGGAAGAGCACAGCAGCTACAATTACTTTGTGGCTGCCTACATACACATCTAAGCGAGTAAACACTTTTACCATCGGGTCACTAAAATAATGTCTACTTTTCTGTTAAGTAACATTGTTTCACCGATTCTTTCATCATCTGTATATGTTATGACTTATGACAATGATTTTATTTGTAATTTCTCCGACGGCATGTGCGAATACTGCGCTGCTCTTTGTTGCCAATGAATCACCTGGACGGAAGTGGAAAAGAGCGATCTAGATTCTACAACTTGTTACATATACCGACATTCCAAAATATATACGATGTAGAAATTAGAATTAGCTTCAATTACCACGAAAAGGGGGAAAAAATCAAGACCAAAAAGTCAAATGTCTTACAATGAACCTAGTTTTAAGACTTTAAGACAAATTTCCAGAAGTCTGTCCGGACAAAGTTCATCAGTAAATGAAATAAGTCTCCGAGATAAGGTCATTAATAAGATTGTCATTTTTAGATTTTCAAAAAAATAAACTTTGTCTTCATTAATACTCAAATAAAGTGCTATGAATTTTTCCATCTCGAAAGTTAAGTAAAATAAAACCTACACAGCGATACATTTTTTATTTCATTACTTAGCTCGGATTGTGCCACTAATCATTCAAATGAACTCCTCGAAAAGATTTGTAGAACGCGATTCTTTTGAGGTCGTTCTTAACAACTTGTTCGTATATCTCAGGCCGTGTCTTGTCCATAACTTGAGTAATATCGGTTTTTAACGTCGCTAAAAATTGGGATAGTTGTGTTGCTTGTTAAACGCTCCGTCTGATTGTTGAGCTATCCATGGCATTACAATATCATAAAGAGGAAAGATTTATTGGTTTGTTTGTAGTGAATAGGCTCCAAAACTACTTAGCCGATTTGAATGAAATTGGGAACAGAAAAGGAAACTGGGAAATGGCAGGCTATCAGAGTTGGGAAATAATGATTACAATTACAGGTAATGGTTAATTGAAATTTTCCCAACTCTGCAGGCTATATTCCCTCCCCAAAACAGAAATGGAAACATAACTGTGAACTTTAAAAATACTGGACCGATTTCAAAAATTCTTTCATCTTTTGAGTGTTTCATTGTCCCTGAGTAACATGGTTTATATTTTATATCCAAGCTTATTTATTTAAATAAACCTATTCGATCACCGGATTCGAGCTGTGTAGGGTCATTAAGGATGATTTATTGACCAATGGAGTTGTATAGTAGTTTGTGGAGGGTCAGCTAGTAGAGTATATTTTAAGATCATATATAAGGCATGTAAAAGGTGTTTCGCATAAGGTGCCACAGAAGCCCAGGAAGGATAGGTTGAGTCAAACCAAGAAAAAATCGTATGGGAGAGAGGTTCAGAATGGAAATTCCAATCAGGGGAAACGCACAAAAAATGGATTTTCTTTGAAAAGATAGTTACCTTTTTTAGTTTTGAAAAAATTTAGAAAGGGTGACTCAAAACTAATAAGACCACTATTTTCTCAAAATGGACTTTTAAAAAACCATTTTATAAATCAGCTTGAAGTAAAATGTTCATTAAAGAATAAAATAATTTTTTAATATATGTTAGTAAGTGACTTGTTGATTTTGAATATTTTTTTTTAGAAAATTAAGTCCTTTTTTTATAAAATTGCCTCTCCCAGCTTACAGGAGAGAGATAAAACCACGTCCCCTCTCCCATACGATTTTTTCTTGTCTTGAACCGTCCTAAATTTTTGCCGTATCTTATGCAAAATACTGATCTGCATTTAATAGCTTCTGAAGACGGTGAACACCTTCATCAATCTACTCGACTGACTCTCTTTCTTTTTTTTTAATACCTAATTACTCGTATTAATTTTACAATTACAAATAGGACCGTTTTTAAGGGGTATTTTCACTTCTAAGTACCACAGCGCTTAATCTTAATTTTTAATTAAATCTCAACCCTTCGCAACACTCCAGTGGATTGATTATATGGTAAATGAAATCCAAATGCTTGGGACGATTTGTTTCAATTTAGCTGAAATTTAAATCAGCTGACACAAGGAATTGCATTGCACCAAGAAAATAGAAAAACACAATTTCAACAGAAAGTATTAGTTCATTTGAACATTTTCTTGGCAAAAATATCGATTGGAATAACATTTGCTGTTCAATCCTACCAAAAACCTAGTTGTCTTTCATTTGGAAATGTATTCGTTTTGCTGATTTCTAAAACTCGCCCTTCGCCTCAAATTCTAAATTAAAAAAATGAACTTTGTATTGCCTATAGCGTGTGAAAAATCAAAAATTTCTTTAAGCCTTTTCGGTCAAATTAACTTTACCCCCTCGCTTTAACGTGTTTCTATTTATTTCATTTTTCGCATGGTTTTTTCTTGTTATACCTACGTGATTTAAAAAAAAAACAAAGACTCTCATAACAAGTCATTCCCGAATCACAACATTAGCCTTTGGCATGTTTATTTTAAAAATCGGGCACTTTTAACAGTCACCTTTTATTTATTCTTTTTTAGAAATCTCATTCCGTTACTACAGCTCAGTCATATGTCGTCCAGTTCCTTAAATATTTTTGAAAATTCCATATCATAACAGTCGTAGAGCTCCTCCGCAATCATTAAACAAGATAAGCAGACACATAAACTGTGTGCTCAGATTGTCTTCAACTTCCAATGTCACGCACTGATAACAAATGGTTCCCTTAACGATCGGCAATGCAAAGAAACAACAAAAGTTAAAAAGAAAAAGAAAATAAATCTTGAAAACACATCCAAGAAGCAAATTCGAAGAACGATCTCTTTTGTGTCCTGTCTCTTCACACATCGACAAAACAATTTATTATCTCTTGTCAATTGACGATCGGCGATAAGTAAGTACCGAGCTCAGTAAAATTATTCCACTGCACATTAATTTCCTCACCCTCATATCTACCAACAGTATCTTTGCCTCAAACCAAGAAAAAAAAAAAGAAGAAGAAAGTGAAACTCAAACAAAAATCCCACAGTCCATCATTGTTCATCGATCATTTTTCATTTCGACTTGCCAATGATGATGACCGTGTAAACTGTAAACTGTGCGAGATGGAAACGATGAAGTGAAGTATTGGAGATGGACATGGAAATGAATTGACATGCCATCTTACGTGGCACAAAGCACAATGACTGAAAAACAAGAGGGTCTCGTTAATTTAATTTGAATTTTGTAATTCAAACTTAATTGATTGAGTTCATGTCATTCTTTAACCGTCTTCATCTGTCATAATCATCGTTTATTGGGTTTCCTTCCTCTCCCTCTCTATCTCTTTCTCTATTTTTCAAAGAAAAATGTCTCAATTCATTGGCAGCGACTTAGTCCTTTCAATAAATTTCAAATGTCGCATGCAAAATGCCTGTTTATAAATGAAACCTCATTCACTACGCCGAAATCGGAGCTTAAGGTAGCTCAGTACCAACTGGAATGAATGGCGGTCATCGAATGTCCATTCACCCTAATCAATCTGGATAAAGGCATGAGCGAGAGATATGTAATGTAGGTACATGGCATTTGATTATATTTGTTCAACCCTTTGCTATTTGTAAAGAGGACTTCCAGAACAGAGGTAGGTATACACAACTTTAAGTTATTGGACAGTTGTTACAAGAGCCCTCGAACCCCTTTTCTCCTCACAGTCATACGGATCGATTTGGAAGGACTTCGTTGAGTGACATATTACAAAAGTATCATCCTCCTTACAAGTCCAAGAATGGTCATATAGAAATTCATACTCAGAGAGCTTTTAATTAGTTTAGAGAGAAGAGGGAGTGAAGAAGATACATTTGATGATTTGACATCCTGCTGCAACTACAAACTTCCTTTAGTTTGGATATTTGGTTAAGGTGTATACCTTGTGTCCAAATGCAGAGGAGAACACCAATTTAAATGAGATGGTTGCTTACTTACACAAAAACTTTCAAACTGCATTTAAGTGAATTGCAATCAGAGAGGTCAGTTTTGGTTCTGGTCAGTGCGATTTCCTTTGAAAGAGCATATACTAACTCGAATGGGAAAGGGCTTGTATTCAATTGAAAACAAGATTAAGCTGATTGTGTTTATTTAGTTTGAAACTTCTTATTTTTGTCGGTGGTAGAGCAGAGTTGATATTTAGTTTTGTTAAAAGTTTTTTTGTCACTGAGCACTTTTACTGATTTCTAATTGAACAATTGCAATCCAAAATTATTATTTAAAGTTCCTATAGAATATATCAATAGCTCGTAGTTCCCTGGTTCTTCAGTGTTTAACAACAAGGTGAGAACTTGACATAGGCTCTCCTTTACGTTTGTCATTTGATAAACTAAAAAAAACTATGATACGGCACAGTCTTAAATAGTCTCGTTGGTTTCGCTCAAAATGACGTGTTAGGCGACAAGTAAGTGTTGTTGGTTTTGTCGAATGAGGATAAAATTGACACCTTGTGGTCAAATCGGCTAACTCTAATGGACTCGTTGCATTCGACATAATCGTCCATCAGACCAATTAATTCGGTGATAGCAACTTTATGTGATAATACTTATCCGCAGAGACGTCGAACAGTGTTCTATGGACTGGTGGAATCATATGGCCATACTTCTTGAGCAATGATGCTGGCAAGGCAGTTATCGTTAATGGAGATATAGAGCCAAACCGACTAATTTGTTTCCGTATTGGATGGTGTGAATGTGGATGGGACGTGGTTCCAACAAGACGGCGCTACATACCACACAGCGCACGTCACAATCGATTTATTGAAGGAATCATTCGATGAGCGCATAATTTCGCGGAAAGGACCTGTGAATTGGCCACCAATATCATGTGATTTGACATCATTGAATTATTTCCTTTACGGATATGTAAAGTTGCTCGTCTACTTCAACAAACAAGAAACGTTAGGGGGCTGAGAACCCAATGTTCGTGCCGTTATGCTGACATACAGCCTCAAATGCTCGAAAAAGTCGTTGAAAATCTGACCTCTAGACTTGGCTTTATTCGAGCCAGCCGCGGCGGTCATATGCCCGAAATCATATTAAACTATTAACGGCATAGAATTATCCTTCTAATAAAGCCAAATTAATGGACATTTAAACGATTTTCTTGTGTCTTATTTCGATTCGAAGTTCTTAACCTCTAAAAAAATACAAACTCTTTGTTCATATCCTTTCTACCTGGTCCCTGTGACACAAAACTACAAGAACTTGTAATACAAGTGAACTATGTCAAATGGAAAGAATTTCTGTAACACAAAGCTACATGTTTGCTGACTTTTCGACAAGCATGATGGACATAATCCTACAACTTAGGTTTCCTATAACGATGTAGAAAATTATTCACCCCCTCTGATCTGACATCAATTTATAAGGCCTACATCCGCCCAAAACTTGAATATAATTCTAATATCTGGTCAGGTCCCTCTCAAACATCTCAGCACCTACTTGATAGGGTACAAAACAGAGCATTGAGATTTATAGGTGAAAGTTCAATCGTAGAATCCATTGATTCTCTTGAACATCGTCGAAATGCAACTTGCCTCACTCTTTTTTATCGCTTCTTTTACAAACAGTGCTCTAGTGATATCCAGTTGCATTCCTCCCCTGAAACAATCTTTCTATATATATCTTAAGCTCAGTTTCAGTCGTACAGTTAAGTATAGAAATTCATATTTTAGCCGCTCAACCCGAATGTGGAATGCTTTACCCAAATCAATTTTCCCCACGCAATATAATGTACACAAATGTGCATGCACATCTCCTTTCTTATCGTTTCCTTGTTTCCTAACACCCGCACTGTGTTCTTAACATTATAAGGGTAGTAGCAACCCCTTGAAGTGCGCGTAAATTATAAAAAAAAAATCTGGCTCTTGTGTTACAGGTCTGGAATATGTATCGGAGCGCAGCTGCTTAAGGCACACTTTTGTGGAAAAACGAAATTAAAAATGTTCATAATTTTTTGTTCTTTTTTACTTGGTTACTGTGAGGCAAGTTTTGCAATCGTGCAGAACAAAAAATTGGAGATAACAATTAAATATGACATTGCGATGATGGAGAATACGAAAAAAGTGGGTCATGCAATTCTGTCTGTTTGTCTGTATGAATGTCTGTCCATATATGGATCTACAGCCTGAACCGCTTGACAGATTTTCTTCAAAGCTTGCAGTTAGCGTCTGTGGAGCAATATACAGAGTGTTTTTTGAAACCGAGTCTCTGGGCCCTGACGCTACCTGTCATACAACCTAAATGAAAATACCTTTTTTTTCGAAAACGATTCCGATTAATTGTGTGTGAGATTAGTTTTTAGTTGTTTTTCTTATGATGTAAAAATTTTTTAAAAATAAATAAATAGGATGGTGCAACAGAGCGAGAATTTCCGTAGCCTAGCGCATTTCTCACAACCACTGCCTTTGTGAGAGAATGGAGAAGACCTACAATTTTCTGCCGGTTCCGAACGGCAAATCGAGAAAGCGCCGTTCGTGGCAATGAATTTACTAACTGAGGACTTGCCAATCCCTCGCAAAAGGCGATACCATGGAAAAACTTCTGTTGGGATCTTAAAATGTCTTAAAACGGTACCCTCTACAGTTCCGTTTTTTTTTTTAAATTTTCACGTAAATGGCTTACACGATTTTGACGAAATTTTATGTTTCAGAATTCCTAGATTGTTTAAGAAAAAATGCGTTCAACATTTGAATTTTTTAATAATTTTTTAAAAATTGTTTGATTTTTTGTTCAAAATGTTTGTCAAAACATCTTTTAGCAAGTTCTTACCACATGAAATTTTAAAAAATCTTGTTTTAAAAAAGTGAAAAACAAAAAATTTGTTTTAAGAAAAGTGATCTAATGATTTTGATTAAATTAGCAGCATTTATATGTACAAGCAGGTACAAAAAATCGTTCTTTTACATTTTCGGTAAAAACCATTTGTAATTGTTTTTTTTTTCAATATTTTATGTGATTTCATTGATTTTTTATAATTAATTTGTAGTTTGACACCCTGTATATCTCAATAAATACCACAAACAACTCCTCAGCGAAAATGTTAAATATTCAAAATTTGAAAATTGTGAAGTTTAAATAAACTTTATAAATTTTTTTGCTTGTTGTTCAGTTTTTGATTTGATTTAGAATGGCAGAAATCATAAACTGGATTTGTTAATAAGCAATCGACTTTTCTACTGATAAAAAGCTATAAAAAAATATATTGTCATTGCTTTCTTATCACATTGAATTTAAAGAATTTTGACAAATGCTAATCACTTTGGCTGGCGCCAAATCTGTCATCTATTTTAACATTTTTGAGATTTCAGTGCACAATATGCAAATATTCAATTTCTTTGGGTGCAAATTGTCTGCATAATTTTTTTTCTCACCTGCAAGTCATTCTGTAATATGAGTAAAAATAAAATCAAATTTTTTAGTTCCTAGATACACGAGTACGAGTACCTCAGAGATATTCTTTTGCATATTTCTGCAATAAATTAACTAAACAGCTTCATTAACGTAATGAACACCACTCGGACACTGCTCTTGTAAGTGTGTAGTTTTGAAATTCGACCTTTGTTCGCGGCAACAGCTTCAATGGAAAGTGATGATGTTGTTATCGTTGCTGATGCTGACGAGGTTGCAAAGCAATGATGATGATGATGATGGCAGAGGTGTGTAAGGTTTATTTGCACATTTTGTTTTGTTTTTTTGCAAAAATTTTTCTTGGATTATGCAGAAAACAAGAGATTTTGTAACCAGTTAACGATAATTGCCGTCGACCAGTCATTTTATGCGGTAAGCAGTTTTTCTCGCATGCATCTGTGAATTGTTTTTTGTTAGGCTTTGAATTTCGAATTTGAACAAACATTAGCTGAATTTTAACCAGACCTTTGAATTTCGTATGCCAGCGAACATTAAACCGAACTAAAACTAGAGCTAGAATATTTCTTTTGGTATTTTGTATCTAATATTGGCCTCAGGTAAATTGGCGCGGCGGCGGCGGTTTCTTCCGATATGTTGAAAAACACAAAAATTAGAAGTTTCTATATAAGAGGCCAATCATTCAAATAATAAAATACATCGTGTGTTTCATGTAGGTTCGTTTAAAACAAAACTACGTATCCATTCGTTGTGAAAAAGGTTTCCTATTGGTCAATATAGCAGACGTTTGAGTTGAAAGTCGCAAATACCTTTCCTATGAGAAATAACTTAGCGGTTTTGCTATAGGATTCCTCGAAATGTTTGTGCTTACGAGTTCTAACTACATGACTTTTTTAACCACTCAAATGATTGGTTTAAACTGGTGTTTGGTGTATAAAGATACGTACTGAAAGATCTCTCAGGAGCATACTACAGTACCTTCATTTATTGTATTTAAAACTCAGGGTATCACTAATAAACTTGCCAGCCAAATATCTCAGACAGCATTCTTAGAACCTATTCCATCGATTGGTCTGCCGGGGTCCTCAGTGAAGGGTCCATTATCCATTATTGGATATGCTAAGGGCCAAACCGATATTGCATTCATCAGTTGAATGCAGACTAAACGTATATCACCCAAAGTTAATAAGAATGCTGCAACATTGTTGATATCACCTAGCAGGAAGGACTGTCGACACTTTCCTTCACTAAGCGTTTTAAAGTGCTAAAGCGATAGATTGTAATGTAAATTTGAACTAAGAGATAGAGACAGAGAAAATCATGACGCTGCAGAGCCACTATTCGCATATTTTTCAAATCAACTTGCAGGCACCCGGCATAATTATAATCTGTGGTGGGGTTCTACTAACTACCTCCGGCATTTCCCAGGATAGTTATTCTCAACAAGAATACGTTGAAAGATCGAAAGGAAATATTCGACATTCATTCATCTATTTTTTTTTTAGAACCGTTGCGTTGACTGCACAATCTTAACGAAGCACACCAAATCTGGCCAAGTATGTGTCAGCTTTCAGTTAAGTTGAAAGCCAGTCTATGTCTTTTAAAGTAGCATTCAAAGTTTCTAATTCCTTTGTCTTACGAGCAATGGAGAAGTAATATAAAAGTGAATGCTGCCATAAAAATTAAATTTTGGTTTTGGTATGGAACAAACAGAATTAAGGAAAACTCAGATTCAATAACGCACAAACAAAAATGGTTGAGAGTACGAGCACAGATCCACCCGGCCTGGCTTCTAACCTCAGTCATAAAATTTTGGAGCAAATTTGAAAAAAAAGTGGAGTAAATACAAAAATACCGGAATAGAATTGGAAAAATAAGAAAATCTTTACTTTTTCTTTAAAAATGTTTATTTTAGTAGAGGGTGGGCCATGGTTGTGAACACTTGACAGAAAGGCAATATGAAGTCTGAACATAGTTGAGAATTGTTGAGAACTTAGTTCCAAAGTGAGTGCTCTGTACTCTGTAGTCCAAACATTGCGTTTTTGGAAAGAAGTTTTGGCCGAAAAAATATACCAACAATTTGGAAACGATTCCAATTTTAAGACCAATATCATCCCAGCAACCCATGAGCTACACTCCAAAGCCATCAACAAGGTCTTGGAAAATTGGATTGGCAAGTAAATGATTGAAATGAGCTAGGCCTAGAGGCTCCCAGAGTTTCGCTTCGCCCTCTTTTTCTTTTTTATTTATTTAGTTATGCTTCCAATCAACGGTTAAGGTTTCCAAAAAGTTCTGGGGTAAGTCTCAACAAATGTGATCGTTAGAGTAGATTTTTTTTGTTTGCCCCTCTCTCTCTCTCCTTCCTCTACTCTCTATCTCTCTCTCTCTCTCTCTTTCTCCCCCTCCCCCTCCCCCTCCCCCTCCCCCCTCTCTCTCTCTCTCTATCCCTCCCTCCCTCTCCCTCTCTCTCTCACTATCTCTCTCTCTCTCTCTCTCTCTATATATATATATATATATATATATATTCTTTCTCCCTCTCGCCCTCTGGTCCTCTCTCTTTCTCTCTTTCTTTCTCCCTCTCGTCCTCTCTCTCTCTCTCGCTCTCTCTCTCTCCATCTCTCTCTTCGTTTCTCTCGCTCTCTCTCTCTCTCTCTCTCTCTCTCTCTCTCTCTCTCTCTCTCTCTTTCTATCTCTCTCTCTCTCTCTATCTATCTATCTATCTATCTCTTTCTCGCTCACTTTGTTATTTTCATTTTCTTTTCTACCCCCCCCCCCCCTCCCTTCCCTTGTCTGTCTCTATGTCATTCTGCTAATTCATTTCATTGTGTTTATTTCCCCCCCTCTCAGTAATCACCTTCTACACTTCTACTGTAGCTTAAGTCCAATATGATTTTGTTCTTCAGATTTGAATTCAGTCCAGTTTAGCACTGTTTTCCACCATCACTATTACTACCAAATATTTCTATTTATTTATCATTCAATTGGTCGGTCAGACTGTGTAGCAAATCTAAAAGTACATAAATCAACAATTTCAAAGTCCAACCATATTGTAATCATCATATGAAATCATTTAACGATGCTCTAAATAGCTCGCTAACACATAACGAATCAGCCCGCAGTCGCTGAGACATTACACCCAAAGAATAAAAAGTTTCATACCAATTACACTTTAAATAGAGCGCAGAATGCCTATTAAGTTTATTTTTCAACGAAAACCGATAGGATTGGATGGCAGCACCAACCAATCGCAGCCACTTAAATTGCAAATTAAATTATAATACGGCCCCAAGTGTACGACACGATAGACGAAATAGACGCCAAACATCGACGAACGACGCCGACGTAACGCGACTGCGCTGTATACTCAGGTTCACTTCTACTCTACCGGCTACGCTTCTCTCACTCAAATCACAGCGATAAAATTTCCATAATTTAACTCGAGTTAGACATCAGTCGGTATAGGAGAGCTTGCGATTGCGAGTACCACTTTCAAGTCGTTTAACATATGTTTTCATTGAGACATGCATGCATACGCTTAATCATGGTCGTGCTTGGTATTTGTGGTGTATTTTTATTTATTTGAATGTATATTCTTTGAACCTCTGAATAACTCAAATTGCGAAAATTGACTGCGAGCAGCACAAGTCGAACTTTAAATTTATGTAAATCACTTGGCAAATGTTGTTTTTGTTTTTTCCATACATATTGTTGTTCATTTACGTAGCTTGTGTGGGGTTAATTTTGAGGTGAAAATGCTTAAAAATGGAAAAATATTTCAGAATGTATATCTACTACCATCCCAATATAGTAAGCCATACATCAAGGCAAGAAGTTTTTTCCCAAAATGTATGTTTTTGTTTTTGACAGGGACATAAATAAATAGATAGATATAAGCTGATAATGGGGTTGAAAGTGGATTTACTTTTAACGGAAATAGAAGGTGAAAAGGTGGTGTTTTGATGAACTCTGTACGAGGAGAGACTTTAATTTCCGGAGCAGTTGATTTTGTCTTCGTTTTGTTTTAATTAAATTAAAATATTCAATACCAATTCAAACTGAAAGAGAAATGCTAACCGAGAACTCTCTTTTATTTCAGATATTGTTGAAACTATGCTTGCAAGGAAACTGCAGTAAATCGCAAACAATTTAGTTAAGTAAAAAGGTAAGTACGCAAAACACAACAGAAGTACGTCGTAGGTATATACTCGACATTATTATTTTGTATGTAAGAAAATTAAAGACGTTTCTCGCGTTTGCAACGGATGATATTAAAATTAAAATTTTTGTAATAAAGTGAAATTTTTGATGAAGCTTCAAAATTTCAATTTCATCAAATAGCAGTGCGTTAAATTAAACGTTTATCTTATATGATCGCGGACATCTAGCCTATGAGCTTCTATGGCCTGTATGTAGATTTAGCTAAAAGTTGACTTGCATATGAATTGTTATGTTTATTTGTTTTGAATTTGTTTGTATACTTCCTACACTTTTTGCTAACCTGAGTCGCATTTCAGTCGGAATCGGAAGTAAAATGATTTCCTACCTACCAACTACCCAACTCCAACCTTAGGTAGCTCGCTGTGTATTGAAAACATATGCGTTAAGCTAAGATAAAGTTACCACTTACCAGTATCAAGTGGGGTTGGGTGGGTTTCATTAAAGAGTTTAAAAAATCAATATTAAGTTTTTAAGACCAAGTAATTCGAGCTATCGGGTGTGGTTATTTATGTTTTTTTTTTATGCAAAGAGAACTGTTAATTAGTTTTTCCCTTCAAATGCGTCGTCAAGCAGTCTAGAAACAAGTTTGTGTTTATAACATTTTTTTCTCAGATATCAAATGATTCCAGTTAGAGAGATCGGATGGAGCCTTCCGTTAGCGAGGATCTAATTTTAAATGAGTTTTCTTGTGCTCATATTTAGTAGCGGCTTAACTCACTTTGTCAATTTTTCGAAAGTTTTTTCGCTGCTCTCTAGACTTTAGCTGAGAATTTTTATCTGTTAAGAAATTCGACTTATCTCAACGAGATGGGGTTTTTAAAAATGTATTTTCAAAAAGGCAGAAGTTCTGTTTTTTTTCACAGATAAGTTGTTCTAAAATGTTTATTTGATTCGGTTTTGACACTAGCTTCTGTGTATTTTCATGGTGCCCTGGCGAAATGGTAAGCATATCTACGTTTTACGTGGGAGGTATGTTGCTCGAATTCCAGAAACATCAATCGCCTTTCGCGTGAAAGTGGCAAGTCCTCCGAGAGTACTTAAATATTGCCATGAAAAACGCTCTCTACAACTTAACCGTTGGTACACTGATGGTTCAAAAACTAATAACGGTGTAGGTGCAGGGATTTTCGGTACCAACTTCAAATCATCTTTATCCCTTGGTAGCACAACAACTATCTTTGAAGCAGAGGTAATAGCTATAGAATTCTATATTAAGGAATGCATTGGAAGAAACCTCCGAAGATCACGCATTCTAATTTGATCTGACAGTCAGGCAGCCCTAAAGGCCCTTTCCCCAACCAAAATCGATTGCAAACTAGTTTGGAACTGCCTTACATTCCTATCTCAATTAGCCACCCATAATAAAATCACTCTTTCTTGGGTGCCTGGACATGAAAGTGTACAGGGCAACGAGAAGGCTGACTGCCTAGATAGACTTGGCTCTCAATCCTAATTCGAAGGCCTCCCTTCTATGGTCTCCCAATCAGTAGCATTTATCATAAACTGCTTATCTGGGAACCCACACCTGGAACAACTGCCAGGTGTGGATTTTTGAAGGGAAAAAATCGGCTAATTTGCTATTGTAAAATATTAATTATCAACAAATTTGAAAAAGCCTCAATATCTTGTAAATTATTTACAGAAATAGTGTTCAAAGTTTCAAAAGGATTGGTGCAGTAGTTTTGAAGTTATAAGGGGCACCAACTTTTGAAAAGTGAGTTGTGAGAGAAACGCTTTTGTTTAGTTTTGAACACTAAAAAACACTATACCGACAGCTATAAAAATATTCGTAACGTTGTCAGTTTTGCTCCAATCTACTTGAAATTTTGACACAATGTTCTTAAAATATTAGGCATTCATTAAAAAAAAAAACTGCAAAAAGAATTTAAAAATGTGTATAGTTTTAGTTGAACATCACTGCTTTCTGCGTCTTAATATAAACTTCTGCTTTACGTTGGTTATTAACATACTCTATAAATATTTGATTTGTATAACATACAAGAGTTTATTATCACAATAAAATTAAACAGATAGGCAAATATTTTATCAACATGTACCTAAGAAGAGGGCTTAAGATCTTGGAAATAAAACAGTAGATCGAATGTTATGATTTGAAAGAGTGAAAAGATTTAATGGCTGCTTATACAAAAGATGGAATCCTTGTTAAACTGAATTGAAGTTGTCTTTTTCAGGAAAATTGTCCATGTTTTTTCAAGTTTTCTTTTATGGGGTTTTTTTCTTACAAAACTGTTCTACAAAATTATTACTTCATTCTTTGAATGGCTTTGAAGCTACTCAACCAATTAAAGTTGATGCTAGTAGAATCCTATTGACTACCACAAATTCAAACTCAGTTGACCGATCTGTTATTAAGATGCGACAAGGTTCTTATACTTATTTTTGATTGTCTGCGGAACCACTGCTTTGATCAACTCCAAATTTAATGAGATCTAAGTAAATGTTGAAATTCGGATTCCATTCGATTATACCTTTTTTTAGAAATCACATTTCAAGAAAAATTATTCGCGCACATACACACATTCATAGTCATAACGATTTGACGCTAAGAAGAATCAAATCAACTTCCTTTGATCAGTTCTTATAAACATTCGAATTATAAACAGTAATAGGTTTGGAAAGTTGAAGGGTAGCACGCATTCCAAGAGTGTTTGTCCAGTTTTGGGGTGTTTTTGATAAAAGTCCTTAAATAAGGTATTACAATTTACAACCCATTTTCGTTTTTGCGCTTTTTGCTTGTTAACCCTGGAAAGATAAAATGCACCAATTTCAAATTGTTACTTTAATTTTTATTTCATTAAATAAATAGCAGCAATGAAATAAAACGTTTAAATGGTATTTTAATGGACTAAATTAACCATTCAAAACCATTTCAACAACCTCCCCACAATTGCTTAGAAAATTAAGCGGTTTAAAGTGTATGCTTCAATTTAACGCATGCTTATCTTTAGTGTAGGAAAAATAAGCTTATCTTTCTAGGGTTCCCCGATTATGATGGTGTGATACTGACGCAACCGAAGAAAAGAAAATATAAACTTTTTTAGCTAAATTTTGAATTCAATTTTGAAAACCCTAATTGTCTGTATTAAAAATCTTCATATGGAAAAACATTCAGCTTCTAAATATTTTTCTTTTTTCTTAATTTTATTCCTTTACCATTGAGGCAAACTCTAAATACAATTGAACGATGCCTATACATATTTCAGAAGCAATACTTTTTCTTCTTCTTTTGCATTCCGAGTATCGTTGTCTCGAAGAGACTTCCCCTCTTATTTGCTTAACACTAATGATCCGCCTGTGGGATATGCCGAAGTAATACTTGTAATAAAATAATACAATGTTTGGGCTATTAGAACGGATTGTTAACCTGCACTGAACTTTGAAGTTGGCAATCATAACTAGCGTTTAATTATATTCCAAGTTGACATTCCGTTTTAATAACCTACACGCTTACTGCAGAAATAGCAAATTTGACTTTCAGATTCATCATACTTTTGCCATTATCATTTTTTGCCTTCTATAAAAATGCAAACTTAAAGCGTAGTAAATTCAGTTCAACATATACACCTGAATGAAATAAAGAACAATTATTTCCGGAAACACCTATATGGCACACCTCCTCAGTTTTCCAATTTCAAATACGAATACTTATCTCTGATTAGACACATATAATCATCCTGCCATTAGTTGTATGTTTGCCAAAGCTGTTGTTGGTATTATGCCAACTGACTGTGATGAGGAGAAGGAAGCCAACATTGAGTTCAACCACAGCAATATATCATTGGGATGAAGAAACGCCTTTTCTTTCCAACAGAGATCTAGTTCTATTCCCGATCCCGATCCCGAGTTGTTTTATGAGGATCATCCATATTTGAGTTGCAGCAACTGAGTGTCTGATTGTTTGTTGAGAGCGAACGGATTAAGACTGACTGCTGACCTAGGGTTGTTGTAGTATGTACCACATTTGCAATAGAATACATTTTAAAATAAATTAAAAAATTTTCACCAAGAAAGATCTTCTATCAAAGCAATTGTGGGCAACTTTTCCTACAAGCGTTTGAGCTTGAGTATATAATGGTCCTTTGGTATATTAATCGTTCTTAAAGTTATTTTGATATTATTTCGCGAATACCACGATTAGTGTTGCCACTAGGATGCAATAGTATCCCGGGAAAGTATTCGGAAATACAATTTTTTTGAAAAAGACTTTTTCACATCTATCATATATTTTACTTATTTATTACACGGGTATCAACTTTTGCGAAGAATTGTCAATCCTCCGAGAGTGATTGGACACTGTTATGGAAATGGTTTTCCAACTTAGCCTTTCGGAATCGTCCCGAGGTTTCCATAGCTTTGTTGTGCCACCCTTTTTGTCTATTTATTTTAATATTATTAGTTTAACTTTTCTTTTATTATTTTTGATACACTCTCCTCTATCCCGGAGTGAGTGAACACGTTTTTGTATCTAGTTATTTATTAAAGTATTTTAATTCTAATGGCAACCCTTTGAGGTGTCAAAAAGGCTGGGTTTCTGCTTTTCTAAAAGCGCTAAGCTTATATTCCCCTGAAAATCATCTTCTTTTTTTTAGAGAAATGCAACCCGGTTCGTTGTCTGAACTTACCCCATCAAAAACCTAGTGCTACTTTGAAGCGAGTAGAGGGCAAACCCAAGGCTCAAAAAACACTCAATTTTATATGGTGATTTAATGTTTTCAAATAACTAGACCAAATGGCAAACCCAAGGCTTCCGCGAACAAAGCTGTCCGTTGAGCAGCCGACAAACTAATTATACTCGGGCCTCTGTCGAAAAGTCGATTGACAACCAAATGAGTGTCTTTCATGAAGACTGTGAACTTCATTTTGATGATTTGACCCATTCTAGTTCCCAGAGTAATACCAGATGTGTTTTGATTAAACAAAATGTCAATTGACAGATTATCAACCCGCTCGCAATCACAGTCATGCTTAGGTTTTCATTTTTAATACGAATTCTTATACTGAAAAAATATCGGAGATAACAAACAAAAGCTAGAAAAATATCGTGCTCTTAAGATATAAACTTCTGAACGTTCTACTCTTCGAATCGAAAAGGATTCGATTTCAAAACCAAATAATTTTTTTGAAAATCAGGGGTTTTAAATTGGTAGTGGTCCTCTGTTTCGACCACTTGCTGACTTCATCTGGCTAACTAAGCCATTCAGAGTTTGCAATTAAGCGATGGAGGCAGTACATGTGTCAGTCAGATATTTTGGATCGTCAAGGAATGAATGAATGCTTCGGTTTTCAGTGGAGAGTATTATGACATGAACAGAGGAGGTATTAGATGATCTACTCTTCCTTTTCGGCCATGCAGCTTCTGCATTGAAGTCGTTTCAGAAAACGCGTGTACACCTGTAAGACAGAGTCCGGTTTCATACCAATTACAGAGCTAACTAAGATGTTTTGAAAAGATCTGCACAATCGCTTACCAGGTGGTAGATTTTTTCCACTCATAATTTGTTTTCTCTATGACATCTTTCTTGAGCATTTTCTTACACATTGCGGTTAGTATATCATTTTTCATCGTGAGATTGGAAAGGTAGTTCGATTTCTGGGAATTCATCGACTTTGCAGTATTCCGGGATGTCTCCACTTCCCGGCGGCACACAAAAAAGGTTAATGTTTAACTGTTCTGCCGTTTCTTTGAGAAATAGTGGCAGTTTCGAGCGATTACTGCGTTCGTGGTGCAAACCAAGTTGACATTCTTAACAGTTGCTGATATTCAACGTGGATAAAATTAAATAAATAAATATAAATATATAAACTTTAAGGGCGTGTTTTGGGGATGGAATAAGAAACCAACATTTAGTCTGTCTATACACAACGATGGTTTTTGAGCTACATGTGTAAAAGTGAAGTGAAACACCCCTCAAAACTACTTTGTCATCTCATAAAGATCTTGATGGAGTCATGGCTTGCAAGTTTTTTCCAAATTTAATTGCCTATGGTGTTGTCAATGTGACTTGTAATTAATTCGAATAAATTCAAAATATTTGATTTGTTTAGTGATACTGGCTGAATTTCCATTTTTTTGTATTGATTTTATACAAATGTCTCCTAAAGAGGTGAAAAAGTTGTGAATGAAGAAACCCCATTCCAGACCTCTTTTTCATGTAAAGAATCCTGTTCAAGTTGTCGAAATTTGCGTTTGCTAAAAAAAATGCCCTGCAAATCCAGATGATCTCACGAAACACGATTCGATTTTCAAACTAATCCAGAAGCCTATTTTAATCGTGAGCCTCAATAATTGCGTCAAGCCTTTAAAATCCTTCAGAAGTGTGAATCTTTGATAAACAGAAGAAGCCCAAACTTTCAATTCAATTGATTTTTTAAAATAAATTTTTGGCCGTTAAGTGTGAATATAAAACTCGGGTTTTGGGGTTGAAAGCCCACCCTCTGTCTTTCACCCATAAAAAGAAAATCTAAGTACATTTTTTTCTTAGCGCTGATTATGTGTTAGTTTTAGTATAGTCCTTTGAAAATAAATTCCAATTTTGTTTTTATTTTTTGAATATGCTCTCCATCTGGCAGTAGGCAGTCCCAATGCATAGTGATTCTAAAACTGTCTTATAATTCACTATACTTCTTCTTGAATAGATCTGTTTTGTGGTTTGAATTCGACTCAGTCAACTGTGATAACATCATGCTCTAAAAACACGCTGTGCTTTCTTTATTCTCGCTTGAAGTCTGTACGATTATTATCTGCCTTAAGTCATCCATAAAATGCATTTTGAAATTGCAGCGCCTTCGTATGAATTACGAACGAAGTCGGATGACTACGACTGACGCGACTCGACGTGGAGCTCGTTGTTCGGTTTATTGTACAATCATTCTGCAATTTATAATTGGCGGTTGATGACATCCTTTTTTTTCTTGCTTAGACTGAAGCCAGTTAGGCCACGTTTGTAGCTTTGGCACTCTCTCGTATGATGATGGGCCCCCGAAATGATCCCTCCATTGCATTGGTTTGTCTCTATGATGCTAGACACATCATCTACTTCAGCTCACCGGCACTTCCCCACCCCTTCGTTACTGAGTAAACCACCAAAATGCAAATGAGTTGCTGTAGTACTGCGGTACTGGTGCCACATTTGTTCGGATCTCCTTTTTGTGAATTCCAATCGCGAGATAATAGTCTTCGTAGGCTTGGTGCATTTCTAATGCAGTGATCCGCAGATCCATAGATCATAAGTTAGAATCGTGTTCTCTGTGTGTCTGCCTCTCCCCCTTTATGTTTCCATTACATTTCTCCTATCTCTTCTGTCAACTAAGTTCATAATTTCATTGGTGTGTGGCTTATGTGAATAAATTGTTAATTACAAATACCGAATGTAAATTGTTGGTATTGTCGCTTCTGTCCATGTTTTTTGTAGTGATGTCGAGTTGGTTTGCTCAATTTATGTTTGATTTTATTACTTTTGAGATAGGTTTACGAGCTTGTGTGTGTCATAATCATTTGAATAAGGCGCATAATGATGATTAATCAATATGCAATATCATTTTATCATTTGCATTTGCAAGCTACTATTGCATAGTGATGAGCTCGACAACGGCATCGAAGAGGTTCTACTGGGGTCATGGGAAGGAAAGTGTAGGTTCCTTTATGATGTGTGGTGGAGTATTTAGGCTTTAACCCTTAACTGATGTGGTGAAATTTAGTTGCGTATCTAATGAGGTGGGTCCATTGGACCCAGCTTTTTGACAGTGATAAAAATTAGACAAGTTTACATTTTTTCTTAAACATTTTTATTTTAACTTAAAAAAGGATCATTTGCAAAGGTATTTAAGGAAATAAATAAAACCAGGAACTTCATTTTCAACATAAAATTTTCACATAAAAAATTTGTCTTAAGACATAGTAAAAAAAAAGGCATTTCTAAAATGCACATTATAAATACAAAAAAAAAACAAAAACAAAAAAGCAAAAAGTCATTTTTCTTTAAGATAAAATATCATTCCTTAGTATTTTCACCAAAAAAACTCAAATACTTTAAAAACAAAAATTTTGACACCCATCAAATTTGGGGCTTAAATGCATGATTTGCATACCTGCTGGGAGCATGCTAGGCAAATAGGCTGTGTGCATTTTGCACATAAATGAACTGTCTTTGCTTTTCTATTCGGTGGACAGAAAAAAACACCCTTTTCTTTTATTTTTATTTAATTTGGCGTTTTTGTCATTGCCTGTTGCTAGAGCCGTTTCAGCGGGTTCAAGCCAAAAAAAAGTTACGTATCTACTGACGTGGGTCCAATGGACCCACATGCATGCTGTAACTCACCGAAGGAGAGGATATCGAAACACGTCCTTTCGTATTCAAACACGTCCACTTATTGTAGGAAGGTATCTAAAAGCGCAGGTATCTGCGATTATCGCAGCGGTTGCTGTACATGTTTGAAAATTGAATGTGGGTCCAATGGACCCACCACATCAGTTAAGGGTTAAGTGTATTTGAAGTTTATTTTTAGTACATATATATTTTTCAAGTACCTATAAAATGAGCTCAAGCTGTCGTTCAGTTGAGACTGATTAAGAGAGCATCAAACATTGAAGCGAATATTTGAATGTTTTCACGACGGCGATGATTTGTAGACCAATACCATCACAGTTACTTCTTTATTATGAAATAAATTTGACTAATGATGGAGAATGATAGCGGTCAGGTTGCGACACGAGCGGTTGGTTAAAATACGTAAACCTCTTAAAGAGTTTAAAAGAAATAAACAGAAAAACTAAGTCATATTACCAAAAAGCTGAAATTTGGAAAATGTTTATATAAATTCACTATAATATTAGATCAGAATATAAAAAAGTAGCACATAAGTACAAAAAACAAATGAATTTATCTCAAACCTACGTATACGTTGTTCTAACCCTTTGTTGCTAGTGGTTTAGCGGGGTACCGGGTACCCACACATTAAATATTTTATTTGCGATTATAGGTAGGTACTATAAGGCAAGTTTTGCAATCGTGTAGAAAAAATTTTGAAATAAAAATTGAATATGACGATGATGATAGAGAACACGAAAAAGGTGGATCCTGCAATTCTGTCTGTCTGTATGCCTATCTGTCCGTATATCAGTGGCGAAGCGTCCATATAAGTCGATTATTTCCGACTTACCTTTTGAAATTCACATCCGAAACATCTTAGACTTCTGGCAACATGAATCAAACTTAATCATACACATGAACTCGCTGCCAACATTTTTTTAACAACTACCACTCTGCTTTCCGTTTTATTCTACACACATGTTGGCTCTTCAATTCACTCCATAAACAAACACAAAACTTTAGCAACATACAAGGTAACCCCAAATATTACGTCTTATAAAACTTGTTGCTGGATAGCATTGTATATATAATTTATAGTAGAACCATTTGCCGATTTAAGAATGTTTTGTTTTTAGGGCACGGAGCGCTGCAGTCGCCTGTAAAAAACGTAAAAAAAATGCGAGTCGTCTTGTGGAACGTATTTAAAAGAGAGCCAGATAAATGTTTTAAGAGACTGATCATATGGCAAAAATATTTAAGCGGGATTCGTGATGTTGTGATTTTGTTTTGGTTCTCATTTGTGGGGGTATGTGTAAAGTTCCTTGGGAAATTACATTTGCTTTGAAGAAAGTGGTGTGAGACATAAATATAAGTATATTTTTGCGATTCTTCTTTTCTTTCGATTGAAATTACTTGCATAAGGAGCAAATAGCAACGTTGGATTGTTTCACTTTGGAAATTATTCCAATTGCGTTGAAATACGTTCATACCTATTGAAATGAATGAAAGGTGGATTTTTGCAGTAGGTACCTGTTTCAAATTTATGTATTATGAATAATTTCAAACGAAAATCCAATAACCATTTATTTTAGCACAACCTGTTACTAGTTCTAAAATACTTTGGTAGAGATATTTGCCAGTTGTTAGACTTTTAAATCAGATAGGTTAACGTTGATAATACAAAAATAAAAACGTATTTTTATTCGTCAACGACGTTCACATTAACTATTGTTAGATAGACAATTTGGGAAAAGTAAAATTCAGAATTAGATTCAAAACTATGCAGAAAATATACAAATGGGTATTGAAAGAGTAAAATTTATAGGTAGGTAGGTATCTCCTTTCGTTCATACCGAGTTAGAGTTTATTTTTTTTTTTTTAATTGGGTAGACTGTAGACATCTCGATGGACGAACTTAAAATCATTTCAGTCAGTAGGTATATTTGCAAACATACGTTAAAAAACTTTATTTATTTTTGGTATGTTTTTGAATGTTATAGAATATAGCTAATATTTGTGTGAATGAAAAATACTCACTTTAAATGAGAATATCATATAATCGATTTCGTTTTAAGCTGCAGTTTTTTTATTTGGGATAATTTTTAGTACGCCGACTGATACCTACATAGATGGCTCCAGTAACCATTTTTTTCAAACAGAGTTTACAGTTAGCACGTCAGCACTGTCAATAAGCTTACCCTTGAACCCAACTTCAGATGTTCTGTTAAACTTCTGTTCATTTCGATTCTTAACACAACAGCTTACCATTAAAATTCAAGTTCTTCCGCATTTATCAACCGTTTTTATTTTTCAAAATTTAAACAGTTGCAATTTCAAATTGGTTTGAAATATTAGAGTTTTATTTTTTTTTTTTTAAGCTTGGATTACAATAAAACACACCAGTTACAAAAATAACAAGTCTCGAAAACTGATAAAGTAACAGAAAAGTATAAATAAATTATAACAGAATTTTTCAGTTTTAATTGATTGATTAACACAAAACTAGAGCTTTTAGTTACACTTAAAAATATTCAAGAATTAAATATATTTTTTTTCAGCTAATACTTATTAAAAAATTGATATATAAAAATCAAGTAACTATGTAGAAATACGTCTGGTGGATAACGATCATCAATGGTTTCCGTCTGTCTGTCGAAAGAGGACCTTAGTTTGACGTACACCTGTTAATCAAAAAAAGAGATGTCGAAACTTTTGGTTAACTTTTTGTGAAATCATTAAAAAGCAAGTTATTTTTTTGTTGAAAAACAATAGCATGCAAAAAGAAATGTATTTTTTTCCAAATCACCTTAGGGGGTCGTTCAAGTATTACGTAAGCAGATTTATTCCAACTATTGATTACAATTATTGATATTTGTCAATTAATGTATTTTTTTAATGTTATATTTTTATACTTGTAATTTTCAAAATAAATAAACAGATTTAAGATAGAAATTTTATTTTACTAATAGGTACGGTATTCAACATAGAGTAAAGGAAAGAAAATATAAATCAAAGACTTCCCGGCCCCCTGTAGTGCTTACGTAATACTTGAACGGTCCCCAGGAGGTAAAATACTAGATTCGTATTTTTTATAGAGGTACCCCAGTAGGCCTAATCCCCTCTAACTACATTATAAATAGCATATAATATTGCACATGCACTTAATAACTAAAGCAGTTTATTATAAAATAATTAAATTTAAGAATAAAAAATTAAATATACATATATATAAAAATAAATATAAAAAAAAAATATTATTCAAATCAATATTAAATAGCGAGCATAAACAAAAAATAGCACGTATCAAAATAACAAGTAACATAGGATATAAAGATTCTTAAGATAAGAAAAATAAAAAATACTGTATTGAATTCAATATTGCACATGCTTACAATAAAACAAAAATAAAAGCAAAGGAAAAAGTTAAAAAATTGCAGAGTAATATACAAAGCAGTAGACTTAAATACAGAACTTTACAACTAACTCCGTTTATCACTTTTTTATCACAATTCTTATCACTGTATCACTGTATCACTTTATCACAATATCACTTTATCACTTTATTACTTGATCACATTACCACTCTATCACTTTATCACAGTATCACTTTATCATAATATCACTTTATCACTTTATTACTTGATCACATTTTCACTCTATCATTTTATCACTTTATCATCATGTGTTGCTTTAACATAGACTTTTTTTGATTTGATTTCTGATTCATATCTTTATTGATTTTTCTCAGCGCGAATTTTATAAGTCCGATGACTATATATCGCAGTATTTGATCAAGGTGGTCCTCCGTTGGGCAGCTTGTTGCCAAGTTGTTTTGGGCCTTGAGTTCCGTTACCCAGTACGCAATTATGTTCTCATAATGCATTGTTTCGTGGAATTTTTTGTCAAAGTGGTCCTTGATGGATCTAACCATTCTCTCAAGGCCGACTGATGGAACAGTAAGTGATCCGAATTCTGATTCATTATTGGCACTTCTGTAAGCTCTCAATTGTATCAAATAGGTAGCCTCTCTTTCCTTATTTGATTTATCCACCATAAACTCATTGCACTCCTTGCACTTCAGTTTATCTTCCAGTTTTTTTGCTGCAAAGCCCGCATAGTACAGCGCTGCTGCTCTTTGCATTTTCTCTGCGCTTGTATATACCTCCAAATCATCATCATCGTCGACATCATGCATTTCCTCATCAATTTTGTGGACATCAGAATCATCATGGCTTTCTTCATCAATTTCGTAGACCTCAAATTCTTCGCTTTCTTCAGCTTCAATTTTTCGCAGCAATTTTTCAATAAAATCTTCATTGTTATCTTCCATCGCTTTTTCATTGTTGTCTGTTCTTGGAGTCCCTTCCAACTCCTCATCAATTTCGTAGACCTCAAATTCTTCGCTTTCCTCAGCTTCAATGTTTCGCAGCAATTTTTCAATTAAATCTTCATTGTTAACTTCCATCGCTTTTTCATTGTTGTCTGTTCTTGGAGTCCCTTCCAACTCCTCATCAATTTCGTAGACATCAAATTCATCGCCTTCTTCAGCTTCAATATTTTGTAACAAGTTCCCAATTAAGTCGTCTTCCAAAGGCGCCTTCGTATTATATTCTTCATCATCTTCTCTTTTCTTTTGGTTGTACCTTGATTCCTCATCTTTTAACAGAGTTTCAGCTCCAGCATCTTCATATCCGGAAGTTTTTGCTGAGCTGAAGTTGTGGAACATGATAAGTTTAATATTCCTTATCAGTCTTAATGTCGAAGGGTTTTGTTCGTACGATCCTCTGTTTGATCGCACCATGGAGAATAAATTTTCAGCGACGTCCGTATTGAGGTGAGCCAGAAGGAGATACTTTTGCTCATCGCTTTTTAAGTATTCCCACATTTGCTCTATTCCGAGCAAAGTTTGTTGCAGTCCTTTGAAACACGGAGGAATTGTAACTGTGCTGCTAGACCTCCAGTTGGATATCCATTGTCTTGCTTCTCTTAGCCCATCCAGTATACCAGTAAAGTCTGATACAACTTCCTTGTTGGGATTTCTGGAATACAACTGGGTCGTGTTGAAGTTGTCGAACAGGTCATTCATTTTTTTAATGAAGGTAGCTGTTGACAATGCTACTTCTCTCTCTTCAGGAGTTTTGTAGCAGTTGGATCTAAGCGCGCACAAAATTCCAGAATAAACATTATTACTGAAAACTTGTGTGGCTAACCTTACTGATAATTTGTCGAAGTCTTTAGGGTCAATATGAGCTCTTTTTAGTTTGAAGCATACTTGGAAGACCCCTTGACAGTCTTCCTCATATAGCTTCTTTATAACATTCCAGTCGATCCAATCCTTGCCGATCTGTATCTTATGTTTAAGAAGAATGTTGCGCACGCTCTTGAAAAGGTGCGGATAATCGAATAGCAGGAACACTTTTTTTTGTTCTATTTCAATGTACGGTTTCTCTGCCATATTCGGTGCAAGTTTTAGGTAAGCCGAAACGTTGCTGGCTCCCTGATCACATGATGTTGCCACGATGTCTAGACCACAGTCCATTACTGATTTTATCAGTGTGGGAAGCATCCTCGATAGCGTTTGTCCATTCGGGGCTCCGACGTAGTAAGCAATGGTCTGCTTCCAGTTCTTGTTCAAACCTCTAAGGGTGAACACCATTACTTTGGAGGCTATTATGTTGTTTCGTCCAAACTCTCCGAAATCTTGAAGCCCGTAAATTAAATCATCCTTTGTGTTGAGCTCTAGCTCTTTCTTTATATAGATTTCGTCAAAGAGCAGAACACATTTTTTTTCCATATCAGGCATCTCCTTGGCCTTTGTTGTTAGCATATCCGCTAGATCCTGCGTAAATCCTGTTCGTTGGCGTCTTTCCGAATGCCAACGGTGAATGGTACTTACCGCTGGCATTGTAAATCCGGTTCCCATTAGATGGACATAGCCAGAAGGCGATTTGTAATGTAACTTCAAATACAAATCTTTTTCTTCTGGTTTCCAGCTTGTACGGCCTTTATGGAAACATTGTGTTGACACAAAAGTTCGAACATCTTCGGTTCGATCTTTTAGTGTCTTCAACACAGTCTGTTTTATTAAGTGATCCGTTTTATTTTTCAAATGGTATTTGGATCTGCGCGTGTGCTTGCAAAGTATATTGCGAGCTACTGCGCGCTTCGATACCATTTGAGACCTTGCCTTATGGGCGTAGGCATAATACCCAGACTCAATACGGGAGGGGGTTATGGGATTGTTAGAATCCTCATTGCCAAGGGAATACGAGTAGTATCCTGGCGAAGGAAATTGAGAAGGAGAGATCGGAACGGATAGATCTACTTCTCCTAGAGAAAAATCTCTGGCAAAGTTACGGGTCGCGGACGATGCCAGGTTTTCAAGGGAGCCGCATGGGGAAAGCTTATACGAAGGCTTTTTGAATCTATTAAAAGACGAAGTAGTTGCAGCTTGTATAGGAACTTCTGGAGTATCGAACGTTAAGTTGTGACTCCGGGACGTTACCGTCGAAGTGGGGTCTCTAATGAGTGAATCTTGCATTAGAAAGCGACAAGATTCGTCACAAAGCGTTGCAGTGCAGCCACAAATCGATGTAGAAGACATCGGCAGCGCATCTTTCGTTAAACGCTTGTCGAAAGTTCTCACAAGCAAATCTTTTGCATAAAAATGCGATTCGCAAAATGAGACAATTTTTGGCAGACATGGAGTATCTGAAACATTTCCATGTTTCAACCAAACAGATCTTCTGTAATCCGAAGGGATTAAGAAGAAAGACATAGTAGGATGTGTTTGCGAAGTTGCGACGCAATCGCGGTAGAAACAATTTCTCACCATTTTGAAAAATTTAAATAAATTAAATTATAAAAACAATTTTTAATGTAAAAAAAAAAAAATAATAACGTAAAGACAAATACAAAAAATTAATGTTAGATAAATTACAAAGTACTATAATAAACTAAGATTGAATTTTCTTAAATCTAACTCTTTTGGAGCACTTCACACTTTTTGATAAGTTTTTTTTGTCAGTTTTGACACCACACCACATAAACAACACTATAATAATTTTCACCTGCACTTTTAATACTTCAAAAATTAGTCAATCCCGATCGCACGAAACTTGGGTGTTCGAAACAAATCTACCCGATACACGAATTTTAAAATTTCGAAGAGTTAGCAGGGAAATATGATTATTTTGATTAATAATAATAATAATAATAGTAATAATAATAATAATAATAATAATAATTATAATAATGATAATAAAAACAATAATGGAAGTAGATGCTAAAAAAAGGATGTTTAGAAAAAAATTAATTCAATATGTTTTAATTAATGAAATATAAAACGTTCGGAATTAACGATTTGAAGCTTTTACAAAAACTTAAATCGCTAATTGCAACGCACTTTACCCAAATACCAAATATCACTTCAATTTATTGTCTAAGTGTATATATTTGCGTTGAACTTTCAGCTTTGATAAGCACTTTACACTATATCAAATATCACTTTTTTGTTTCTTGTCCAAGTGTATATTTGCTTTGATTTTTCTGCACTGCACTGAAAATATCAAATAGTTTTCACTTCACTTCACTTCACTGTTTTACAACATGAAATAATTTTTGGAAACGTTAATCAAATAATAATCAGACTGATACAGATCACTTCTGAACACAATGACTTCTATTCAATTATAATAAATTGTAACGACCGAAAGTAGCACCTTCCTACTTTTAACCGCCAAAATTTACTTATTAGTATATTAAATACATAGAGCTTTATGATATGAACAAAAATACCATAAGGAACCAAACACTATCACCAAAACTTATATCAATGCAAAATGCAATATAACTTACCTACCCCTATCGCTAAAATATACACCTACCATACTAACCCACATAAGGAAAAGCATCAAGCAAAACAAGGAAGGTCAGTTCTCCTTTCCTTAAAAAGTGTATATTTTGCTTTTCTCATTACTCGATCCATATCGTCCTATTCCTGTCTGCCTAACTATACCATACAATACATGCAAACTTAAAAACCTCTTTTCTTTGTGCTTATATTTTCCTTTTAACTTGACTCGGTCCATATCGTGCTGTCTGATTATGAAAAAAAGCATACACATAAAATACATGCATTATGCATACTTAAAATCAGATCTACGCTTTCCTTTTTGCTGTGTACAGCTGATCAGAAAGAGAACTCAATGTTTACAAATTGAATTTACTCTTTCAAATCCTAGCATCCACAAATATTCTTCTCCTTCTTCTTTTCTCTCTGTAAAAATTTTGTGTGGAACTTGTTAGTTCGTTTTTAGGGCTGGTGGTGCGCCACCAGTCAAAAAGTCTACATAATCCTACTATAGTTTTTATATACAATGCTGGATAGAACAAATTTGTGTTCTCTCCTCTTTTTTCTTTTACCAAAAAATATGACGGTAGAACATCGTCTTATTTTCTTCCATAAGAAAGCATGTATTGAACAGAGAAGAGCCTAGCGCTAGGCACCTCTCTGTTCAATACATGCTTTTTTATGGAAGAAAATAACCCGGTGTTCTAGCGTCATATTTTTTGGTAAATCTGTTGTTTGTTATCTCTTTGTGCTCTGAGCACGTGAATATAGCGCCGGCGCAGTAGCCCAGTACTCATTTGCAGCATTGCTTCTGCACACTTCGGTGTTTGCATGATATTGGTTTTATAAAAGAAAAAAACGCTTTCCTTCGTATTTCTTCCCATGGACACATGCTTATAAACAAAAATGTATATGGCAGGTTTGCAGGTTGAGGTAGGTCTCTGCTTGAAGAACAAGAAAATAACACGCTGGTCTCCGACTTATTTCATGAATTTGTATGTGTTTCTGCACTAGACTCATGTGTCAAAGCTCAAAGGTTGCCACTTTGATAACAAATATGCGTGGATATTAGATCTCATAGCATAAAGCATATTTTTGGGAGAAAATGCAAACTATAATTGGAATTTTTCTAGGGTGGCACAACTGGCCTAAATGAATTCAGTTCCCAATGAGCCGTATTTTATTTGAAAAACGCAGTTTACCAGCAGAACGCAGTGCAATACTTATTTAAATTGATTTGGTGCTTTTCGTGATTTTTTTAAATGTTACAAATATAGGCTTTAAAAATTGAAAAGTGCAAGAAGTCTGAAAATTTGTCCGATAGTAAGATTCAGTGGTTTAATTATGGCCTTGATATCTGTTCACTGTTACTTAACTGATTTTCACTTAGAGGAAACAAATAGTTTTAATTAGCTTAGTTCTATGAAAAAAAAAGTTATGACGCTCTACCTAATAGCTGGTTGGTTTGAAATACTTGACTTTTTGGCTTGATGCGAAGACAAACATTGCACAAAAAAAATTTTAAGTAAACTTTTTTTGTTGGTGACTAAGTTTCCTTCGAGTTACCTTTTGGAATTATTCACCCCTCGCCACTGCCGTATATGGATCTACAGCCTGACCAGCTCATCGATTTTCTTCAAATTTTGCAGTTAGTGTCTGTGGAGCAGCCTACAGAGGGGTTTTTTGGAATTGAGTCTCTAGGTGCTGAAATACTTTTTTTCGATAAGGGCTCTAACGATTTCGATAAAATTTTGTGTAAAGGGTTATTTAACGGTCTTTCTTATAATGTAAAAAAAAGTTCTTTGGAAAAAGTCTATGAACGGTAATCCCATAGTACCGTTTTTTTACCGACTTTCTCGTTATTGGCTTAAACGATGGTAGTTTAAAAAAGGTTGCAATTGATTTTTTTTTTTAATTGACACAACCGCGAACAAGTGTTTAAATTAACCCGGCGCGCGTCGCAGAGTAGTTTTTTAGTAGAATCTGGACTATTTTTCTTGTAGGATACGAAGTGTGCTCTGAAAATAACGAGGTTTTTAAATTTTCCTGGGTTTGGAGAGTCAAATGTCATAATCCTTTTTGTATTATTTGAAATAGGACGGAATTTTCAGCTGTATTTATTCCTTATACTTTGTCTGCGGCCGCAGCTAAAATTAGATGTGTTATTGTAAGCTCAGCTATTTTCATTTCTTATATGTTTGTTTCAGTCTTGGCGAACCAGGATGGCTCCACTGAGACGTCATATGCGTAAACCTGCTATTTTATTTAAAACTCACCAATTTTGGAACAAATTTTAACGCCACTCGTTTCAAACTCAAAAAAAAAAAATACTTTTGTTGAAGAATTTTCCAGACTCGGGCATTTTAGTATCATGGTTTATTTTTATAAAAAAAAAATACACTATTATTTTGAATTCTAAGATAATGTAATATGTTCACAGAGCTCTGAGATATTTTGTTTAAAGCTGACTTTATATTTATTCATACCTAAATAATCAACTAGCTTGCAAATTGGTAATTCAAGTACATACTTATCTTCCTAATCGACCGAGGGTTTCCTCATCTGCTGTAGATATAAGGTCCATGCTTCCGGGCATTATACAAGGAATTGGATGATCGAGGTCTTATAAAGGGTTACGCTAGTTTTTCTAGAGGTAATTTTATTCTTCAAATTCCTTCTTAACCCAAAATAAAAGCGATTGGCAAGAGTTATTCCCCGTTTGATCTCCAGACTGATGTTGTTTTCTTTGTTTATAGCGTATCCTTGGTAGACGAAGTCCTGTACTGCCTCGAAGTTATGTATCTTTTGTCACATTTTGTCCAATTCTTCGATTTTGTTTGTCCTTGTTAACCACCAAACAATTTTTTTCCGCTTCTGTTTCAATGCTCGCAAATGACACTATGACATCATGCCTGGTCCCATTACGACAAAATCGTCTGCGTAGGCGAGTAGTTGTGCAAACTTTTGAAAGATTGTTCCTCTGTTGTTTACGTTGAAGTTTTGCACAATCTTTTCAAGTATATCTTGTCAATGACCTTTTTCGACATCAAAGATCTTGTTGAGTTCTTTACCGACCAGCGTGAATTCTCCACAGTTATCCTGGATAGTCGTACGAGCTTTCCTGGGATGGTGAAACTAGACATGGCTCTGTACAGCATACAGCTCGTCTCTGTAAATACGGTCATATGCGGCCTTGAAATCGATAAAAAGATGGTGTATATATTATACTCTCGGATTTTTTCCAAGATCTGCCGCGTAATGTGAAAATTTTATTGATTCTGGACTTTTCTGGTCTAAAACCACATTGATATAAGGATTTATCAAATTATTGACGTGGGGTTTCAAACGTTCACAAATTAGAGCTCTATAGTTGGCGTAATTGTGAGGGTCTTCATTTTTTACGATCGGGCATTATGATACTGTGGTTTATGTTTTCTTCCGACCATATCATGCAGATCAGCTGGTGCATGATCCTTTCCAACTAGTCTCCAGCTGCCTTGAAAAGTTCGGCATCAAGGCCATCTCCACCTGCAGTTTTATTTGACATAAGTTTGCATATAGCTTAATTTCTTCTAGGGCAAGAAGACGGTATTCTTGATCATCGTCCAAGTTGAATGGGGCATTCGGCCTGACAGCGGAATTTTTGTCTTCAGTAGCGACTGTGGCTCTATTACTATGCTTTCCTGCTGGTCTTTACAGGCTTGAGTTCGGGCCTGGCCACCCTGTCATGAACTTTTTTTTAACTTTTAATAAAACTTTTGAATCTCATTCTTATCATGACATCTCTCAATTCCCTCAACTCAAACGAGAGCTTCTCATGCTGCTTCTTTTTGTTTTTCGGTATTCTTCCCTTTTTTCTCTTTGTAAATCGTGTAACACTGGTCGAAAGCAGGTGCCGTGAAATAAGGCCGAATCGACCTTATTGCCCAAAAATTGGGAATTCAACTTTCGACCTTATTACCAACTTTGGGAAATAAGGGCGAAAATCATTTTGGCACTAAATTTGCCGAAAATAGCGTTCGACTTTATTTCTCAGTTGAATTCGACTTTAATTCCATGTTTAATATTTTGCAATCATTGTTTATTAAGACTTTAACTTTTGGTAGAAAAAGAAGTGTTCTGAGGAACATTGGATTTAAGGAGTTGAACTTTTCATCCGTGGGGGGGGGGGCGGCCCGGTGCGACGCGGGCCGCCCCCTTTTTCATTCAAATATTTTCATTCCTTTTTTTGTCAAATATTTTCGTTTTTTCTTTTCGGCATTATTACCTTTTCAATGGGAAATAAGGTAGAAAAATATTGTTGTTGTTGTTTTCGACCTTATTTCCCAAAAAAGGTATTAAAGTCGATTCGACCTTATTGCCTTCGACTTTATTTCACGGCACCTCGAAAGCAGCCCTTGTAATCTTTTGCGTCAACATTTGTCGTGCAGAAAAATGTTTGGTCCCCTCCATTCCCTTTACAGGTATAGTTGTGAGAAATGCGTTAATACCCGGGCTCTCCGACCTGTTGCGTCAAAGTGTCTATTTATTTAAAATCACTACGATTCATAGTTCAGATTAAAAAATAAAAATAATGAATTCCAAAAAATATTTCTAACGTAGTAAAAAACTGAGTTTTGACAAAATTCCAAATGTGTCAATTTATTTTCAAGTTTTCTACAAAGTTTTACTATCTATACGTTTTAAATTTGAGACTATATTTTTCTTCTCTTAACGCATTTTATAACATTTTCTGCAGAACTTGTAATGACCCTGACATACGAAACTGGTATATTGAAGCGAATAACCAATACAAGAATCTGTGCTTAACAAAGAAAACTAACTTCGATAATCAACAAGCTCACTTACTAGGCCAAACCAAGACCTCAAAGGACTTTTGGAGGATAGCAAGGGAGATTAATGGTTTAAACTTTCAAATTGGTGTTGGAGTATCTGCTGATGATCTCTCTATTTACTTTAAACGTCTTCTAATAGACAATTCAAATCTAATGTTTTCGTATGCAGACCCCCTTATTTTTGATGACTTTTTAGATGGCGAGATAACAGCTGTGGAAATACAGGCTGTTATAACGAAGTCAAAAAACGGAAAGGCACCAGGCGAGGATGGTATTCCGTACGAGTTTTTCAAAAATGCAAATACAAAACTAATTGACCATTTAAAAATCCTTTATAACAACGTTTTCTCGAAAGCTGACATACCTTCATCGTTTAAGAAATCCATTATATTCCCTATCCACAAAAAGGGTTCACTGGAAAATGTAGAGAATTACAGAGGTATCTCATTCATGAATGTCTCAGCCAAGATATTTTGTGGAATACTTGTGGAACGGTTAGAAAAATGGGTAGAAGAAAAAAATATCCTGACAGATCAACAAGCTGGATTCAGAAAAAACTTTTCAACGATAGATCAAATATTTACGCTATCCTCAATTGTAAAAGCTTTCCAAGCAAGAAACAAGAAAATTTATAGCTTCTTTGTAGATTTTAAAGCCGCCTTTGACCTTGTTAATAGAAGCGCATTATTCTATAAACTGTCACAGTTAGGTCTCTCTACTAAATTTCTAAGAGTCATTCAAAAAATGTATTCTGAAACAAATGCAACAGTCTGGGATGGAAAAGACTTCTCGAAATGGTTCGAAACACAAACTGGTGTAAAACAAGGATGCCTTCTTAGTGCCTTACTATTCTCTCTTTTTATTAACGATATAGAAAAAGATCTGCCTGGTGGAATACGAATTGCTAATACGATCATAAACGTCTTGTTGTATGCTGATGATATGGTCATACTATCTGAAACTCCTGAAAACCTTCAGTTGATGATAAATCGGCTAGCCAGTTACTGCACAAAATGGGGACTAAAAATCAACACTGAAAAGTCGAAAATTATGGTCTTTTCCGGATCATCACGAGTACAAAGTGTATACAGATGGTTTTATAACGGAATTCAATTGGAAGCTGTGAAGGAAATCAAATATCTAGGAGTGAAATTGAACCAAACCTTAAAATTTGATAAACATCTAATGGATAAAGCCAATTCCTGTCAAAGCTTGTTGAATATTTCCTGGAAAAACATATTTTCAAACAAACGGATTATACTTTCAAAGAAGTACAGAATATTTGACTCTGTAGTCAAATCAACTCTTTTTTACGCTTCTCAAGTTTGGGGATCAGACGAGTACGAAGTTATCGAAAAATTCCATAGGAATTTCCTGAAAAAACTTTTTAACTTACCAATAAAATCACCAAACTACGCAATCTATTTGGAGACAGGTCTACCAATGCTTTTTACAAGTACTCTCAAATCACAAGCGGATTACATTCTTAAAATAAGTTCATATCCAGACTCTCGATTAACTAAAAAAATGCTCTCGTATGAATTGAGAAACCAAGACTGGTGGGTGTCTAGGTGGTTAGAAATTGGAAGCGGATGTGGAGAATCAATTATATTCGATCTCAACAACCAGGACAATTTGAGGTGTCAACTATATAGAACAATCCAAAAAAAAGAAGATTCCATCCGTGTGTCGTTCATTGAACAAGCCCGTAAATCAGAAACTAGAATATTGTATCCTCTCCTGAACTACAACCTGAAGGATAAGAACTACTTTAATGACAGATTCAACTACAGTGAAATATCTCTTATTTTTAAAACAAGATGTGAGTTACTCGGTTTAAATGGTACCCCATATAATGGAAGCTTCAACCAATTTTGCAATATTTGCAACCTGAAAGCGAAAGAGGACTGCTTCCACATAGTAAGTGTTTGTCCAATCTACATACCCCAAAGATTAATTTACTTCGGAAAGAAATACCTTACCCTGCAGGAGACAATACGAATTTTGAACGAGGGCGATTGGAAAAATTTAGCTAATTATATTAAAGTCATATATAAATACAGAACTTTACTAGTAACAGAATATTTTGATTAATTGTCATTGAGATTATAAAAAAAAAAAAAAATTTTTAAAGTTACATATTAAATAGTATTTTGCCAACCAAGCTGACGGCTAAGCCATAGCTTCTAAATTCATTCTTACTTTTAACTATTGTAATAGAACAATTATGAATAAATGAATTTCTTACTTACTTACTTACTTACTTACTTATAACATTTTCACAAAATTTCAGCGTCTGTGTAAAATTCTATTGCTTCATGTGCAACAGTTGAGATTTTGTCGACTTTTTGCAGCACCCCCACTAAAAAAAGAAAAACGGTACGGAGCCGTAACGAATAAGTCAGTTAAAAATGAAATTGTTGGTGCCGAATATTGATCCATGCAAAATTTTGCTAAAACATAATCCTATCAACAAAGAAAAGATCTGTCAACACTTAAATTTCATTTGATTTGACAGTTTTTTCTCCACCAGGAATCGGTCACATTCGCACAACTTGGATGCACTTGGCTGATGACTGTCTCTATATAAGTTTCGAAAACATCACATTTCGGTACTCAAAATCGCACTCCAGCAAATCGATAATGTCAATCGATTGCATTGTACTGAACAATCCAGAGCTAGTTTAAAACACTTTCCACGACATTTACTCGAAGTTGATATCTGTCGTCACTCACAACTATTGCTGCCGTAGATTGGTTTTATAAAATCCATAATCCACATCTCTGATGTATTCCTCTGGGTGCACTATGCATGGAGCATGGCATTCAATATGCCATAGCCAACTCTTCAAACGATGCATCCGCATTTGCCTCCAACTTCAGACCAAGATCTAGATACGAACCTCTAAGGCACAGCCAAAGGAAAGTCTCGTAAACATGAATTAATGCGGTTGAGTCACATGGTTTTTCCCTGCAAAGAAAGAAAAAATTATGGACTTTTCCCTAACAACGCGTTTCTTTGGCTGCCATGGCTAGGCATCAGCGGTGTTAGCTAAGCGGTTGTTGTTGTTGGTGGTGGTTTGGGAGACTTTTGGTTGTTTTTAGGTCGCGTCTACTTGTTTCAGGAGAAATCAAATCGTCAAATCGGGTTCGGTGTGTAGTCTCTTATGCAGTTTAGGACTATGTGATTCTTCCGGGATCGTGATTTTCTCTTTTTCTTTCTTTCTCTCACTCTCTCTCAGTATAGAAGGCTTTTTTAAGTCGGGGTTTTGTCTAGGACTTAGCATCTACTCGATGTTGGGATAGTTCACAATAATTGCAACTGATGTGCTGTACTTACAGTCCCATCACTGAAGGCGAAAATCTCCCAAAAAGCATTCTTCCTCTCGACAGTGTTGTTGGTTTGCTTGTTTTCTTGGCCAGTGGGACAGAAACGGAGAACAACCGTTCTTTATTGCATACACGACAGAAGCCTGCAACTGGCAACTGTGACAGACGGACAATTTAATTGGATTCCACCAACCGATATTGTCGCTTAAAGAAAAACAGTTCGTCGTTGTTTTCGTCGTCGCATCCGAGTTTAGTTAACGGCAGGAGGAATGAATAGTCTGGCTGGGAGATTCGTTGGTTCTCTGATTCTGTGATTCTTTGAGCCAACAACAATATCGTGATGTTGCGGGACAAACTTGCAGTCATAGTGAGGAGTGTTTAGTCCCCTTTTGTGGCACATACTCGTATCTACTTACACGTTCTTTAGTTAGCAATGAATTTTCAATTCGATTGCATTAAGAGGTTAATTAGTGTGGTTGTTGAGACAAATTTGAGATGTTTTTTCCAGAAATGTTATGGTTATGTCTTTGCAGATACTGCAAATGCCTTGTTACCTAATGAATGTGTTAATAAATTTCAGTAAACTCTGGTAGAGCCATGTAAAGTGAATTGCGAATTTGTTGTTAGAAGTAGGTGCGATGCTGTAAATAGTGATGAGAGCACAGCTGATGTTATTTTATTTAGTCGGTGATCTATGGGATGGGATGGTCCTAATTTTATTTGCTTGTATCTTATATGAAGTTTTGTTTGGATTGTGGGCTTACTTTGACACCGGTAATTAAGTTCTACATAGTTGCAAATTTTAATCACTGTTATTTAGCTGCTGTTGCTTCTAATGACCAAGAGGGTTTCTATTTATGATGAATTTACGCCTTCATTATTTTGATCTTGACACGATAATAACTTCGGGACAGCCATTTATGGTTACCCTTCGGACCTACATAAACTTTTAACAGTGATTTTGAAAGCTTACTGAAAATTATTATAACTTTAAACACATTTCCAATAATATTTGTCGACAATTTCCAATTATGAACAATATGTCGAATTGGGCGTGTGAATGGTCCTGTTCACTTTATAATATAGCGCTTCCTTCCGCAAATTCAAGTAATTTGTGCGATTTGGGAAAGTAGTAGAGAAGAATTGCATTTAAACTACTTTCTTGGGTCGTTATGAAGGGGATAACAAAATTGGGTAAAGCAATCCGAGTACGGGTAGTGCGGCTAAAATATGAGTCTGTATACTTGACTGTTAGGCTCTAGATAAAACTTATTAAGGGGCTCGGCTAGTTTCTCGAGCTCAAATGGAGGTGATTTTTTTAAGGCGTGAAAAAAAAACTATAGCTTCTATATTCTGTAGTCTTAGGAGTTTATTATAAAATTACATGAATATATGTAAATTGTCAGGAAATTTCGAGTTAAAATATTGAAATCCAAGAGAGATATAGACCATGTCTTGAACTCCTTGAAATTAGAAGACGTCAATTTGCCGCGCATTTTTTTAATTTTTCTGATACCTGTAGAAAAATGGCGTTAAAGTAGACCCCTCTTCCCAAACAGCCGTCTACAATTGGAGTGAGAAATTGGAAATTGACGAAGTGGCCGCAATTTAAAAAAGGCGGTCCAAATTTCGTCAAAAAAATCGTCTTTCGATGGCTGCCAAATTTACAATTTTCATCCGATCGTAAAAGTTATAGATAGCCGTATGTAAAAACATATGGAGAGTATGCAGTTAAGATTTCAAGACGATTCGTTAATATTTGCGTGAGTTACAGCTGCGGCAAATTTGAAAAATGTAGTTTTGAGAAAAATGCGTTTAAAGATTTCAGAGCAGTTTTCGATTCAAGGAAGGAAGTAGGGAGGATCTAGATGTCCTTGAGCATTCAAAAATTAAAGCCGCAGGCTATACAAGAAATTTTTGGGCATTAAGGACGAGGCAGATATCGGGCGCCCCGCCACGTTGGGATGGGTGGAGTTTGAGTGCCCGAGATGCTTCTCTTCTAAACTCTGCCATTTCAAAAATATCCAAGATATTCCAATATTTTAGGACATCATTTTTGAAATGTTTACCTATCGAAAAATGAAAAAAAAAATCGAGTTTTTCAAAATGAGAAACTAGCCGATCCCCTTAAGTGATGAGCATGAGCATTCCTTACGAGGCGTGTGCTGTGGATAAATTGTTTCAGCGGAGGAATTCAAGTTTCTATTTTACTCGACCACTGTTTGTGAAAAGCAATCTCTCTTTCCCTCCCTCTCTCTCTCTCCCTCTCTGTCTGTATGTCTCTCTGTCTCTCTATATTTATATATTTCTCTTCTCTCTCTCCTCTCTTTAAATGCAAAAGAATACATCGATGATACCCACTAGTTTAAACGGTCTTTTTTGAATCCTGTCAAATAACTAGTATTCGCAAGAATGTTTAAGAGGCACGTGACCAAACATACGAGTTGCACGCCCGTTTTGCTAATCCAACTAGGAAGAGAAACATCGATACTAAAAATAGGCTTTTTCGATAAGAAAGCCTGATGCCAAACTATATGAAATGCCTTAGAAATATCAAGACTGATCCTGCTTACTCGAAAACAGCGTAAGATTGGTTCCACTTTTCGGAGAGATATGCCTTCAAATCTCCTGTGTATGAAAGCTGTACTGAGAAGACGGAGTAATTGGGAAGCTTTTCTTCTTCGAGATATTTTCTGAGTTTATCAATGTTTCCAAGGCCTTAAAAAGTTGGGATGCAAGATTTGCATTTTAAGGGATAGGCTGGACAAGTTCAGTTTGGCATTTGCTCGGAAAGAGTCCAAGATAACAGGATACATATAAAAGTCTACGCAGTGGTTTTTTCCAGAGGATCTGGACCAGTTTTTTTAGTATATTTATATCTTGAAGTAATCTCGAGACCTAGCGAGTACGAAAAAAATTCAGCTTCATCACAGAATTTACAGACTCAAGAGCAGGCGGGACCAATATGCTGTCGGAATGTGTCGAGCTAGTAGAAAATGACATAGGAAGAATCGTCGCGTCGAGAACGGGCATTGTGAGCGAGGTCGAGTTGTTAATGTTTTTTTTTTAGTGTTTGGCCGCAGTGTGTTCGATATCTGGAATTCGAGTGGGCTCATCAAAGAGTTAGGTCAAGTGCTTCAGCTTTGCCGGCCCCAACCCCAATTGCAAAGCCAGCCGGATTGTGTACACGGAAATCGTTCACAATTGCGATTTCTGTGATAATGTGAATCATGAAATCGGTAAGCGTATCAAACTCATTAAAACTTGAACTGCTCTCTAATTTGAGGTTTTTGTAAATGAAAAAAATAATGGGTGAGACGGTTAAAGAGTTCGTGGACGAACATGGAGCGTACTGTGGTTCCAGCTTGCAGGCAACATCATTCCGAAGAGTAAAACTCTGAAGCACTAGAATCAACACCCAACTGTGTATCACTTAGTGTCAAAACAGCTGGCCTGTATTTTGCAGTGTACACAGCACAAAAATTCGATCGCTACCCCCTAATGTTTCTAACATTAACGCCTAAGTTGCCCGAAACTTAGTTTTACAAAAGAAGAAAACTAAGCAGCTATAGCTTAGTTGTGATCCAAAGATTATTAAACAATACTTGCCGCCAGCTTCTTGGAATTATCCTTAAGGATTTATCACTGAACACAAACACAAATCAATACTGAACTTAAAGTGATCATTACAGAGCTGATTATAGAATTCCTGAGCTGCGACAAAAGCACTCCAATTGTCTGAATTGACGCTCACGTCAAATTCACAAACACAACACAGACTCTCTAATTAACTTGTAAGAGTAACTATCTTTTTTGCCTTCGAATAGATTCATCCCACTCAACACTGAAAAAAAAGGTACATAATAATGATGAAAAACGTCATCTATTTGATGAAAAATTCGTCAATTTTGATCCAGTGAACCTTTTCATGCATATGATGAAAAGCGTTTCTTCAATATGATGAAGCTTTTAAGCGATGAAACTCGTTCATCATACATCAACTTTGTTCATGAATGTGATGAAAAGTGATAACTTAAATTTCCCCTCCTTTTGTTCATCATATAGATGATTGCATTCATGAATATGATGAAAATTGAAGTAATATAATAAATTTTCATTTACAAATAATCATCAATGTGATGACTGTATTCATCACATTGATGATCGTGCACATCAATATGACGAAAATTTTCGATAAATTTAATGAATTAGTTCATCAACGTGATTCACATTTTCATCATATTGATGATCGTGTACATCAATATCATGAATATTTTTCATCAATACTATAAATATATTCATCGGTATGACGAACATGTTTATCATATTGATGATCGCATGCATCGATACCATGAATATTTATCATCAATGCAATGAATATATTCATCAATATGATGGACATGTTTATCATATTGATGATCGCATACATCGATACCATGAATATTTATCATCAATGCAATGAATATATTCATCAATATGATGAATATGTTTATCATATTGATGATCGCATACATCGATACCATGAATATTTTTCATCAATACAGTGAATATATCCATCGATATGATGAACATGTTTATCATATTGATGATCGCATACATCAATACCATGAATATTTTTCATCAATACAGTGAATATATTCATCGATATGATGAACATGTTTATCATATTGATGATCGCATACATCGATACCATGAATATTTTTCATCAATACAGTGAATATATTCATCGATATGATGAACATGTTTATCATATTGATGATCGCATACATCGATACCATGAATATTTTTCATCAATACAGTGAATATATTTATCAATATGATGAACATGTTTATCATATTGATGATCGCATACATCGATACCATGAATATTTTTCATCAATACAGTGAATATATTCATCGATATGATGAACATGTTTATCATATTGATGATCGCATACATCGATACCATGAATATTTTTCATCAATACAGTGAATATATTTATCAATATGATGAACATGTTTATCATATTGATGATCGTATACATCAATACCATGAACGTTTTTCATCAATGCAATGAATATATTCATCAATACTATGAGCATGTTCATAATTTTGATGAAAACTATTCAGGATATTGATGTATAGGATCATCAATACAATGAACATTTTCATTAATATGAAGCATATATGTTCCTCATATTGATGATCTTCTACATCAATTCAGTGATTATATTCATCATTGTGATAATGGATTTCATGAATGCAATGATTTTATTCATCTACCTGGTGCGTTCCTGGTCGTCGTACTGATGATCGTGTTCTTCAACATTATGCAAAAATATTGCCTTGGTGATAAAAAAAACTTCAAAATCTGTTGATTTTCACATATAAACCAAACACCTCTCCTTTTAGATGAACTGTGAACTTTGTGCATAAATATGGGGCATATTTAAAATCACTTATAAGAATGAAGGCACTGTTAATAAACATTTAAAAAACAATACAGGAATTGTTTTTGATATTTGCTAAAAGTGCTTTCATGTATATCTACCAGTGATTTTAATAATTCCAATATTTATGAGCAACGGGCAATCTAAAAGGAGGCGTGCTTGCTATATAATGTGACAATTGACAGATTTTGAAGCCCTTCATCACCAAGATAATTACTTTTCATAATGTTGAAGAATCCGATAATTAGTACGACGAACAGGAACGCACCAGGTTGGTGAACTGATGTTTCATTGCATTACTGAATTCCATTAAACATACCGATGAAAATAATCACCTAGAATTAGAAAAAGCACTACATATTAGTAAAAAATCACCAATATAATACTTATCCCAACATTTCCACATTAATACAGGAATCGATTCTGCACCTTAAGATGAAGCTCTTCAAAGTTGTCATTCCTCAATTTGAAAACCTGTTCAAGAAACTTTCCTTCTAAACTTTATAGAAAAATAAAAGAAAAAAGTAGATTTGAATTTAAAATGTTTACAAATACTTTATTGATCTTTAAGCGTTTCAATTATAGTACTTATTCGTGAGGTAATATCTTTTTTATTAGGTTCTATAGAATAAAAAAAGTATTGTATAAAATTCCAAAACTGCTCGCAAGCAGCTGGGTATTGCAAATTAAAAACAAAAAAAATTTTTAGACAAATATCTACTGCACGCAGTAGTTTTTTAAATTTGAGTTTATATCCATCTAGATATACAAAATATTCCTCACAACCGTCGTTTTTCGATAAAACAAGAATTAAGGGTTGAATATTGGTATTCTTCGTTTTTAAGAAGTCTAAGTGGTCTTCGATCTGCTGAACGCTCTCTCCCTCAAAAATGAAAGCCTGTTGGGAGTCTTTGATAGTGAATCGTTGAATCATCCTTTGCCGTGGTGATGTTGAGGTTGATGGTGATTTCGTTACTACTGGCCTTGTTGGAAACAAATAGCTGTGCAAGCTTTTGAGTAGACAAAGTACCGCGTTTTCTATGGAGAAAAAAAAGTAAGCATAAAGATAGGTATAGTTGAAAATTTGTTCAAAATGAATATAAAGTAATTTTTACCTTTGTTTGCATCCCGGTCTTCTATTTGTGTTATAATTTCTGCTACTTTCTTGTCTTTTACATTGCTGATGAGGAACTGTTTAATAAGCTTAAAATTAGTTTCCCAGTTCTCACATATAGTTAAGCTTTGAGGGTATAGGGTCTTGAAATCTCTGTCAATCTATTAAAACAAAGAGATTAACTTAAAAAATTAAAGTTACTTAAAGTTATTACTTACCAAACGATATCCATTTAAATTTTTGTATTGCGGCCATGTCTTGAAAATCTCTTCTTGTGATGAACATTTGCGTATTTGCAGAAGTCGGTACTCGGTGCAAGCATCCCAAGCACCATCAAACTCATCAGATGACAAGTTGTCCATATTCAAGCTTTTTACACAAGCTTCTGCATCTGACTCCGCAACTTAGGAAAACGATTTTTTTATTTGGAGACGTCACAAAATATTGCAACACCTTTACTCACTTAAGTTTTTTTTTGATTTTTTTGTTTCCTTTTCTGGTGATGTTTTTTGTAGTGTGAGAGATTTATAAAGCCTTTTCATGTTGTGCAGCTTAGTGTACAGCTTCCCTCTTTTTTCTGTACGGTTGTACTCGAGCTTTTCGGTGGGAAAAAGTTCTAGTATTTCTTCTTCCAACCTATAGCTGGTTTTTAGGCTTAAGGGAATACTGTTCTCATCAAAATATTCCGCAATAATACTAATGAGACGCTGCCGATGTTCCGTTTGAAATTTATTATTTTTATTGTAATAATCCACAATATTTTGTCCATGTTTTTTTACATTTAAAATTGTAGACAGATCAATGGATTTGCATTGTGTTGTTTCGGGTGACGACGTAGGTGATATCCCTCTAGACGACAAGTTCGATGGTGATGGAGAGCTTGGAGTTCGACATCGTACTTCGGATGATGTTGATGGAAGCTCAATGCCTGGTTGAAGAGGCATTCCAATTGAAGCCCTCCACTTTTCTAACTTATACTCGAAGAGTATGCGGTCACCGTGTTTAAAATTTGAAAGTAAAGATGTTACTTGAGCCACTTTAATTATTTTTAAAATGTCGATTGTTACATTTTCACCTGAGGAAAAAAAGAAATACTTAAAGTTATGTCCCTTCCTGTATGAAGTTGTAAATTCAGCTGTCAGTTGAATCACTAAAACGGTAGTTTTATTTCTTACTATAGATAGAATTACTCTTTTGAATATTTCATGTTTCGTTAAAAAAAAATTATAATTCTATAGTTGTTTTTTCATAGTTAGAAGATTACTTCTGAACTCACTAGCACACGCAAAATTGTCTTACTACTTATACTGCAAGAAACATGTATAATTGGAAAGAGTAATTCTCGAATCTGAGAGTACATTTTTCCAATTTCAAAAAAAATCACATGCCTATGGTTCTTATAGAGCTGTTGCGCCAAAACTTTTATTTATTTGTTTATCCTAATTTTAGGCTTTTCAGCCTAGCTAAACTGACAGCGAAAATATTCACATTGTAACAATAAGCAAAGGTAAATTAAGCAATAAAATAATCATCTTACCATGCATGTAATTATACAGAGACATGCAACCCCAATCCTTCAAAAGTGCTTTTAATTCCTCATCGTCATCACTGTCCGTATTGTTGCTGGAATATTCCGTGAATGGTATTAAAGTGTAGAGGGAAGTCTGCTGCTGTTCTCCATCAGTACTGAGGATTGTTACAGTTTCCTCAAGGAGCTTCGAATTTCCATCGTCCAGCGTTGCTGAGCTCTCAGGCAAATTTTCCATTTCTAAATATTAATTAGTATGTATTATAATTTATCGAAAGTTTGTGTTTTAAGTTGCTGGAGATATTTTGTTTTTACTATTGATGAAAATATTCCTTAAGCTTAATCAGGTGCTTTCCTTTTGATGTTTTTGTCAAAGTAACAGGAGGTCCGATAATTTCATCAAATGCAAGGAGTTTGAATTCACCAAACATATTTGTATCAACCTCAAAAGCTTTAAAGTGAGAATTGAAGTAAATGTTCAATAATTTTTGGCAAAACATTAATATATTCCCTTCTGCCTTAGCTATAGTCCTAATAATGTATATATTATAGTCATTCGAACATTTACCAACATAAAATCCAGCTTTATATTTTTTGCCAATATACTCTATTTCATCATAAAATTTTAATTTTTTGTCTTCTTTTAACTTCAGCTTATCTCGAACAATGTTAGCAAATCCAGTATCGCATAAATGTTTCTCCTCTATGTGAAATTCATTTATATTACTGTTAGAATGTAGAATCAGATTTGCAAACTGGAATTGAAATTTTTTGGACAGAGTGAGACATATATTTTTTCTTGAAGTTATTCCATGGGCATACACCTTGAACGGCCTGTGCTTGGCTTCAAATTTAAAACACCAAAAATTTCGTGCCGGTCCAGAATTTCTTATTACAGTAGGGTAGTGTGTTAAAAAATGGAATTTTGGTTTCAAATTATCAGTGAATAATTTGACATATTGCTCATTATGATGTTTTATTTTTAATTTTAATGTTGAGATGAGTAACTCTGTAACTTCGAACGACAAAATAAGTTCCGTAATGTCAATTAGTTCAAGTAAAAAAAGCCAAACTTCATCTTCGGAAGGAATCAAATCACCGATCATGAGGGGTAAATACATAACAAAAGTAAGCATTTCACGCGCAGTCATTTTTAAGTGCTTATTTTTCAAATGGTTCATTGTTAGCTCAGTTGAAAAATTCCCAATCTCCATTGGCCCATAGTCAAAAGTTTGCTTTCTTTTATTAAGCATTTCCAATGTCAGATAATTCATTTCCTGTGTCAGATATAATAATATGTGACAAAGATCATAATGGAATATACCTTCACATAAGTCATGCATTGCATCGACACAAAAGTTTTCCACAACATGGAAAGAAGGTATTTTGTTAAATGGGCTTTCTTTTGCGATACCGGTTTTTTTAAGATCATTTACAGATACATCATAACTGTAGTTCTCGACCGTTCGAATGTGCTCCTGTACTTCAACACCAAGCTTACTGCAATTTTCTCGGTCTACTTTACAAAATCTGCAGAAAGAAGTGCTCGAGAATGATTTTGAAAAGTCAAGAAGCGAGTTTACTCCCAAGTTATCTCCGAGAAAAAGACCCATTATAAAATGAACGCGATGCATTTCTCCCTTGCCAACTGATATGTCTACTCCAGTCTCTTCAAGATATATCAACTCCTCGATTAGATAATGCAAACAATCTTCGTTTCCAATATTTTTCAAATCTTTGGATTTTATAACAGCTGCCAAGAAAATGCTCTCTAGCTTAGAACTACGCCTTGGAAAGCAGGGAAATGAGTAGTAAAAGTTGCAAACGGAATGAGTTGTGGCGTGTGCACCTAACGGATTATTAACAGCAAAATCATCCGCGTACAAAAAGTAGGGTATCAAAGTTTTTCCTGGATACATGTCACACTTTTTTTTCCAAACTGGCCCTTGAATAAAGTTCGTGTACTGTTTATTAGAGTATAAGGAGTTCATATGTCTTAATACTTCCAATAGTATATTTTCTTGCTCGAAGATTTTTCGAAATTGTGACTTTAGTGGTAGGACGCTGCCCTTACAAATTTTTTCCGCATACACTAATTCGGACCGATCATAAATGGGCTGGATATCGCTTTTTATAGTAAACTCTCTAATTTCATCCATACATCCATTCAATTTAAGTGTTTGACATAAATTATGGTCCGTACCACAATATTGAAATGGATCTCGACAACTGAAAACCAGGCTCATCAAATCGGTTCGAGCCTTTATGTTATTATTAAGATGATCTTGTGCAAAAGTTTTGAACTGATCTAGCAAAGGATCTATCAAAAATGTCTTTACGTTTTTTTGAATGTCATACACATCTTTTCGGGAAAAATTATAATTGCCATGCAGGAGAGTTGAAAATTTTAATGCTTCATTAAAAAAATCAGGTAAGAATTTATTTGGATTAATGCATTCAGCTGTCATTTGTTGAGAACCATTAGTTTTACTGCCACTAACTTCAAAGCCACTATTTGATGATGTTGGCAAACTTACAGCTGCGGTATTTGAATTTGCATTTCCTTCTTGAATACATTTTAAGCTTGTGGTAGGACAATGTAATCGGAGAATATGCCGTTTATAATTTGAAAGATTTGTGAAACACTGACCGCAAGAATTGACATAGCAAATAAATGTGCTTTTATGTTCTAAATTATGTATCTTTCTAAAATGTTTGCCTAATGCAAAGACGCAGTCTAAATCCATCCTGCACAAAAAACACTGCATTTTAATTTTTGATCGACAACGATTTACAATTATGAAATGTTTAGTATTCAGCAAAATATTTTCTTCTTTCTCATTTGAACTGTAAATTGAAAGAAATAAAAGCCACGTCAGTTCTGCTGTTTAAATGTTGGGAAAAATACAAAAAATTCATTCATGAAATCGCAATCTGCGAATAAGCTAAAATGTTTTTTCTTAAGATTTTCATTACATTGATGAAAATGAAGCAACAATTCTTCTATGTGAAGAATAATGATGAATAAATTCATCAATATGAAGAAAACTACGGATATATGCGTATGAGGCTCTTTGTTCATCAATATGACGAACACAATAATCAGAATGAAGAAATGATGAAAACATATATCACGTAATTCATCATATTGATGAAAACTATGAGAATTCATAAATATGAAGAAATTGTTCATCAACATGATGAAATTGTACCGTTATAGTGATGATAAAATGAACATTTCATTTGTTAAAAAAATAAAATTTTTTGGAAAGAAAATGCATAAGAAATAAGAAATAGATTTAATATTTGATTCCCAGATTCCCACCCACCGAAACAAGCAGATTATAGAATCTCTGTATTAAAACACCAATGCAATGCAACAACTCAAGAAATGAAAACTAACTCAAAATGCTTGCAAACCCCGTACAATTTAACTATATGATGGCAAAGTAAAAAAATTACAAGAACCCAAAGAAATAATAATAAAAACAAGGCATACCTTCCGCAATTCACAGCTTATTCAACACAACTTTAACAATTTTATAAAATTTATACTCAGCTCACATAGGCAAAGTACCTACATGAGAACTTAATCCTTTCACTTTCACTTTCAAACATAAACTGAATATGAATGGCAATGAAATCAAAATCTGCGAATAAGCTAAAATGTTTTTTTTTTTAAGATTTTCATTACATTGATGAAAATGAAGCAACAATTCATCTATGTGAAGAATAATGATCAATAAATTCATCAATATGAAGAAAACTACGAAAATATGCGTATGAGGCTAGACTGACGCCCAAAAGCAAAAGGACGCCTTCCTTGCATCTTTGTTCATCAATATGACGAACACAATACTCAGAATGAAGAAATGATGAAAACATATATCACGTAATTCATCATATTGATGAAAACTATGAGAATTCATAAATATGAAGAAATTGTTCATCAACATGATGAAATTGTACCGTTATAGTGATGATAAAATGAACATTTCATTTGTTAAAAAAATAAAATTTTTTGGAAAGAAAATGCATAAGAAATAAGAAATAGATTTAATATTTGATTCCCAGATTCCCACCCACCGAAACAAGCAGATTATAGAATCTCTGTATTAAAACACCAATGCAATGCAACAACTCAAGAAATGAAAACTAACTCAAAATGCTTGCAAACCCCGTACAATTTAACTATATGATGGCAAAGTAAAAAAATTACAAGAACCCAAAGAAATAATAATAAAAACAAGGCATACCTTCCGCAATTCACAGCTTATTCAACACAACTTTAACAATTTTATAAAATTTATACTCAGCTCACATAGGCAAAGTACCTACATGAGAACTTAATCCTTTCACTTTCACTTTCAAACATAAACTGAATATGAATGGCAATGAAATCAAAATCTGCGAATAAGCTAAAATGTTTTTTTTTTAAGATTTTCATTACATTGATGAAAATGAAGCAACAATTCATCTATGTGAAGAATAATGATGAATAAATTCATCAATATGAAGAAAACTACGAATATATGCGTATGAGGCTAGACTGACGCCCAAAAGCAAAAGGACGCCTTCCTTGCATCTTTGTTCATCAATATGACGAACACAATAATCAGAATGAAGAAATGATGAAAACATATATCACGTAATTCATCATATTGATGAAAACTATGAGAATTCATAAATATGAAGAAATTGTTCATCAACATGATGAAATTGTACCGTTATAGTGATGATAAAATGAACATTTCATTTGTTAAAAAAATAAAATTTTTTGGAAAGAAAATGCATAAGAAATAAGAAATAGATTTAATATTTGATTCCCAGATTCCCACCCACCGAAACAAGCAGATTATAGAATCTCTGTATTAAAACACCAATGCAATGCAACAACTCAAGAAATGAAAACTAACTCAAAATGCTTGCAAACCCCGTACAATTTAACTATATGATGGCAAAGTAAAAAAATTACAAGAACCCAAAGAAATAATAATAAAAACAAGGCATACCTTCCGCAATTCACAGCTTATTCAACACAACTTTAACAATTTTATAAAATTTATACTCAGCTCACATAGGCAAAGTACCTACATGAGAACTTAATCCTTTCACTTTCACTTTCAAACATAAACTGAATATGAATGGCAATGAAATCAAAATCTGCGAATAAGCTAAAATGTTTTTTTTTTTTAAGATTTTCATTACATTGATGAAAATGAAGCAACAATTCATCTATGTGAAGAATAATGATCAATAAATTCATCAATATGAAGAAAACTACGAAAATATGCGTATGAGGCTAGACTGACGCCCAAAAGCAAAAGGACGCCTTCCTTGCATCTTTGTTCATCAATATGACGAACACAATACTCAGAATGAAGAAATGATGAAAACATATATCACGTAATTCATCATATTGATGAAAACTATGAGAATTCATAAATATGAAGAAATTGTTCATCAACATGATGAAATTGTACCGTTATAGTGATGATAAAATGAACATTTCATTTGTTAAAAAAATAAAATTTTTTGGAAAGAAAATGCATAAGAAATAAGAAATAGATTTAATATTTGATTCCCAGATTCCCACCCACCGAAACAAGCAGATTATAGAATCTCTGTATTAAAACACCAATGCAATGCAACAACTCAAGAAATGAAAACTAACTCAAAATGCTTGCAAACCCCGTACAATTTAACTATATGATGGCAAAGTAAAAAAATTACAAGAACCCAAAGAAATAATAATAAAAACAAGGCATACCTTCCGCAATTCACAGCTTATTCAACACAACTTTAACAATTTTATAAAATTTATACTCAGCTCACATAGGCAAAGTACCTACATGAGAACTTAATCCTTTCACTTTCACTTTCAAACATAAACTGAATATGAATGGCAATGAAATCAAAATCTGCGAATAAGCTAAAATGTTTTTTTTTTAAGATTTTCATTACATTGATGAAAATGAAGCAACAATTCATCTATGTGAAGAATAATGATGAATAAATTCATCAATATGAAGAAAACTACGAATATATGCGTATGAGGCTAGACTGACGCCCAAAAGCAAAAGGACGCCTTCCTTGCATCTTTGTTCATCAATATGACGAACACAATAATCAGAATGAAGAAATGATGAAAACATATATCACGTAATTCATCATATTGATGAAAACTATGAGAATTCATAAATATGAAGAAATTGTTCATCAACATGATGAAATTGTACCGTTATAGTGATGATAAAATGAACATTTCATTTGTTAAAAAAATAAAATTTTTTGGAAAGAAAATGCATAAGAAATAAGAAATAGATTTAATATTTGATTCCCAGATTCCCACCCACCGAAACAAGCAGATTATAGAATCTCTGTATTAAAACACCAATGCAATGCAACAACTCAAGAAATGAAAACTAACTCAAAATGCTTGCAAACCCCGTACAATTTAACTATATGATGGCAAAGTAAAAAAATTACAAGAACCCAAAGAAATAATAATAAAAACAAGGCATACCTTCCGCAATTCACAGCTTATTCAACACAACTTTAACAATTTTATAAAATTTATACTCAGCTCACATAGGCAAAGTACCTACATGAGAACTTAATCCTTTCACTTTCACTTTCAAACATAAACTGAATATGAATGGCAATGAAATCAAAATCTGCGAATAAGCTAAAATGTTTTTTTTTTTAAGATTTTCATTACATTGATGAAAATGAAGCAACAATTCATCTATGTGAAGAATAATGATGAATAAATTCATCAATATGAAGAAAACTACGAATATATGCGTATGAGGCTAGACTGACGCCCAAAAGCAAAAGGACGCCTTCCTTGCATCTTTGTTCATCAATATGACGAACACAATACTCAGAATGAAGAAATGATGAAAACATATATCACGTAATTCATCATATTGATGAAAACTATGAGAATTCATAAATATGAAGAAATTGTTCATCAACATGATGAAATTGTACCGTTATAGTGATGATAAAATGAACATTTCATTTGTTAAAAAAATAAAATTTTTTGGAAAGAAAATGCATAAGAAATAAGAAATAGATTTAATATTTGATTCCCAGATTCCCACCCACCGAAACAAGCAGATTATAGAATCTCTGTATTAAAACACCAATGCAATGCAACAACTCAAGAAATGAAAACTAACTCAAAATGCTTGCAAACCCCGTACAATTTAACTATATGATGGCAAAGTAAAAAAATTACAAGAACCCAAAGAAATAATAATAAAAACAAGGCATACCTTCCGCACTTCACAGCTTATTTAACACAACACAAGAAAGAACAATAAAAAATGAATTTAAAACTGAAAACTTAACACAACTTTAACAATTTTATAAAATTTACGAATCACTTTTTCACACTCCGTAGCTATATCTTATCTTTTGCTTTCAAAAATCCAACGCAGACTGTACTCGTACTATGTTTTGCGCAGAGTATATCTAATAATGAGTAGGGACACTCTCTACACAAATGCAACGCCTACTACTACATTCAACAATAAACAGCAAAAAAATAAAAAAAACTGCAATGAGTGGAAGCAGGTCAAAATTATGAATAGTAATCCCTTCGGACAATCCCAAATGTTTGAAGGATACACAATAGGTTTTCCCAGGCCAATACCAATAAACTTCCATTGTAAGATACGCGACCTGTAGTTTTTTATGAATGCATTTTTAAAGGCATAATGATCGTGAGCGTGTATATGGTTTTGTTGTGCTGCTTAATAGCTTGGGTGACCAGATCTATATACACACCAGAGTATATCTAATAATGAATAGGGACACTCTCTACGCAAATGCAACGCTTACTACTACATTCAACAATAAACAGCAAAAAAATAAAAAAAACTGCAATGAGTGGAAGCAGGTCAAAATTATGAATAGTAATCCCTTCGGACAATCCCAAATGTTTGAAGGATACACAATAGGTTTTCCCAGGGTAATACCAATAAACTTCCAATATAAGATACGCAACCAGTAGTTTTTTATGAATGCATTTTTAAATGCGCACCCAAATGATCGTGAGTGTGTATATGGTTTTGTTGTGCTGCTTAATAGCTTGGGTGACCAGATCTAATTTGTTTTTATTACACTCAATTGTTTTATTACGTTCGGGTTTTTTCTTTGGGTTACATGTTTTTTAATTAATTTTTCAATGGTAGGTATGATTTATATGATTTTGTCTTTAATCTGGTCTTCTAAGAAATACATAAACAACACAATTAAGGAAATACAGATATTTTTTCTACTTTTGAGATACTTATTTAATAGCAGCTGGTCATATTAAAATGGAATTAGGCATGCACAGAAATTTGTTTAAAATGAAATTCCCCAATTTTAATATTTGTAAAAGAAAACTCGCTAGCGATATAGATACCAAGTGGAGTTGGCAGATATGAAGCTAACGACGCGACGGTCTAATATAACTAATAAAATTGTATTAAGATTTTAAGAGACAGGGGTTTCTTTCAACGAGTTAAGACGGTACGTTAACGATGAACTTACTCTTATTTTGAACTGCAAGCTTCGTGATAAGTACCTAGTGGACCAAAACAGAAACTGTATCATAATACCTATCAAGTTTAGAAATCATCTTATACTCACTTATTTTTTCACATTTTCACCCTCCGATGGCATCATCTACAATTAATTGAAACAATTATTTATGAAAAGGTACTGAAATGAATATTGGTAACAGTGAAATATTTATTTAAGATTTACTTACTTTGCAGAACCAGACAAAAAATTATTTATTTCTTAAGCACTGTATTCAACTTTAACTTTAATATTTTGCACATATGTACTTGTTAAGGCCAACCACATTTAACTCGTAAGAACCGTTCAAAAACAGCGACCTCTACATAGTAATAAAACGTTTTTCGGCTATAATTTCAAATTTTACTGAGCCAGAACTTTCAAGTTTTGGTTATATATTTGCCAAAATTGTTTTTCTGCTAAATTGTAGTTATTTGTCCTAACATTATGGTATTTTTCGTTTTCCAATTTTTGGTTTTTGGAAATTTATTGATTTTCTGAACTTAGTGAACTTAATGATGTTAAAAATATAGTTAAGTTAGCTTATCCAACCCTGATTGCATATTCTTATACATTATTCATCATATTGACGAAATCGTTCTTCTATATGATGGCTAAGGAAATATATTCATCAGTATGAAGAAAATTGGGTAGACAGACACAGCGTTGTCACTTCTTAGTCGAAAAAATTTGAGTTGATGAAAAATGTTTGCAGTAAGTAAGCAAGTATGTATTTATTTTTATGAAAGATATCATTAATGCTCAACCGAAAGAAATATTAAGAGTTCATATGAAAAGAGATGAACCTCCTCTCTGCAAAAAAAAATTGTGTCTTTCGTATGTATTTTTTAAGACACCACTAAAGCTATTTGCGAAAGAACGCAGGGCAGAGAATAGGTGTAACTAAGCTTCATTTTTGATCTATTTAACATTTGAAGAACAAAAAGTAAGGCTTTCGATCTTATTTAGGACAGACATTTGAGATATTTGACTTTAAATGAAGCAAGAACAGATATTCTTTTCCAAACAAGATTTGAGTCAGTAACACTTTTCTAAAGTCTCTTTATCGAACCTATTCTGAATGAATACTACAAGCGAGTAGATTTTGGGGAAAAGGACTCCCATCCCAATCCAAAATCATTTGCTCGATATTATCAAAACAAGTCATTTTTGTTCGTAAATATAAATAAAAAGATTAATATAATTTTCAACAGTTAAAAACACTTGTTTTATTTCCTCAAATGCACATTTCAGAAGCAATGCTTCCATCGTCCGTGAGATTTATAAATTAAATTCATAAATTTATAAAATAAATTAAATCTCACTGACGATGGAAGCATTGCTTCTGAAATGTGCATTTGAGGAAATAAAATAAGTGTTTTTAACTGTTGAAAATTATATTAATCTTTCTATTTATTAGATTAAAAAACACGTGGAATATCTCTACTACAAAACTCATTCGTAAATATGATGAATTAGTTCTTCAATAAGATGATTGTTCATAAATATGAAGAATCAATTCATCTATATGATGATCAAGCTGCATCCTAATGATAAAAAAAAGTCTATTTTTTCATAAATATGATGAATTTTTCATGAATATGATGATTCGAGTATAATCAATTCATTTACTCGATATTATAAAAACAAGTCATTTTTGTTCGTAAATGTGATGAATTAGTTCTTCAGTAAGATGATTGCGCATATCTATTTAAATTTTCAATGCAGAAATTCCAAGTCTATTTTTTCATAAATATGATAAATCAATTCATCTATATGATGATCAAGCTGCATCCTAATGATAAAAACAAAAGTCTATTTTTTCATAAATATGATGAATTTTTCATGAATATGATGATACGAGTATAATCAATTCATTTGCTCGATATTATAAAAACAAGTCATTTTTGTTCGTAAATGTGATGAATTAGTTCTTCAGTAAGATGATTGCGCATTTCTATTTAAATTTTCAATGCAGAAATTCCAAGTCTATTTTTTCATAAATATGATAAATCAATTCATCTATATGATGATCAAGCTGCATCCTAATGATAAAAACAAAAGTCTATTTTTTCATAAATATGATGAATTTTTCATGAATATGATGATACGAGTATAATCAATTCATTTGCTCGATATTATAAAAACAAGTCATTTTTGTTCGTAAATGTGATGAATTAGTTCTTCAGTAAGATGATTGCGCATATCTATTTAAATTTTCAATGCAGAAATTCCAAGTCTATTTTTTCATAAATATGATAAATCAATTCATCTATATGATGATCAAGCTGCATCCTAATGATAAAAACAAAAGTCTATTTTTTCATAAATATGATGAATTTTTCATGAATATGATGATACGAGTATAATCAATTCATTTGCTCGATATTATAAAAACAAGTCATTTTTGTTCGTAAATGTGATGAATTAGTTCTTCAGTAAGATGATTGCGCATATCTATTTAAATTTTCAATGCAGAAATTCCAAGTCTATTTTTTCATAAATATGATGAATCAATTCATCTATATGATGATCAAGCTGCATCCTAATTATAAAAACAAAAGTCTATTTTTTCATAAATATGATGAATTTTTCATGAATATGATGATACGAGTATAATCAATTCATTTGCTCGATATTATAAAAACAAGTCATTTTTGTTCGTAAATGTGATGAATTAGTTCTTCAGTAAGATGATTGCGCATATCTATTTAAATTTTCAATGCAGAAATTCCAAGTCTATTTTTTCATAAATATGATGAATCAATTCATCTATATGATGATCAAGCTGCATCCTAATTATAAAAACAAAAGTCTATTTTTTCATAAATATGATGAATTTTTCATGAATATGATGATACGAGTATAATCAATTCATTTGCTCGATATTATAAAAACAAGTCATTTTTGTTCGTAAATGTGATGAATTAGTTCTTCAGTAAGATGATTGCGCATATCTATTTAAATTTTCAATGCAGAAATTCCAAGTCTATTTTTTCATAAATATGATGAATCAATTCATCTATATGATGATCAAGCTGCATCCTAATTATAAAAACAAAAGTCTATTTTTTCATAAATATGATGAATTTTTCATGAATATGATGATACGAGTATAATCAATTCATTTGCTCGATATTATAAAAACAAGTCATTTTTGTTCGTAAATGTGATGAATTAGTTCTTCAGTAAGATGATTGCGCATATCTATTTAAATTTTCAATGCAGAAATTCCAAGTCTATTTTTTCATAAATATGATGAATCAATTCATCTATATGATGATCAAGCTGCATCCTAATTATAAAAACAAAAGTCTATTTTTTCATAAATATGATGAATTTTTCATGAATATGATGATACGAGTATAATCAATTCATTTGCTCGATATTATAAAAACAAGTCATTTTTGTTCGTAAATGTGATGAATTAGTTCTTCAGTAAGATGATTGCGCATATCTATTTAAATTTTCAATGCAGAAATTCCAAGTCTATTTTTTCATAAATATGATGAATCAATTCATCTATATGATGATCAAGCTGCATCCTAATTATAAAAACAAAAGTCTATTTTTTCATAAATATGATGAATTTTTCATGAATATGATGATACGAGTATAATCAATTCATTTGCTCGATATTATAAAAACAAGTCATTTTTGTTCGTAAATGTGATGAATTAGTTCTTCAGTAAGATGATTGCGCATATCTATTTAAATTTTCAATGCAGAAATTCCAAGTCTATTTTTTCATAAATATGATGATATATGGTAAACATCAATTCATCTATATGATGATCGATTGACATCCTCATTATAAAATCGAAAGCCTATTTTTTCATCAATGTGATGAATCAATTCATCTATATGATCACCGGTTCACATTTGATGTGGTAAAACAAAAGCCTGTTTCTATCATTCGTTTGTTCATAAATATGATGAATTGGTTTAATCATTAAAATGATTGCTTAAATCGACACACATTCTCCATGTTAAAAAACCTCACTTTTGTTCATCAATGTGATGATATTGTTTCATCAATAAAATGATCACGCATATCTATTCAAATTCTCCATGATAGAACCGAAAGTCATCAATATGATGATTTAATTCATCTATATGACGATGATTTACATCATTTCACCTTCCCCTATCTCAAAATCGAAGTCCGTTTTTTGATGATTGTTTTCATCAGTATGATTAACTAATATTGTTCTTAAATATGATGAATATCTAAGTCATTTTAAAATTAATTCGTCATTTAGACAAAAAAATCATCAATAGGATGAAAAACCATCAAAAAAAGTGTTTTCATCACATGCATGAAAAGTTTTGATGAACTGATGAACTTAATTCATTCCAAATTACGATGAAATTCTCCAAAAAAAGTTGATGAACGCACTTTCATCTTATTGATGACTGACGAAACCGTCATCAAAAAGTTTTCATGAATTTTTGCATCATAGGGATGAAAAGTGCGTCATATAGATGATTTTCAGTTGATGAACGCCATTCTTCATATTGAAGATGATTATTTTTTTCAGTGAACAACATAATAACTGTCTCTGGACAGAAGTTACCTGCATATATCTTCTTCTCGAAACATCCAGCCCTGTTCGCTTCCCCTCCTTTTGAGTTGGTATAAGTATCTATAGCTAGTTCATTCTTGTAACGGTGCGGTGTTCTCTTTACTCTGAAATCTTCCAACGATCGTTGAACGTGATCGTGATTGATTTTGTGGTGGTAATTCCTCACTCCCCTCTCCTTCGCCTTTAAGGATTGTGTTGTATATATAATCGAGCAGAAGGGAGTTTCCAAAGTCATGTAAATTTACTTGTTGCACAAGTCGCCCGTCGCGTCGAGTCGAGTCGGCCGTTTTCAGGATTATAAATGGCCAAAGAAATTGTTTTAACACAATTAATTAACCGGTGGCTTGTGTTGAGCGGGCAACGCCAAGCGGGGGGACATTGCACATGTGTAACTAACTGGTTCCCTTCAAAATGTTGAAAAAATCGAGTTGTACATTCAAAATACACACCGACAAGAACGAGTGTGTGTACAATATGCCTCGCATTCAGCTGAATCTCGATGATTTATTAACTCGGTTGCAGCTTGCAGCTCTAAGAACAACCAATCTCACGATTCATTCTCACCTTAGAAAAGCGCACACACTTGCACGCCTCCCATATAAGTATATCCATAAAACCAACAAGAAAGCCAACTAACGATTTAATCAACTCCATTCAATAAAATTATGTCAGAACTGCGATAGGTATGCACTTTGGTTTCAAATAATAGTTGGGCTTTGCTGTGTGACGTCCATCGGATAGGGTACACGAGCCCGGTGATAAATCATCAGCGCGCCCATGATTTAATAATCACACAATCGAAAATGCCCATTAAAAAGGACTTTTATTCATTTGTCCACTTATAACCGAAGGCTCGGCCGTTTATCATCGCACTATGATCTGCCAAATAACGTGCCGTGAAATATTTATTGTTTGGGGACGACTAGGTTCTTCTTAACCACCATCATTCTTCGAAATGAGGCCACCACCATGGAGACGAAGAGAATCTATCTCAATCTAGCCATCAGCGCTGTCCTTTTAGAAGCTATTAAGTATGACGAAGTGCACAAAAAGTTACAATTTTTGCATTTTCCTCTTGAGCTACGCAAGGGGACAAGGTGGGTATGGTTGAATGCGAGTTTATTCATATCATGCCACACATCCGATTAAGATTCTATCGAATGTTGAGAACCTGTATTGAAGAGATGAAAAGATTCTTTTTGTCGGATGATTAAAAAGATGCACATTGTGGTGTTCCGTATGTCGCAACATGCTGTGTATGCTATGCTTGCTCATGGTCTTCTTCATACTGATTGTCCCCCGTACGGGCATATTTTGGAATGAGAAAGGCTGGCCGTATTTAGCCATGGAGCCGACCGATGAGGGATAGTTCGAGTTATTAATGTCAAATTCATAAAGGGGCGTACTGTGCACCGGGCGTGCATATGGGGCCTTCTTTGTGTACCGGCTATAGATGTTACCAAGTGCATTTGTTGCATGCCAGTCGAACAATGAACATTGGCAAGGTATTTTCATGTTGCATGGTTGAGGGGGAGTAAACGATGAATAAGTAGCTTCTTTGATATGTTTGGAATTGTTATGGGATTATGGTTTAGGGAAGAGTAAATGACATGTCCTCCAACGTACTCATAGAGCTATGATCGTCTTTGAAATATATTTTCTTGGTTTTAATTGCTAGCATTGTCACGAGGTTTTAGCCTTAAATGTGTCTTTTAGGTTAAAACTCCTCATAACATATTTAATTTTGGAATTTGACTTTGTATTCATATCTAGGTTCTGCAAATATTACCACCCAACGAGCCTTTAAAAGACTCACAGACCACTGTGAACACGTGCAAGATGATAGAAAAAAAACTGAATCAACTAAAAGAGCACTTTGCATTCACTTAGAACCGACCAGGAAATAAGTTATGATATTATATCCAAAAGAAACTGAAAGGAGAGTCCTACTTGGTTAGTATTTTCTTAAATTTTTGCTTTTTAAAAACAATTTTAAAAAGACATTCAGCCCTATCACAGATTCCATCGTAATCAAAAAAAGATGTAACTATCACATAATCCATTCGGAGTGGAACGAATTTCGAAATTCGTAGATTCGGTATCACCAAATCCAATTGGAATGTAAAATCGTCGTCTTTATATACGAAAGAAGTTGTGTTTTGCAGAAAAATGTGAATGATCTTGCACATTTGGCGTAAAGTAGCTGATTTCGATAACCAGCATGGCCGTATTAAGTGTGGCAACTGAAAATGCTTTGTTCGATTCAATTCAGATTTTGTCATCACAAATTTTCGTAGTTCGTAGCCTTCCGTGTGGAAGTTTCAGGAATCTGTGATAGGGCTGATTAAGCTTTTTCGGATACTATCAAAACCAAACTTCCAAACAAACAACTAATTTTTCTAAGAAAGGACAGCAATGTTGTTGGCATTCTTTTTATTTATTGGAATGGAGAAGAGATACTTCAGTGAACCTTGGTTAATTTTTAGACTTAGAATTCCGAAAGTGTTTGTTTATATGCACCCCAGAACAAGGTCGTGTAGGCTTGTGTTGGTTCGTTTAACACCGCATTTTCTCAGTCACTCCAATTTTCCAAGATCTTGTTGATGATTTGTGGATGACATGAGCTTTGAATGATTGGAATGTTTTCGATTGTTGGCATAACCTTCCGTCTTCCCCAAAAAGCTTTGACGCGATCAGTTGCGACGGGTGCTTCATTTCGGTCAAAACTTTTTTTTTTAAACATATTTCCCACAAAGTTGTTCAAGCGTAAAAAAGGGTGTCCTAGACGTAAAGGTTAGCATATCTGCCTGTTGGGAGGTTCCTGGTTTGAATCTCAACGGAAAACAAAAAATGTTTTTGACCGGGTATCGCCTTTAATAAGAAATTGGCAAATCCTCCGATAGTAGTTTAGTTTAATTGACGTGAAAAATGTTTGCTCTACTAGCCGTTTGGATTCGGCAGAAAATTGTAGGTCCATTCCATTCCCTAACATGGTATGGTTGTGAGAAATGCGCTAGGCCCGGAGCTCCCTGCTCTGTTGGGGTTTATTTATTTTAATTATTTTAGTTGAAGCGTAAAGCGATTCATTTTAATCTGAAAGTATGATTTTTGAACGGGAAACAGCTGTCAGTGTCAAAATTAACTGTGGTTTAAAAAGATACCACTAAATGGCCCCTGTACTTATTTAGAAAACCTTAACAAAAAATTCTAAGAATAAAAGGGATGTTTGTCTGTCTGGATGGGCACACAGCTTCTTCGTGCTAATTTTTTATGATATTTTAGAAAATATATTTGCTTTCTCGCCTAGGAATGATGGTTAAGAGAAATGCATCAGGTTTTAGACAGTCCTCAGAACCCGTATTATCTGAAAAGTAAACGACATCGTGTTGCTCGAACAATCTTCAGAATAGCCGCTCAGGAGATTCGTTCGTCGAAGTTGGGGCGTATCGGACTAAGATGAAAGCAACTGAGATGCAAATCTTACGTATGATAGCAGGAGTAACAAAGCTTGGTCGTATTAGAAATTTCGAGATCAGTGGAAGACTTCATGTCGGGCTCGTCATGTTCAAAGAAGAGATTCAGAGAACACCGTCCAAAACCTAACCTCATATAACGTTCAGAAGCGATTTCTAAGCAATAATAAAGGCAGACAAAAAAATACACCAACATATGCAACATAGAACAATTCAAAACCGGGAGGTCTACCGACGCATTCTGAGATCTACTCGGCGTACCCCACAACTGGATCACTAGTGTGAAGCAAATAAGTGGGAATTTGCCGGAAAAAGGAAGAAGAAGAAGAAACCTAATTTCAATTTGTGTCGAAGTTTACATTAGTTTCAGAATGAGATCTCTTTAGCCATTTGAAATCACTGGACTGGAACATTTACGGCAGACCTTGGAAAAAACCCGAGAACATAATATCGATATTCACCATCTCTTTATCGATTTTAAGGCCGCGTATGACAGTATTTATAGAGACGAGCTGTACAGAGCCATGTCTAGTTTCGGCATCCCTGCAAAACTCGTTCGACTATGCAGGAGAATTCACGCTGCTCCGTCAAGGTAGGTAAAGAACTCACCGAGACCTTTGATGTCGAAAAAAGCTTTAGGCAAGGCGACAAACTGTCATGCGATTTCTTCAACATCATACTTGAACAGATTGTAAGAAACTCAAACGTCAACACCAGAGGAACAATCTTTCAAAAATCTGTACAATTACTCGCCTATGCAGACGATATTGACGTAATGGGAAGAAATAAGCGTGATGTCATATGTGCTTTTGCGAGTATTGAAACAGAAGCGGCAAAAATGGGTTTGATGGTTAATGAGGGCAAACCGAAATATATGTTGTCATCAAAGAAGGACACAGGACATCGACTAACAACGTCCCTATAGACAGACATAACTTCGAGGTAGTACAGGACTTCGTATACCTATAGGATCCGCTGTAGACACGGAAAACAACATCAGTGCGGAGATAAAACGGAGAATAACTCTTGACAACCGTTGCTTCTTTGGGTTAAGAAGGCAATTGAGAAACAAAACACTCTCCAGAAAAACCAAGGTAACCTGGTATAAGACCTTAAACATCCCATTCCTGCTTTACGGCGCGGAAGCATGGACCTTATCGAAAGCGGATGAGGAAACCCTTGGTCGTTTCGAAAGAAAAATTTTCCGAATGATCTTTGGTCCCGTATGCGAAGACAATTTGAGGAGAAGAAGATACAACAACGAGCTGCAAGCCAGAAGAGTACCCATCGCGAGGCTATGATGGTTGGGCCATGTAGAGCGGATGGACCCAAACGCTCCGGCTCGACGGGTTTTCGAAAACACATAGCAGGGAAATCGCGGAAGGGGAAAACCTCGTCTTAGGTGGCGCAATCAAGTGGATGAAGACCTCAACCGACTTGCAGTGCGAAATAAGAGAGAGCTCGTCCGAAATCGAAGTTGTTATAGAAGGATGTTGGTTGAGGTCCAGGTTCACCCCGAACTGTAATGCCCACCTAAGTAAGTAAGTAAGGACTGGAACATCACCAAAGTAACCTTTAATTTTAGATTGTCTATTCCAAGTTTGCTATCCTTCTTTTATCTGAAAGAACCGTTTTCCAACAATCCATTTAAGGATGAACTTCTACGATAAGCATTTCTCAGCTCATTAGAGTCAAATTTCCTAAAATTCTGTTGCTTGTTTTTGTGATGGTTCAGTTTGATCGATTGGTTTTGAATTCCTTGAACCTATATAGCCCAAACACCAGCAATAGACTTATTGCTAACTCCAAATCCAAATCAACGCCAACTACCGTGGCCACTTAACTACTAGCATCCTTGCAACCAACCGTTACATATTGTAAAGCAAAGAAAATAACTAAGGGCTGCCTGCTGTAAGTAAGAAGTATCTATCTGGTTCGAGTCTTATTCACGACGTGATGCTCTTTATTTACGACAACTATCACTGGCTTGGAGCAGTAGTACCTACCCATACCAGTCCAGTCTCCGGTACCAAACGCTTATAATAGAAAGACGCAATCTATACAGCGGCGAGGACGACGACGACGCGACGACGAGATGACTAAAACAATGTTGTGGCTGCCATAGTTTCAGTATTGTTCACGTTTAATAATGTGTCCCATTGCTGGCTGCCGTCGCCGCGCCATCGCAGTTAAGGCTGGTCAGGAATATGCATTACGAGCTAGCCATCTTGTCTGTAGCCTACCGGCACACCGCAAATAGAAACTATCTGCGCGATACCACCTTTCCACTTATGTACATATATTTATATGGTTTCCTAGTTGTCGTCGACGTCTTTTCAAACCAAGACGACGACGGACGGGACGGCATGGCAGCGAGAACAGCGACGACGACGACGTCGAGTCGTGGTATCTTTGACTGTCATCATTTTCAAATTATTTCTGGTTGAATATCTAATCGCGATCCATGCATGATCAGAATTGGGGATCATCCGTGTGCATTACGTGCCCCAAAAGAAGTTGGCTTTTTCTGGTCTAGTTGGGGTTCGTTTTTCTGTTGATTTTTCACAAGAATTTCACTCCCTTCGTTTCACTTGGTTGTTAAACCAAACCACTTCGATATAAAAATTTGGCATCCTCTACGTCTACTTCTGCGGAGCAATTTTCTTCTGTCTTCTTCTGTGGCACAGACACGTTCTCTATGATAATGGACAAGCCGTTGAGTTATATCATGTTCTCGAGGAGCAGCACTCTTTGTATTGTTTTCTAGTGCCGAAGATGATGCTAATGCCTTGTTGCTGTCTTAGTTTACTCTGTTTTAGTGGGCATCGAACAGAGATGCAGACCTAAAGTAGGCAAGGCGAGTGTACACTGTACAGCGAACAGAGTGAATATTTATGAACCCCTTACTGCGATTTAAATCGACGGAGTAAATAATTCAATTGCACTTGTCATCTGAATGGGTTTGATTTTATTTATTGGATTTGATTGTAATTTAATTTAAAACGAATCAAATTTGATTGTTATTTCAGTGGAAGACAGCGCAGCGCGGTGGAGTATCGTTATGGGTGTTCGTGTTCGTGATTGTATTTTGAATTGTCAATGAAGATGATGATGTTGTATAGGGTCGTCTTTGTTTCATTTGTTTTATTGCCGAGGGCTACTGAAGACTGGGTGTCAATTGATGGTGTCAATAAAATAAATATGATTGATTTGATCAGAAGTTGCGAGTGGAAATATCTCGATATAGCGAATGGAAATGTCAATTACAATCTCCTTAATAATTACATCACCTCGTGGTGAACATGTTTATGTCACCTTAATATGCCTTTAAATTGATGATGGTGTTGTGCTTTCTTAAAGGATTGAAGAGACCGTGTCAATATCACGGTGACACCCGAAAACAAAAACGAAATGGTCAGACCACGAACTAGTGCTTGAGTAGTTGTAAGGCTCCTTAAAAGGGGACAAACTATCAAACTACACATGGCTGAAAACTGTATGAAAATTCGAAGTAGGATATTTTGTTCTCCTACAACTTCAAACCCTCGGCGTATGAATAGCAATTGGCAATTGTTACTCGTATTGAACAAACGGCTTTTGGTTTTCAATTGTGGGTGATCATAATTTGTAATGGTTTTGACAATGTAAAGGACGAATGTGCCTATCGACTACTACTCTATATTTGGTTATTATTAATCATATCTCGGAACACCCCATATGGGGGATAGACCAATGTTGTTACCTTACGCAAAAGATTCCCAAAAACATGTAAACTATTCAGAATCCTCTTACGGCCTAGGATGAAATGAGAGATTTTCTGGCTATTTTCTGTTTGACAACACTAGTTTTGGCAGCTCACGCACGTTTCGTGTATCTGTCAAACATCCTCGCTTTTGTCTACAATTTAACTGTGAATCGCCTTACAAACGAACAACGCCTCTAAATATTTGAATTTTATTATCACAGTTCGTGCTCTGTTAAGAAAGTTCATCGCGCGCTTCTTCGATTTAATGGTTAGTTTAATCGACCTACTTCGGGCTATTGTGACTTAATTAGAGTGCAAACTGAGGAAAATATCGCAGCTATATCGGTTAATGTTAGTGATGACCGTGTATCGATTCCGGCACCAATACTACAAATGTTGAGCGCTTCCGTGCATTGACAACAAACTTTTTTGCGCAAAATGGAAGAGCTGAACTTACATGACATGTGGTTTCAACATGAGCCACATGTCACACAGCACGCTCAATAATAGACCGATTGAAACCGGTGAACAGCTCATTACACGTTGGATTCAACGCCTATAGACTGTTTTTTGTTGGGCTATGTTAGCTCATATCTAAAGCGGCAAGCCCACTTCGACTAACGCACTGGAAGCCAACACTTAAGCATTTAGTCCTGAGATACTGAGATACCGGTCAAAAGCGGATGGTACATTTGACAGCCGTGGTCAACATTTTCATGAAAAAAAATATTCGAACATTTAATTATATCAACCAGTTTCATTCATTTTTCTGAGTTTTTTTTATTTTTCCATAGCTCTAAAAAAATGAATCATTAATAAACCGCACATTGTTTGAAATAGGTTGGCACAACAAAGCTTTGAGGGACTGGGGGCCCAGGCGCGGATTCAAGGGGGTCACAGGGGTCATGAAACCAATCGAAACTGAAACTGAAAATCAAAAAAAAAATAACCGAACAAAATCTAATTTTTGTAAACTTGAAAAACGGAAACTAACCAAGCGACCAAAATCAACTTACTTTATTGCACTATTTAAAATTTGCAATCAAAAAATGGCTGACTCAACATGACTGACTCAAAATTGAATAAATTTCTCACACAATACTGACTTTTGTATCAATTTCTCTATATTTGGATAGTAGCTTTACTTAACATTTGATTACAAGTTTTAAGTAAAAACAATTTATAACACAAAATCCAATCTTCTATTTTGTTTCGCAAATCTGTTGATGATCGCATCGATGTCCAATTCAATGTCGCGATGAATGTGTAGCAATGCAAGACCGGTGAGTCTGTCTTCTGCCATAGTCGATCTCAACCAAGTTTTGAGGCGACGGAGAGTTGAAAAGCTCCTTTCTGCAGTGACTGCAGTAACAGGAAGCGTCATCAAAATCCAAAGGGTATGAATAGCCGGATACATTACTCTATCACACCCACTCGCATCAAGGGCGGCAGAAACCGAATCAGGAAGTTCACCGCCTTTTTCAACAATTCGGTTCCATTTTGCTACCCATTAAATGGTTATTTAGATTTTATGAAAGAAACCACCTTTTTTTTAAATTTGAAAATCAGATGAATATGCTCATACATTCGGTTCTCTTGATGTTTACTCCATATTATTCGAATTATTTTACTTAAAGCAAATGAATCCTTGTTTTATATTTTTTACTTTTGTTGTTTATTTTCTGGTTTTTGTTCCGTTTCCTTCTTTGTTTATCGCAAAATACAATGAAAACTATCCTGATTTCAACGACACTGAAATCAACAATGGACTGTTGTACTTTCAATGTTTTGATTGCAAACTGATGTGAAGTTAGCCACGATGCCATAAATGGCGCGAAGCCATTTGAAAACACACGAGAAAACGTTTCAGAAAAAAATTTATTGGCTAAGACATTTCTTACTTTTAAAAGTACATTTTTTATATAAACAATTTATAATTTAATATAAACAACAGTTTATTTTTGTTATATTTGATTTTTTTTTATCCCGTGACCCCCTCCGGAAAAAAAATTCTAGATCCGCGCCTGTGGGGGCCTGACGTACTTCAGGGATCTATAATTATCTACCGATTCCACTGTAATAATGTCGCTTTTCTAGAAAGTGTAGCTTTTTTTCGAGGGTTTCCAATTTTTTTTAGAATGGCGAAACCCGTGAAAAAACATTAAGTGTTTCTGAGATTCAGCCCAGAAATTCAAAATCTTTCAAAAGTGGTAGCTTATGCCTTTGGCTCTGGCATACCTTCGTTAGCCGCACCATGTGAAATTTATATACGGTTAAAGTAGATATGACTGAGTAGGACCGGAAATGCTTCTTAAGATCAAAGCGAACTTAAGTGAAGATATGAGCTGAATGCTGATCTGGCATGGCACAAACGAAAATTTTATGATTCCATTTAAGACTAGAAAGAGGGAAGGACAAAGAGAGTGCTTTATTAAGATCTGCTCAATGAAAACCTGTGGCAAAATCTCATTTTCTAAAATGCCATTTTTTGTGACACTTATGACAGAAAGGTTCCGTTTACAAGCTCGCAATATTTACAACTATACAACATTATGCTATGCTCGCCCCCTACGAATGGAGCGGGTGAGGAAGATAAACCACATGGTAATCGTCATGGGCGACTACAATGCCCAGATGGATCAGACAACTATGGTTTGCAATGGAATGTGTGGAAAAGTGTCTTAAGATCATGAAATGAGAACGCTTCAGGTTCGCTTACCGACTTTTGTTACTCAAGTAGTTCTTTAAAATCTATTTTTTACTTGCAATCTCGTGCACACAATTCGTAAACATCGATAAAATGCGCCGGGTAGAATGTGTTTAACATGCCTTAAAAATACAACAAAGCATGAAAAACGATCTGAAGAAGGATAGGATAAAGCTAGACACTACAAGTCATTCACCCTTATTGTGATAGGCGTTTCACTAAAACGCCTAAAAAATGACAGAGCCCCAGCTGCGATAACTTTTGTTTTCATAAAAATATAAGTTCAGCCCTTTATCTGTTCCTCATTACTCTTACCATTCCCTCAAAAGATACTTTATTTAAACGGCAGTTGTGCCACCTAGAGTTAAGTCATCTTATCAGCGTTTTATTAAAACGCCATTCGTAATAAGGGCGATTAAAAGCGAAAAATAAATAAATGATGATTCAAACACTGAACGATAAACTGAAACGCTGTAGGAAGAAGAAGCAAGGGAAAGATGTGCTAAATATACATAGAAGTTGTCGAAAAAAAGCAGCTTCATCCATTTGGTGTTGAATGCTGAAAGAGTCCACTTGTTATTAAAGGACATGCAGATATTGGCAGTGAGCCTCCAACAGCGTATGCCATCCAAACTACAACCAACCTCCTTGAAAAGCAAGATTTTTGAAAATAGATGCCACTACAAGTTCTAATATTCTACCTCCTGTTCTATTTGCTTTCCAGGGAAGGTTTAGGAGAACACCACAGTCTATTCGTTGCTCCGGCGAATATTAAAGTCAAATTATATTCGACACTTTTTTGAATTATGGTCTTTATTATCATATTGACAGTTGTTGGAACTCAGATCAATAATTATGTTATTGACTATAACCTACTTAGGCAGTGCTATTCATCGGCTTCGGGGTAGTCCAAACTCTGACCATGACCGCGTTTGCACGGCTTGTCATCCCATTTCAATGGAAAAAGACTTTGCCAAAACTTAAAACGCTCCAAATAAAGACCCTCCTTCATAACCAAATCGTTTCCAATTTCCAAAAAGTTTTCTTTCTTCAAATTCAAGGGAGTCCAATTCAAATTTTTCAAGTACTCATCACGAGGGTTATTCGGATCACTTATAAGAAAAGAAGAAAAGAAACACATAAGTAAAAATAATCTAATTGACATCGCATACTCTCTACCAACTAACCCGGTTTTTGCGAAATTTGTCCACATTCTGGTGAACCGCTCAATCGTTGTATCTTCGGGATCAGTCTTTTTGAACAATGGAGTCAAATAAGAAATATGGAGTAAGTAGATCAATTCATCATGATGCACAGTGCCTAGACCCGATAAAAAAAAAAAAACAAATTAGATAATCTCTCCTGTGCCCGTCGTAACAATTAAGGACTTCGAATACCAAATAGTGAATGTTTTGCTACAAAGTTCTAAATATCTTTTGCAAAACATTCATTACGACGATGTTTTAATTCTTCTCTATTTGACAGTCGTAGTCCGAAATTGTTACGACGCCGACGGGTCTTGTGCTAGAGATGAATGTCTCTGAAGGTCCAAGGCGAACTTACCATAAGGTTTATCTCCAGGGTATGTGAAATAACTATAGCGACCTTTATATGAGAATCTGTAATAATGAACTGGCACGTATCGAGCTGCTAAATGGGCAAATCTGTGCACCGCAAAACCTACAAGACTGTCACTGAAAATCTGTTAACAAAAAATATTTCAATTGAAGTTTGCTTGGTGATGTTCTGGCAAAAATAACCTTTCCCAAAGGCTCAAATGATTCTCCACTCTTTAAAGGCTGGTTACCTAGATATTTCTTCTTCAAAGCGGCACTTATCTCCTTAGATCTTGGTGTACCACGCTCATAAAGAAAACATATCGGCGCTAATCGGTCCCAGTCTTCGTTCATACGTTGGAGCATTGATTCATTCTTCATGACATCTGTCAAAAGGAGGAAGTTATTTTAGTCTTAGAAGGGGTCTGTATTGTGTCTACTTACCGTTACCAATTTGAACAAACTCATCTTTAGTCATTCCAGCAATGAGTGGTACTCTTTGAAATCTTCCCGTTTGAAATGATTCCAACGGCTGTTCGATGATGAATCTTTCTTGGCCAAGTTCCTTTTCCACAACTGGCATCCAGTTTAACACTGGACTCCAGCCGAAGTCGAACATATCGTAATGTGTTCTCACAAATTCATCAGCTGGTGTCTAAAATGAATTTTTATATAACACTTTACTATAAATGAAACAGTCACTATAATTACCTTTCGTAGACACTGAACCATGGCGTCTATGTTATTTGTAGGGCAGTTGACAAGCCCAGCCTGCCTTTTAGCCAAATCGATCTGCTCGCTTGGATATGTGTATTGTGAAACTGGCGAAGCACTCATTGTTATTCCTCTGTGAAGTAATCCCCTTGACATTGGTGACACCAAGTGTAGCCCAATACTGAAACTACCAGCGCTATATCCCATAAGAGTAACCGAATTTGGATTGCCACCAAACTTGTTGATATGATCCTTAACCCATTTAAGAGCAAGAACCTGGTCCTTAAGGCCAGCGTTGCCTGGTGCGTCACGAGTTCCTGTAGCAAGGAAGCCCAATGTCCCCAAACGGAAGCTTATTGTTACAAAGACAATATCATCACGATCCATCATTGGTTGCGGCCCCGTAAAGTATTTACTTTGGCCAGAGTAGGCATAAAAGCCGCCTGGATGAATATAAACTAGAACCGGTTTCAATGCTTTCTCGTCCAAATTCTTAGTGTAGACGTTCAGACGCAAACAGTCTTCTGAATATTCAGTGGAATTGAAGGGAATCTGTGGACACATCGGTCCATCTTCTGTTGCGTCGAATACCTTCGGCTTCCATGGGCTAACAGGTTGGGGCTGTTTAAAACGCAATTCACCTTCTGGAGCGTTGGCATAGCGAATGCCACGAAAAGAATAAAAATCTTTTCCTAGACGTGACGTAAGTGTGTTTCCCCGTATAGTACCGAGACTTGTTGTCACTTCAACTATGGAGGCTGAAGCTAAACCGACAGCAAAAATTAACACGATGCAGCCTGGTATCATTTTGAGCGATAACTGAACTTAAGATGGCAAAAGGGGAGCAATTTATAGAATTGTTTTTGCTGGTTTCTGATGAACTTGGGAAATCCCAATGTGCTCGTAATAAGAACGTAGCAAGTTCTTTGGAAATTCGTGTTGTGTGGTAATTTAGTTCAGTTGTGTGTTGCATTTTAAGTAAACTGATAATATTCTCCTGTATCCAGCGCCGGAGTTAGCTTTTTGTTGCCCTGGGCCTTTTAACTGGAAAAGGTGCCGCAGTGTTGCTTTCTCTTGATGATGTATCATTTGTTTAGGTTCATATGAAAAATAAAATGAATTTTAAGGCTTTCAAAAAATGCATGCATAGCGAGGGTCTCCCATCAGAGACTGTCGAACTTAAACAGCTGATAACGGCCATTTTGTTGAAGCTACATCTGTCAAGTTAGTTGTCATTCATTAAGTTTGTTTTGCCAAATCACCATAGACGGATATAGCCTAAATTGAATGATCTGTCGACACCAATGACATGTGGTTTCAACAGGACGGCCGGCGCGGCGCCAAACAGCTCATGCCGTATTAAATATGTATTTCATACCAGGGATTTTACAAATGGTGATTGGAATGATATACAGAGATTGCCGCTGATCAGCTTTATGTGAACCCAAATTCACTTCACTCCTGCCAGCTGGCAAAGTTGAACATGTTCAATTTTTTTCTGCAAGCAGTATCTGTTAAAACAAAAGAAAAAAACAATAAATGAAAAGATTAGTAAAAATTTTTAACAGTTAAAACACTTTTTATATTTGTTCAAACGCACATTTCGGAAGCAATGCTTCCATTTTCAGAGATGAAATACCTATAAAAAGTGTTTTGACTGTTAAAAAGTTTTACTAATTTTTTCATTTATTGTTTTTTTGTAAATTTTTCTTTCAAAATCTTTTTAGAATTTATAAATAAGTTAAAAAGCTATTTTTTACCGTTTTCTGTTGCTGTTTACTGATAGAAGCTGGAGAGTAGCAGCTGACAAGGTGACCGGGCTGCCAGCCGCTGCTTACTTCTGCTACTGCCAGCCGCTGGCAATAATTGGCTGCCAAGCAGCTGGCTGCTCTAGACTTTTTGTGTTAGGGTTTTTGTCGAAGGTGTATGCCAACCCGCATGTCATCTGTCAAATTCACCCCGATTTTTGCGCCAGAGTTATGAAAAATTGGACATTTCGGATGCATTCCACCCAGAGAAGCCGTAGGGGGCTTTTGAAGTTATTTAAAATGAAAGAGAGGGAGCACTAAATGTAAATATGGGAGTCGAGATTTGAATACAACTGTCCCTACATTCTCATGAATTGACAAAAGGCGAACACGTAGACTAAATCATCAAGCTTTCGGAGAATCTAACGAATTTTCTTCGTTTTGAAAAACTGATGTATGTCAAATGGGGGCAGACTACCTCACTTCTGCGTGTGTCGAAGTATTGGCATTAAATATTTTAGATGGTAAGCAAGCATTGCAGAATATAAGATTTCATTACCTTAGCCTTGACTAGTAGTGTGTTAAAATTTAAGTTTAAAGCTAAGTACCTTTAACGAATAATGTCATAGAATCCGTTTGTTTACAAAGGTAATCGCTGTTGGCAGACAAACATTTTTTGATACCTTTAACCTGATTTGTAATTAAATGGTCGAATTTTTCTTAAGAGATTTTCTTGATTATTTTTTGTATAACGCCCTTTATTATGTGATGTCTTAGTAATTGGTCTGAAAGGCTTATCTATAAATCCAGCACTGTCTAAATCTGACTGTACCATCAAGTTTCTTTCAAGTATGATAACAGTCAAAGCTGTTTTCGGTTGTTGATTACTTCAATAATGAGTTCATTCCAACCTTGATGATGCGACATATTAATTCATGAAAGTTCACCCGTCGTTGTTGCATTGAATTTTTTAGTGAAAACAACTTTTGTTTCTTGCTGTCTGGCTACTCAGTTCTCAGTTGTAAGTAAACATGATGACGACAAGAGTTGAATATCCTTCGATCAAATTTTGTTGTGATTAGCGGGGTTTACATGGTCCAACATGGTTTGACAACATGGTTGGATGAAAAACATCAGCTTTGCGTTTACACGAAATTCGATGTTGTCCAACATCAGTTTGGTTATTTTTCGCGAACGAGACGGACACGGATAAGAAAATTTTAGCTGCTCTTATAATGAAGGAAATTATTGACGACGAAGAAGAAGAAATAAAAATTTAAAGAAAAAAGAAAAAACGTTAGTGGGTAAAAAAGTGGATTAAGAATAGGTCCAAGAACTCACATACTCATGCGCTACAGGAGTCGCTTTCTCTGTCCCTATGTCCCTATGTATGCTTAGATTTTTAAAACTACGCAACGGATTTTGAAGCGTTTTTTTTTTTTTTAAAGAATAGAATTATTTAAGAGGAAGGTTTATATGTATAATACATGCATATTATAGTAGAAAAAAGCCGAGAAATTTTAAGATTTGTAATGTGATGTCTTAACAAACATATTTTTCTCCGCTCACATTGCAAACGCTGGCTAAACCTGATGAGATAGATCAAATTTATGTACTACGGAATTGTGAAGTCCGCGACAGCATTATGTTCATCTCCTTAGGATAACCCACGGTAACCATTTTTATCTTTTACATATTACAACAAAATATGGGTTATTTACCAAGTTATTTTAAACGATACAGTATCATTCCTTATCCAATTATATACATTAGATACGTTTTGCATTTCGTGTAGATTATTGCCCTTGTAGATAGATTGCCCTTTACAGCATGTGATTTAAATAAATATTTTCGAAGATATTACAGATTCAAAAATTGCGAAGTAAAAGTGTAAAAAGTAAATGAGTAAAAATGTTGTGTATGAATATTCCAAAGAAAGCAGGAATTCTTCATGGTATAGGAAAAGGGGAATTGTTTTACTCCAAATTTAAATGTTCACAGTTTTTCTGTAGTCATCCTTACATTATGAAAACTCTCTACGATAAAAAGAACGAATTCAATTTATTTTCTTTTTTAAAAGTTCAATATTAGCATTTTGTTTGATTTCTTTATATTTTGTCAATAAAATTTCATATTCCTCTGTTTTCGCTTTTCTGTTTTTATAATTCTCAGATTTTATCTTCCAAAGTTCTGAAAGAATTTTATAAATCTCAAAAAACTCCCTGCAAAAATCGTTGTTAGTAATTGCATTGCGATTGCGACTTCACAGTAACCGAAGCAAATTCAAATGAAAATGAAAGACGGCGCAGTCAGGTTTGTCAAACATCTGTTTACACACGTTGGATGGTATGACAAACCAGCATGTTTTTAAAAAATTTTAAAAACCATCCAACATGGTTTGTCAAGCGGTTGTTTTAGCGTTTAGATGATCCAACATTGCTGTTGTCAAACCATGTTGGACCATGTAAACTCCGCTATTGGTTTTGATTTTTATTTCGTACTACGGGTATGGAACTTGAAGGAGAATGAACAAGATTGTAAAAACTGCAGCGCTATGCTGCGCTGCACACTGCTCGGCTGAAAGCACTGCAGTTTAGTAACTTTTTGTTTGCTTTTAAATCTCCACATCTGTTATTTTAGGTGCAAAGTATGCCTTGTGAAAAATTAGGCCAAATCAGCAAGATTATCATCATAACAAACAAATCACTTGAGTGATAGATCGAAAACATGCACCGTACTAGGAAAATGATTTGAGAACATTTAAAGCTGGGTAAACAGGCCCTTATGTCATGCGCTCCTATGCAACTTATACTTAAATTAGAATTTAATCTCTGAAAAATGCGTTAGAGTAAAGAGTCTTGCGTTAACCTATTTAATAGGAATAACATTTATGTTATAATGTTTCAGACATCAAATTTAAATAAAAAAAGAGAAAAACATTATGGATCGGGGGTTTTTGTATGAGTTAATGTGACGAATGCTAATTATTTCTGTAGAAAAAATTATTTTTTCTAAGTAAAACAGTATTTATTTATTTATTTATTTATTTATCTGGCTTAATACAAGCAACATACATATAAATAAAAAGAAAACTTAAATATTTACAAAAATCAATTTCTTAAATACTAAATACTATTTACAATAAATATTAATTAAATTAAAAGTTAATATAATAGAGAAGCTAAGGGAAATTTATTAGGAAGTTGAAAATGATTAGAGGATAATTTATTTCTTAGAGAAGGTAAGCTTGCGTTGAAATCAAGAATATCTTGTGCACCATTGGCTAAGCGCAACATTCGAGTAATGGGGTTAAAATGACCATAGTTAGTGCGGTGGGTGGGAAGGTTGTAAAAAGGGATGGACCGTAGACTACGAGGATTGGTATTAAGGTAAAAAATTTCAAGGAGAGCGGGAGAGAACAACTACTGCTACCTAAGATTAGATTGGTAAACTTCCAACAGCAGTCGGTATCTCCAAAAGTACATGTTCATTTGACAGGTGAGTAATTTACCGATTGCTCCAATAGTTGTTTATATCCAAAGACAAAAAATTAAATGAATCATTAAAAAGAAAAAAAAAAAAAAAAAAAAGTATTAATGATTAAGGTTTCAGAGATAGAAAGATAAAAAAGAATAAACAAAAAAGAAATGAAATCATCACGACCTTAACTCTACCAAAATATTTAAAAATATTTTAAAATAGGAATCTTAAAAGAAATAAAAAATTTAAATTGAAAAGGTTTAATATAGCTATAATCATTCTTAAAGATCGGGGTAGTGAGTTCCACAGCCGAATCGCAGTTATAAAAAATTGGCGTTCAGATATTAAGAACGTATATCGTAAAGGTGCAAGATACAAAGCTCTCGAAGACTGCGAGTGGCGTATTTTATTATAGAGGTATGGAGGTTGACGTGTCTGTATTATATTTTTCAGTGAAATTAGAGTCCGAAACTTGAAAAGATTTTCTAAGCTAATGCAATAGAGAGATTTTGAGAAATAAGAAACACGATCATATCTTCTTAATCCAAAAACATATCAGCTATGCTATTGAAGGCAACATTGAGTTTTCGCTTGTGTTCATAGTCACAGTTATAAAAGATTTCACAACCATAGAGCATTATAGGCACCAGTAATGTTTTGGATAGCATAATACGTGTGTAAATCGTGCTTACTATACCTCCTCGCGGTAACCACTGGGTACACGTCCCATCCAATCGGAGGTGAACTGCAAAACTCTAAATGCGAGAATTGACAAAGGGACGAAGAAAAATAGAACATCAAAATAAAGCTCTGTGAGTAATGAATGACTGCGGGAATATCAGTGGTCTGACAGAGCTTGTGGTGAATGTCTCAGAGGATGAATTCGGCTTACAGAATCAACGGTGGACTTCAGCAGTCAAAAAACAGAAACTCCTGAGCTAGCTTCTCCGACATATTTGATGTAATGGTGTCTTTCAATACAAGGATAGGGTATTGAAGTAGAAATGTGTCGGATGAGCTCCTGGCGAGCCAACGGCAGCTGTCATACATCTGCAGCAGAGTACTGTTTCCGGATTATACGGCCCTGGGGATACCAAAAAGACCTGGCACCCCAGGTTGGCTTGTGTGCGTGGGGTTAACTACCCAACCTCGTAAAACCTTAACGGTTCTGAAACAACTAGTAGCCTCGGATGGCAATTAATATTTCAACGTTGACGACCCAAGCCAACGAAAAAATTACAAAGAACTCCGGATCTGTACGCAGAACGTAAGGTCCATTAACAGATTACGTGCAGCTGGAGAACTAGCGGACGCCCTAGACTGCTACAATGTAGACATAACCGCCATCCAAGGGCTAGGCATAAAGAAGATGTAAAACTGCGACGTCTACAATGGCGACTGCTACAGACAACAGAAACAGTGTTTATTATGTTAATGAGCGTATAAAGACCAGCATCAGGACTTAATTCGCCAACGTAAGCCTTATATGCGCCCACGCCCAAAACAAGAGAAACACGAAAATTCCAAAGACTGTTTCTACAAGCTCATCAAAGAAACATATGAGCAAAGCTCTAGACATGACGAAGAAATCGTCGTTGGCGCTTTCAACGCAAAATATAGCCTTCATAACAAAACCTCCGAAAATGGACTCAGGTTTATAAATTTTGCTGCGAGGCTAAATCTTTTTGTAAGTAGTACACGCTTCCCGCCTTTCAAAATTCATAAAAGTTCATAGCGATACCCAGATCAATGAATCGTCGACCAAATTGACCAGGTTGCGTTCGAGACACTCTTTGTTATTGATGAATTTTCCAAAAGGCTACCTTCGACTACCTTTACTACCTTGTTTTAGCCTAAGTACGAATGAGGGTATTCAGTTTATGACTCTTGCGAATCAACTCTGATATGACGCCGGAATGACTTACAATCACAAAAGATAGCCACCGCCTTTTTCAACCGAGTGTTCCCTCAACTATCCTTGAATCCTATGATCCAAATCCAAGTGGCCGCAAGCCGCCAGTACTGATGCTGAATGATCAAGAAAACAGGAAACAGCATGAGAAGCTCTCGTTTGGAGAATTTCAGAGATGTCATGATATGAATGAGATTCGAAATTGTAACTAAAAGGTAAACACATTAGGCCAGAATGGTTCAGCTTATTTTCTTTCGCTCGAAGATTAGACCAAATCGAGATGCTTTCAACGCCAAACAGAGCTTCCTTTGTATTTGTATTTGTATTAATAATAATAATAAGTACTTATTTGGCGGGCATTCGTACGAATTAGCCCCAAAGCCAATGATAGGCTTTCATTAAATTAAAAATGTACGCTCCTTGGTAACATCGGGACCATAATAGTCTTTTAATTTGAATAGTCTTTCAATTTTCTTATTCCCTTTGAATCTCTTATCATTTCCAAAGTTCAATTGATCATCCAATCATTTGCAGCTGCGACAAGGTGTCCATTCCAAACGCTGTTATAAAAAACTCATGTTGTATAGTCTGTCAAATTTGTTTGACCGTCACGCTTCCGCGGATTAACCATAAAAATCCATTTTTAACTTCTCGGTTTTCTCACAAACGGACATAATAAATCCTCCGCCAATCACACACAATAAATTCAATTAAATTGCTTCACCGCTGCAAGGCACGACCAAAGCTAAAGGTACAACACACTACACACGACAACAAACTCATTGTGGCAATTATCTCATAAATTCACACCAAATCCAGAAAGCCCTAAAATATATAACCGACAAATTAAATATGAAGACATTACGGATTTACGGTGCGTTGTGTTGTGCAGACGCAAAGCCACTTCGAAATGCAAACTGCGTTTTCCCGCACATATCATCCCACAAATGCAATCCCAATCACACGTCGACATTGGTTTGGCCGAAGTCTCTATACAACCACGCACCCACCACGCAAATTGAAATTTTCAAATTACCAATATTGGTTTCTCTGGCCCAAGATGCTCAGCTTCTTTAATTTTTTCAGTTACTGCCGTCCCTTTCGATATTCGCGCGATTTGGATGAAGCCCACTCCCCCGGCATACACCAAATATACAAATCATCTGCATGAAATTATTTACGACCAACACGGCCAATGACATAACATATAACAAACTACCTCAGTCGATACTAGTCGGCCAAGAGTGTGTGCCAACATCGTATTCGATCGGAAAATATACGGGGACACAGAAGAGGCGTTAATCTTCGTGTACAGACACGGAGACGGACTGGATTTTTGTGCGTCCTTATAGAATGGCACTTGGATAAAAGTTTGACCCAAAGGTACATTTATCTATCACCTACTGCTGCCACCGTACGTTGCGTTGCGTCGTTCATTGTGCAGTTGGATAATAATGCTGCTCGACTAGTTGGGTATTGGGTTGTATGGCGGATATGCCACAAAAATGTAAAACACTTATTAATTATGTCGGACCGGTGCATTGTGCTCACTGGGTGCAAATACCGTAGCCAATCTTTCCAAGGGTCGAATTTGTCGAATATGACAAATTACATGAGACACGGAGATAAAGAGGAACCTTTCTTAGCATTAGCAAACAGTCTGATGTGAAAGAAGGCGTTCATGTTTTGAGGTTTTGTGAGCAACATTCTTTTCTTTAGGAATATGGTTGGGATATGATCAGAAACTAGAATGAAATTGTCACTGATTATATCGAGGACAGCCCGTGGAAGAAGTGGACCCATTAAATGACGAAAAGGCCTGACCAGATAAAGTTTTACATCATCTGCATATAAATGCACGCCAAAAACTGATTCCTGTGGTACTCCTTGTATCTACCAATTAAGCTCTTCTCGCAAAAAGCCTGTTAACAGCTTGCGTGCCCGACCAATAGATCCAAAAATGTATTGTAATTCCCAGTCGAGAGTGCTGTGATTGAATTTGACAAAAGCTCTCTAAGGCTTTTGACATATTCAAATAAGCAGACATATAGTATTGGGATGACCTGTAAGATTTTCAACTAAAATGTTCGCGAGAATATTGACCGCAGCAATCGAGCAGCTGTGCTTAGCTCTGATCCCTTGTTGCTTGTTTGTTCAAAAAGATTTCGTTCATTTTGTTTCTCAATCAGCTACCTACACACCATATAAAGACACGGTAGGATACTGATAAGTCAGTTGGAAAGAAAGCGTCTCGTTTGTTGACAATGAAGTAGTTAGCAGCTTTCCAAAAAAGAGTGTGAGTAGCAGTGTCTACACACCAAAGTACGTATACCTATCACTAATATTTTCTGTCTACTTTGTCACAAATTTCCTCAACAATTCCTTTATTTTCAAAAATAAAGAAATGAATCGTTACTGACTATACTCATATTCAATGTGTCCTTACAGACCCAAGTGGGTAAAAACACTACTCGTATATATTTTTTTGTAATCCAGACTGTTAATTTACCATCTGACATTCGACACCCATAAAGATTATCTTTGGGATTTGAATAACGAGAAAAAAAAACTTCACTATGTGTAAAGTTTTCCACTGGTCTTGGAGACACAGGATATCACGCTGGGATTTTATTAACCATTTATCATGTTGTAGTTTTGGATTATTACCTCTCTGTGGCAAATTGCTTGTATCAACCAAAATATGTTTATAATTTTTTAAAATTTTTTTTTTGTTAGTCATAATCCGAGATTAAATTTGTCGAATTTTCTCTTTTTTCTTCAAAGACCTTGTTTGTCTCGAGTATAGAGTTTGTGAATATGAAACTTTCAGCATATTCTCATCAATTTTCTATTTTCACCTTGCAGATTAAAGAAAACCTTAAAAACAACACAAAAAAATATGGTTCTAGTACTAAACGGAGTCCTTCAGGATGACTGTCCCATGGACACAAATACTCTATTTCTACAGCATCCGGTATATAGAGATTATGCATCACAATTACTATCGATACCAACAAAACCAATCGGCCCTTGTGGTCTTTTGTACGTTGGCCAAAGGGAAATGGCCGCAGTGGCACCCCATGACAAGAATGTGAACATAATTGGAGCAGATGATGCAACTACTTGTATAATTGTTGTTGTAAGGCATTCAGGTAAGAAAATATAACGTCTTTATTGAGGAAAAGGATTTCAACATTTATTTATTTCTTATCTTTTGTCTTAAAAGGATCTGGTGCTGTAGCCTTAGCACATTTTGATGGAACGGGTGTTGATGAGGCAGTCACAGCAATGGTTGCTCGTGTTCAGGAATTGGCTTTGGGTTATCCGGAGGGCAGAATTGAACTTCAGTTAATTGGAGGATACAGAGATCCGCAGGGATATGGAGAAGATGTCTTCTTTAGTATAATGCGTATGTATATTTTAATTAAGGTTTTTAGAGTGTTTGCCTCTTTGGAAAGTCTGTAGATTCATTTTATTTTCTATGAAAATGAGTTAGAAGCTTTGGTTTTTTTTTTGTGAGATTTTTAGCAGCAGAACATACTTTTTTCTCGCAAAGATAGTGCTTTAGCTGCAGCTGTAATATTAGTCTGAATTTTAATCCCTTTTGAAGCAAACGAATGCGAAAAGAACCAGTTCTTTCTCTGAAAGGCTCTTCGGAAGTGGAACTGGAACGGTTGAGTAGAAGCTGAAGTTGAGCTGAAGTTGAACTAGGTTTCTTTCCAGGCTGGTTTGTGTAAACCTGAAAGTCTTTCCATCTGGACGCTGGCTTGCTTTTCTTTGAGACATGTAAAAGGAATGTCACCGACATAAGACAGCAGGTCAGCAGAGGCACTGCTATCAAATTTCAAACTCACTGCAATGTTGCGGAAATAGTGCGTTAAGCGCGATATTTGTCACTGGGTTTCGAGTAGGTTTCATTGAAACAGGCTTCATTTTATATGTCAAACTGCGTACTTTTCATGTAGGTTTTTCGGTAAAGCTCAACAGTCCCCCATGATTAGTACCTGCATCCTTACTTACTTACTTAGGTGGGCATTACAGTTCGGGGTGAACCTGGGCCTCAACCAACATCCTTCGATAACGACTTCTATTTCGGGCGAGCTCTCTCCAGTTTCGCACTCCAAGTCGGTTGAGGTCATCCTCCACTTGATTGCGCCACCTAAGACGAGGTCTTCCCCTTCCGCAATTTCCCTGCAATGTGCTTTCGAACACCCGACGAGCCGGAGCGTTTGGGTCCATCCGCTCAACATGGCCCAACCATCGTAGTCTCGCGATGCGTACTCTTCTGGCTATGCCCATGTCGCGGTACAGCTCATACAGCTCGTTGTTGTATCTTCTTCTCCACACATTGCCTTCGCATACGGGACCAAAGATCATTCGGAGAATTTTTCTTTCGAAACGACCAAGGGTTTCCTCATCCGCTTTCGATAAGGTCCATGCTTCCGCGCCGTAAAGCAGGACTGGGATGATTAAGGTCTTATATAAGGTTACCTTGGTTTTTCTGGAGAGGGTTTTGTTTCTCAATTGCCTTCTTAACCCAAAGAAGCAACGGTTGGCAAGAGTTATTCTCCGTTTGATCTCCGCACTGATGTTGTTGTCCGTGTCTACAGCGGATCCTAGGTAGACGAAGTCCTGTACTACCTCGAAGTTATGTCTGTCTATTGTGACGTTTTGTCCAATTCGTCGATGTTCTGTGTCCTTGTTTGATGACAGCATATACTTTGTTTTGCCCTCATTAACCATCAAACCCATTTTTGCCGCTTCTGTTTCAATACTCGCAAAAGCACCTATGACATCACGCTTTTTTCTTCCCATTACGTCAATATCGTCTGCATATGCGAGCAATTGCACAGATTTTTGAAAGATTGTTCCTCTGGTGTTGACGTTTGAGTTTCTTACAATCTGTTCAAGTATGATGTTGAAGAAATCGCATGACAGTTTATCGCCTTGCCTAAAACCTTTTTCGACATTGAAGGTCTCGGTGAGTTCTTTACCGACCTTGACGGAGCAGCGTGAATTCTCCAAAGTCATCCTGCATAGTCGTACGAGCTTTGCAGGGATGCCGAAACTAGACATGGCTCTGTACAGCTCGTCTCTGTAGATACTGTCATACGCGGCCTTGAAATCGATAAAGAGGTGGTGAATATCGATATTATGTTCTCGGGTTTTTTCCAAGATCTGCCGTAATTTGAAAATTTGGTCTATTGTGGACTTCTCCGGTCTAAAACCACATTGATAAGGACCTATCAAGTTGTTGACGTGGGGTTTCAGACGTTCACATATTACAGCAGACAAGATCTTATAAGCGACGTTAAGGAGGCTTATCCCTCTATAATTGGCGCAGTTGTGAGGGTCTCCTTTCTTTAGGATCGGGCATACGATACTGAGGTTCCATTCATCGGGCATGCTTTCTTTCGACCATATCATGCAGATCAGCTGGTGCAAGCTCCTTTCCAACTGATCTCCAGCTGCCTTGAAAAGTTCGGCATCAAGGCCATCTGCACCTGCAGTCTTATTTGATTTAAGTTTGCATATAGCAAGCTTAACTTCTTCTAGGTCGGGAGGACGGCATTCTTGATCATCGTCCAGGCTGAATGGGGCAATCTGCCTGACAGCGGAATTTGTGTCCTCATCGCCGTTAAGCAGTCTGCAGAAATGATCTTTCCAGATCCTCAGTAGCGACTGTGACTCTACAACTATGTTTCCCTGCTGGTCTTTACAGGCTTGAGTTCGGGGTTTGCCACCCTGGCAGGATCTTTTTACCTTTTGGTAAAACTTCCGAGTCTCGTTCCTGTCATGGCACCTCTCTATTTCCTCAAACGAGCGCTTCTCATGCTGCTTCTTTTTCTTTTTGAGAAGTCGGTGTTCTTCCCTTCTTCTCTCCTTGTAAATCTCGTTATACCGATCGTGAGCAGCCCTCGTTCGTGTTTGCAAAAGCATTTGTCGTGCTCTTTGCTTGGCTGCATTTGCCTGCCTACATTCTTCATCGAACCATGGGTTTCGTTTTGGTGGCCGAGTGAAACCCAGAACCTCAGAGGCAGCGGTTCTGATGGCTTCTTGGCATTGCTGCCACTGGTCTTCGATGTTTAATGCTGGCGGCACGGGATTCAAGGATAATTGAAGGGACACTCGATTGGAAAAGGCATTAGCAATCTCTTGCGATTGTAGCTTTCCGACGTCATATCTCTTCACAGCGTTAGTTCGTGCTGGTCGTGAACAAGATATCCTCATTCGTACCTTGGCTACAACAAGGTAGTGGTCCGAGTCAAAGTTGGCCCCTCGGAAAGTTCGGACATCTAGCACACTGGAAGAGTGCCTTGCGTCGATCGCAACATGGTCAATTTGGTTGACGGTTAATTGATCTGGGGACCGCCATGTGCCTTTATGAATTTTGAGATTCGGGAAGCGTGTACTACTTACAACAAGATTTAGCCCCGCAGCAAAATCGATAAGCCTCAATCCGTTTTCGGAGGTTTTGTCATGGAGGCTATGCTTACCGATTGTGTTTCCAAAGATGTCCTCCTTCCCTAGTTTTGCGTTGAAATCGCCAAGAACGATTTTCACGTCGTATCTAGGGCATTGCTCATATGTTTCTTCGAGGAGCTCGTAGAAACAGTCTTTGGAATCGTCGTCTTTCTCTTCTGTGGGGGCGTGGGCGCATATAAGGCTAATGTTGGCGAATTTAGCCCTGATGCGGATGGTCATTATACGCTCATTGACTGGATTTTGGCTAATCACCTTATCCCTGAGTCTACCTCTAACGACAAATCCGCACCCAAATAAACGCTTTTTCTGTTGTCTGTAGCAGTCGCCATAGTATATGTCACAGTCTTTCATCTTTTTTATGCCCGGTCCATTCCATCGCACTTCTTGGATGGCGGTTATGTCTGCTTTGCAGCAGTCCAGGGCGTCCGCTAATTCTCCAGCTGCACCTTCTCCGTTAAGAGATCTTACGTTCCAGGTGCAGATCCGGAGGTCGTTGTCCTTTTTTCGTTTGCATGGGTCGTCAACTTTGAAATCATTATCGTTATCCGAGGCTGTTGATTGTTTCGGAACTATATCTTTTTTACGTGGTTGGGTAGTTAACCCTACGCACAACCCCCAACCTGGAGGGCCAGGTCCTTTTGGATCCCTTCGGACACAAAGGGCTGGAGTATCCAGAGTCAGTACCCTGCTGCAGGGGTGTGAGTGCTGCCGTTGGCTCACCAGGAGCTCGTCCGCCACCATCTCTACTTCAATACCCTGTCCGAGTATTGAAAGACCCCAAAAGACCTTTAAACCAGATATGTTGGAGTAGCTCTTTCAGGGGTTTATGCTTTTATGGCTGCTGAAGTCCACCGTTGATTCTGTCCTTCGAATTCATCCGCTGGGACATTTACACGAAAGCTCTCGTAGACCACTGAGATTCGTGCAGTCAGTCATTGTTCGCAGAGCAATTATAGTGTTGATCGATCACAATTCTTTGTTCCGGATTCCCTTATCTCAACACTCGCACTTACTAGTTTAGCAGGTCAGCTCTGGACGGAGCATCCCAGGTCCCAGTGGATACCGCTTGGAGGTATAGTAAGCACAGTTGACGTGTACTATAAGTTACAGCATCTGGGCACCGCCAAGTTAGCACCAATCAGAGCCTACCCGAATAGTACAACGCCCATCCACGAAACTAAAAAGCTGGCAGTACTCGTGTAAACGACGTTCTTCATTGTAACGATCACATATTTGAGGTCGCCAAAAGTGTTGCAAAATGCTTAGGATTCTTAAAATGATGCAGGAGATATTTCATCTCCTTGATGTGGCTTTAGTTTAGAAAGACTATTTACGTTCCAAGCTATATTATAATTCACATGTTTCAATGTTTCAAACATCATTTCTTGACAGGGTCCAAAATAGAGCCTTGAAATTGACAGGTTGCAGTTCAATTGTAGGTTCAATCGATTGTATTGTCTGGAACATCGTCATAGCTTTTCATGTCAATCTCTTTTTATAACTGTTTTTATTGACAATGCTCTAGTGAAATACCCAGTTGGACTCTTCCCCTGAAACAATTAAGCCACAATACCCGCCTCTCAAGTAATGCACATCAGTTCTTCCTTAAGTCCGATTTCGGTCGCACAGTTAATTACAGAGATTCATATTTTAGTCGCTCGACCCCAAGGTGGAATGCTTTACTCAACTTTCGTTTTTCGGGATAAGAAAAAATGAACTGAAATCCATGAAAACTGAAAATGAGAATTCGCTATTTTATTCAATAATAGCTGAGCCGCCCGGCTTTGCTCGGGTCTGTAGTTTTAAGGATCCCGTTCTCGTTTTTCCTCTTCGTTAGAATTTGGGGATGAAATATAATTTTTCTTACTGTGGGACTATGTGGCATCCTAACGCTGAAAGAATTTTTGAAATCTATCCAGTAGTTCCTAAATTTCCGTTCCGAAGCCATTCTTGTTGGAATCTTCCGTTCCAGCGGAATTATGTGAATGAAATATAAATCTATTTCACTGAGGGATAATAGTTGAAAAAATTTTCGATATCGGTCAAGTAACTTTAATGTTCCCGTTCTCGTTCCTATTTCTGATCCTGTCGGATTATAGGGATGAAAAATATAGCCTAAGTTACTGACAAAGGGATTAGATTAGATTAGATTGATTTTATTATCAGTTTCTCAAATTAAGATTCACATTTTAATATATAAAAAAAAAATCGTTAAGCATGGCTTTTGCCGTCTGCTCGATTGACAGTAATATGTTAATTTTAAGTAAAATACTGACAAAGGGTGAATGGGGATAATGTAGCACCCCTAATGTTGAAAGAATTTTTGAAATCTATCCAGTAATCCTGTGGGAATCTTCTGTTCCAATGGAAATATGTGAATGAAATGAAAGTCTATCTCATTGAGGGATATCGCAACATCCTAGAGTTGAAAGAATTTTTTAATTCGGTTAAGTAACTTTATGGTTCCCGTTCTTGTTCCCGTTTCTGTTCCTGTGGGATTATAGGGATGAGATATAGTCTAAATTATTTATGAAGGGAGATAATGTACCACCCCTAAGTGCTGAAAAAAAATTTGAAATCTGTGAAGTAGTTTCAACTTTTTCATTCCCAACCCCGTTCCTGTGGGAATATGGGGATCAAACCTTGACAGGAACTATCCCTGGAATAAACTATGTCTACCCTGAAAATTTCATAAAAATCCGTTGAGTGGTTTAGGAGTTTACCCCGGAAATACATACATACATACATACATACATCCTATTTTATATATATACTAGCTGACCCACACGGCGTTGATCGGGTCTGTAGTTTTAAGGCTCCCGTTCTCGTTTTTCCTTTGGAATTATTTAGCATCACAATGACGAAAGAGTTTTTGAAATCTGTCCAGTAGTTTCTAGGTTTCCGTTCCCAACCCCGTTCCTGTGGGAATCTTTCGTTACCGTGGAAATATGTGAAATATAAGTCTATGTCACTGAGGGATAATGTAACATCCTAGAGTTAAAAGAATTTTTGAAATCGGTCAAGTAACTTTAAGGTTTCGGTTCTCGTTCCCATTTCTGTTCCTGTGGGATTATAGGGATGAAGTTTAATCTAAATTACTAATTGTGTGGGATAATATAGCAATCCTAATGCAAGGAGGGTTATAGAAATCTGTACAGTAGTTTCTAAATTTCCGTTCCCAACACTGTTTCTGTGGAAATATAGGGATCAAACCTTGACAGGAACCATTCGTAAGTCTATGTATCTGAAGGACGAATGTAGCATCCAAAAGTTGAAAGAATTTTTGAAATCGGTCAAGTAAATTTACGGTTTCGGTTCTCGTTCCCGTTTCTGTTCCCGTGGGATTATAGGGATGAAATAAAGTCTAAGTAATTGATACAGGGAGATAATGTAGCACTCCTTATGCCGAAAGAATTTTAGAAATCTGTCCAGTAGTTTCTGAGTTTCCATTCCCTACCCTGTTCATGTGGCAATATGGAGATCAAAGGTTGACAGGAACCATTTCTAAGTCATTGTTACTGAGGGGTGAATGTAACATCCTAGAGTTGAAAGAATTTTTGAAATCGGTCAAGTAACTTTAAGGTTTCGTTTTTCCATCCCGTTTTTGTTCCTGTGGGATTATAGGGATGACATATAATCTAAATTACTGATGGAGGGGGATAATGTTGCATCCTAATGCTGGAATCGTTTTAGAAACCTGTTTAGAAATTCCTAAGTCTCCGTTCCCAATCTCGTTCCTGTGGGAATATCCGCGCAATTTTTTAATTGTTTTATGCCAAAAGAACCTTTTTCTGACAGTAACAAACACAACAAAAAAAGAATTGGCCAAATTGGTTCAGGCGTTGTTGAGTTATGCACTTACCAACATATTTCGCGATTCATTTTTATATATAAGATAGATTTTTTGCCGTAGTAGGTTGTAGACGGATCACAAGTGTTAGCAAAAAAAACACGACTGTACCTGCCCCTTAAATGGGGAATAAGCTTCGTCTTTAAATAACTGAAATGAACTGCAGTCTTGATTGAGTTCGATCAACTTTCGAGGTTGAACTTAAATTGCTCTGTATCGATCTATTTTTCTCTTCCGTATAGTAACATTGCTGAGCTGAGCTTAGTATTACTTACAAGCAACAAAAACGCAACTAATATTTTCCTTAAAGTCTTTTCACAAATGTCAGATTGATATTTACGGCTTGTGGCTGGTTGTGGAGATGTTCAAATCAATAAACGTTTTGGATTCATTTTATAATGTCTAAGAACACAACACAAAAAAGATGTACAAAACCAATTCACCGCATCCTCACATAACTGCTAGTTGCAAATTCAATTATTCTACTACTCCTTTCTATTTCAGAATCATTCCACAAACATCATCTGGAGATAGATCTTACCCAAGCCTGCGTTGGTGAGCTAAACACAATTCTTCGCGGTGACATCAACTTCCCAATAATTTACGGGATAGGAGTGAATATAAAAACAGGTGAAATATTTCCAGCTACATTCCCCGAACGAGGACCTGATCTACAGCTGAGGGAGGCAAGAACTTTCTTGGGCGCTCAAACCGTAAGGCATTTCGTACCGAAAACTAAAATCCACATACTCCACACAAAACTAAACATTCCTCTTCCTCCAGGTTCTTGATATTTATGATTCATCAATTGGAATGTTGCGCATTGGCCCATTCAACTATGATCCGTTGCGTGGTGTCGATCTATGGCTAGCGCAAACCGATGAATTTCTTCTGCAGCATTTATCATCGAGTCCTGATGTTGAGCCTGCCCACTTTGCCATGCAGGTGAGTTAAAGCGCGTGTCTGAAAATTGTTTTGAAATAATTAATCAATGCATATGTTTGTTCTATGCATATAGATGCGGTCAACCATTAAATTCATTCAGGAGAATCAATTCCCCGCCATCACCGTGTTTCGGGATAATCGTCCGCGTTACTATCGGCGCGACGAAACTACTGGCTGTTGGTCACCGGTAAGATACTGAAAGAATTACCACAACGAGTGTGTGTTTGTGACATCTATTAAATTAATAAAATAAAAAGCCAGCGAAATTGTTATTTTGCAAAGCGCAAGGTGATATTTATTTATAAAAAAATATAAAAAAAAAATAAAAACAAATATAACCACTACACTGAAAGAAAATTAACATTAAATCAATTGTAAACCTTTTTTTTGTTATAAAACGTAAAATATGATAAGAAAAACATTAGCTATTGTTGACTTGCTTTAAATTCGAGTTTGTTTAAAAATGAATTAAATTTGTACTCACACAGTATTTGTTAACTGATAAAAATGTTATTGGATGAGGAAAGTCGATCTGTAAATATATTATTTGATGATGAGTTGTTTCTTAAAGAATTAAAATATGTACTTTGCTTTCGTTATTATTGATAGATACACAAATGAACTAAACTTGAAGTTATTTAATTTTCCAAATGGCTTTTCCTTTAAAACGTGATATGTAACGCGATGCGACGAACATTAACACATTCATACATAAATATTTGTGAAAAGAAAACAGACATTCAGACAGAATTTACGGTACATATATAAATGCATACAAATATATATTTACAAGTCTTGAAGTTCAATCAATTATAAACATAGAAACAAATGCGAATCTGGAAATTTAATGACAAACAATTTAAATGAAATGAAAATTACTTGGCTAGTTTGATGGCACTGTTATTAATATACAATCCCCTATATACCCACTATGTGAAAAAACATATACATTACATTATATGGCTTGGCTACTATAATTTAAGGAATTTTAATTAAATAAATCAATACATTTAAACAACTACATATGTCTTACTCTAATAATTTGGAAAAGACAATTTGGTAGGTATCTGACTTTAATAATTCCCAACAAACCAAGTATCGGTGATGGACAGCAAGAAGAGAATTGATTGAGTATTGAGCAAAGTGTGTTTCTTTTCCACAAAAAAATTCCCTGCAAAGTTTTAGGAAATCTAAGCACTTCAACAATTGTGGCCACTTCAAATATGCTGTCAAGGTCAGTTTAAAAGACTTTCAGACAGGGACTTGGAAGATTAAGGTAGAAAAGAAAGGAACAGAATTTATCTTATTCATCATGCGGGTTAAGGGTTCGTTGAGACCATAGAATGTACGATGAGCAGGAAGGAAAAAAAATCGGGATGATCTTACGTTTCGGGGATTAGTGTTTGAAGGAGACAAGGTCTAAAAGGGGGGAGCAGTCAGTGTTACCAGTATGAAATCGGTGAATGAATATGATGTCAGACATTCCTTCTGTTTTCTAGAGAGTGGAGATTAATGATTGTGAAACGTTCGCAGGAGGCAGGGTGAGAAAGTTTCTAACATCGTAGAGATCCCGAAGGGCAAAGAGCAGAAAACGACGTTGAACATTTTCGTTTCTTGAGATATGAACCGTATGATATGGAGCCCACACTTGCGATGCATACTCAAGGAGAGGGCGAACATAGGCAATATAGAGGGATTTCGTTACAAGGGGATTGCGGAACTCTTTGGACCATCTCTTGATAAAACCAAGGGCGGAATTAGCTCTTGATATTACTTCGTCTTGATATTACGAGAAAAAGTTATTGCTTCGCATTTGGCAATGTTTAATTCCAGGAAGTTTTTAGAACACCAAAATACGAATGAATCGAGGTAATTTTGAAGCAGGAGAGAATTTCAATCGGAGGTGATGACTTTGAAAATTTCAACGTCATCCGCGTAAAGTGAGATAAAAGAATATTGGATGATCTTTTCGACAACAGTAATGGCAAGGATGAAAAAGAGGGGTCCAAGATGGCTGCCTTGGGGTACACCGGAGGTTGCCACAAAATGAACTGAAAGAGTTGAACGAAAACGAACTATATACTGGCGGGTATCCAAATATGAAGATATTCAGCCCAATCACAGATTCCATCGTAATCGAAAAAAGTTTAAGTTTCCCGGTGTAACTATCACATAATCCATTCGGAGTGGAACGAATTTCGAAATTCGTAGATTCGGTATCACCAAATCCAAGTGGAATGTAAAACCGTCGTCTTTATATACGAAAGAATTTGTGTTTTGCAGAAAAATGTGAATGATCTTGCACATTGGGCGTAAAACAGCTGATTTCGATATCCAGCATGGCGGTATTTAGTGTGGCAACTGGAAATGCTTTCTTCGATTCCATTCGAATTTTGTGATCACAAATTTTCGTAGTTCGTAACAGCTTTCCGTGTGGAAATTTTCTACGATGGAATCTGTGATAGGGCTGATTCATTTGAGTAGGATAGGGCTGAATCCGAGGAAGGGAAGTTTAAAGAGGATTAAAGTGTGAGAGATTTTGTCGAAAGGTTTGCCGGAATCTGTGGTAATGACGTCTACCTCGTTTCCTTTTTCCATCGCAGAAAGAGAGAAAGAAACAAACTCAACTAGATTAGTTGTTGTAGACCTTCCCTTACAGAAACCATGCTGCTTGGAGGATATTTTTGATTTGCACTGGAGAGAAAGTATATCATACAGAATGCTTTCGAAAAGCTTAGGGATATGAGAGAGTTTAGCTATGGGTCTTTATGCTATGTCCGCACCTGAAGTTAACCTGGGTTTCGTTCCAGTTTGTTTTGAGTTAACCAAGTAGTGTCCGCATATGCCAAAAAGTTTTAAGTTTATCTTTTTGTCTTAAGTTAAAAAGAGACAGATAGATATAAAGTGTGAGCAGAAAGTCAACGACGTGTGAGAGAATTCATTCTCTCCACTCACTTCCACTCTCTTAAATGTCAAATTCAATGGAATATTGGAAATAGTGCGTTCAGCGCGCTTGGTTTCGAGTAGGTTATCTCGAAACCCAGTGACTAAAAAGGTTTCGTTTTGTATGGCAAACCACTTGGTTATCATATTGGTTTGGGATTATTTTGAGATAACCAAGTTTAACTCTCAGGTGCGGACATAGCATAATGCCACATTAAGAGAGTGGAAGTGAGTGGAGAGAATGAATTCTCTCACACGTCGTTGACGTTCTGCTCACACTTTATATCTATCTGTCTCTTTTTAACTTCAGACGAAAAGATAAACTCAAAACTTTTTTGTATATGCGGACACTACTTGTTAAACTCAAACCATATTGGAACGAAACCCAGGTTAACTTCAGGTGCGGACATAGCATTAGTAAGATACTAGGGTTTTGGGGCCTTTTTTATAGATAGGTGAAATAACGTATATTTTCCATAATTCCGGAAAAACTCCACTTGAAAGGGACAGTTTAGTTTGAAAAGGTTAGTGATGGGAAGGGCTAAACTGAAACAACACTTTTTAAGCAAAATGGCAGCAATGCCATCTGGACCTTGATTATACTCGTCTTTGAGTTTGAGGAGACCATTAAGAACAGTTGACTGATCAAAGCTTAGATTAGAAGGCCCTATAGAGAAATAGGAAAAGTAAGACTTGTCTAGATCTGGGGCTTTTAAGCAAAAGACAGTTTAAAGTAGATTGCAAAAAAATTAGCGATTGCTAATGCATGCAAATCCACCATAATCCTCACACACACAACCACAACGGCATCTGTCCTCAAGCTGATTTTAAAAACAAGACTTTATTTTCGGATTTCAAAACCAGTTTGAAATCCAAAAATAAAGTGGTGTTAGTAATTTTAATGACTCAGCCTTATATTCAGCTGAATGTATGTATCACAGATAGACCTCGTGCTACAAAAGCAACAATGCAAGCAATTGAAAGTTGCGGGGCAAGACAAGTTATGGTTTTTCCTCTTGTTCTTTATTCATCTATGGAACTCACTAACTAAAAATGTTTCGTTTTGGATGGCAAACCACTTAATTTTCATCTAGGTTTGGGATAGTTTTGAATTGAGCACATTTAAGTGCAAGAGGGGAACATAGCTACCGTAAGAGAATAATGAGATCGTTAATAAAAAGAAAGAAAACAGACAGTCGGTGACAAAAAGGAGTCCTGTGGCAATCCAGCATTCATAAGGTTAGTATCAGATTAAAAACCATCCAATACAACTTGTATTGGAAGTTCGGAAACTTAGTTTGTAATCCAACGAAGAAGAAACTTATCGATACCAAAACACGCATTTTCGATAAGATAGCTTGAATAAATAAAAATAAAAAATAAATAGGGTGGCGCAACAGAGTGAGGAGCTCTGGGCCTAGTGCATTTCTCACAACCATGCCTTGTAAGGGAATGGAAGGGACCTACAATTTTCTGCCAAAACGACTAATCGAGAAAGCGCTTTTCATGGCAATGAATACTAACGGAGGACTTGCCAATCCCTCGTGAAAGGCGATACCCGTGGAAAAAACATTTTTGCCTCTGTTGGGATTCGAACCCGAACCTCTGGATTAACAGGCGGACATGCTCATTTTTTTTTTTCATTTTCAATTCATTTTTATTCAATTTTACTTAAATCTACTTACATGCTAACAAAAATGTGTAAAACTAGCTTACATAATAACTTAATTAACTTACTGACCCTAGGCGGGTACTCTAAATTATTCAGTAACTTAATTCTAATGCCTTTCGGCCTACAGATACAATATATATTTCACCCTATAACTAGAATTATGAACTAAGAAAATTTAAAAAACTTAGTTTTTTTGATCACATTTTTGGTTTTTCTTAAAATAACTTACAACTACTTAAAACTAGAGCAGCCACAGTAGCTTTTTTTTTTTGTTTTTTGTATTTTATATTTTTTTTTTTTGGTTTTTTGTATTTTGTATTTTTTTTTTTTTTTTGAGTTTTTGTAATTTTTTTTTTAATTTTAAGTTTTTTTTTGTTTTTGTTTTTTTTTTTTTTTGGATTTTGGGTTTTTTTTTGTTTGCCACTGTGCCCACCCCCTATACCCTAAAACTTACACGCTAAACCTTTGTAAGCCAGCCATTGGCGACTCGCTATCATTATCAACTTCAGGTTGTTGCTCCGACAACCACCAGAACATTTTAGACGTTTTAACAACGTCACGACGATCGCGATCTGAAACCGCCCTACTGAACCGGAGGAGCTCTTCAGCTTCTCCGCCTACTGCGGTGACGTCTCGGTTGTAAAGGAGCCGTCGTTCCACGGACTTCCGGCAGACGTGGTAGATCAGCGGAATCGCCAACCTATCCTGAATCAGCCCTACCATATCAAAATAGAGGAACGCTTCCGGTGGGACAAATCCACTGAAGCGCGTTTTCTCCATATATTCAGTGTTGGGGTAATAAGCCCCAAAAATCAGACCATTGTTCGAGGTCATCGCTCTTGCAGTGTGACCACGAGTCAGTTTTATAATGAATTTGTCGATTCTGTTTATTTGAGCCCCGTTGTTAAGGACCTCATTAGGATAATATTTTCTGTACTCCGACTCTGGTGTTCTGTGCAATCCAAGACAGGTACGCAGACACTGTCTCTCAAACACCCGAATCTTTTCCATTTGAGACGCTGTAACATTGAACCACACGGGGCACCCATAGACAATCATTGGCCTTATGAGGGCCATGTAGCAAATCACCTTCACTCTGCTATCAAGTTGACTGCTATGAAACAGTCGCCTTGTCAGAGCAAAAGCTCCTCTAACCCTGGCCAGAGCTGCATCCATATGTTTGTTAAAATATAGATACTGATCTAGCCAGATGCCGAGATACTTGACTACTACTTTGTTTGGCAGTGGGTTGCCATGTAGATCAACGATCACCTGCTTTCGCCAGTTCTTTCTCTTATCCCATGAGGCCCGAGCCAACGAGGTTCTAAACACAATTGTTTCCGATTTCTGGACGTTGATTTTCAACTTCCAGTCATCGCAATATTGCTGGATCTTATCGAAGTCACGCTGCAAAAGTATTCTGATAACTTCGATCTTTGGACCTGTTCTGTACGCAATAATGTCGTCGACGTACGCTATAGCATGGTGAAGAGAACCATAATTAGATCGCCGGTGAAAATGCTAAATAGTATAGGAGAATTCACCGCTCCTTGTTGCAGACCGTTCTGTATTTTAAAAGTTCTGGTAGAAGTTCTATTGCAACTATTCACAACAAACGTTCTACCATGAAGCATGTCATTCAGAATATATAGTAGTGGTTTACTCATGCCATATCTGATCAACTTATAAAAGAGACCGTCTAACCAAACGGTATCGAAAGCCTTCTCCAAGTCAACCAGACATGCACCCGTACACTGATTTTTAGCTTTGTTCAATTAAATATCTGATACTAGTTTAGACGCGGCATGTGTGGTATCATGGCCCGCCTTAAAACCGAACTGATTTTCTGGAATAATATGTTTGTCCTCAGCCCATGTGGACAGAGCTCTATTGAGAACTTTCTCGAATACCTTGCTGATACTCGGAAAAAGACTATAATTGACCGGAGATTTGCTGGATTGGAACCATCCTTACCTTTTTTAAAGAGAGGATGGACCACTGCCGTCTTCCAACGCACTGGATAATATGCATTATTCAGCGCATTGTTGAACAACGTGGTGTATATGTCCACCGCTTCCGCAGGGAGGTTTCGCAGCACAACATTAGGTATGCCGTCGACTCCTGGTGACTTCTTTTTCTTTATTTTGTGAAAGATGTCCAAGAGGTCCATCTTAGAAACGAACAGGGTGTTATCCTTGTTTCGCTGGGCGATGACTGCATTTGCAAGTCGGTCGTCATTGAACCTGGTGAAACCAGGATTCTCGGATCGCTGTTATAAAACATGAATTTTGAGAAGCCTCCGGCGCATAGATCGCGACCACATACAAGCGCCTTCCCTGTTGGAGAGGGATGCATACAATACACGCTTCCAGCAACTGGAATCGGCGTACTTCACCACTATATATTACCTTATGAGCAATGCCCTTACGTATGAAGATCGCAACCCCACCCGCAAAAGTCGAGTTGGGTCGGTCCCTCCTTACGATAATGTAATTGTTATTCGTCAATTTGTGATGCTGGTTTAGCCTAGTTTCGCTAACCATACATACATCGGGACGTTGGTCTTTTAACAACTCAGAAAAGTTGGCTCGTCGTTCTACCCTAACTAGCGAATTCACATTCCCCAGTCGCAGCCTTAGACACAGATGGCTGTGTGGCCGCTTTCTGAGGAGGCTGTACCGTTTTCCCAGCCTCCCACGCCATTTGGGCGTAAGAGACTTCGGGAACGACGGCCCTTGGAATTGGTCTGGCTGTTTGCCTTCCCTCATCCTTAGTTGCTGTTGGAGCAGCTTTTTTTGATTTTTTAATAATCTGGTGTCGAGGACAACCCCGATAATTTGCAGGGTGCCCATCTCCACCACAGAGTACGCACTTCAGTAGGGTCTTGTCTTCGACCCTTGTCTCACCGAGCTTACACTCTTTGTCGTTGTGGTTCTCTCCACACTTTACGCACCTCGACTGCATTTGGCAGTTGAATGCGGCGAGGCGGACATGCTATCCATCACACCACGGGTACCACAGCCAGATAGCCTGAATGTTGAATACTAAATGCCTCATAAATACCAAGTGCAGTATTCTTATAGTATTCTTACTTTGTTTTTACACCAAAAAGTGTAAAGATTGGTTTCTGGAGGCCCCATCTAGCATAGAACCTCGCGCCCTTTGAGATGACTTCTGAATTTCTCTTCGCGAAGAACTTCGTGGGTTGAGTTGAAAAATAAAGAATGCAGCCCGGAGGTCTCTCTTGTGGTGCTTAACTTTAATTTTACTCCAGTGGTGGCATCTTCTGGTGGCAAACGAGACACCAGGGCGGCCGAAGGTCTGAGTTTTTGATGACGTAGGCGAAAAGTGAAAGGTCGGAAAAGGCATCTCTCACCCTTCCAGGACAGTCTCCCGTATTCAAAGTTAACCCATTTTTCGCAAATGCCAGCAGGGTCAGAAGGAAGAATGTTTTCGGAGGCTCTGCGAAGCTTCCTGGTAGTTCAAATGGAAAGGTGGTTCAACTGAAACGTCGACGAATGAAATCTTGTCTACTAGTCATTCCAGTCTACGGAAACGGAAAAAACTAGTTTTGCTCGCAAAGCTAACTCAGTGTAGGACTGACACAACTACAAAAAGAGTTGTTCGAACGACGAACAAACAGTTGAAAAACAAAATATTTCGCCAACAACAAGTGTCTCGCAAACCAACCAGTCCATAAATAGACGAGAAAAACATGGTCAACACAACCATGTTCGTCGTTTGTTTCTACCTTATGGCATTTTATTTTAATTCAGAGAAATGTTGTTTGAAGGATGGAATCTTCTTGTTGAAGTACGTTACTCAGCAGACTGCTGAGTGCTGACTAGTTGTTCTACCGGACGGGTCACTATCAGTGTATCAGACAACAGACGCATTCATTTCCGATTCGCAAAAACTAAAAAAAAAATCAACACTTTTCAATTAAACTGGCCCTAAAGACGAACATACTCGTTTGTATTATCCCCTACACGGCGAACACATTTGCCGAACATTCATTTCGTTGTGATTCTCCACAGCGCCAGCGCAACGAAAACATGTGGACTCTTCTATAAAATCGTGGTTGAGCCTTAGCTTTTGCCATTTTACTTAATCTGCGATATGCACACGACGACGTTCTCAGCAAAAATGAGCCCCTACATGGTGAAGATCGAACCTGACAAAATCGAAATTTTTTGTCAACAGTGACCAGTGAGCGGCTCGAGAGCTACTCATGAACCAACCTCCACACCACGAAAACGCGGCGAGCACGAGCATATGGTCGTCGTTTAGGGCTAGTTTTATGAGCTCGGCTATTCCGTCAAATCTCTACCTGAAGATGCGGTAAGTTCTTGCAGAAGGGGAAGTGAAAAAACTCTGCTACTTTTATGTCAGAAAAAAGTAAAGAAACATTTTTTGGATGATACGCGGGCTTCAGGAGGTGAGTACCTACAACAGACCTACATACATATTTTTTTCAGTTTTGACAGATGTGTTACGAAACTAGTTACATAGAACCGGCCCGGGTAAACTAAACAATGAAATAAAGAAACTAATAAACTTAACTAAAACTATAAACATAAAATCCAAAAGAAAGGAACTCACATTTTAAAATACGCTACCGAAACCAAAACAATAAAAAAATGATTAGCAAACTGTCAGTCGAATGCCTAAATGACAAACGTCAAAAGAAGGATTTTTTTTTATACTGGGAAATTTAAGTATTCAGATATTCACGGTAGTAAAGTCTCATAGAAGTAAAATGAGAGCAGAAACAAAGTTAACTGAAAATCTTTCTCGGTAACTGGAAAATGTTGCGAAGTTAAATTGCAGTAAGAGAGAGAGACCTAGGGAAACAAATAGTTAGAAGAAAATTTTCTTGAAACATCGTGACAAAGTTTCAGTAGACTTTCAGCTGTGTAGACGCAGTAGTATAAAAATAGCTATCGATCAAAGGGATTGCGGCTAACTGCAAACTAAAAGTAAAAGAAAGTTGAAACTGCGGGAAAAGCTAAAGAAAAGGAAAGTTTTAATAAACCAAGAAAAGAGTGAATAAATCTTTATTGTGAACTGAGGTGGGAAAGTTATAGCAGTAGCTGGTGGCTGTTTAGGCTAAGCAAAAAAAAACCGGAAAAGAGGAAAAGCTGTAAAACGTTCCTAATCAGCAAAATTCGAATCATCTTTCAAAAAATAGTAAATAGTGCAAGAATAACTAATTTCATCCTACGGAACGGATTTCATTCGAACCGTTAGAGGCTCAGCTACGACCAACTAGAAACGGTTCAGTACTTGGCAGTCTGAGAAGAATAAAAGAAATCAGTAATAGTGCTTAATAAACAGTTGCAAACCTTGTTATATAATATAGTAATTAGAAAAAAAGAAATCTTTTCTATTGGCACATATAAATTTAAAGTGCACAATAATATTTTAAGTGAAAGAAATTTAAAGACTATAGAACAGTGATTTTTTTAAAGATTTGTATTAAAGTAGTAAATACTGATTGGGTACCATCGTTGGAGCAATTGGATGCTGTGGCCACAACAACACGTTGCTGCTTAAATTCGGTGAGTGATTTTTGATACCTATCATTTTTTTTTTGTTTGTAAAAATCATCAGTCTATATTTAAATTTCTGGGAGAAGGGTTTTAAAGGGGAAATTTGGAAAACATACAGATAAAAGTAATAATAAATAAAACGAGGGTGTTAATCCCCAACGTAGTGTGTGCAAGAAAAAATTTATATAGAGATAGAAGAAGATTTTTTGTTCTTTTTTCCTATTAGTAACGAAGAATTTATTAACTCAATTACAATACACACCTTATGTAAAAAGAAAATTTGAATAGAAAAGAAGCATGAGTGAATTGAAATTAAAAGTTTAAATTAACAAATCAAAAGACATAACATGAGTTATTAATAAAGAAAGACGAAGGATGAGGAGGGAAGAATGGTAGGATGAAGTGAAGGAAAGGAAGATGCCATATTTAAGGGACTATCCAGTCGAGTAAGATAGTCAGGAAGGGAGGGTGTAGATTAAAAATTTCTCGAAGGCTAAAACACCTAATAGTCAAAGTCTGGCATGGTAAGTTATAATTTTGTAAACGGATTACAGGATAAAGAACCACCCCGCCGGCGAGCTAAATAAAAGGGGCACATGCATGCCAGCAAAGATCCTGAATTCAACAACGTCCGTTACAAAAATGGCGCCCATCAACGTGGAGCCCGCTATTTTAAATAGCGTGCAGGTTTTAAGAGCCAGTTCAAAATTTTTTTTAACATTTTTTATTTTTCTGAATTTTGATATTCCTTTTTAGTTTTTTTGATTGATTTGCTAGGGTTTTAGGAGGCATATTCCTATCAGTCCCGGTCATTGAAGGCAGAGCATTCGGTATCGCGTTGCGGTGGGAGACATAAGTCCAACTTAAGCCCTAGCAAAGAAATGGTTGGTGAAGAGTCTGAGTCATACAATTGTTTGAAAAGAAAAAAAATGGTTGGGTGCCCAGATACTCGTGACGCAATCATGTAAATTGGATGAAAGTCCCTCGTCTTTTTGTACAAGTTAGTTTTTTTTAGAGTCTTCGCTAATGAGTTTTACTCGTAAAACGATGTCCTGAAAAATAAATTTGATTTTAGTTTCAATAGATAGTTAATTAGTGCAACAGTTAATACCTTTCAAGTAGTTTATTTTGATTTTAATTTCGGCTCGTAGAACTACGGCATCTTCCTTCACATTTGAGTCATCCTGTCTCTAAAATCTTCCTCATCCATAGTCTCATATGATTTTAGAGAGTCAAAAAAAAAAAAAAAAAAATCCGTCTTGGTAAAGGTTTCTTACTAAATTAGTCAATTATAATTTTATTAAGTCGGTTAGTCTAAAAGTTAAAAGGCAAACACTGTATTGTTTTTTTTTTACATTTCGGAAATAGAAATTTTTAAATAGAAATTGAGTTTAAGTGTAGAAGTATATTCCGGTTGGAAGGTTATCGAGTTTTATTCGGTGTTTTAGGGACCGTATGGAAAGTATCGGGCTTTCACCGGAAACTTGCAACGAGTAGTTTAAATTTCCGATTTAGTTGGAAGTTATGCGCAGAAGTCGTCGAGCGTCTATAGTCGATAATTTTGAGCTTTTTTGAAAGTTTCGAAAAATTTTACCAACGGTTTCACACCACCATAGATAGGTTCAACCTCGATAATTCATTTAGTTTTTCCCAGGAGTTGAATTCGACGGTTTCAGAAGAATATTCCATCAGTATGACTGAAAATAACCCAGCGTTAGAAGAGGTAGAGAGCGAGGAACGCCAACTACCAAGTGGCACAGGGACTAAACGTTCCAGTCTCCCTCCAAATACAGAAGATGATCTGGTTGATAGAATCGAGCGTAGTTTAACTCTCAATCAAATCAAAATGTTCCAAAGCATGGACATGTTTATGAGTAGAGTTTTGAATAAGCTGGAAACCATAAATCAACAACCTAGAGTGGATCCTAATGCCTTTGCATCGACGAGTAGTAATTCGCCGGAGTCTCCAGGCACACAAATGAGACAGTCCATTCCCACTCCTGTTCCCCGAGCAAGAAATTCAGAGTTGGAATTGAATAGTAGCACATCGTATCGGTGTAGACTAGACAGATGGAACATTGAGTATGACGGCACTGAACCTATTGACGATTTCCTTTTTAAAGTCAAACGTTTGCAAGCCTCGTCAGAATATTCGGATGAACAAATGACGGCAAACTTCCATGTATTGTTGGTGGAAAAAGCAAATGAATGGTTCTGAAGGTTTTTGAAGAAAAATCCAGAGGCTAAATTTAAAGAGGTCAAATCTGAAATGAGGAAAGAGTTTGGACGTCAAGAGGGGGATGTTGACATTTTTATGCGTTTACTTACTCGCCGACAAGGGTATAAGGAAACATTCGATGAGTTCTATAACTCAGTGGTTAAGATGAACGATAAGCTCAAAGAACCATTTGATAGCCGGAAACTAGTAGATATCATTAAGAACAACGTTAAAGATAAGTTGGGGGAAATTTTACTGGCATCAGAGGTTAAAACTTTAGAGCAATTGAGAAAGAAGGCTAGAGAGTCAGAGAGATATTTAAATATGCGTTTTTCGGCACAGAGAACTGTTCATGAAGTAATGATTGAAGAGGAACCTGAAGTACAGATAGTTGATAAGGAAGAAGTAGCGGACATTTCTAACTATGCGAAAACTGGATATATTACTAATCTTAATTGTTGGAATTGTGACCAAAAAGGTCATTCTTATCATTTTTGTCCGTCGCATACTAGAAACCTTTTCTGTTTCCATTGTGGGGCTAAGGGAGTCAGTACTCCAGAATGTAAGAAGCATTCGGAAAACTTTCTAAGGGGCGAAAGGAAGCACGGGGAGAACCGTCCCTTGAACAAACATCCCGTGCAATCCAAACAATAAGCACAAAGCCTTCTCCGGAGGAATATCAACCGGACATACTTAAAAGAGATAAGCCTTCGGAGGTAAATCTTCCCATTGCTGCTTACGCTCTAAAGTCTTTACACGAAAGAAAATTAAATTATTACAAAGTTAGATCACAAATAATGGGAGGAAAGAAAAACATAGTTAGTACACAAATTAATAAATGTAGAAACCGTTATCGAGACCGTCAAAAGTTTCGTAAGCAAATTATCGACACGATAATCTCACCCGAAACAGACGGGAGGTTGTATGCTAATGTTCGTCTTAACAATGAAACATGTTTCGGTTTATTAGATAGTGGAGCGTCAATTTCGGTGTTAGGTAAAGAGTGTTGGGATTTTGTAAAAAAGATAGGATTAGAAGTAAGTCCTTATGAAAGTGAAGTTCGTACTGCTGACGGCAAGGCCCACAGTATCGTAGGCTATTGCAGTATTCAAACCGAATGCAACGGCTTAACTAAAACTCTTTGTTTTTACTTAATTCCCAACTTGACGCAGAAAGTGTATTTAGGCATGAATTTTTGGAGAGCTTTTAACCTAGTGCCACAGATCAGCGAAATTCAAACAGACATGTGGCCAGGAGAAGAAGAGATGAATTTCAAGGCAGAAGCCGAGCTAGTAGAGTTGAGGCCTGAGCAGAGGTCTATATTGGAAGCCACAAAAAAGTTGTTTCCTAATTTTGCTGAGTTGGGTTTAGGAAAGACTCATGTAGGATTTCATTCTATCGACACGGGAGAAGCCGCACCAATAAAATCTAGGCATTATCCTTTATCTCCTGTTCGACAAGCTGAAGTTTATAAAGAGTTAGATCGCATGATAGAACTTGGAGTGATAGAAGAGAGTAACTCACCATGGTGTTGCCCATTGGTCTTAGTAAGGAAACCTGGAAAGATTCGTTTGTGTCTAGACTTCAGGAAAGTAAATGCAGTAAGTGTTAAAGACGCGTATCCGTTACCTCATATAGAAGGCCTATTAAGTAGAATAAAAGATACCCATTACATAACTGGATTAGATCTCAAGGATGCTTACTGGCAAATCCCTTTAGACGAGCAGTCTAGAAAGAAAACGGCTTTTGCAGTGCCAGGTAGGCCACTTTACCAGTTTAAAGTAATGCCTTTCGGTTTGAGTAACGCTGCCCAAACTATGAGTCGTATCCTGGATAAGATCATTCCTTCCAGTCTAAAAGATCAAGTGTTTGTGTATTTGGATGACCTTCTTATATGTACGGAAGATTTCGACTCACACATCCGTATTCTAAGTCAAGTAGCAGCCTGTCTAAGGCAAGCGAATTTGACCATTAATCTCCTGAAAAGCAAGTTTTGTATGAAGGAGATAAAATATCTAGGATATATAGTTGGACAAGGTACATTGAAAACGAATCCCGATAAGATAGAAGCAATGGTGAGTTTTCCAGTTCCTACTACCCAGAGGCAAGTTCGCAGATTTTTGGGTTTAACGGGTTGGTACCGACGCTTTATAAAAAATTACTCGGATTTAGCTGCTCCTCTAACTAACTGTCTGAAAAAGAAAAACAAATTTGAATTTCCGCTACAAGCACTCGAATCTTTCAACAAGCTCAAAACAGCCCTCTCTTCAGCCCCAGTATTATCACAGCCTGATTTCAGTAAGCCATTTACTATTCAATGTGATGCTTCATCAGAGGGAGTAGGAGGTGTTCTGTTTCAGCTAGATGAGAATCTAAATGAAAAACCTATAGCATACATGTCAAAAAAGTTGAATAAAGCGCAAAAAAATTACACGGTAACTGAGTTGGAATGTTTGGCCGCTGTCCTCAGCATTAGAAAGTTCAGAGCCTATATTGAAGGGTTGACTTTTCGAGTTATAACTGATCATTCGAGTTTACAATGGCTTATGTCATTGAAAGATTTGAGTGGCAGATTAGCTCGATGGAGTTTAGAACTACAGAGGTTTGATTTTAGTGTGGAACACCGTAAGGGCGCGTTAAATGTCGTGCCAGATGCACTGTCTAGAGTTGACATGGCAGAAATTTCAACTAGTAGCAAAGTATTAGTGAACAGTGAAGAAAAGTTAGAAACGACCATTGCGCAGGAAGTGGATCTTTTGTCGGATCAGTTTAATTCGGAAGAATATTCGAAAGTAAGAGATAACATTATTTTAAATCAACCTAGTTTACCTGACTTAGTCGTTTCAGATAAATATATTTACAAAAGAGTTTTGTTTAGGAATGGAGAAATAGGAGAAGAAGATTCACTTTGGAAACTTTGGGTACCAGAAGCACTCACATACAATTTAATACAAATGTCACACAATACCAAGTTATCTTGTCACGGTGGTTTTGCCAAAACATTTGCTAGAATTAGAGAAAAATATTTCTGGCCAAAAATGGCAAGAGACATAAAGCAATACGTGAACGAGTGCGACATATGCAAAATGGTAAAAGCCCCAAATAAGATCCTAAGACCTCCTATCACTTCACAAGTTATAACGGAAAGGCCTATGCAGCGACTATATATAGATCTGCTTGGTCCCTATCCTAGAACGAAACACGGTAACATTGTCATTTTAATTGTGGTAGATCACTTCACTAAGTTCGTATTTTTAAAAGCACTGTCTAAAGCAACGGCTCCTAAGATTAATGACTTTTTAGAAACGGAAATATTTCACATGTTTGGCACTCCTGAGACTATTCAGTCGGATAATGGACGGCAGTTTGTAGCCAAAGAGTTTCATAAGTTACTAGAAACTTATGGTGTTAAACATGTGAAAACGGCTTTGTACTCACCGCAAGCCAACATTTCGGAAAGGGTTAACCGAAGTGTGTTGTCTAAATTACGTGTGTTGATAGCAGAAGAACAAAATGACTGGGATATTCATTTATCCAGTATTGCGTGTGCATTAAGGTCTGAAGTACATGAGGCAATAAAATGTCAACCTTACTATGCTCTCTTCGGTCAGAACATGATCGCTCATGGGTCTTCATATTCATTATTAAAACAGTTAAAAGTTTTAGCGGATCCCGAAGCAATGGTAATGCCACCGGCTAAAACGGCCTTGTTACGACAAGGAGTCCAAAACAACTTAAACAAAGCACATCTCAAAACACAAAATACGTATAACTTACGAGCTAAGCCAGTACACTACAAAACTGGACAGGAAATATTTTATAGAAATTTTACCCAAAGCAATTTTTCCAAAGGAATAAACTCCAAGTTGTTGCCGAAGTTTATTAAAGCCCGTATCAGTAGAGTCATCGGTAGTTGCATGTATGAGCTAGAGTCGCTTAGTGGTAAGAAGCTCGGAGTATACCATGCTAAGGACATTCGTCAGTAACCTAAAAACGAAAAAGAAAACACCACAAAGAATCAAAACTTAAAACAAAATATTGATTAACTTATCTGACATCGCAGGAAAAAACTAATGCCCGACTAGTAAGTAGGGTTCGGCTCCCACGTTTAGGTTAGACGTTGTTGATGACACTTCCTTACGATATGAGGTTTTAATAAATGTTGAATTATCTTTTTTTTGTTTCACTAGTTCACAGTACTATGTTTTAATGTCGGTTTTAATGCTTTTAAAATAGAACTGAGCCAAGAGGAGAAAGTAAACAAAGATATAAGCCCGTGGGTTCATTTGCTCTTTTTAGATATCTACGTATCTTAAATAAGCAAAGCCCTGTTACGAAACTAGTTACATAGAACCGGCCCGGGTAAACTAAACAATGAAATAAAGAAACTAATAAACTTAACTAAAACTATAAACATAAAATCCAAAAGAAAGGAACTCACATTTTAAAATACGCTACCGAAACCAAAACAATAAAAAAATGATTAGCAAACTGTCAGTCGAATGCCTAAATGACAAACGTCAAAAGAAGGATTTTTTTTTATACTGGGAAATTTAAGTATTCAGATATTCACGGTAGTAAAGTCTCATAGAAGTAAAATGAGAGCAGAAACAAAGTTAACTGAAAATCTTTCTCGGTAACTGGAAAATGTTGCGAAGTTAAATTGCAGTAAGAGAGAGAGACCTAGGGAAACAAATAGTTAGAAGAAAATTTTCTTGAAACATCGTGACAAAGTTTCAGTAGACTTTCAGCTGTGTAGACGCAGTAGTATAAAAATAGCTATCGATCAAAGGGATTGCGGCTAACTGCAAACTAAAAGTAAAAGAAAGTTGAAACTGCGGGAAAAGCTAAAGAAAAGGAAAGTTTTAATAAACCAAGAAAAGAGTGAATAAATCTTTATTGTGAACTGAGGTGGGAAAGTTATAGCAGTAGCTGGTGGCTGTTTAGGCTAAGCAAAAAAAAACCGGAAAAGAGGAAAAGCTGTAAAACGTTCCTAATCAGCAAAATTCGAATCATCTTTCAAAAAATAGTAAATAGTGCAAGAATAACTAATTTCATCCTACGGAACGGATTTCATTCGAACCGTTAGAGGCTCAGCTACGACCAACTAGAAACGGTTCAGTACTTGGCAGTCTGAGAAGAATAAAAGAAATCAGTAATAGTGCTTAATAAACAGTTGCAAACCTTGTTATATAATATAGTAATTAGAAAAAAAGAAATCTTTTCTATTGGCACATATAAATTTAAAGTGCACAATAATATTTTAAGTGAAAGAAATTTAAAGAATATAGAACAGTGATTTTTTTAAAGATTTGTATTAAAGTAGTAAATACTGATTGGGTACCATCGTTGGAGCAATTGGATGCTGTGGCCACAACAACACGTTGCTGCTTAAATTCGGTGAGTGATTTTTGATACCTATCATTTTTTTTTGTTTGTAAAAATCATCAGTCTATATTTAAATTTCTGGGAGAAGGGTTTTAAAGGGGAAATTTGGAAAACATACAGATAAAAGTAATAATAAATAAAACGAGGGTGTTAATCCCCAACGTAGTGTGTGCAAGAAAAAATTTATATAGAGATAGAAGAAGATTTTTTGTTCTTTTTTCCTATTAGTAACGAAGAATTTATTAACTCAATTACAATACACACCTTATGTAAAAAGAAAATTTGAATAGAAAAGAAGCATGAGTGAATTGAAATTAAAAGTTTAAATTAACAAATCAAAAGACATAACATGAGTTATTAATAAAGAAAGACGAAGGATGAGGAGGGAAGAATGGTAGGATGAAGTGAAGGAAAGGAAGATGCCATATTTAAGGGACTATCCAGTCGAGTAAGATAGTCAGGAAGGGAGGGTGTAGATTAAAAATTTCTCGAAGGCTAAAACACCTAATAGTCAAAGTCTGGCATGGTAAGTTATAATTTTGTAAACGGATTACAGGATAAAGAACCACCCCGCCGGCGAGCTAAATAAAAGGGGCACATGCATGCCAGCAAAGATCCTGAATTCAACAACGTCCGTTACAGATGATTTATTCGGCATGGATTCCGTAACTTTTTAGACGACAGTCGTCGGTAGTCAATTGAATCTTATAACTTTGCTTTTTAAGATGTTTTTTCAGGTATTAAAATACGTTTTTTAAGTACCTAAAATTCATACGGTAGACGCCTTCAACCGCTGAAGGCAAAGATACTGTAATGTGCACAAAACATTTCGTGCTAATTTTCTAATTGAAAACGTTAAACCGAAAACACAAGTGCTGGCAACGCTATAATGGAGTGCTATAATGGCAGACGTTGTTTGTGAGTGAGTGTGTGTGTGTGCAGAAAGAGGAAGTAAATGAAAGTGTAGAGTTTTCTAGTATAATGAAGATTTTATTAGAACAAAACAAGCAACAGCAGAATATTCTCGGACGTCTGGAAGAGCAACGAAACGATCAAAAGAAGGAACAGCAGAATGTTCTTGAACGAATCGAAGTACAACAAAAGAATCTGGAAGAGCAACGCAACGAACAAAAGAAAGAACAACAGAATATTCTCGAAAGACAGAAAGGCAGAAAAACATTCTAGAAAGCAAATTGGGTAACATTGAGAAAAATGTTTGTGGCCTTGAAAAACGCATTGAATCAATGCTTGAGAGTCAATGCGAAAGTCAGCTTGCCACTTTGGAGAAACGAATCGAAAACATGGCTAAGGAACTAGACCAGATGCGGAAAATGGAGCTACGGAAAACTTGTGGAGATTGTCTAAAGCAAAGAGAAGTACAACCACCAACATTCGACGGACAGTCGTCTTGGTCAGTTTACAGGAGACAATTCGAGGCAGCTGCGACAGCAAATGGCTGGGATGACGAAGACAAATACATAGCACTGACTCTTGCTCTTAGAGGACCAGCAGCTGAATTACTTCAAACTGTTCCAGCTGGTAAGAGCTACGATTTCAGTTCTCTCGTGGCAGCTATAGATAAACGCTTTGGTGATAGCCACTTGAAAGAAGTCTTCCGAGTGCAACTCAATAACAGAGTCCAGAAAAGGGGTGAAAGTCTACAGCAGCTCCAAGCAGACGTCGAAAGACTGGTTCACCTGGCATACCCGGATGCTGGAGAAGAAATCATCAACCATCTGGCTGTTGAGTCCTTCGTTCGTGCCATTTCTGACAAACATCTTCAGAGATCTGTGCGAACTGCTAGAACACGAACTCTTTCTGAAACTCTAGAGTTTGCATTAATGATGGCAGCATCTGAGCAAGCTTCTCAAATGGTACATTGTCAAAGAGAAGCCATATTCGAGGCTGGATCATGCCCAGGAGTTAAGCTACAAAGGAACCAGCGGAACGGACTTGCCAGATGTTGGAATTGTAATAAGATGGGGCACTTAGATTTTTTAGATTTTTTTAGATTTTTTTTTTTTAGATTTTTAGATTAGTAGATTTAATTTATTTTGAATTCAATATAATTTGATTATAACAATTAATTAAATAAAGCAATTAATATTAATCAAAATAAATTTAGTGACATTTATATTTATACAAAACAGTGTTAATGTCACTTCAATTTAAAAATACATATGTATCTTATATGGGTGGGGTGACCCTTGATAAGAAAAACTTGACCCTTGAAAATAAAAACTGCAAGCAGAGGTAGGTACAGTGAGTAATAGGTAACCTTCATAATGATAATATAACAGTTCATATACACATAGCCTTATACAAAATTCAATTTTACTACATACATGTTTTTTTTGTATTTATGTTTGAGCATTTAGTAAGCATTCAAGTTCCTTTGGTTGAAAATCTAATAGCCAGTTTCTTATATCTTTTTCAATTTTTCTAAAGACATTTGTTGTTCTGAGATTACGGGGTAATTTGTTGAAAATACGACAAGATGCTACACTGTAAAAATTACGCAATGCTGTGGTGCGGTATCTGGGAATCGGAACCAAGTTCATTGAATTTATTCGCAAGTTGTGACTGTCAAGAAATCTAGAGTTAAGATTACCAGATCTAAAGAAAAAAACTTTTAACACTTTGAAACAGTATAAATGCCGTAAGGGAAGAATGTTCAGATACTTGAAAAGAGGTAAACTAGGATGTAAACGATGTTTGTTACACATTATCCTTATGATACGCTTCTGAAGTATTAATAATGGCTCAATTTTGTTTAAATGAGTACCACCCCAACATGTAACACCATACTGCAACTTAGACTGGAAAATACCATTATAGATAATGCTCAACAGTTTCTTAGAACAAACTTTTTGAAGGTAATAAAAGTTTCTCACAGTCGATCTAAAATACTTTTTCAGCGAATCAGTGTGGTGCAGGAAGGACATTTTTGCATCCATTATTAAGCCAAGATATTTAAATTGGTTCACTACTTCCACCTCAAAACATTTTTCACTGCAGTCAATATTAAAACAGAAGCTATTCGTTGAACTACATGAGCAATTATATAATCTGAATTTCTGGCATTCAGGTGCATGAAAATAAATATTTACATCAGGACTCGATTGAGAAGAGAGGCTAAAAAACATAATTTTTGTTTTCGAACTAATTACTAATTTATGGTCGGCAAACCACAGTCTTAATAAATCTAAGTCCCAATTTATATCACTAAGAAGATCCAAACGACTACTTGATCCGTAGACGCACCCAACATCATCAGCAAAAGCAGTCAAAGCACCTTTGAATCTTAACTTAAATAAAGAATTTATATATATTAGGAAAAGAGTAGGTCCTAGCACTGAGCCCTGGGGAACACCCAAATTATTAAACTGTGATTCACTTCTGATGTTGTCTACTTTTACTTTTTGAGATCTGTTTTTTAGATACGAACGAAACCAATCGATCATAAAACCGCGAAAGCCAGCATGTTCTAATTTTGTCAACAATATCTCATGGTCCACCATGTCAAAAGCTTTCGTAATGTCGACAAATAAGGCTGCAGTGTTCTTTTTCATATCTAAATTAGAATATATTTCGGAAGAAAAATCTAGAAGAGCATCTTCTGTCGATCTACCCGATCGAAAACCAAACTGTATTTCACTAAAAAAAACATTTTTTTCCAGAAACTTTAACATTCTAGATTTTACAACTTTTTCAAAGACTTTGCTAAGAGATGAGAGCAGCGAGATAGGTCTGTAGTTACATACATTATTAGTGGCCCCTTTTTTCAACAACGGAATAACATCTGCGCACTTAAGAGCTGCAGGAAATATACCAGAGGTTATACTGAGATTAAAAATGTTAGCTAAAGTGTCAACTATAAACCAAGCAATATTTTTTAAAAGGCAACTAGAAATTCCGTCAATTCCACATGAGTTAGAGTTTTTTAGCGATTTTATAGACTGCAACAACTCCGATGGTGTAATAGGTTCGAAGAAAAAACTGTGCCTGAGGAATGGTTCATTTAGAGACCGATGGGTGCAACTTTGCGATTGGTGTAGTGGTCTTGAAGCGTTTGCTATCGTAACAAAGTAATGATTAAAATAGTTAGCAATCTCGTACTTATCAGAAATGACTAAGTCGTCAACTCGTAGCTCCGTAGGTCTTTTATTGGTGGTACCTTTATTTAAAATACCGTTGACTACACGCCATTCTCGTTTTAAGTCACCTTTAGCAGAAACAAATTGACTTTTATAAAAATTGTCCCGACAGTTTGGAATTTCCCTCTTTAGTTCAGTACTCAAGCGTTTTACTTTATTTTTTAGGTATCTATTATTAGGATGCTTAAAGCTTTTAAATTTCAGTTTGTTTTTCAGGCTAATCTTAACTAACAAGCTGTGATTAATCCAAGGTTTAAGTTTCTTGATATTTTTCTTTTTTCTTACCGAGTACGTGCAGCTATTTATATGTTTCTTAAGAGTTGCAATGAACACATCAAAAGATTTCGAAACATTGCTTTCTATGAAGACGTTATCCCAAAATTCAAAAACTAAGCATCGTCTTAGTTTGGCAAAGTCAACTATAGTTCGCTTGGTTTGCGGGGGATAAATATTATGAAACGTACTATGTGATCTTACAGGTTTGCTTACAATAAGACCAGTCATAACATGATCAGTAATGTCAAAATCAAAAACAAACTTTTCACAGCGATCAAGAGAAATATTAGAAAAGCGTGCATAAATATGATCTAAACATGTACCCGAGGTAATCCTTGTTGGTTCATTTATAATTGACTCTAGACCGTTAGTTGCCAATAAACTCATATAGTTTGAAACAAATAAGCTATCCTCTAAAATATCGATGAATCGCCCAATATTATTAGATTTCTACCCTTTTCACTTTCCAAGATATTTGAAAATTCCTCCATAAAAACTGAGACATTGTATTTGTGCAGTCTATACACACAAAGAATAACATAATTTTCATGATCAGACTTAAAAGACATTTTTAAAATATCAGCACTCGAAACTTTTAGATTACTTGACACACACTCAAATTCATCCTTTGCAAAACAACCGACGCCTCCGGCAGCATAATCATCATTTGTGTTCGCATAAAAGTTAAACCCTGGTATATTAAAGTCATTCAATTCAAAATCATATATCCAGATTTCCGAAACAAAAATAAAACTTGGAATGCAAGCCAAAGTGCTCAACTGAGATACAAGAGACGCAAAATTTTCTCTTAAACTTCTTACATTTTGTTGAACGAAAAAAATCTTATTTTTACAATATAATTTATCGAAAAATACATTTTTGCAATTATTATTTGGAAGATCAAAGGTGAAAAAATCATCAATAAGTTCTTCATCAAAATTCATTTTAATTTAAAATTTATAAAGTTTGAATTGAGAAAAAAAAACAATTTGTGCAAATGCACTATATTTTCACAAGATCATCAAAAGACCTTATTGTGACTACTTTTCCACCTTCCACCTTTCGCATTAAGATTCTATTATTCTTAAGCCATACATATTTGTACCCTTTATTTTTCTTTACCTCTCTTGCCTGCATCAGTAAAGCTTGTGTGTATTTTGTTAGTGAGTCGTTAATATATATACTAGCTACTCCGCCGCTGCTGCCTCTGCTCCTGTTGTTGTTGTTGCTAAAGATGCTCGTGTTTAACTTCTTAATTTCTTTCTTCTTTGCGTTCATAATCTGCTTCTTTCGCTCAATGTCAACAAAACTTAAGCAAATGATGGGTTTGATGGGAGATCCATGTGTTGACTTACGTGTATGTTTATGTTTAACGTAACAGCTGCTTATGTCGTCATCACATACTTCCACAGACAATGCCTCTCGAAATAATTTCTGCGCCAAACATTTGGAGTTGCTATCGTCCACTGCCGGAACACCAACAATTTCAATGCAGTTACGTTTATGATTTTGTTGTTCCCAGTTTAGTCGGCTTTCTAGCATGTGCACTTTTGATTTTAAATCTGCGTTCTCAGCACGTAATTCTTTGATTTGATGCAAGAATTCCTTGTTAGTTTCTTCTACAGCGACAATGCCGGCCACCAATTAAAACTGAAACTGCTTGTCGACGTTGTGAAGTCCAAGAAAATCAATCCGCGAGCTGTAGAGTTAGACCGCAGACTTATCAATACCGAATTGGACATCAGGTAGAAAACCCCCAATGGAATTGCTGGCGGAAAGTAGAGATCAAGACTCAGCGGATGAGAGTGGAACCCATATTCGGATGGAACCAGGAAGAATTGAGGTCTGCTCAAAAGAAGGATCCAGACATCGGACCGATTCTCAAATGGAAAGAGAACAACACGAAACCTGACTGGAACGACATTTCTCACCAAAGCCCTGTTGTCAAAGCCTATTGGGCACAGTGGGACTCGCTTCGCGTGCAAGAAGGCGTACTCCAGCGCAAATGGGAATCTTACTTACTTACTTACTTAGGTGGGCATTACAGTTCGGGGTGAACCTGGGCCTCAACCAACATCCTTCGATAACGACTTCTATTTCGGGCGAGCTCTCTCCAGTTTCGCACTCCAAGTCGGTTGAGGTCATCCTCCACTTGATTGCGCCACTGTTATAATTTATTGCAAAATAAGTAGACACGTCTGTTCTCGTTCAATCGGTTTATTAGAATGAATATTGGTTTACAAAACGGGAGTGTAAAAGATACATTTTTGTTGTTTACTGAATGCAATAAAAAGGCTGCATTCAGCACTGTTATGACAACTCTTCCCCTGCGCATAAACAATATATTCTTAATACTATCTAAATATTTATGAATGTGTTGGATTTCAAGATTTATATAAATGTTATTTTTATATAACTTGTTCATTGATGTCAAGGAAAATTAAATTATTATACTTTGTATAAGTTTCACAAATTCATTTCGATAATAAGATCAAGTTTCATTTAACATATTTATAGGTCAAGATTTATATAAATGTTATTTTTATATATGTAATAATTTGTACATTGATGTCAAGGGAAATTAAATTATTATACTTCATATAAATTAAATAGATTCACTTCAATAATAAGATCAAGTTACAATTAACATAAATGTATTTATAAATTATAAGTCAAGTCTGATAGGGGTTTTTTTTACTCTACTAGATCTTCGCACAACAGGAGGAGGAGGAGGATCAGTGTTCTCTTTCATATTTATGTTCGGATTTTTATAATTTTCTCCGATAACATTTTCAGAATTTGAATTCCGATCAATGTCCTCGTGCAAAATCTCACTTGAGCCCTCCCTTGGTAAATTTAAACTGCTACTCAAGTTCAGATCCTTCTCTCTGTTTGTGTTATTTTCAGGAAAGTCAAGTTCGACATTTTCTTCAGAGCATATGGAATCTGAATCTAGATCTTCCGAGTCTCGAACACCAATACCAACCGAACGAATTTGGTCGATATGGCGTTTCCATTCCCTTCCGTCGTCAAGTCGAACTACATAGTGGAGTTTTCCATACCTAGTTATAACATTTCCAAACTTCCACCTAGTTTTCTTATCTATATATTCGCGTACAGCTACTCTATCTTGAATGCTAAGCTCTCGAATTGTTTGCGGTAATACTTCTTTTTTTTCTTCATTCTGTACACTTGGTACCATTAAATCTATTTTAGAACGAATTTGTCGATTGAAAACTAGCATTGATGGGGACTTACCTGTAGCAGGGTGAATAGTTTTTCTATATGTAAGTAAAATGTTATTTAGTTCTGCACTCAGATGGTGTTTATCGCAGTTCAAGGCTTTTAATTTATGTTTGATTGTTTTGACATAGCGTTCAGCTTGTCCATTGGTTGATGGATGGTAGGGCGCTCCCATTTTATGAACGACTCCATTCAATTTAAGAAAATTCTTAAATTGCCATGAAGTGAACTGGGTTCCATGGTCTGAAACGAATACCGATGGTATTCCAAAAGTTGAAAAAAAATCTCTACAATGCGTAATAGTAGCTTCGGCAGTTATTTTATTTAAAATGCGTACATCAACCCATTTTGAAAATGCGTCAACTAAAATGAGAAGATAAATTCCACCCATCATTGGACCTGCAAAGTCCGCATGAATTCTTTGAAATGGTTCCGCAGGCGTTTCCCAACAATGAAAACGTTCTTTTACCGGGTTTGTTTGCACTAACTGACAAGCTGTGCAATTTTTCGAAATATTTTCAATGTCTGTATCAATACTTTTCCACCAACAGTAACCTCTGGCCAACGATGTCATTCGAGAAATTCCAAAATGTGTAGAATGTAATTCTTCGAGTACTCTTGCACGCAACTCATTTGGAACGTACACTCGAACGCCGCGCATTAAACAATCTTGTTGTAAGGAAAATTCAGATTGATTAATTCCAAAACGAAAACGGCTATCGACAATTCTACCATTTTTTAAACCTTGTATTAAAACTTTAACACTGCTATCTGCAAGTGTAGCTTTGGACAGATCTTGTACTGTTAGTGGTAAATGTTCTATCATATTTATTTCTACTATGTCAATTTCTTCGATCTTGGATGAAAAATCGGCGGTCGGTAACCGTGACATTCCGTCCGCATTTCCGTGATCTTTTGTATTCTTGTATTTAATATCGTAGTCAAAAGACTGTAAAAAGATTGCATAATGTTGCATTCTCATGGCAGACATAGTAGGTAATCCCTTTTTAGGAGAGAAAATTTGTAGTATGGGTTTATTATCCGTTACTAATGTAAATTTTCGTCCGAATATATATTGATAAAATTTCCGTATGCCGAAAATAATTGCATAGGCTTCTTTATCAATTTGCGAATATCGTTGTTGAGTAGCGTTCAACGTCTGAGAAGCGTACTGTATAGGACGTTCAGTGCCATCGTCATATACATGGCTTAAGACTGCACCAACACCGTAAGGTGAAGCATCAGTTGCGAGTAGCAGCGGTAATCTCGGGTCATAATGTACTAAAAATTTATCGGACTGCATTTCAGATTTAACTTTCTTAAATGCATCCTCGCAGTTTTTATTCCACACAAAAGGAACATTATTTTTAAGTAAATTATTTATCGGGTATAAAATTGTACTTAAATGCTCTAAAAAACGACCGTAATAATTAACTAATCCCGTAAAAGCACGTATTTCTTCTTTATTACTAGGTCTTTTCATATCTTGTATGGCATTTACTTTATTACGCATTTTATGAATACCACGATCATCAATCATATAACCACAGTAAAATATTTCAGTTTTAAAAAAATCGCATTTATCGAAATTTACACGCATATTGTATTTATCTAATCTTTTCAAAACCTGTTCAAGTCTTTGTAGATGAATCTGGTCATTAGGTCCTGTTATTTTAATGTCATCTAAAAACACAGTAGTACCTTCAATGTCTGCTAAGATTTGTTCAATCTGCCTTTGCCAAATTGCAGGTGCAGATGCAATACCATACATTAAACGATTGGGTTGAAAAAGTCCCTTATGTGTACTCAATGTCAAAATTTCTCTGTCTTCTGGACGTATTTCTAATTGTAGGTAAGCTTGCGTCAAATCAATTTTAGAAAATTTTTTTCCCCCAGCCATTGAGGCAAAAAGTTCTTCAATTGTAGGTAAAGGGTGTTCGTCAATAATCAAGTTTGGATTAACTGTGACTTTGTAATCACCACAAAGTCTAACCCTATTTCCAGCCTTAGCCACCGGTACAATGGGCGTAGCCCAAGCGCTATGATCTACCTTCGTAAAAATACCCTTATCTACCAAATCTAAAATTTCGTTTTCTACTGCCTTCTTAATTGAAAATGGAACTGATCTAGCTTTTATAAAAACAGGTTTACAATTGGGTTTCAGTGTGAGTTTTGCCTGAATATTTGCTATTTTCCCCACTGACTTTTCAAACACTTTTGGATATTTTTTTAATAGTATTTCAATACAATTTCTGTTTTGAGTTATGTTTTGAACGGTACTCGTTCCAAAGATTGTGTTCCAATCCAATTGCAAGTCATGTAACCATTCACGACCAAGCAATGGATGTCTTTCAGAATCAACTACGTGTAACGTGCGCTTAGTTCGCAAAAATAAAACTCTACCTTTCAATTTAATTCTACCACTTTATTCAGTATCTACTTTCGATATACACTTTATTGAACTCAACTCGACTTTTGGACTATCACTTGTATTTACTCTTAACTTTATCACTCTATAAACAAGACTGCCCTCTGGTTGCCTCGGGCGGGCTATTTATATCGAATGACATGCCATCTAGAACTCTCCAGTAACTTCTACATTGTCGCCACATTTGCTGTCAAGCATCTGTACACTCACACACACTGGCTTACAAGCAACGTCTGTCATTTATACCATTCCATTATAGTGTTGCCAGTTGTGTTTTCGGTTGAACGTTTTTCGATTAGGAAATTGGTATAAAATGTTGGGTTCACGTTACACTGCCCCCTCCTTAGGATTGTTCGTCCCGAATAATTCCATTTGCAGCCTCGCCACTATATCGATGCAGCCGGTCACAATGAACTACTTTTAACTTGCCTCTTAGTCCTCTTTGGATGCGGTAAACCACGTCGTTAATCCTCGTGACAACAGTATAAGGACCTTCCCAGTTTTGCTGAAGTTTCGGTGACAATCCCTTTTGACGATGAGGATTATAAAGCCACACACGTTCTCCTGCTTGGAATCCTGCCGTTCTCGCTTTTGTGTCATACCGAGTCTTCATCCGGTCGCCATACACTGTGGCCCATGTCCCTGTTCTATTAGGTCTATCTGTCAGCCTACCCACCTCTATGTTTGAATCACAGACATAACAATTTCGGAACCACTTCTCCACGTCACCTCTAACATGCAGCCAGTAAAAGCGTTTTCGCACATTCTCCAGCGTCTTGTTGACTCCCAGGTGGCTTCCTGTAGGGCTTCTATGCATCTTTTGTAAAACCTCTTTGATTTTCGATTGAGGAACAATAAGCTGCATTACAAAGGATTTACCGTCAGGAGATTCCCATTTGCGCTGGAGTACACCTTCTTGCACGCGAAGCGAGTCCCACTGTGCCCAATAAGCTTTGACAACAGAGCTTTGGCCAGAAATGTCGTTCCAGTCAGGTTTCGTGTTGTTCTCTTTCCATTTGAGAATCGGTCCGATGTCTGGATCCTTCTTTTGAGCAGACCTCAATTCTTCCTTGTTCCATCCGAATATGGGTTCCACTCTCATCCGCTGAGTCTTGGTCTCTACTTTCCGCCAGCAATTCCATTGGGGGTTTTCTACCTGATGTCCAATTCGATATTGATAAGTCTGCGGTCTTACTCTACAGCTCGCGGATTGATTTTCTTGGACTTCACAACGTCGACAAGCAGTTTCAGTTTTAATTGGGGGCAACCGGCATTGTCGCTGTAAGTGCCCCGTCTTATTACAATTCCAACATCTGGCAAGTCCGTTCCGCTGGTTCCTTTGTAGCTTAATTCCTGGGCATGATCCAGCCTCGAATATGGCTTCTCTTTGACAATGTACCATTTGAGAAGCTTGCTCAGATGCTTCCATCATTAATGCAAACTCTAGAGTCTCAGAAAGAGTTCGTGTTCTAGCAGTTCGCACAGATCTCTGAAGATGTTTGTCAGAAATGGCACGAACGAAGGACTCAACAGCCAGATGGTTGATGATTTCTTCTCCAGCATCCGGGTATGCCAGGTGAGCCAGTCTTTCGACGTCTGCTTGGAGCTGCTGTAGACTTTCACCCCTTTTCTGGACTCTGCTATTGAGTTGGACTCGGAAGACCTCTTTCAAGTGGCTATCACCAAACCGTTTATCTATAGGCGTGTTTTTTTTTAACCTAGTATGTAGTACAGCATTCGAGTTAAAAAAAAACGATCTGTCCACAGTATTTTCAGTACTATTTTCAGCAACAAGATGGAGCTCAACGTCAAAGCTTGCTGCTACTTTTCAAAGCTCTCTGTGAAATTCAAGATGAAACAAAATCAAATTCATACTAGGTTTGTTTCGTTAATTGTTCTATCAAATGAATAACGATACAAAGCCAGGTATGAATTTGTATTTTTTTTCTTATTTTCCATACATCAGATTCTCTCTTACAGCTCTTTTTTACTATTTTTGGAGGCATCGTCCAGCAGTGAAGAAAGCTCTATGTCAAAGTCAGCTGTTTTGTTGAAAAAAACTTTCGGGTATGTTCGGGGAGTATGTAAAAAGATTTTAAAAACTAATCTTTGATGAGATTTTCCATTGGCAAACAGAATCAATTTATTTTTTATCCAAACCTGTGGTAAAGCAATTTTACACTATTGACCAGTCTTTTCGATAGGTTTAGAAAGAAAATAAGTTGATTCTATTTACAAAACCGTGAAATTGAACTATAATATTACCGCACAAATAAACACAACCCAAATTAAATTAAGTTGAAACACGTCTTGCTAGTCCCAAACTTGAATTTCTATTGAAGAATGTTTAATTTTCATACATATATCTTTCCCTTTTGACCATTTTTTACTGCTTTGTTTGTTTGTTTGATTTGTTTTTTTCTTGCATTGGGCTATATTTTTTATTCAAATAATTCCATGAGTAAAGCTATAAGCTTCAGCAAAAAAGAACTAGTGCAAAATCCTGTATTATATACACCACCAGGTAAGAAACAGGGCAAAAATTCAATATGAATATAGTTTTTATTTCTTTAATTTTTAATCGAGAGAAAAAATTTCTTTGCGAATACCACATTTTTTTTGAACACGTCCTTTCGAAAAAGCTTTGATGAACTGAAATCATTGGTGGCGCCATCTTATTTTCAAAGCTGGAAACTATCAATCCACAGCAATGCCATCCCTGTTTTCACTGTGGAAAAATACGACAGTAAAATGATTTGTTGTTGTTCCCCAAGGGAAATTTTTACTGTACTATATACTAGCATAAAAAAAAACACGCCTTATAGCTGCCACGAGAGAACTGAAATCGTAGCTCTTACCAGCTGGAACAGTTTGAAGTAATTCAGCTGCTGGTCCTCTAAGAGCAAGAGTCAGTGCTATGTATTTGTCTTCGTCATCCCAGCCATTTGCTGTCGCAGCTGCCTCGAATTGTCTCCTGTAAACTGACCAAGACGACTGTCCGTCGAATGTTGGTGGTTGTACTTCTCTTTGCTTTAGACAATCTCCACAAGTTTTCCGTAGCTCCATTTTCCGCATCTGGTCTAGTTCTTTAGCCATTTTTTCGATTCGTTTCTCCAAAGTGGCAAGCTGACTTTCGCATTGACTCTCAAGCTTGGAAAATCGTTTCTCAACACATTCAATGCGTTTTTCTAGGCCACAAACATTTTTCTCAATGTTACCCAATTTGCTTTCTAGAATGTTTTTCTGACCTTCCAAAACATTCTGTTGCGCCTCAAGTCTTTCGAGAATATTCTGTTGTTCTTTCTTTTGTTCGTTTCGTTGCTCTTCCAGATTCTTTTGTTGTACTTCGAGTCTTTCGAGAACATTCTGCTGTTCCTTCTTTTGCTCGTTTCGTTGCTCTTCCAGACGCCCGAGAATATTCTGCTGTTGCTCGTCAATCAGCTTCTTTTGTTGTACTTCGAGTCTTTCGAGAACATTCTGCTGTTCTTTCTTTTGTTCTAATAAAAGCTTCATCATACTAGAAAAATCTACATTTTCACTTACTTCCTCTTCCTCCACTTCTGTTTCGAAAACAAAAGTGTTTACGTCTTCCCCTTGCTGTTCCAAGTGGTTGCGCAAGCGCAGGACGAGCTCATTTTTCGATCCCGCTCTAGAAAGATTTCGCTTACCTAACTCACTTTTAAGCTCAATGCAGTTGAGCTCTTCTAACAACTTACCCATTTTCACTGTATATTGTTTTTTTTTTTTTTTTTTTCACACTTTAATAGTCAACTCGTTTTTTTTTTTCAAATAAGTTTTATTTACACTTCTGACACCAATGTAACGTGCGCTTAGTTCGCAAAAATAAAACTCTACCTTTCAATTTAATTCTACCACTTTATTCAGTATCTACTTTCGATATACACTTTATTGAACTCAACTCGACTTTTGGACTATCACTTGTATTTACTCTTAACTTTATCACTCTATAAACAAGACTGCCCTCTGGTTGCCTCGGGCGGGCTATTTATATCGAATGACATGCCATCTAGAACTCTCCAGTAACTTCTACATTGTCGCCACATTTGCTGTCAAGCATCTGTACACTCACACACACTGGCTTACAAGCAACGTCTGTCATTTATACCATTCCATTATAGTGTTGCCAGTTGTGTTTTCGGTTGAACGTTTTTCGATTAGGAAATTGGTATAAAATGTTGGGTTCACGTTACATACGTATAATTTGAGCTGTTTGGTTCGGTTGGCACTTGTGTTCGAACTCTGTTCCAGTTCTACTTTAACATTAATATATCCGTGTACAATTATTTCATTGTTGCAGTAACTCACCAAGGAAGTATCTGGTGGATTTAAAAACATTTCGTTAAAAAACCTTAATTTATCGGCATTACTTATAAGTGAGACCGGAGATCCCGTATCGATTTCAAAATTTACCAATTTATCATTAATTTTTAAGCAGACACATATTTTAGATCGATCGCAATTTGGGTTTTTATTAAAAACGCAATTATCTGTTATGTTACAAATTTGTTCTACCTCCTGCTCCTCGACAAAATATGCGCCTCTATTCTTATTGTATTTTGTATTTTCATTTTTTACATGTTTTGGATTGTTATTACTTATACTATTATTAATATTAGTATTACTTGCTTTAGCACTGAGACACATATTAGCCAAATGCCCAATTTTATTACAATTATTGCAATTAGTATTTTTAAATTTGCAAACATTTGCCAAATGTGTTTCATTGCCGCAGCGATAACAAACTTTTTTTAAATAAATTCTTACTTGTGACCTGGGGCCGAATTACGGCACACGCTATCGAATAAGTCGTATCGGAATTATGGGAATTTGGTATTACCGCTCACGATATCGAGTCATCTAGTACCACAATTCGGCATTTTCTCATCAGTTATCGATCGGAATTTCATTCGATGCATAAAGTGCTCTCTAATTCATACATGAAAGACTATCAAAACCATCTATTATCAATATTTCATTTGATAACACCATCCGAGTATATTTTATGTTTAAATTTTCCAAAATTCTTACTAAATATTGTCTTTATTTTACAAAGGCATGAATTTTACCTACCAAAAAATAATGAAATAAGTATAAAGAGAAACCAGCGACATCTATGAATTAATAGAAACTCGAAATTTACTAGTGAATATTCGATGATACTAGTACAATTTTAAAGAGCAATACGATACGAGAGGTCACGTATGCTGTAATTCCAAAATGGTTACTCACTCACTCGATCTCTAATGCCACTCACTCACTCGATATCGTGAGCTGTAATTCGGCCCCTGGATTCTGTTCGGTTGTATGTTTGATGGACGAATGTGCGATACACTTTTGGCATTGTGTATTTCTGCACCACCCCTTGCTGATAACTCCATAGCAATCGCCTTCTCTCTCGCTTTCTGGAGTGTAAGGTCAGCTGTCTCGAGAAGTCTGTCTTGTATTTTCTGACTTCTTAGTCCAAAAACTAACTGGTTCCGTATTGCTGTGTCCAACTGGCTGTGTTTAGTACGATCCAAATTTACAATTAATTGATAATTTCTTCAAAGCAGTCAGAAATTCATCAATCGATTCACCGTCCTGCTGCTTTCTTAAATGGAATCTATAATTTTCAACAATTTCCAATGGCTTTGGATCCCAATAGTCGTCTAGTAATTTGACGATCTCAGCATATGATTTCGTTGTAGGTGCAGCAGGTGACATTTTGTCGCATAGGACGTCGTAAGTCTCTTGTCCGATATAATGCAGAAGCAAGGCCAACTTTTTGGTCTCTTCTTTTATGTCGAAAATACCAAACGCACCTTCTAGTCTCGCCACCCAACGAGAAAACTTTGATTTATTTTTATCGAATGATTCGATATTGAATGTGGAATGCATTGTATTTTGAGCCGCCATATTTTCTTCAATATTTGGTTCCTTACCTGTCTCTGGCATTCAAAACAACACCAATACGCAGCAGCAGCAACAACAAGTGGAAAAAAAACACCCTCCACGCAGCAACTCAGCAAGAGCAAAAGCAACGAACAGCAGCAAAACTTCGTTCGTCGTTAGCCAACAAAATCTGTGGACTCCAGACAGCAAGCAAATGCAACGAACAGCAGCAGTAATTTGTTCGTCGGTAGCAAAAAAAATCTGTGGACTCCAGACAGCAAGCAAATGCAACGAACAGCAGCAGTAATTTCGTTCGTATTGGCAAAAAAAAATCTGTGGATTCCAGACAGCAACAGCACATGAATCCTTTTTATGTAAAAGCAGTAGACAAAAAAAAATAGCAGCACTCTTTCTTTTTTTTTTTTTTATTTATTTATCCTCGTCGCCAATCTGTTATAATTTATTGCAAAATAAGTAGACACGTCTGTTCTCGTTCAATCGGTTTATTAGAATGAATATTGGTTTACAAAACGGGAGTGTAAAAGATACATTTTTGTTGTTTACTGAATGCAATAAAAAGGCTGCATTCAGCACTGTTATGACAGCCACCTAAGACGAGGTCTTCCCCTTCCGCGATTTCCCTGCAATGTGCTTTCGAACACCCGACGAGCCGGAGCGTTTGGGTCCATCCGCTCAACATGGCCCAACCATCGTAGCCTCGCGATGCGTACTCTTCTGGCTATGCCCATGTCGCGGTACAGCTCATACAGCTCGTTGTTGTATCTTCTTCTCCACACATTGCCTTCGCATACGGGACCAAAGATCATTCGGAGAATTTTTCTTTCGAAACGACCAAGGGTTTCCTCATCCGCTTTCGATAAGGTCCATGCTTCCGCGCCGTACAGTAGGACTGGGATGATTAAGGTCTTATATAAGGTTACCTTGGTTTTTCTGGAGAGGGTTTTGTTTCTCAATTGCCTTCTTAACCCAAAGAAGCAACGGTTGGCAAGAGTTATTCTCCGTTTGATCTCCGCACTGATGTTGTTTTCCGTGTCTACAGCGGATCCTAGGTAGACGAAGTCCTGTACTACCTCGAAGTTATGTCTGTCTATTGTGACGTTTTGTCCAATTCGTCGATGTTCTGTGTCCTTGTTTGATGACAGCATATACTTTGTTTTGCCCTCATTAACCATCAAACCCATTTTTGCCGCTTCTGTTTCAATACTCGCAAAAGCACCTATGACATCACGCTTTTTTCTTCCCATTACGTCAATATCGTCTGCATATGCGAGCAATTGCACAGACTTTTGAAAAATTGTTCCTCTGGTGTTGACGTTTGAGTTTCTTACAATCTGTTCAAGTATGATGTTGAAGAAATCGCATGACAGTTTATCGCCTTGCCTAAAAACCTTTTTCGACATCAAAGGTCTCGGTGAGTTCTTTACCGACCTTGACGGAGCAGCGTGAATTCTCCAAAGTCATCCTGCATAGTCGTACGAGTTTTGCAGGGATGCCGAAACTAGACATGGCTCTGTACAGCTCGTCTCTGTAGATACTGTCATACGCGGCCTTGAAATCGATAAAAAGATGGTGAATATCGATATTGTGTTCTCGGGTTTTTTCCAAGATCTGCCGTAATGTGAAAATTTGGTCTATTGTGGACTTCTCCGGTCTAAAACCACATTGATAAGGACCTATCAAGTTGTTGACGTGGGGTTTCAGACGTTCACATATTACAGCAGACAAGATCTTATAAGCGACGTTAAAGAGGCTTATCCCTCTATAATTGGCGCAGTTGTGAGGGTCTCCTTTCTTTAGGATCGGGCATACGATACTGAGGTTCCATTCATCGGGCATGCTTTCTTTCGACCATATCATGCAGATCAGCTGGTGCATGCTCCTTTCCAACTGATCTCCAGCTGCCTTGAAAAGTTCGGCATCAAGGCCATCTGCACCTGCAGTCTTATTTGATTTAAGTTTGCATATAGCAAGCTTAACTTCTTCTAGGTCGGGAGGACGACATTCTTGATCATCGTCCAGGCTGAATGGGGCAATCTGCCTGACAGCGGAATTTGTGTCCTCATCGCCGTTAAGCAGTCTGCAGAAATGATCTTTCCAGATCCTCAGTAGCGACTGTGACTCTACAACTATGTTTCCCTGCTGGTTTTTACAGGCTTGAGTTCGGGGTTTGCCACCCTGGCAGGATCTTTTTACCTTTTGGTAAAACTTCCGAGTCTCGTTCCTGTCATGGCACCTCTCTATTTCCTCAAACGAGCGCTTCTCATGCTGCTTCTTTTTCTTTTTGAGAATTCGGTGTTCTTCCCTTCTTCTCTCCTTGTAAATCTCGTTATACCGATCGTGATCAGCCCTCGTTCGTGTTTGCAAAAGCATTTGTCGTGCTCTTTGCTTGGCTGCATTTGCCTGCCTACATTCTTCATCGAACCATGGGTTTCGTGTTGGTAGCCGAGTGAAACCCAGAATCTCAGAGGCAGCGGTTCTGATGGCTTCTTGGCATTGCTGCCACTGGTCTTCAATGTTTAATGCTGGCGGCATGGGATTCAAGGATAATTGAAGGGACACTCGATTGGAAAAGGCATTGGCAATCTCTTGCGATTGTAGCTTTCCGACGTCATATCTCTTCACAGCGTTAGTTCGTGCTGGTCGTGAACAAGATATCCTCATTCGTACCTCGTACCTACAAGGTAGTGGTCCGAGTCAAAGTTGGCCCCTCGGAAAGTTCGGACATCTAGCACACTGGAAGAGTGCCTTGCGTCGATCGCAACATGGTCAATTTGGTTGACGGTTAATTGATCTGGGGATCGCCATGTGCCTTTATGAATTTTGAGATGCGGGAAGCGTGTACTACTTATAACAAGATTTAGCCCCGCAGCAAAATCGATTAGCCTCAATCCGTTTTCGGAGGTTTTGTCGTGGAGGCTATGCTTACCGATTGTGTTTCCAAAGATGTCCTCCTTCCCTAGTTTTGCGTTGAAATCGCCAAGAACGATTTTCACGTCGTATCTAGGGCATTGCTCATATGTTTCTTCGAGGAGCTCGTAGAAACAGTCTTTGGAATCGTCGTCTTTCTCTTCTGTGGGGGCGTGGGCGCATATAAGGCTAATGTTGGCGAATTTAGCCCTGATGCGGATGGTCATTATACGCTCATTGACTGGATTTTGGCTAATCACCTTATCCCTGAGTCTTCCTCGAACGACAAATCCACACCCAAATAAACGCTGTTTCTGTTGTCTGTAGCAGTCGCCATAGTATATGTCACAGTTTTTCATCTTCTTTATGCCCGGTCCACTCCATCGCACTTCTTGGATGGCGGTTATGTCTGCTTTGCAGCAGTCCAGGGCGTCCGCTAATTCTCCAGCTGCACCTAGTCCGTAAAAAGATCTTACGTTCCAAGTGCAGATCCGGAGGTCGTTGTCCTTTTTTCGTTTGCATGGGTCGTCAACTTTGAAATCATTATCGTTATCCGAGGCTGTTCGTTGTTTCGGAAATGGGAATCTCCTGACGGTAAATCTTTTGTAATGCAGCTTATTGTTCCTCAATCGAAAATCAAAGAGGTTTTACAAAAGATGCATAGAAGCCCTACAGGAAGCCACCTGGGAGTCAACAAGACGCTGGAGAACGTGCGAAAACGCTTTTACTGGCTGCATGTTAGAGGTGACGTGGAGAAGTGGTTCCGAAATTGTTATGTCTGTGATTCAAACATAGCGGTGGGCAGGCTTACAGATAGATTTAATAGAACAGGAACATGGGCCACAGTGTATTGCGACCGGATGAAGACACGGTATGACACAAAAGCGACAACGTCAGGATTCCAAGCAGGAGATCGTGTGTGGCTTTATTATCTTCATCGTCAAAAGGGATTGTCACCGAAACTTCAGCAGAACTGGGAAGGTCCTTATACTGTTGTCACGAGGATTAACGACGTGGTCTGCCGCATCCAAAGAGGACTAAGAGGCAAGTTAAAAGTAGTGCATTGTGACCGGCTGCATCGATATGGTGGGGAGGCTGCAAATGGAATTATTCGGGACGAACGATATTAAGGAGGGGGCAGTGTAATGTGCAACCAACATTTCATGCTAATTTCCTAATTGAAAATGTTAAACCGAAAACACAAGTGCTTTCAACGCTATAATTTAGTGCTATAATGGCAGACGTTGTTTGTGAGTGAGTGTGTGTGTGTGCAGAAAAATACCGGGAGGGGAACTTGTCTAGACATCATGGTTCATAGAAAAACTACTAGAAATCTCTCGATGTTTCACACTACTATATAAAGAGGGAGCTGACGCAACCAGAGGTCAGTTTTATTTAGAAAGTGATAGTGTGAATATTGAATAAACGTAATTGAGTTGAGTTCGAATAAAGTGTATATCGAAAGTAGATACTGAATAAAGCAGTTGAATTAAATTGAAAGGTAGAGTTTTATTTTTGCGAACTAAGCCCACGTTACAATACTGTAGTGAACACCCAACATTTATACCAATTTCCTAATCGAAAAACGTTCAACTGAAAACACAACTGGCAACACTATAATGGAATGGTATAAATGACAGGCGTTGCTTGTAAGCCAGTTTCCAAATACTTTAAAAAGTATATAATCACAAATAAATTTTATTTACAAAACCCAAAAAAAAGTTTTAAATCCAAAAATTCTGCCAGACGTAGCCTTAAGGTGACTAAAAGTAAAAAAAAAAAAAACAAAAACCGGTTCCCAGACGAGAATACCAATACTACGGTACAATTTTGTGTAAGCCCTGTGTGTGGATCCGAATATAAAGTGGTGTTAGTGAAATTTTGTGTAAGCCCAGTGTTGAGATCCGAATATAAGGTGGTGCAAGTGAACTTTTGTGAATGAGTGCGTGCAGCAGCTTGTGGGGTGGTATCAATGTGTTAGTGTGGTTTTCCATCTTGTTCTTTATTCATCTAAGGTGTGAGTGTAGAGACGCTTGACAGCAAATGTGGAAAACATGGAGAAGAAACTGGAACGCTCTAGATGAGTGTTGTTCTATATAAATAGGCCGCTGACGCAACGAGCAGTCAGTTTTGGTTTATAGAGTGAAAAAGTTAAGAGTAAATACAAGTGATAGTCCCAAAGTCGAGTTGAGATCGAATTAAGCATATATACTGAATAAAAGTGATAGAATTAAATTAAAAAGTGAAGTTTTATTTTTCGAACTAAGCGCACGTTACATTGGTGTCAGAAGTGTAAATAAAACTTGAGTGTAAAATAAAAAAAAAAAGTAAAAGGAAAAATAAAAACAATATACAGTGAAAATGGGTAAGTTGTTAGAAGAGCTCAACTGCATTGAGCTTAAAAGTGAGTTAGGTAAGCGAAATCTTTCTAGAGCGGGATCGAAAAATGAGCTCGTCCTGCGCTTGCGTAACTATTTGGAACAGCAAGGTGAAGACGTTAACACTTTTGTCTTTGAAGCAGAAGTGGAGGAAGAGGAAGGAAATGAAAGTGTAGATTTTTCTAGTATAATGAAGATTTTATTAGAACAAAACAAGCAACAGCAGAATATTCTCGGACGTCTGGAAGAGCAACGAAACGATCAAAAGAAGGAACAGCAGAATGTTCTCGAACGACTCGAAGCACAACAAAAGAATCTGGAAGAACAACGAAATGAGCAAAAGAAGGAACAGCAGAATGTTCTTGAACGACTCGAAGTACAACAAAAGAATCTGGAAGAGCAACGAAACGAGCAAAAGAAGCTGATTGAAGAACAACGAAACGAACAAAAGAAAGAACAACAGAATATTCTCGAAAGACTTGAGGCGCAACAGAATGTTTTAGAAGGTCAGAAAAACATTCTAGAAGGAAAATTGGGTAACATTGAGAAAAATGTATGTGCCCTTGACGAACGAGTTGAAGGTGTGGAAAAACAGCTTTCTGTTGTAGAGAATCGTTTGGAAAGTCGATGCGATAACCAGTTCTCTGTTCTGTCCAAGGAATTGGACCAGATCCGGAAAATAAAAATTCGAGAATCTGCTGGAGAATTTGCAAGGAAAAAGGAGATGAAACCCCCAACATTTGATGGACAGTCATCTTGGCCAGTTTACAAGAGACAATTTGAGGCAGCCGCGACAACAAATGGCTGGGATGACGAAGACAAGTACATTGCACTGACTCTTGCTCTTAGAGGACCAGCAGCTGAATTACTTCAAACAGTTCCAGCTGGTAAGAGCGGCGATTTCTGTTCTCTCGTGGCAGCTATTGATAAACGCTTTGGAGATAGCCACTTGAAAGAAGTCTTCCGAGTCCAACTCAATAACAGAGTCCAGAAAAGGGGTGAAAGTCTACAGCAGCTCCAAGCAGACGTCGAAAGACTGGTTCACCTGGCATATCCGGATGCTGGAGAAGAAATCATCAACCAGCTTGCTGTTGAGTCCTTCGTTCGTGCCATTTCCGATATACATCTTCAGAGGTCTGTGCGAACTGCTAGAACACGTACTCTTTCCGAAACTTTAGCATTCGCATTGACAATTGAAGCAGCAGAACAGGCTTCTCAGGGAGTACATCGACTTAGAGAGGCCATAGTCGAAGAATGCTCGTGCCAAAGAGCTGAAATACAAAAGAACCAGCGGAGCGGACTAGCAAGATGTTGGAACTGCAACAAGACCGGACACTTACAGCGTCAATGCCGACTACCACCAAATAAAACAGGTTGTCAACATTGTGGAAGCAAGAGATCCAACCCAGAGCAAGGTAACAACAACACCAGCGTTGCCTATCAGCCCGTTTCCCATCAGGGAAACGAGTAAGAACCAACTTCGAGGGGCAGAGGCTGGTTTCTTGTATCGATGGCCCCAAAACCACCATCCAGGTCTCCCAGACCAAACGCGACAACAAAAGTCTGACTGTGGAGACTACTATTAACGGGAACAAACATGTGGCTACCATTGACACCGGTGCCACAGCATCCATAGTACGTCGAGAACTGGTAAATATGACGTGGCTCCATAACACCGATAGCTACCGTCTAAGAACCGCAACGGGAGAAGCAGCAAGAGTATTTGGAGAAGTGTGTCTCAAGATTCGACTGGCCGATCTAGTGTTTACTCATCAATTCCTGGTGGCAGATATATGTGACGAGTGCATCATTGGAATCGACTTTATGAAACAACACGGAGTTATTTTGGATATCGGTAATCAAGTTTTGAAATACCAAAATAAAGAAATTCCAATGACCTATTCGAATGAAAATACGTCAACACTGAGAACTGTCATCACGGAAGATCTGATTCTGCCTCCTTCTTCTGAAGTGTTCGTTTGGACAAAACTGGAAGGTGAGTTTGGAAGCCTTCGATACCTCATGGTGGAACCAGACCCAGAGTGTTCCTCCCAAAGCGTCATCATTGGGAAAACACTGGTAGCACCGAAAAACAAAATGGTCCCCGTACGATTACTAAACACCAGACCGTACGATGTAAAGTTGAAGAAAGGAGAAGTCGTTGGACGTTGCGAATCGGTTGCAGCAATTACGAAGATCACAGACGAGGCCCCGAGAAAAACGTTAACTCCGGAGGAGCTCATAACCATCAGAGCTAAAATACTGAGTTCATCCAACCTTGATCACCAACAAACAAGGATGGCTGAAAATCTCCTACAAGAGTACACTGACATCTTCGCATCGAAAAAGGGACAATATGGTAGGACACAGTTGGTGCAGCATCGCATCAACACAGGAGATGCAAGACCGATTCGTCAACCCGCAAGACGCCTTCCACTGGCCAAACAAGGTGAGGTTGAGGACATGATAACAGCAATGAAGAAGGATGGTCTTATCGAAAATTCCAAAAGTCCTTGGGCGTCACCAGTGGTGCTAGTGAAAAAGAAAGATGGAAGCACTCGTTTTTGTGTGGACTACCGAAGGCTGAATGATGTGACTAAGAAGGACAGCTATCCCCTGCCCAGAATCAGTGATACCCTGGATGCCATGGAGGGAGCCCAGTGGTTCTCGACGCTGGACTTGAAGAGTGGATATTGGCAAGTTGACATCCACCCTGATGATCGGGAAAAGACGGCATTTTCTACAGGTAATGGGCTCTGGCAGTTTAATGTTATGCCGTTTGGGCTATGCAACGCTCCGGCAACATTCGAGCGTTTGATGGAGTGCGTTCTTCAAGGACTGACGTGGAAAGCTTGCCTAGTCTACTTGGACGATGTCATTGTTTACGGGAAAACATTTGACCAACATTGTAAGAACCTTAAAGCCGTGTTTCAGAGACTTCGAGAGGCTAACCTTAAACTGAATCCAGAAAAATGTGCACTTTTCAAAACCGAAGTCAAGTATTTGGGACACATCATCTCATCCCAAGGAGTAAAGACTGATCCTGAAAAAGTTGACTCCGTCAAAAATTGGCCAACACCACAGGACAAACATCAACTCCGAAGCTTTCTGGGACTTGCCACATATTACCGACGTTTCGTTAAGAACTTCGCTGGAGTTGCAAAGAGTTTGCATCAGCTCACCGAAAAGGGGAAGCAGTTTAAATGGTCAGGTGAGTGTGAGAAATCTTTCCAGGAACTCAAATACCGCCTCTGTAACGCTCCAGTGCTGGCACATCCAACACCTGGCAAAACATTCATCGTCGACGCAGATGCAAGCAACGTTGGAATCGGGGCGGTACTATCCCAAGTGCATGATGGCGAAGAGAAAGTGGTGGCATACTACAGCAAGGTCCTATCGAAACCCGAAAAGAACTACTGCGTGACCAGAAGGGAACTGCTAGCTCTTATCTTGGCAACAAAGCACTTCCATAAGTACATCTATGGACAGAAATTCCTTCTGCGGACAGACCACGGTGCTCTGAGCTGGCTGTTGAACTTCAAAAATCCAGAAGGTCAAGTCGCAAGGTGGATAGAAAGATTGCAGACCTATGACTACCAGATCCAACACCGCAGAGGAAAGCTGCACTCAAACGCCGATGCATTATCACGAAGACCTTGCAAAATGGATTGCAAGCATTGCAAGCGGCAAGAAGACAAAGAAATCATTACCGCTCAGCGACTAAGAGCTGACCCCATAAGCGGATGGAGCAATGAGGAAGTGAGGACTTGTCAACAGGAGGATCCAGATATCGAACCCATTCTCGCATGGAAAGAAAATGAAGAGAAACCGGAATGGGGAGACATTTCTGACAGGAGTCCAGTTCTCAAAGCCTATTGGGCACAGTGGGACTCACTATATGTGCAAGAAGGTGTCCTCAGGCGAAGATGGGAATCCGCTGACGGTAAGTCATATGTGATGCAGCTGATCGTACCGCAATCGAAAGTCAGTGAAGTTCTTCAGGAGATGCACGACGGACCTTCTGGAGGTCACCTGGGAGTTAATAAAACGCTGGAGAAGGTGCGACATCGGTTCTACTGGCTGCATGCTAGAGATGACGTGGAGAAGTGGTGCCGAACATGTGAAAAGTGTGCTGCAACCAAAGGACCTGGTAGGAAGATTCAAGGTAAGATGCATCAGTACAACGTTGGATCGCCTTTTGAGAGGATTGCAGTAGATGTGGCTGGGCCTTTTCCAGAGACCAACGCTGGAAACAAGTACATACTGGTTGTAATGGACTATTTTAGCAAGTGGCCTGAGGCGTATGCCATCCCAAATCAAGAGGCCAAAACGGTGGTCGACCAGATTGTGTTTAACTGGGTGAGTAGGTTTGGCGTGCCTATGGAACTCCATTCCGACCAAGGGAGGAACTTTGAGTCAAACATCTTCCAAGGAGTGTGCGGACTACTTGGCATTAAGAAGACGAGAACCACACCACTTCATCCACAATCTGATGGGATGGTTGAAAGATTCAACCGGACCTTGAAAGAACACCTCACCAAGGTCGTAGGCGACTACCAAAGAGACTGGGATAGGCACGTACCGCTATTCCTGATGGCCTATAGAAGTGCGGTACATAGCTCGACAGGACAAACACCATCGGACATCCTGTTCGGGAAAACCATGCGGCTGCCCGGCGAACTTAAATTTGGATGCCCCACAGAGGAGCCACAGGACACGAACGAGTATGTGGACGACCTCAAGGAGAGACTCGCTGACATCCATAAAAGAACAAGGGAACGGATGAAAACCTACAGCGACCGGATGAAGACACGGTACGACACAAAAGCGACAACGGCAGGATTCCAAGCAGGAGATCGTGTGTGGCTTTATAATCCTCATCGTCAAAAGGGATTGTCACCGAAACTTCAGCAGAACTGGGAAGGTCCTTATACTGTTGTCACGAGGATTAACGACGTGGTTTACCGCATCCAAAGAGGACTAAGAGGCAAGTTGAAAGTAGTTCATTGTGACCGGCTGTATCGATATAGTGGCGAGGCTGCAGATGGAATTATTCGGGACGAACAATCTTAAGGAGGGGGCAGTGTAGTGAACACCCAACATTTATACCAATTTCCTAATCGAAAAACGTTCAACTGAAAACACAACTGGCAACACTATAATGGAATGGTATAAATGACAGGCGTTGCTTGTAAGCCAGTGTGTGTGAGTGTAGAGACGCTTGACAGCAAATGTGGAAAACATGGAGAAGAAACTGGAACGCTCTAGATGAGTGTTGTTCTATATAAATAGGCCGCTGACGCAACGAGCAGTCAGTTTTGGTTTATAGAGTGATAAAGTTAAGAGTAAATACAAGTGATAGTCCCAAAGTCGAGTTGAGATCGAATTAAGCATATATACTGAATAAAAGTGATAGAATTAAATTAAAAAGTGAAGTTTTATTTTTCGAACTAAGCGCACGTTACAATACCATAAAGATACCTACGGTAAAATTTTGAATATAAAAGGTTCGTTCATTGAACTTCACCCAGAGTTGACCCAGATTTCCTTGCCAGCCCTATGATTTGTAAAAGAAAAACTTAGGTTTTCCATTCCTTGAATCAGCAAATACATGCCATTTAGCAGCCCTGCTCATAGCAAAAACTTGTCCCAGCGAAAACCTAGAGAGAGTTGACCCCACGAACCACGAACGATCCTTGAATTGAACGATTATCTTCTAGAAGTTACGTAATCTTGACCCTGGGTCCTAGTCGAAAGATTGTTTAATGTGAATTCGATTTCAGCGGTTGATAAAACAAGCTCGTTATTTTGGTATGTACCTAAAATCAGGTTCCTAAAAGTTACGGAATCTAGGCCCTCATCGAATTTTGTCCATTTTGTTTTTTCTAGCAGTATGAAATTGTCACGTAGCTACGCAGTCTCTCGTAACATAAAGCATTATCGAATACACAAACCACAAATACTCTCTCCCAAACTGTAACCAACTGTCAAACGTAGAGTACCTAGTTCGCAGTTTCTTCTATCTGGCAGCAGAGTACGCAAACTCATATCACGTGAATTTTCTTAAAAAAAATTTTTTTGTTGGAAGGCTGTAAGGTGATTGATTTTGAGCACTAGCAGAAAGTAAAAAAATTCTCAACGCAATTTTCCTTTCGTTTTCCAAAGCACAATTTAACGTTCAAATTCGGAAGTTTACTCGAAAACATTCACTAAACTGATAACCGTAAGTGTTTGTGTAGAAAGTTGCTAATTATACTGCGTGTGCCCCTTTGAAGAAGAAGTGAATTGGATCCATCCAAATATACCCAACACAAATTGAAAGAAGAAAAAAATTCTAATAAGCTTTTTTTCTATCGCGATGTCCCCTCATACTCTCCTTTGTTTTTGATTTATTTGATCATAGTGCCCTTTAGTATTGTAATTTTTGTTATTCTTCGACCTAAAAAGAAGTCTTTGCCTACGATTGCCATAGTTTCTGAAGCAATACATCAACAGATATCACGAAAAATTACTGAATTTGCGTAGAGGTTGGGAATTTGTACACCGTGGGATATTTTCCTTGGGATCCTGTTTGTCTTTGGAACCAATTTTGAACTAAATGTAAACATACGATCTCGGAACAGGTATTTCACTAAGAAATTCGTAAGATTTTGAGGCTTGTATTGCCAGAATTACAATTGTTAAAAGAAATTTTCATAAACCCGTGAGCAAAATTTATCGATCGAAGCTGTCATGTGACTGTCATCAAACAGCTGACTCTGGCTCTAGTATGCTAGGCGCAGTCTGCGTTTGCTTTGAATTGGTGCTGGTGTAGTATTGGAAGAAGATAGTCGGGTTTGGTCTTGTTTTAGCTGTCAAAGTCTTGCCAGTGCTCATCAGGGCCGACGAACACGCATTTTGTACGCTGATCCCCAATTTCTGCCAAGTGGTTGTTTTATTTATTTTTGTTTTAATTTTTTTCCTCAATGAAAAGAACTACATATTTGAATGCCATAATTGAAGTGTAATATACTCCGAAGGCAAAGAGGATATATCAGTGATGTGTATACACGTTGACGTCGTCGGGACAGTAGATAGTGCTGCTTTAGATATGGAAAGCCGTCAATAAATTGCGGTTGATGATGGATTTATTAAAATAAATGGATACAAGGGCGGTAGTTTTGAGCTTCCGTTGAAATAGAGAAGAACGTGTTATCATTGCCGTTTTTTGACTAAAGCATTTTGTTTGGCATACACGATAGCCACGGGCGACGCCACGACTGGGTACATAAAACCTTTTCCGAAGACGTCATCACTCGTTCGCATAAAATCTGGTAAATATGGTCTGATTTGTTGAGGGTCTTGGTCAAGGGATGGAATCTATTTTGATAAAATCAAAAGAGATGAGCAACTTTTGGACGGTGTCCAGATGGTTGACCCATTTAAATTTGTTTTGTTTATGTAACGATGCAATTACAGATTTATTTATTTTCACATTTATTTGAGAACAATGAACTTTTGGGAAGTAAAAAGTATTTCAATCTTTGTGTGGATAAAAAATGTATTGACTTGGTATCGAAAAACAACAAACGTGACAACTGACAATATGTATTTACTACGAGAGTCGTTATACTTTTCTCATCCACTTGAAAACAATTACGCAACCTTGACTCTGACCGAAGATTTGGAGTTTGAGTGTAACGCATTTCGTATCCTTGTGGATACATTTATGTTTTATGTCCAAAGAAAGAAAATATACCTATGCATTGGTCTGCTCATAATTAGGACTGTAACGCTATGTATTTAGGAATAGGTCTCTACTGTACGCTTCTAAAAATATATTTTCATTTTATGCCTTTTAAACTTTTAAACTTTTTGCGAATATCTTTACTCCAGACTTTTCATTGGGAATCCCTTTCAAGTGTTGCAATCTTGTGTTGGTTTTTTTTTCAAAGGTAAGCCAGTGAATTATTTTAAAATAGCATTCAATTTAAAATTGTTGTTTCTCTATCATAGGTCCCTACAAGTTCTTCACAATGATTTTAAGTTTGATGAAGCAATGCATTCCCGTCTTGGATTAGCTGGTAGATTTGAAGTTCCTCTTTCCCATCATATTCATCAAATTTAGTTACAAGAGCCACTATAACGTTATGAGGCATTAAAATTTTTTAAGAGATAGTAAATAGATTTTTTGGCTCTTTTCGAGTAGATGGAAAAACTTCCCCATCTTTAAAAAAATGCAAATCTTCCTCCCCTTTCAACGGCACTTAAATACCCTCTTTCCAAAGTCATAGAAACGTTCATAAATGATCTATTAAAGAAATATCTTCAAGAAAGAAAACTTCACATTGACAGACAGTACGGACAGACAGTTTCGTAGCAAAAGGTCCATTGGTGATTTGATCACACTGGAAATTGAAACCGATTTTTACATTGTGTTACCAATATTTTGAAAATCCAACCTTCTCATAGAAGTACACATAAACGTTTTTTTTCGGCCTATTGCCGTCTTCTCTTTCTTTTATTTCTAACAAATTTTTTAAGGAAGCAAGATCAATGCGCCTAATATTTCTATGCTCTGTTATCGGAAATGCGTGTTCTGATATCCATTAGTCTCTTCTTTATTCGATTGGAAACTTCCTTTCGGACCATTCAATACAAATGGTATTGGATCGTTTTGAGTCTGATACTAACTTTATAAATGCTGGTGTGCCCCAGGGCTCTGTTTTGTTTCCCTCTCTTTCTTATCTTCATAAACGATCTCTTGTCTGAAACTTCTAATCCTCTTAACTGTTTTACGGATGGCTCAACCCTAGAGCTATTCATTTTCGTTTCCGAATTCACGTCCCTGCCCTTTGCATGTAGAGCTGGGACGGTCGCGTAAGATTAGCTCATTTAATTCTTACCTTGGCAGGACTGTTACATGGGGAAATAAAAATTGAGTAGAATATAATGCTTCGAAAACACAATGTTGTCACTTTCGTTAAAGCTCAACATCCTCTTATACAATTTTTTTTTTTATTGAAAAACCCATTTGTTTTACAATATTTGATATGTGCAATTATAAATTCTTAGACTAACATTTTTGTTTTAAAATCTGGGAGCACAGATAGGGCTTTGCTTCGTTAAGTTAGCGGATTTCATACATTTTCAATTTAAATGCATCTACGTCTAACATTTACTTGTTTCTCAAATAAATAATTGGTATATTCTCGTCCCAAAAGAAGCAAAAATGTTTTTCCACTAGTATCGGCTTTTGCGAGGAGTTGGCAAGTCCTCCGATAGTATTCATTGCCATGAAAAGCGCTTTCTCGATTAGCCGTTCGAAACCGGCCGAAAATTGTAGGTCCCCTCACAAGGTATGGTTGTGAGAAATACGCTAGGCGATGGGGCTCCTCACTCTATTGCGCCGCCCTTTTTATTGATTCATTTATTTATGTTCTCGTCGGCTTGAGCAGTGCTGACGGTCGATGAATGTAATGTTGGTAGGCGATGAATATTAGTTGTCATGGAAGCTGTTGTATTTCCAATTTGTTGGGTCTCTTGGTATCTTCAAACTCTGTTGTGCTGCGTTCCTCTTCCTGCAACGACGTAGAAGTCTCCGAAGCTGTCTTCTTGAGACATTCGAAATGTTGGATTCATTATGGATAGCACCTGGAGATATCGGTCGTCGGGGACTGGTTTACCTGCAATTATATCAATAAGAAGGCTGACACGGAATGGGATTTTCCTCAGCATTTTGCTGCTGAGGTTGTGTATTTGTCTATGGGAACAATTTTAAATGTTTCGTTGACCCCTTCATCGCTATAGTAGTAGACTGAATTTGATTGTCTATACAAAGATGTGCAATAGCGAAGAGCCTTGCACTCGAATACTTGCACTTATTTTAAGGAATAAGTTACTATGGGGCGAATCAGCTACTTGTAAAGCAGAAGTTTCGTTCGTGTTTGGATACAACCTCTTACTTTCATAAGAGGATGAAGGAGAGCTAAGGCACCGTTTGTCTTGCGAAGATTCGAGGGATTCCTCAGATAGATTAATTCTGTTTTGTTTAAAAGCAATTCGAACATGTTTACCTCATGAAATCAGTTGAAAAGTAACATCGCTTATTGCCATTATCTATGAATGGTACCTGCACCATCTGTGGTACCCGTGGTGTGATGGTTAGCATATCTGCCTGTCAACCGGGTAGTTCGTGGTTCGAATCTCAACAGAAATAAAAATATTTTAAAGAGTATCGCCTTTCGCAGGGAATTGGCAAGTTTTCCAATAGTAAATTCATTGCCATGAAAAGCGCTCTCTCGATTAGCCATTCGGAATCGGCGAAAACAGTAGGTTCCCTCTATTGCCTCACAAAGGCAATGTTTGTCAGAAATGTAATAGGCTCCTCGATCTGTTGTGCCACCCTATTTATTTGTTGATTTTATTCTTCTTCGGAAACAATTTACTTCAGACATCCGCTCATCCGCATCGCTTATCCGCTCAACCCGAATGTGGAATGCTTTACCAGAGCCTGCTTTTCTCCTACATTACCACTCACAAAAATGAAAATGCAATGTGCATCGCTATCTGCTACTTAATCTTCTCCTTTGATTTTAGATAGATTTAGATTATATTTATTACTTCACATAAATTTCTTAACAATTATTGAATAATACAAAAATATAAAATATTTAGTTTAATTTAAACAAAAATATAAGAAAGGTTGGTGACCTTCATTATTTTTAAGAAATTTAGAAATAGACTTGAATGCCACTTCAAAAAGATTGAAATTTGAAGTATTCAAAGTAATTGGGTGGGGGTGACTCTTATAGTTCTCACATAATTAAAAATTTTATATAATAGAAAAATTCATATCAAAGCACTAAGCAAAAATAACAAAAGTAGTAAAAAATTTGAAATGCGAAAGTAAAGTTAAACCGAAACATCAAAAATATAAGATTCCAGAGCAACATAGTCTAAGGAAAGAAGCCACATTTTAACATTTTTAAAGAGCGTTCTAGGTACAGTTATTGTCCTTATTTATTGAGGATCTTCCTCAGGTTAAACAACCGATAAGGTAGACATAATAGAAAAAAAAAATACGAAAAAAAGGAACAGATAATAAGTTTGGAAGGTTTCCGCGAAGATTGTACTCAGAAATTAAACGAGAATTGAGATTGCCAGACTTCATATAGAATATTTTTAGCACCTTAAAACAGTATAAATGACGAACTGGTAGCATCTTAAGAGCAAAGAACAGAGGAAAGCTAGAGTGCCTACCAGACTTACGACAAATTTTTCTAACGACGTATTTCTGCAATACCAAAAGTGGTTGTATTTTGTAACGATACACACCACCCCAGCAAAGCAGTTTCGTATTGTAACTTAGAATGATAAATACCATAGTAAATTGTCTTTAAAATTTTAGTTGAACATACATTAAGCAAATAATAAAATTGTGTCAAGGTACAGCGGAAATACTGCTTCAGGGATTCAGCTTGATTTGGAAAACTCATTCGAGAATCTAGAGTCAGTCCCAAATATTTCAAGTCGTTGATTTTCTCAGCTAGAAAACATTTATCACTACACAAGAAAAGGAGGGAGGAGGGAAACAAAACGAACTGTGCCAATTAAACAGTTTAAATCTAAAACACTCAGGAGGATGGAAGCAAACATTTGCATTCAATATGCTAGATGAAGATAAGCTGTAAAACATTATCTTGGTCTAATTAAATTGTGTTCATAGAACCAAAGTCGCAATAGGTCAAGATCCCAATTAATATTGGAAACAAGGTCTAAAGGACTATACAGTGCCATATGAGAACGAAATGTCATCAGCAAAAGCAGTTGGTAAACCTTTGAAACTAAGAGCAAAAAGCGAATTGATGTAAACGAAAAATAAAATTAGACTCAGGACAGAACCCTGTGGTATACCCAAATTAAGAAATCTTACGTCACTCCTTGTAGGACCTGAACCAGTGAAGCATGAAACCCCTAAAACCAGCTTTCTCCAGTTTTCAGACGTTCACATATTACAACAGACAAGATCTTATAAGCGACGTTAAAGAGGCTTATCCCTCTATAATTGGCGCAATTATGAGGGTCTCCCCTTTTTAGGATCGGGCATACGATACTGAGATTTCATTCATCGGGCATTTTTTCTTCTGACCATATCATGCAGATCAGCTGGTGCATGCTCCTTTCCAACTGATCTTCAGCTTTCTTGAAAAGCTCGGCATCAAGGTCATCTGCACCTGCAGTCTTATTGTTTTGTTTTATTGTTGTTAAGTTTGCATATGGCAAGCTTAATTTCTTCTAGGTCAGGAGGATGGCATTCTTGATCATCGTTTAAGTATTTTGGGTATTCTGCCTGACAACGAAATGTGTGTGTTTATCGCCATAAGACATTCTGTAGAAGTGGTTTTTGCAGATCCTCATTAGGTTTTCCTTGCTGGCCTTTACATGCTGAGTTCAAGGTTTGTTCCTCTTCCCTGGTCTTTTTACCTTTGGATAAAACTTTTGAATTTTCTATTATGGCATCTTTTAAATTCCTCAAAGAACGCATCTCATGATGCTTCTTTTTGTTTTTGAGCATTTGGTGTTTTTCCTTGTTTTCTCCATATAAATCTCTTTATACTAGACTAATGCAGGTCTTGTTCTCTTTTGCATCAACATTTCTCGTGCTTTTTGTTTGGCTGCATTTGCCTACCTGTATTCTTCATCGAACCATGGATTTCGCTTTGGGAGCCGAGTGAAACCCAGAACATCAGAGGCTGAGGTTGTAATGGTTTGGTGGCATAGCTGCTACTGCTATTAAATGCTTAATGGTGACGGTATAGGATTCCAACATAGTTGGAAGGATATTCGATTAGAAAAGATATTGGCTATCTTCTGCGATTTCCAACGTAATACCGTTTAACAACGTTAGTTCGCGTAGGTTTTTAAGAGGATACAGACAAAATAGAAGTCCGAGTCAAAGTTAGCAGATCGGATAGTTCGGACATCGATAAAAATAGAAGGTTGTCTTTTGCCGATTTCAACGTGATCAATTTGATTGGCCTGAGTCCGTTTTCGTAGGTTTTGTCATGCAGGCTATGCGTACCGTTTTGTAACAATTTTCACCTTCCCTAGTTTTGCGTTAAATCGGCAATGACGATTTTCTCCTCATACCAAAAGTATTGTGCGTATGTTTTTTATAACTCGTAGATTTAGAATTATAGTTTTTCTTTTCTGTGGGAACGTGGGCGCCATTAGGCTTATGTTGGCGAATTTAGTCCTGATGCTGAATTTCGTACGCTCAGTAACCTGATTTTTGCTGATTTTCTATGCTCTCCTTTTTGACTACTGAAGTCCACCCTTTGGTTCTGTAAGTCAAATTCATCCGCTATAAGGTGTGCGATATGCCTATGAGATTCCTTTATCCTTTTGTCAACTGGCACTATTTTGACAAGTTACTTCCGCTTCCGGCTGGAGGAGAGTACCCAGTGGTTGTCGCGAGGAGGTGTACAAAGCACAATTGACGTATACTATAAGTTGCAACATCTGGACACCGCCAAGTTGACACTATTCAGCGTTTCCGAAAAGTATGACCAACCACCTCTGTACTTACTGATATTTCATTTGTCCCTTCCTGTCAAAAGTAGCTTTTGTAAAACTCAACAAAAATATAATCCATAAAATCAATAATTCCGTTTATTTCCTCAAAACTACCTAACTACAATTAAAAGATTGTTTAAACTTTTTAAAAGGAAAAAATAGTCTGGTGAGTCGATATTTTTTATGGCGTTGGGAACCATTTTCAAAAACTAAAACGCAACAAGCAGCAAAATTGCATGTTCATTATATTATTGTGCTTAAATCTAATTTCTAGAACCTAGCCTTTTTGTGTGACCTTCCTAGGACGGCTCCTCTGGTCGTTGCGTCATCAAACTATTTTGCGCAGCCACGCCTTAGCCAAACCTCGAAACTAACAGGAAAAAATAATAATAAGGAGTCATTACCTTGGTTGTGTGTGACCCAATATCTCTTTTCGAAATTAATATTCGATGCCAAATGTAATACTCTCCCAAATAACTCCGCATTATTCAATAGACTTTTACAAATCGATAAGGAAATGAGAGGAGGAGATTTCCATTTGATAATCCTAATGTGAGTCGCCCAAATGCTTTTACTACACTTGGTTTAGATCACCTATTTCTCTTCATACTTTCGGTCCAAAAATTTGAATTAGCCAAACAGTTAGTGCGTTAATTGAATGTGTGTGAATGTCACCTTGCACAATAAACTACTATTCGACATGCAAGTTTAACCAAAACTTTCCAGTTGCATGGGGGTTGTTGTCGTCATCATCATAGTCTCGTCATCTTCTGGAATAAACACACGCGTCTTGCTAATATGCCATGGGGTTAACGTAAGTGCTTGAGTGAATGCCATTTACTGCTCCCAATGTGAATCATTTAACAACAGACGACATTGTCCTTGAAAGTTTTTTTTTTTTTTTTTGTTTCAATGCCATTCAATGCCAATGCAGACGTTCGGCTTTCAATACTTCCCAAATCAAACATTATTAATTAATTAGCCTACCACAATACTACCAATGTTACTGTCAATGTGGAAAAAAGGATAAAATTCTTGGCCAGAGGTTAGCATATGCTACTTCTTCCTTACTACTACTACTCAATGCTCAATAGGGTAGAAAACAACGTTCAACCGAACGTAGGATAAAAATAGATATTTGTATTGGAGGCGAACTCTATACTTTTCGGCCAATTGTGGTTTCAGTATTCAGTTCAACTGGATTTGTTGGACGCAGAAGAGCCATGACAGCAGTTCGAATAAAGTTTTTTTCTTTTTTTGTATGCAAAATTTCTGCGAAAGTGATCCAAGTGTTTTTATTTTTTATGTGATAAAGAATTTTGAAAAAAAGAACGCACAACAAAGTGTTGAAGGAATATCTATATTCTATATCTGTGCATATGCAAACGAACTTGGTAAATTGTCAGTGGAGTTTTTCTGAATTGTGATGTGTTTTGCGGATGTCAATCGATAGTAATTTAAGAATGGTATGGCCTAGTATTAAATGATTAATGAGTACATTCTTCGTTGAATAATTAAAGGGAGTAGATAAGTAAATTGTGGCTTTACGACTATGCGCAATTATTTGCTAGCAAAAAAAACTATAGAAGTGTTTTGGTAAAATAAAAATTGGTTTTAGAAGTTTATGCTAACAAGTTTGTATGTGATATTTTTTTAAAAATATGTTTACAAGTGTGTTGAGGGTTTTCTTTTGAGTGTGAAAAAGCATTTTAATTTTTCCATGCCTAAAAGAAAATATGGTGAGACAGTGTTAAATGAAACTTATAAAAAAAGTTGTTATTCTAACGAAACTTGACTTCTTCAGAATGTTTATTTCTTGTCACATATACATAAATTATCGTTTTACTCCAGGAATTCAGAAAGCTTTATGTATTACTTTCTCTTACCCTAATGTGTACATAGTTGGCGGCGTAGTGGCGCCCGCAGACTGTTATATAAATAAATTTTGAATAAATTATTTGCTGGAGCCCCGGGAAGTTATTTTCAAACAATGGGGATCTAAGTAAAAAGTTAATTGAGATGAATTGTATAAAAAGCAAACGTTAAACATGAAAGCCTTTAAAAGTTTTTGTTGATAGATGTTGAAAACTATTTCAAAGTTATTTGAAAAAAATACATTGGCTTTGGCTTTATTTTTCAGCATATCAATTGCTGCTGGAAAAGTTTCCCGCATTGTTTTCTTGCTTCGAAAAAAGTGTAGTTCATAATATTTTGACCCACGTAAGCCTTCTGTAGAGTAGTTTTTAAATATGAATTTTCAAAACATTTTACAATTTTTAGTTTTTTTTTTTCAAGTTACATGACAATACGGATTGAAAAATGTCAACAACCCCGAAATGGCATTATTTCGCTGAACAGAATGTACGTAGTTGCTCGTCTCTTAGCGGATTCGTTCTAAAATTGAACTTTTCTTTAACGATTGGCTTTTGATTTACTGTTTTCTGTTTCCTTTCCTTATTCGACTTAAAAATAAAAAAATAAAAAAATAGGATGGCGCAACAGAGCGAGGAGCCCCTGGGCCTAGCGCATTTCTTACAACCATGCCTTGTGAGGCAATGGAGGGGACCTACATTTTGGTTCCGAACGGCTAATTGAGAATGCGCTTTTCATGGCAATGAATTTACTAACGGAGGACTTGCCAATTCCTCGCGAAAGGCGATACCCGTGGAAAAACATTTTTGCATTTTGCCTCTGCTGGGATTCGAACCTCGAACCTCTGAGTTAGCAGGTGGACATGCTAACCATTATGCCACGGGTACCACCTTATTCGACTTAGTTTAACCAAATCGAGGCTGTTAAAAACTTCAAAAAGGCAAATGTGTTGAGCCAGACGAGATAATATAGGAGTGTTGTGAAACATCGGGCTTAGATGGCTCACGACTCTCATCTTAAACTTTTAGGAGGTGATAGTCTGCTTAAGCATTGGAAGGGAGATACACGAAGTTCCGGTAACTACTGTTCGATCAAGCCTATGTTGTATGCCCCAAACTTTGAAAATGATTGAGCATGAGGCGAAAAAATATTAAAACTATCTTATATTACCAATGTGGGCTTGTCGCAAGTCAACAACAGATGCAATCCAAAGTACAAGAATCCGTATGAAAAATATCGTAATACCTTGTGGCATGTTTACATGTTGTGCTGGTTGACTTCGAAAAAGAATTCGATCGACAACAACGAGATTTAATATGGGTAGCCCTCTTTGGGCGCGGTGTTCCAGTGGCGGATGATTGAGAATATGTATGGAAGAGAAGTGACGAAGGTAAGATGTGCAGTTTTAGCCACCGAAGCATTCCTAGTCATAGAAGGTGTACACCAAGAAAGCGTTCTCTTGACTACAGGCTAGAAGATAAAGTGCAGAACCCCAAAGTACATCATCTATTCTTTGCTGACGATGCAGCCATCATAGGTGAGGATCCTACATCCCTGCAATAGCGGATAAAAGACTTAGAAGATGGTGGGTACGGTATTAATCTAGAAAAGAATGAGCACTTGTGCTGCCCGTTTCGTGATCCAGACATGCCCACTGGAGACATCAATTTGAAAGGGAAATCTACTGCCCAAATGTGAAAAGTTAAAATATGTGGGATATTTGATCAATTAAGGAGGCAACTTGTGATGACGACATCAATCATCGAGTTAGCGTAGGATGAATGAAATAATAGAAAAATGCCCCTAAGCTGAAGAAAGACTTTACACCGGCCGGTTGTGCATCCGACACTCACATACGGTTCACAATGTTGGAGAATGTACAAAAAATATCTAAGTTGACAGTAACTGAGAAGAAGTTGTTCCGTATTACAGCAGGAGTGACAATGCTTTAACGTATTTAAAGTACGAAGGGAAAAATAAAGCAGTGTTTACCGACTCAATTGGTATTATCTTGCGAATCCCGTCAAAAAAGCAATATCATACAGTTTTCAGACACGATTACGAATTGAAAAAACGAAAGGCAGACCAAAACACTCCTGGTATAGACAAATGTAACGAAATCTGCATTCCAAAACAAGGTGGCTTTCGGATACAGTCTGAAGTTTTCGTGGTGCACCCCAGGAACGGATCACTAATGTGACGCAGATTAGTGGGAAAGCTGTGATTCTTTCGGAAACGAGCATCGCGTAACATAGAAAAACAAAGAAAAAGCAACTTCCCCGTAAACGAGTAAAATCAACCAAAACATGTTCTGGTCTCACAATATTTAGTTGCAAAGCACTTGTAAAGAAAGGCATTAAAAAAGAAATGATATAAAAAAAGGAAACCAAACCAAAAATCATAACCGTTGCAGGTTTCATCAAAATTTAAAAACATCCAGAAAATCAAATCGCGTAATCTGTCTGCTACCATACAACTTATTTCATAGTTATCCAATGTGACCTACATCCTTCTGCAATAAAGTCGCAAAATTTTTTGCCGAACTGTAAAACTCCCACTTCATTTGTCTTATTGTTGTTTTTCGTAATATATCCCATTTCAGCACAGCAAAAAAATTGATGTTTCATGGTCTCTCATCTCTCACAGTTCCTGTTTGTTTTGGTCTTGTTTATTAACAGTGTAATCAATACACATGATTCTTCTTCTAGAGATAGTATTGCATAATTAAACTCAAATAGCCTTTTGACTTCGCAACTTCCCTCACGTACAATGTAGGTAATGTCGGAGTGTTTTGCACATGACTTTACTATATACATACTATAATTTGTACATATATGACGCCAAGAAGTTCGGAGTAGCAATAAAATTTTATTCCTGTGCTTTCTTGTTGTTTCTTGCGACTTGAATTTTAAATTTTGTGAAGAATGAAAGAAGGTTGAACGATGACAAAAGTTTTTATGTATAAAACTTTTCCAGATGAAGGTCAATAGACATAGTGGTGACATAGCAGCTTAATATAACCCAGCAAAAAAGTAAAGCAATTTATTATTAAAAAATTGATTTTGAAGCTTAATGGCTGGAGATTTTCAACTTGACTGTTCATCATAAATCTGTGCAAAATTGTAAGAATGTACAATGGAATTGAAAGTGGTTTCTTTGAAAGAGGTAAATCTAGTACAAAATTATAAAAGTAAATGAAAATGGCTAAAAAGGAGACTATCTTTCGCCAAATATGCTGCGAAATGCTATTTTATGGTCAGTAATGTTTAACAATGAAAAGCCTTATTCACTTCAGAACAACTCTTGCAAATTGCCCGTTCAGCGTTGCCACTGTTTGAAAAAAATTCCGAAGTAGGTTTACAAAAAAAGTGCAGTTGATTACATTTCTATGCAGTAGTTTTTTTTTTTTTTTTTCAAAAAACTCATTAATAAATACACAAATAAATAAACCAATCTCATTTCAAAACATAAAAAAAATTATTCATAAATAAATTTTTAAGAAATCAAATTCTCTCCATTAAAAAGTCTGTACACATAAACTGTGTGTGTTCAGGATATGGACTAAAGTATTATTCACATGAGATCGACCAACGAATGGCGAATGAACGAATTTTAGATAATTTTTACATTTCATTCACATTTGTGTTTTGGATTCGTCACGAATAAAGTAACTGTTTCTTTTTTTCTGTGGTATTTTGTTTGGTTTGCAATTTAGAAAAATGCGGCGAGACTTTATACAATAAAGAGTTCTTATCCTTACTACTAAAAAATACAAAAAAATAAAAAAGAATGCATGAAGTGCCTTTGTAAAAAACGAGAGACCAAAGGAGAATATTATTTTTCTTTAGTAAGCCAACTGGAAAGATATCCAACCAAGTTTTACAAATATTTCAGGATCTCAAAAGAAACATTTGCCTATATTTTGATCCAAATCATATTTACATCCAAAACAAAAATGCAGAATGATTTTGAGGTTGAACATGTGCAAAACATTTATTCGTTGTAGTGGAACGAGAATAAAGTCTGACAGTTCGTGCTATGAAATACGAAAAAAAACTTCGAAAACCTATTCCGTGCTTAAATGGAAATTGTACTAAGCAACTCTTTTGCGATTCGAAAGTTTTATGGGGTATAAATTCATAAACGGATCAAAAATTCATAAACTTTCGAATTTAAATCACTTTAGAATAGGTCAGCATTATTTCTCTAATGAGCCCCCACAGTTATGTCAGCATTGCATATATTTACTGAATGCCCGATTTCACAACAAACAGTAATAACCGATTCACTAGAAGAAAAGAAGAAATTATTAACAGAAATCTTAAACTTCTGTGATGTTAAAACCATTATCAAAGAAACTATGAAGTCCCACAACAAAATTAAGGAAATTTAACAAAGTTAAATTTTTATAAAAAATGCATGTATATGTACAGTTGCGGTCAAAATAATAGTAGTGTGAGTAAAAACATTGCACAGATTGGTATTTTTCCACTTTACATTTCGTTGATAGTGAAAACCCGTTACACTTTAATTGTTTTAAGGGGTGGAAAATGATCTCGTCAATATGTAAGAAGACCTCCAAACACCGAATATAATCCACACTTTACAATCATAATGGTATGGGCATGTTTTTTCTTCTACGGAGTTGGACCCATAATGCGGATTGAAGGCATTATGGATCAGCATCTCTATGTTAGGATAATGCAGGAAGTAATGCTACCGTATACTGAAGTTGAATGCTACCGTAAATAAAGTTGCTTCTTGCTGAAATGGGTCTTTCAGCAAGAACCAATGGTTCCAGGAAAGTAAAGTAGATGTGATGGAGTGGCCCGCACAGTCTTCGGACTTTAATCCCATTGAAAACCTATGGAGCGCTGTAAAAAAATATGCTTCTAGATGTAAACCAAGCAATAACACAGTCCTTTGCGAAGCGTTACAGCAATCATGGAGTTCGATAATCACAGGAAGGTGTGGAAACCTGATAAACTCTATTTAACGTCTTTGTACTGCTGTTATAGCTAACAAGGGACATGCAACTAAATGATAATTAAAGGTACGAACACTCAGCCACATATTGCAATAAAAATTTTGACCTAATTTTTCGATTTCGTAACATTTCAAGGTAGATTTTCCTATCACTACTATTTTTTTGCCCGCTGAATTTCAACATCTGTTCAATAAACTTGCAACTATCGGATAATAATATTAAACTAATGTTTTTTTTTTTTTGTAAATAAAAGCTTAAAACCTCGTTATTGGTTTTTTATATTAGAATTGACGGATAAGTTTTTTTCAATTTTGTTGTTTTTTAAGCTCTATACTACTATTATTTTGACCGCAGCTGTATATTGTATAAACATTATGGGTCATATCTCATATGTAAAGATTAGTTCCAACTTTTTTCTCACTTTTCTGAGAACTTTCTTAGAGTGCAAAAAAAAAAAAAATTCAGAGGTTGGGATCGATTCAGAGTGCTGAGATAGATCTCTGTACGAAAGCTTGATGAGAGAAAGTTTTAGTTTTGATATATTAAAAAAACGAGTAAATTATTGATTGCATGAGATCGATCTCATGAATTGTTAAGCATGGGTTTTCTCTTACTCAGATCACACACAGTTATCAAAATGGCCGAGTTTCAGAATAACTTTGTTACAAATCGTGTTTATAAAAAAAGAAGATTTCCAAACGCTGAAGATTTGAAAAAATTGTACAGATTAAGTGAAGGTGGTGTACATTTATTGACCGATGAGTTTTTTTTTGCTTAAATTTCTGGGATGTATAGGATATACTGAACTTCTAAGCGGAGTTGGTGAAGACATTGGTGTAAATCACTCAAAAGTGTCTAAGGTGGTAGAGCAGGTTGCAACAAAAATTGCAAGCCGTTCGACGGCTTCTTCTATTTTGACATACCGCACAGAAGTTACAGTTTAAACTAGCTTTTACAAAGAGCTTTGAAAACATTCTTATATCCACCGACTCAAAACTGTAGAAAAACTGAGTCCGAGTTCAACTCTGCTCGATCCATCTCACACGCGACTTAAAACTTGTCAGTTCTTACGCTGAGAACTTTCTCTTCTTTTAACATGTAACCAATAACATTTTAAGCAAATGACAGTAGCTGATTTTGACACTTTGTTCCAATCTGCTCTTACTCAAATGTAAGTACGGAATGCTGCTCTAAAGTGATCTAGAGAAGTTCATTAAACACAAAACTTTTTGCTCGGAGCAGAAAAATTTTCACTAAACAACAAGAAGCTGCTTTTTTCTGCTCTACATCGATCTAGAGCAGGTCAACTTTACAAAAATCGTCTGATGTGTACAATCTCACAAATTTTTCGGGATTTTTCAAAAACTTCAGCGACTTCTCGCAACCCTCTGGCTTTTACTTCTGACTTTTTTATCTAAATTTATACTTCTTTTGTTTTCAAATCGATAATCTCACATATGAAATCCATTTTTTGTATAATTTCCAATTAAATAGTCAAGCTAATTTAAATTGAGCCCTTCAGTCAGAGTTACTTAAAACATAGTTTAAAGGGTGTTCTTTGTTAGAGGTATACAGATTCGAAATGAAATAAAACACGTATAATGAAGTTTCATTATCATGGATTTGTGTTAATTGAAAAAAATTTCTTTTGACTTTATTGCTTCGAAAGGATCTTTAGCATATTGTTCCCATGGCTGGCTGTAACGAAGTGTAATCGGAAAGTTCAATTTTCAAGCAGTTTTTCTACCAGCTGGGGTCTTAAGTCGGCAATAACAGTTTGCAAGCGTTGCTCTGAAGTAAGTCTATTCATTGTGAAATGGCAAAACTTATTGACCACAAATATACTAGAAACTTTGTTGCCCTTTAAATTTCTAATAAAAAATACCATTTATTTAGAGGAAGTTTGTTTCGGCTTTAAATTTGTGTAAACATAGAAATTTCAGTCGTAATCAGCTATAAAATGTTTACTAAAATTGTATCTGGTTCTTTAAGCAATTAAATCGTTAAAAAAAACTCTCTCGTTTTCACACATTATGTCGATTGATTATTTTATTAGCATAGTGTTTATTGATGTTATTTTTCATGGCATCGCATTGCCCAAGAAAGGCACGAACATTCAATTTGATGACTTTACCTCATTAATCAAATGGAGTGACTATTTCTAGTTGATCAGAATAATAGCTCCAACTGTTTTGATATTAATTACTTAAAGCAAAGCTGACTAACTCTTGAATTAATACGTTTGTAATATGAGCAACGAGAACTAAAACATTAATTGTGATTTTATTTTCTGTACATAAAAAATGATGCAATATGTTTTCTTAGTAAAGGCACGCGGGTGGAAAAGAATAACCCTTTTTAATATATCTACCTACAAATATCATCTAATTTGTAATTTTCTAATGGCCTCTTTTAGGTCGTTGATGATTACAAGCGTCCATTAACCACACATTTATTTTTAGACATTTGTTAGAAATTAATTACTTAGAGCTCTTTTTTTATTTATTTAAAGAAAATACCAACATGTCTGAATATTGGCTCATTTCCGCCCCTGGGGATAAAACCTGTCAGCAAACCTTCGAAACAATGAACAATCTCACCCACAAACAGAACAATCTTTGTGTCAATTTTAAATTTCATATTCCGGACTTAAAGGCAAGTAATTTTGAGATAACATTGTTTTAGGTGTTGGTGATATTTATTAAGAATGATGTTTTGTTTCTTCAGGTCGGTACACTTGATCAATTGGTTGGTCTTTCTGATGACCTGGGTAAACTGGATGTATATGTTGAACAAATCACCCGAAAAGTTGCGACTTATTTGGGTGAAGTTCTCGAAGATCAGAGGGATAAATTGCACGAGAATCTACTCGCCAACAACAGTAAGTTTACTTTGTTTAATGTTTTAATAATGTTTAATGTATACATCCCAAAACTGAATTTGCATACATTTATTAAGCAGGCAGTCCATTTTTTTTTCCTATAAACTCAAAATATGCTTTCGAATACTAAGTCATTCATATGTTATACATAAATATTTTATAAATGTATGTATATGTATAAATAAATATATATACATATATATTCTTATCTTCCCATTAATTATAACGGATTTGTTTGGAGGCATCATGTATGTGCCCTCATATTCATGTTCATGGTCACTGTTTCTGTGTGGAGCTATGAAATTTGTTAACCGAAAGTCTCCAAAACCAGTACTTTATGAGCTTTCGCGTTTGCAATAATTTTACAGCCTGGAGCAATGTTCAATTTGGAGCTGATGTTTCCAAACAAAGCGTGACATATTAAAACATTACATTAAAAAGTAGTTTTTTTGGGAATGCTAACATAATACATACATATATCCTTAGATCTACATAATTATTTAATTGATTGAATTGAAAGTGCGATTTTGCAAATACTTGAATGGAAATCTAAAATTGGAATGACATCGACTTAAATGATTCATTACACTTTTAGAAATGGATTTAAAAACTAATCGATTTTCTTTATTATCTATCTTAGTTTATGTATTGAAATACTCTATCTCCTTTTTGTAATGAGTTTTTTTTTCTTTCTTCTTTGATTTCTTTTTAATTTTAGTTTATTTAGTTTCATAATTATAAGTTATATTCGTTTTGTTATTCATTTTTGTTTTCTTCTTATTATTTTTTATTTAAAATTAAAATTTTGTTTTTATCACAGCAAATTCATGTCTCTTTTGGTAGAGAATAGCTTTTTAAATTAATGTTTTTGATTTGAACAAGAATTTTATGTTAAGCTGACACACTTAAATACATAAAGCAGAATTTTTTTTTTGAGAAAAGTCAATCGAATTGAAAGATAGACAATTTTTTCTAATCTTTTACTAAACTTATTAGTTTTGCATTAAAATTGAGCTAACTTTTTGGCAAATATTTTTTGCTTTTAAAAATGAGCTTTCAGTGTTAGAAGTTAGGTGGATGAGAATGTAAGGTCGGATAGTTAAAGTTATTATTGCGTTGTTTCATTTCTTTCCCCAATAGTTTTAGGATATTTAAGTTACATGTATAAAGGCAAACAGATTTAAGCATTCACTGTGATCATACATGGAGAATATTTCGTTGCCATTTCTCATCCGACATGAATCATTTTTATTTCGTCTCAAAATAAAAAACGCAATTTGCATTTGATTTGTTTGAACTGAAGTTTGCTTATCGATATTTCTTAATTTAAAGTTTCCAAATAGTTCCTTAACTGAAATGCAGTTGATAAAAAACCGAACCAACCAAAACACTTTCTAGACTTTCTTTTGATATCAATTAGAATTTTTTGTTTGCTTTTCGTCTGCATTGTCAGGCAAATACGTAAACGCTTTGAAGATTTTTCAAAAAAACTCTCATCGCGGTAAAAATTTGTTTTGTAAATATTATGTAAGGTTTTTGTATTGTTCGTAGATTATTTGTCAATTTGTTAAAAATGTTTGGGTAGCAATGTATATAAGTTATCAAACATCGTCTTTGTATACACTTCGTACGAAATGTTAATTTTAATTTATTAAAAATGAAAACATTCTATTAGGTTAGTAGGTATGTAGGTAGACATAAAAGTGTTCCACATAACCAAAGAAGCTCTAGATTGCTCATTTTCGATGCCTTAAACCTAATCGACATATGGTGCCCGAGGATTAATTGTTATCATAACTGTCTATTTCGTGGGAATTCACAATTTTTTGTTCAACAGGTATCGCCTTTCAAGAGGAATTGACAAGTCCTCGGAGAGTAATTACATACTACCACTCAAAGTCTCCCCGGCTTTGTTACGCCACCCTGTTTGTTATATTTGACATAGGAAACACGCTTTTAAGAAGGTGATGGAGGAAGGATGTCTGGATGTACTATGCTAAAATAGATGCTCACTCAATAAAACACTGCCATGAAAAGCGCTTCCTTATTTTGCCTTTCGGAATTGTTGGTCCGTGACTTGCGTTAGCCCCCAGACTCAACGGGGTTTGTTGTTCCACCCTTTTTATTTTATTTTTACCACAGAACTTTTGATAGTTTTGAATGAGTGATTGAAGCCTTTTTTGGCTGGAGGCAATATAACACGAGAAGTAAGCAATTGTTTCGTATTTTTTCAGCAACGATTGTGGATTTGCCTCTGATTGGTCAAATTTCTGCCTACTCTTGCTCTCCCGTGAATAGGTTGGAAACAATGCTATTATATCTGACCAGTAATTATTATACTGGTTCAAATGAAAAGCTCATGTCACCAGTCGGTTGGGAAGGACTAACTTTTTACTAGCGAGGTCGGTTATCCTTTTTTTATTTTGAAATCTTTTGAGCCTTTTAAACCAGAGCAAGATGAGGAATATAAGGTTGAGATGTAGGTTTTTTATTTCCATTTCTTTATTCAAAAAAATACGAAAATGAATTTTGGGTTATGGATAAGTGTAATTTAAAATTTTTTGTGTAAAATTCAGCCTTTTTTTACTTGGAAGTGAAATTATTAGATTATATACGCTAGAAAGGTACAATATTTATTTCAGCTGTTGATAAAATTTATACTTTTCTATCCGGCTCTGTCCTCAGTGAACAAATTTGTTCTTTAAGTTTAGATTAAAAAATTACGGTTTTGGCATGGGTCTTGTTACAAAAAATGTCACGTCTTTTCAAATAGTTCTTGAGTTTATAAGCAATACATTACTTTCTTCTGAGTTTCCATTCTTTTCCATTGAGTATCCATTCTTTTTTATTTAAATAATTTACTTATTTCTACGTAATTCAGTTCGGAGTGAACATGAGCACCACCATCTTTCGCCATTGATTTTGATTTTGGGAAAACTCTCTCCAGTTTTGAACTTTAAGTCGGTTGTGTTCTTCTTTCACTTGATTGCGTCACCTAAGACTGTCTTCACATACTATACTAGAATCCAAAATGAAGTCTTTTTCCACTTGATTGCGACACCTTTGATTTCCCTGCAATGTGAATTAGTAAACCCACCGAGAATGATGTTTATATGTCCCACCCATTGTAGTTTCGCGCTGCGTGCTCTTTTAGCTATGCCAATGTTGCGCATCTCCTCCACACATTGTCTTCTCATGCAAGACCAAAGCCCGCACAGAATATTTTTCTTTCGAAACGACCAAGTGTGTTTCCTTATGGCTTTAGATAAGGTTCATGATTCCGCTACGTATAGAAAGACTGAGATGATCCAAGTTCATATAGCCTACAATAGGTCATTTTATTTGTCTTTGTCCGTAAATATAGCGGATCCTAGATAGAATAGGTAGACGAAGTCCTGTTTTTCCTCGAAATTATGTCTGTTAATTAACGTAACGTTTTGTCCAATTCGAGGTTGTTCTGTGTCTTTGTTTGAAGACAGCATATAAACATACTTTGTTTTGCGTTCATAAACCATGGAAACCCTTTTTTGTCTCTTTTTTTTTTGCTCGCAAAAGCCACAATTACATCACGCATTTGTATTCCATAGTATTGTGTCAATATCGTCTTAGTAAGTGGGTAATTGTACAAATTGCACCATCTTTTTAAGCATTATCTTAAAGAAATAAAATGTGGCCTTGTCGAAAGCCTTTTTCGACATCAAATTTACCGGTCTTAGCGCAGAGAATTCTCATAGTCGAACTAGATGTCAAAACTAGGCATGACTCTTTACAGCTCGTTTCTGTAAATACTGTAATCTATATTACATTCTTAGGTTTACTTTGTTTTCAAAATACAAAGGCAGCTTTTTTTCCCGTCAAGTTCAACAGTCAATTAAAAAAACATAAAGCACTTGCATAATTGCTTCAGTTATTGCATCGTTATTTGCCATATTCACAGGAATTTAGTTACATAACTGCTATCAATTTATTATTATTAACTATTATTAACACGCAACACGAAACATACAGTTTAAAAAAAAAAAAATTATTTACTTAAATTTAATTTTGTGTTGATTCTCTTTTCATTTGATAATTTCATTGCATGAACCATGTTTCCATCCAACATTGAAAAAGTATCAAATAATAATTAACGATAAATAAAAATACATTAAAATCCTTTAGATGGAGAGAAAACCAATTAGTTTTTAAATCTTCTTGTCAAATTCTGCGATTTCAATCCGCGACTAGATAAGCTTGTTAACTGTTAATAGGCTTGCCGACCAGGTGTAACACATCTTCAGACTTTATTTGCATCCATAAATTTGTGTTTGTTTTTATTCGTTTTTTGGTTTTTCTCTTTTGGCTTTTGTGGAAAATGTCTAGTGTCTTTTTTATTACATACTTGTATAAAATCTGAACGTTTTAAATTTTGTGTTAATGTGCCGCTTTATATTTTAGTTCCTTATATTTGTTATCTTTTGTTTGGTAAAGCTTCAACTCATCATTATTATCAGTTTGAGTTTATTTTTTTGTTTGAATTAAAATAATTTTTTTTTAAGTTACTTAGTTTGTTTCTCTAATTTAAAAATTAAAAATACTTTTATATTTTAATAAAATAATGCAGAACCTAAAACAGGCTTTGTTGAATGCCAAGAATACCATGAATAATGTATGATTTTTTTTTTTCTTTAATATTTTTCCTCAAAAACCAACCCAAAATAAAAAATAAAAAAAAAATACATACCTACCAAAAATGTACTTGAAAACAAAACAAAACCAAAAACATGTGACAAAATGTACCGATTATGTAATTGTGTGTTATGTCCCAGAAGGTCCTGGTCCGCCCGATGAAAATACTCATTCGGAATTAACGGGTAAATCATCAAATTTATCAAATAGTCGTGACACAACAACAACCACTTGTTCAGCATGCCACGGCGGGAGCCTTAACAATTCTTCAGAGTCCTCCGAACGTGAATTTGACACTACTTCGTGCAATTGTGATTGTGATTGTTCAACGAATAATTGCGCTTTAAAAAATAACACTAGTTTTAGTGATACATTCGATTGGTGGTTTCATAGGCATAGAGGTTCAAATAAGAGCAGGTATTAAAAGCAAAATAAATTTTCTTATTTTTATTTTCTTCTTCTTTGGATTGAATAGTAATGATTAAGCCTAAGACTTATTTTAAAAGCAAAACAGTATCACTTTGTTTGAATAAAAAACAGAAACATAAATTTGATCAGTAATGGAATTGGTAAAGTTTGAAAAAGTCGCTAAGATCTTTTGTCTGTAGGTTTTGTAATAGGAGGTACTGCCCTGGTTTCTCTTTAATTATTTTAGTTAACGAATACCATTTTAAGAATGCTGTGAGCAATGCATACTAAAAAATAGATTATGTATCCGCGAAAACATTCTAAAAGGCTAGATCCTTATAACGAACAGGCAATCATTTGTGTTAATAAAGTATTAGATACGCATATTGGGGAAGTTTAAATCAGATCCACTGTTTTTTGTATGCTTTGGGGAAAGCGACGCTTTTTAACTTTGAATTAATGAATCCACACATGCATAATATATAGTTCCCATTTCAGATGCAGTGTTTTTTTTTTTTTTTTGCTGTTTTGACTAATGGCTTTTAGTATTTGCTATACCTACTCTATAAAGAAAGGCTCGCCACTAACTCATTTAAAGACTATTTAAACCATTAGTTTTTTTTACCGAGCTTTGATTGAGTTTTTGATTAAAAAATCCTTTAAATATTCATTTAACGACTTTGTGAAAGCAGCTTCTAATATGCTGCACACATACAGCATCTTACTTTGGAAAAGATCGTAGAATGTGTTTTTGGTGATAGAACTCCTTCTCCATATTGGACTTCATTTATAGACGTGAGATGTATAGAGTTATGTCTAGTTTTGGCTGAATGACTTTGTTGAATTCACGCTGCTCCGTCGAAGTCGATAAAGAACTCACAGAGGCTTTTGATGTTAAAAAGGCTTTCCATAAGGCAAATATCGAACCACTTTCATGATATTTCTTTAAATCATACTTGAAAAGGTAAAACCCAAATAACAACACCAGATACATAATCTTTTAAAAGTATGTACAGTAGTACAGTTGCTAATGCAAACGATATTGACGTAATGGGAAGAAGCAATTGTGATGTCATATGTAGGTGCCTTTGAAGCATTGAAACAGAATCGCCAAAAATGGGTTTAGGTTAGGTTATGCTATGTCCGCACCTGAGAGTTAAACTTGGTTATCTCAAAACAATCCCAAACCAACATGATAACCAAGTGGTTTGCCATACAAAATGAAACCTTTTTAGTCACTGGGTTTCGAGATAACCTACACGAAACCAAGCGCGCTGAACGCACTATTTCCAATATTCCATTGAATTTGACATTTAAGAGAGTGGAAGTGAGTGGAGAGAATGAATTCTCTCACACGTCGTTGACTTTCTGCTCACACTTTATATCTATCTGTCTCTTTTTAACTTAAGACAAAAAGATAAACTTAAAACTTTTTGGCATATGCGTACACTACTTGGTTAACTCAAACCAAACTGGAACGAAACCCAGGTTAACTTCAGGTGCGGACATAGCATTAGGTTAATGAGGTCAATGCGCTGTCATCGGACTAGGACTGAGAACATCGACGGATTGGACTGAGAATTACTCATGGCAACCACTGTTTCTTTGAACTAAAAATTCAATTGACATATAAAATAGGTCAATCCTTTGTAAGAACCTGATCATCCCAGCTACACGACGCGGTGGGATGGACTTTATCTAAAGCGGATGAAGAAAACTTTGGTCATTCCAAAGAAAAATTCTCCAAGTGATATTCGCTCTCGTATGTGAAGAAATTGTCTATAAAAAAATGGGAAATTGCACAAGGGAAAAAGCTCGTCTTAAATGGCGTAATAAAGTGGAAGAAGACCTCAACCGACTAGGACTGTACAAGGTACAACTGGAAAGAGCTTTCTCCAAAATCGAATTTGTTGTCAAAGCAAAGGTTTTCTCATCCGCTTTAGATAAGTTTAAACTTATCTTGGTTTTTCAATAGTTGATCTTTCTTGTCAATTGTCTTCTCAAGCCAAAAGAATAATTCTCTCTTTGATTAACGCTCTGATGTAATTTTCCGCGCTTAAATCACGTTGATTAAGTAGACAAAGTCCTGAGCAACCTCAAAGTTCTGACCCAAAAAATATCGCCGAATATCTTTTCGAAAGAATTCAATTTGCATCATTTTTAGGAAGAAGTAGAAGGTTTATTCCACTTTTTTCGAACTTTGTACTATGTTACTCAAAACTATTTTTTGTATACTCTTATGAGGAACAGTTTAGAAGATTTTTTTTTTTTTGTAGGACGTTAATCTTTATTTTCAGACCTAGAAATCAAATTCTAAAAACTCTTTTCTAAATTTTAAATGATTTGCTGTAGGCACCGACAGACGGACAAACAAACGTTTGGCCGGGACCCACTGTTTTCGATTTTTCTACATGTACATTATTATCAAATTCTACTTTTTACGAATACATAACTTGGCTTGAAGTGCCCGTTGTGTAGTGGCTATAGCATGTCTGTCTGTCTATCTTTAACGTGGAACTTCGAGGTTCGAGTCCTAGAATTGTAAAATTGTTTTTCCACAGGAATTTGCTTTCGCGAGGAAGTCCTGCAAGAGTTATTATACTGCCATTTGAAGTGATTTCTAACTAAGCCGTTCAGAATTGGTATTCAATTGCAAGTCTTTGATATGCGTCAGTCACGAGGATCACCCAGCTTTCTTGCATCTGTTTCTTGATGTATTTATTTCACTTGCTTTAGAGTCGTTATTGTCTCAATTTAAAATTTTTCTCAAACACTTTATATAAATTTGCCTTCTTTATGGAATGAAAGGCCGGAACATAAAACACTGTTGAAAAATAGCACACCATAAAGTTTTTTTGAATTTATCTTCACATTGAATGTAACTTAGTCTTGGTTTTGTACACTTAAACATTAGCTTTCATATCATCGCAATCTTCAAGTTTAAGACGGAATAGCCCAATCAACAAACTGCATTGCGTTGTCATAATTCATGACCTAAGCATCGTAGGCTTTATAGGCAATTACATACAAATGCTTTAAATTCCACCTGTTGCCTGAGAACCATGATGATTCACTTTTATTATAATTATCATCAGCTTAGTTTTTTATTTAAATATTACATTTTTTTTTTTGCTGTAGTAGTCCTATCGCCATTTTCATACGATACTTCTAAGTACTTCAAAGACACTTCCAGGTGTCTGGTGCTTGTCTTGACTTTACATGCAGACTTTAAGTTGATTCCCAAAAATATTTACTTGGTACATGTACATCTTCGCCTTGTAGATTTCTATCTTCTCACACGAAAATGCAGAATTCCATTTGTTGGACTGTTAACCAAGGCTGAATTACCAGAAGTTTTTTGAACTGGCACAGATTTACAATAAGCAAACTATTAACTATGTTTTATTCAATCAAACAGGAGTGGATCTTTCGCGTTGGGAGCAACTTCAGATTTTTTTTTTCAATCAAACATAGAAAATGGGAACAAAGTAGAACTTTGCACAAATGGAGTAACTTTTTTCTCCAATCAAAAAAAGCTATAAATCTCGATTTGTGTTTTCAAAAGTTGGTATTTATGATTCTCTCCCGGTTATTTAGGGCGGTTCTGCAAAATCTGCAAAATCTCTCTCTCTCTCTCTCTCTCTCTCTCTCTCTCTCTCTCTCTCTCTCTCTCTCTCTCTCTCTCTCTCTCTCTCTCTCTCTCTCTCTCTCTCTCTCTCTCTCTCTCTCTCTCTCTTTCGTAATACGTCTTCCTCTTTTTCCAAATCAAGAATTTGTCTGTAAATTAGCAGTGTCTCTTTACAGTGATAGTTGACATGTGACCCCCCTGAACCATGCTGTCATTTCTCACTGCTGCTGTTAAATTTTCTTTTTAGTTTGAACTAAAGCCCGCTCAATATCATTTAAAGTTTGTAGTTAATGTACAAGTACATTCTTATAACGCTGAAATTGTGATACGAATTTTTTTGTAATATAGTCGTTGTTAATCGTTCACAGAAAAGAAAAGAGTGAGACAACAAGTTAGATTTTGTATGGAAACTTCGATATGTTTATTGAAATTGATTATTAAAAGTATAAAAAAAAATTTTAAAACTCAAATATCCGCAAGAAATTTCGATTTAACTAAAATTTTCTCAAAATCAGAAATAAATCTTTTAATCAAGAATGTGCGTTAACTAAAAAAAATTATCTAGTTAAACAAAATTTATCATTTAAAAAAAAAAAAAAATCCACATGGAGCTTTTCGTAAATTTAAAGATGCTACTGCGCGTATATTTTTATTAATCTTGTTTAGGCTATATTTTTTAAATATAAAAGCACAAACTGTTTGTAGTTTTTAGCTCCGAAACGACAAGCAGATGGCCTTCAAACTCATTTTCCCAGTCCCAACTGTAAGCTATGTACTACTGTAATGTTTTATCAAAATCGATTCAATAATTTTTGATTTGATGCAAACTAACATTCAATAACAACTAACTACAATAATGCCTTAAAAACAACAACAAATAAAATATAAATAAAAGCTGACACACCACATTTAGTTATACAACAACAATCAAACAAAATCGGAACGCTTGAGATTAAAACTTAAAAATTAAATTTTTTTTACTAATCTTATTTTATTTAATGCCTTTTAATCCTATCCCGCCTTCAAACGACTTTTTTAAGCTTGATACAACTACCCTGTGTCCCCCGAATAGTGTAATTTGCATTGGAATTAAATTCCTTGGAAATGTTTGATGGGAGCCAGTTTCTTGTTTTCCTTGCAGCTGATTTGTCTATAAAATAATAAATCAAGTCAATTATCTTATCCAACGAAAAGCAAATATTTTCTATTTCTTATTTATTTTTCCTTCTCGTTTGCCTTGCAAATATCTAAAAAAACACACACACAAAAATTACACAAAAACAAAAGAAAATAAAGCATCAGCGCCTAAAGTAATTGCGGGTAAGTGTTAATTTGTTTTGAAATTTTTATACTTCCGCCTTTACTGCTATACCTAACCGTAACAACCTTCAAACGTTACAAATCAATACATACGCCTTAGAGCATTTTAAAAATATTTTTATGTGTAAATTCTTCTATGATGGGTTTCATGTTGATGACAAGACTGAAGTTTTCTTGAATTGAGCTTAATTAAATGCGATTCCCGTTTCTAAGATGTTTAACAGACATTCCGTTGTTAAGTTCTGTTTTATGTGTGAGTTTATTTTTTTATACCTAATTGTATTTAAATATGCTTAAGCATCTTATTGGATTGCAGTTTACCTTCTGAAAGGATGTACTTATGCATTGTCATATATAGGCGCAATTGGATACAATATGAAATTATCAAAACAAAAAGCGTACGTCCTTCTTAGAGTTAATTTGCATATTTCGTCAAGTTCTACTTGCTTTTGCATTTAGTTTTTCTTTTTATTTTGGATGACTGATTGGAAACTAAATGAATATGCTTATTATCGATCATATTTTTATTCTGTAGGTTTAACCTTGAATAAAGTTTCATCGGCTAAATATATCTTGCGAATGCTTTTGAAAATTGGAATTTCATATCCGATCACGAATAAACTTAAACACATAAAAAAGAAAACCCTAAATTTGCATGCAGCGAAATATGATATCGTTTAGGTTTAAAAGAGAATTATGTGATTGGTGACTTTGGAAACATTCGATGGGAAATTTTGTTTTCTACAAAAAATTTCCCCAGAAATGTATCGAAAATTTGTTTCGTTTGCCAGATAAATTGAAAAAAAAAAAAATGATAAGGGCGACATTTCGTCCTTATCCCCGAACTGAACCATCTAATTTGGTTTAAGTAAAATAAATAGGGTGTCTCAACAGAGCGGGAAGCTTTCAACAATACCTTGTGAGGGAATGCAAGGGACCATCATTTTTTTGCCGATTTCGAACGGCCAGTCGAGCTAACCTGCTTTTTATGAAATTGCGATCAGAGAAATTGCCGATTATTTGTGAAAGAAAAATACAATTTTAACAGAAATTAGTAATTCAATTGAACATTTTGGCCCCTTCCTTATACTATCCTTACATAGTATAAAACAAGGTCACTTTCCGCTCGCTTAGATCTTTGACAAAACGCAACGATGCGGTTTTTTAATAGATAAAGCTGATCCAAGAGAAAGGTTTATATAGTCAACTAAAATGTAAAGCCAAAAAACTCAGTAAACTTGTAATATATTCAAAAAAATAGGAAAAACAAAGCATTCAGTATATGCACTTTTGTTATTCTGAACATTTCGTAGAAAAGAAAAGAATCTAATATATTTGACGTACTAAGCAGGTCTGCGTTTCTACGTTTTATGCGATTTCTGCAAAACATGCTTAAAATACTTACGATGCTCTACATTTAAAGTGACGATATTATGTCTACTGTATGACATTTAAAGAAACGATATGAATACCATACTCTCCCACATTCACCTGAACTTAGAAACTGCATGACCGATTTTATGCACCGTTAGAATGCTATTTGATCCCATATTTCCACAGGAACATAAACGGGAGCTTAGAAAGTGCTTGACTGATTTTAAGGTTCTTTCACCGTAAGAATGCTATTTATGTCTAAGTACATTTCCACGCGAACGGGAACTTAGTGTTTGTATTGAAAAGGCTCCAAAAGTACTGGGAACATAACCGGGAACTTGAAAAATTCAGGACCGATTCCGAGAACTCTGTTCACTGTGCTTTATTGCCCCTGAGTAACATAGACTATATTTCATCCACATATTTCCACACTCTCCTGCTTGTGTGCCCTAGGACTCCGTTTTGTCTCCGACTTTATTCCTTATTTTCATAAACGATTTCTGGTCTGAATTTTCTAATCCTCTTAATTGTTTTGCTGACGATCCTCAGCTTCTTATATTCGTTTCCAAACTAACGCTGCCCCTCGGATGTGGAATTGGAACGGTTGCTCATTGAATTGACAGCATTGTTACAGGGGGTTATAAATACAGAGCAGAATTCAATGCTTCAAAAACTCAATGCTACATTTAATCGTAAAAGCTCAATATTCCCTTCCTTGCCGTTATCCATGAACGGTTTCTGCATCCAAAGCTGTCTGTACTTGGTATGTGTGCCTGATGCCTGTGCATATTTGAAGTCGCCAAAAATGCTGGTAAATGTTAAGGTTTCTTAAGACGATACAAAACCCCTTCTGACCTGGCTGGAATTTATTAGGCCCATATTCGCCTTGGTGGGAAACTGGTCTAGAATTTTGAAAAAAACGAATTTTTTTTTGTTTTAAAAGGTATTTTAGGGTCTTAAAAATAACATACATACCCGTATCGGCTAGACCACGGGCAAGCATTCTCCAGGTGCATAAATGTAACCACCTTCCTCCCCCGGGTTTTTCAATAAGAGCGCTACAAAATCTTTTTTACTGTGAAAGTACGTTTGATGTATATACGCATTCAATATGATTTTGTAATACTTAAAACTTTAAACTACTTAACACTACTACTACTACTACTTTACACTACTAAATAAAACTATAAACGCATTTTTCTCGAAATCACTTTTTTTTAAACTGGCCGAAAACATAACTCGAGCAAATCTTCACCGATCTATACGAAATTTTGACAGTACATTCGAAATACCTTTTTCCGGAGACGAACGTAGGATTTTTATTTTATATTGCATACTTAGTTTGTTTTTATTTAACAATTTCGTCGTTTTTTTTTTAGTGAAAATTTTGATTTTTTGTTCAGCACCATTTCGCGAAAAAACAAAACATCGAAAAAATCCTACGTACCACCCTTGCTGTTGTTACATAGAAACTAAAAGTTTTCGGGATTTTGTACCAGGACCAAAATTCAGGAGGCTACATTTTCGGCCATGGACCCGTCTAAAAAATGAGGTGCCTCCGAAGAAATGCTGGACAGCCGCCATTTTGAATTTAATTGACACGAAAAAATTTGTAGATAGATAGATAGATAGATAGATAGATAGATAGATAATTTTATTTCCATAAAAAAGGTATAACACAAACATTATATGTGCTGGTATAAAATTAATTATGACAATAACATAAAGTTGCCTGTCAGATTAAAAAGTAACAATAAAGAATTTAGCTTAGTGGATAATATAAATTAAGAAAATTCATTTAGGATCAGATTTCGATATTTTAGTGAAGATTTCAAAAACTTATAGGGATTAGAGTAGCAGCTGCCATTCAAAACATGGAAAAATTGTGTTCGGGAGAGTACGTCACTACCAAGAAATGTTCTTCTATACTTCTAAAGATCGGGCATACTCCAACGAAGTGAAAAGTATTTTCAGAAGCATCCAAGTTACAGAGTGTGCATAAGCCATTGGTGCTTCTTTGGAAAGCTCTTCCATTTAGATTGAGGAGTCCACAGCGGGTTTTTAATATAAGGCAGATCATATCACGTGGGTTGGCGTCATTAAAGTAGTTTGGAACTTCGGTGTAGAGCAAATTACAGTTGTTTCCAATGTTTTTCCTTAAGTTTCGACAAAAGTATGTTATGCAATCCTTTCCACTCATTTACATTTATGGTGAACTCAAATTCAATTGACGTTTCGTTTAAAAGATCTAACCATTCCTTAGCCCAAAAGATTTTCTTTCTAATAATTGCTTCCGACAGTATTCTAGATAGCCTACCGTTGGAATGATGCAGTGTTTTCCGTTTATAGGAAAAATGTAGCTCCAGGGTTGTTAGGAACGCTTTAGGAAGTCCAGTCTCAATATGTAAGGCATAGTTGGGCGTTGTATCTGGTAGGAGAAAACATCTTTTGATAAAAAATCTTGGTAACTTTTCGACTTGTATATGTTCACTATATCCCCACACTTGAGCGCAGTACCGCATAATTGATCGCGTAGCAGCATCGTGAATTTTAAATTTTGCTGAGTGTTGAACTGATTTATTTCTGAGCAGCTTGGCCCAAGTAGCGTTTATGGAGTTTTTGGATGATGCGAGCCTGTTATTTAGATGTTCGTTCCAAGACATGTTGTAGTTGAACACAACACCATTATATTGGTTCGATACCGTTACTTCTGTGTCATTATAAAACCATTTCTCGCAAGCAGCTCTGCGTCCTCCGTTTCGAAAAATAACTATTTCGGACTTGCCAAGATTGACTGAAAGGTTCCATTTGTTGCAATATACTGTAAAGCTGTCAATGAGCTCTTGTAACTTCGAAGAACTATCTGATAGGAGTACAATGTCGTCAGCATATAGGAGGACGTTGATACCGTATTTGTATATTAAAACCTAAGTTATAAAACCTCTTTCACAGATTTTCGATTGATCTTTTTGTTGAGTCACAAAAATTCATTAATTATGTCTACTTTTTCACGCTTTAGACCAGCATCTCCCCTTAAACTAAAGTATAATTCTTGTATCTGGTGAGATGCCCCTCAAACATTTTTGGACCTGCTTGATAGGGTACAACACAGAGCGTGAGCGACTGATAGGACTAGCTAGAACTAGGAAGCAAAGAGATAATGACTTTCTGTCTAGATTTCGAGTGAGAAACAGCTGTCAGTGTCAAAATAACCTAAATAATTTTAAGATTTGGACGAATTTTTTAATGAAAATAAAAATATGAAAAAGTACATTTTTGTAATGCAAAAGAAGAAGTCTCTAGAATTCGCTTGCTTGTAAGCTACAAAAACTAAATACGACTAGGTAAAAGAAGTAATTTTCCAAAAAAAAAAACAAGTAATAAATCAAAAGAAAACTTTGAAAGCTAAGTTCTAAATAAAGACCATCCCAAAAAGTACATTTTTCATTTTACCCTCCCATAGTTAATCATCAGCGTAGCCATTAAATCATAGTCGTGTCATTTCCTTAGCTGTCACATTGAAATCCCTAGACTTTCGAAACTTTACCAATTGCATTCACATTTCCAAATTAAACTTAAATAAATATCGAACGTATCACCAATATTATTTTTATATATTTGAACTTTAATCCCATTAACACATAAAAAAAAACAAAAAAAAATTAAACCAAAACAAAAGCAAAATAAAAAAAATTAATTAAGAAAAATACAAGCGACTAAAATTAACACGCAAATTTTACATTGTACCAAAAATAAACTAGAAGTCGTTCATCGAGTCAATTAAATATAACAAATGGATTTAATTCATCAACTCATAGATCGTCTCCAGTGAGTAGTTGTTGTGGTAGTAGCCAAGGCCGATCAAGTCCGGACACTGACATTAACGGCGACGGATTGGGGGCTGAACCGCCAGCAATGCCACTAAGTCCAGGTTAGGCCCTGGTTGTTATAACACTCTATACTCTAGACTTCTATTCTGTTTCTTTTATACATATAATTATTATACTGTCTATTATAAATATATCTATGATGTGTTTTGAAGTTTTTACTTTCTCTTTTGTTTTATTTAATTTGAAATTTTCTGATTTTTATGATTTAATTGTTTAAATTTTTTCTTTTCAATCAATAAGATTTCAAACTGCTATCAGAAAAAAAGCTGCTGATCACGATTTTTATTTTGTTTTAAATATTTATTTCTTAGTTGAGTTTAAAATTTCTCTGAAGAAAAAAGCGAAAACCAAAAAAAAAAATAGAATTTTTGTATCAGTGTCCTTTTTTTACACCAATTTTTTATTTTATTGTTAACCATACAAAAGGTGCTCAATGTGTGCAAAAGAATTGAACATAAATGTGTCCCAGAGCGATTAAAAAAAGTGTTACAGGTACTATTGTCTGCGTAAATATGCTTTCTGAATATTGTATTCTTTTCCTCACAACAAGTTAAATGAAAAACAATTACAAACATGATAAAAAAGAAAACAAAAACAACTGAAAACGATCTTCTACTTTATTTTTAGAAATTTCTGTATTGACTTTATTTGTATGTATGTATCGATTTAGATTAACGTTGTAGTTTCGTTTTGTTTTATTTTATTAATTTTTAATTTTTTTACTTTACTCTGATGATTTGTGTTACAACCACTTACTATTACACTACATTTGTTCCTGCTTGCGTACGCCTAGCTAGCATAATTTGTGTTTGAATAGCTTTTTTACACACTGATACATACATGTTGCATCAAATACTGCCTAATTGCTTACGAATTTTATTTAAAAATATTAAAAAAATAAAAACCATATCATTAATATTGAATTCTTATATTGGAAAAAAAAGGGTAGCGTGAACTTAAGACCATAAGCTGCACATTAGTAAAGTTTTTTAATATATTTATTTGTATTTGGATATGTCACCGTCTGGTTCTCAGAACTACATACGTACATCGTTGTTAAATAAATGTTGAATTTTTTTCAGAATTAATATAAAGAAATGAATATGATTTTGAAAAGTCTCCTGCGTTAGTTTTCTCCAAAATTGAAACACTGCTGAGTTGGAGAGTATTGGGTATCGGCATGCCAATCAATGCATACTTTGCTCGTGCGCAAACAAGATGTCCAAGCGGCTCAACGTGTAAACGAAACAAATCAGGCTCAAGTGGCATATATATATAAAGAGGTTCAATGGCTCAATCTCTTTTAATAGAGAACACATTAGTGTTGTGATAAGTGTCTTATAGTACGACTTGCCGCAAGACTGAAAACCGCCTCGATTCCCCGATTGAAACCAATGGAAAGCGACATTAATTTCAAGTAGTTCAATTAGTTTCAACTACTTGCTATGTGAGAAAAGTACGAAGTACATATGTCGTAAAGGTTCATCCTCAGTTCGATTGCATCAATTGCGATAGGTCAATAACGTTAAGGACCAACATGCCAGGGTTTGCCTCCGCCTCGAGTCACGCACAGAAAGTTGGTTGATGTCGTTCTCAAGTTGTATCTTCGCCTAAGTTGGGGTTCTCCTCAATTCAGTTCTGCTAGAAATTAAAAAAAGAAATTTTTTGATGACTAAAAAGACGAACCTAAAATAAGTAAATACAGAGCGGGGATTCCTGGGTCCCAACGTATTTCTCGCAACCATGCCTTCAGAGGAAATGGAGGGACCTACAATTTTCTGTCGATTTAGAACGACTAAACAAGGAAGCACTTTTAATGGCAATGAATTTGCTATCGGAGTACTTGCCAATTCGTCGCAGAAGACGATCCCCGTAAAAATGTAAAAATGGATTAGAACTACGAGCCCCTTTTTGGAGGTTTGGTTTTAAAATTGGTTACACTATTTCTAGTGATTGTCAATTTTATAACTTGCAAATTAACGATTTACGAATCCAGTTGCCCGAAGAAGTGAATTGAACCTCCTGATTATGCTTCATTCGAGCCAACCGTTGAGGCCTACGATATCGTTATTTAGCTCTAGTGACTTTTACTTAAAAATGTCGTCGTTGTGAACTGTGAAATTATTATTGGTCAATTCAACGACCGCACATAAAACTTTCAATCGGAACAAAAATTAACTGGCCTCGGCCAGTACCGTTCAACTACACCCTTTTGCTGCTAAGTTTATTTTCGACCCCAAAATAATTTGAAAAAAATGTGCTTTGATTTTTCCAATCTTTGATGTCTTTTTATAGAATTCCTATGAGTTCAAGGAATTTTTCAGAGCAAGTTAATGCTGTTCTTCCCTTAGGCCACTCATTAAAGTGGTCAAAATCTCGGTCTTATTTTATTTATTGAATTAATTGTTGTTTTATATTTTTCGTCAAACAATCACTGCACACGATAACTATTTTCTATCAAATCTGCAATACAAGCTACAGGACAGTTGATTTAACCAATAAAGTTGCAGCCAACAGTTGATTGTATCGGATTGCGAGTTGGAACCCCAGTCATGCATATGTGAAAGGGTTCATGCACCGCACATTGGAGATAGATCAAATTTTTTGTTCAAAACCACCAAAAATAAACCAAAAGAGACAATTTTTTTGTGGTTTATGAAACGGTCTCTTCGTCAATCCTCTTAAAACCGAGGTTGTCCTCTTCACGAGACGTAGAAAATTGACTGGTTTGACCCAACTTACGCTTAAAGGCGTCAACATTCCCTTTTCAAATGAAGTCAAACATCTTGGAGTAATCCTGGATAACAAAATTCTTTGGTCAAAACATGTCGAGTCTAAAACTACTAAAGCACTGTCAGTTTTCTGGCAATGTAAAGGAGCCTTTGGCAAGACATGGGGTCTTTCACCGAAAAGGGTCCTTTGGATCTATACGGCTATGATAAGACCAATCATCTCCTATGCGTCAGTTGTTTGGTGGAATACGCTCTCGCGTAAATACGTTATTGCCTCGTTTGCCAAACTTCAAAGAACAATTTGTCTAGGTGTTACGGGGGCCTTCCCCAGCACACCGGGAGCTGCTCTCGAAGCACTGTTGAATCTTCCTCCCCTTGATACCTACATCATGGGGTGTACTCTCAAGACCATTTCTCGTTTAAAGCGATGTGGTCTCGGGCACAATTCGCACTGGAGCTTTGAGGAACTCGCAAGCAGCATATCTTTTGACTCACGTCTAATGGATATGCCGTCTGAAACGATGATCCCAAGGCTCAAACTGCGTCAAAATTACTCAGTCAACTTTCCTTCGGTTCAGGACTGGTTCACTCCAGAATCTGAGCCTGGAAAGAACTGTTATCGTATCTTCACAGATGGCTCCAAAACCGACGAGGGTTCTGGTGCTGGTGCCTTTGTTGAGAACGACGACATACGACTGCACTCATCTTTGGGATCATACGCATCCGTTTTCCAAGCGGAGGCTTATGCTATCCTAATGGCCTTGAGCCACGTAACGAACAATGGATGGACGGGGAGAAGTATCTTTGTTTGCAGCGACAGCCAAGCTGTGCTTAAGGCCCTTCTCAACCCTCTAACCACTTCGAAAGTGATCCAGGAATGCAAGAGCTCTCTGAATGCGATCGGAAGATTAAATTCCTTGAGTCTCATTTGGGTTCCGGGCCATCACGGCATAACTGGAAATGAGATCGCCGATGAACTCGCTAGGCAGGGATCTCAGACAGCTTTCTCAGGAGCTGAACCGTCGCTAGGTTTGCCAGCGTCCTCAGTGAGCGCTTCAATCAACGATTGAATCTGTGAAGAGCAAAATCGTAGATGGCATGCCTCCATTGGATGCAAACAAACCAAGCGTATGCTCCCCAACGTTAGTAAGAAGACTGCAACATTTTTGCTAGCTCGTAGCAGAAAAGACTGTAGAAAGCTTATTGGCGTTGCCAGCGGGCACTTCTCTTTTGCCAAGCATTTAAACGTGTTAGGCTTAAGTGATACCACACTCTGTGAATCTTGTGGAGAAGAATGAGGACACCGCAGAGCACTTCCTCTGTGAATGTCCTGCTTTTTCTCGCATGAGGTTACAGATACTTAGCGCAGACATGGTGAGAGCTGGTAACTTAGGCTCCTTATCATGGCAGCGTCTTTTGGCTTTTCTCCAAACATCTGGAAAGCTATAACAAATAGAAGGTTGCTATCTGGTAGTACAATGGACCGGTATTTAGGTCTGAGTGCTCCAGCTGGTATTTTAAAAACCTCCAACAAAAAAAAAAGTATAAATTTTTAACCCCCAGACAAAAGTGATTCTTCGAAAATCTCTGTATTGCAACGTAAAAGTCTAGTTAAACAAAATGTTATTGACTACTCCGAGTCGTCGATGTTGAGTTAATTTCCTTGGCCATGTTTCTTTAAAATGAGTTCTGCTTATATGCTAGCTTCGCTTCCCAAAACAATCAAAGGAATGGATTCTTAGTGTTTTTTCCAACTTTGATGAAACAAATAGACTTTTCCATGAGCATCCTAAGCAATGATGATAGTGAGCATATTTTTGCATAACTCATCTTTATAATCAATGTAAAGGTGGTTTTGACTTTTTCTGAAATTTGGCTTTTGATAGAAATGTTGGTCGATGGCTGTTTTACGTTACCTTTGGCCGCACTGATGGAGTTCATTAGGTTGCATGGCAAGAGGTCTAGAAGTTCACTCAGAATGGCTGACAGAATTTAATAAGCGATATTTGATAGAGTAAAGTGTATCTCCTCCCAGTAAACAGGAAACAGCATCTCATTCTTGATTGTTTAGTACAGAAAGCCTACTTTTTTTTGCGGGCATACTTTTGAAAATAAGTTTTTTTCAAGTGCTTTTAAGAGCTTGGATGGGAGGCTCTTCGTTCTAGCAATTGTGTTAGACTGAAATCCGGATTTAGCTTTCATGACTCCTTTTTGGTCGTATAGACGAGTTATGTCTATCGTCGCTCATTCATTCTGCTGAGAAAATGTTCTTTTTTCATTCTTTTCTTCTTTTTACCTGGAGAGCATGCTGGTGTTTTTTGTGGGCCTCTTTCTTACTCAGTTGGCACTCTTCAACGAAATAAGGACTTAACTGTAGTCACCCAATGAAAAGTTTTTAGCGTTGCCTCAAAGTAGGCCCTTAAAGCTGATCATCTCCAGAGGAAGGTATCAGAGCAGTTGAATATTCACATAATGTTCGCTGTTGGAATATCAAACGTTAGGTTATCAAACGATTTTCAAGCCCGAAATAATATTGTCTGTCCGTAACAAGACAAACATATATACTTGCATTAGCAAGACGGCTTCAAAAATATAAAACTTGGATGAATGGACGGACCAAGTTAGTTTTTAAAACACTTGAAATGTTTGTTCACTTTTTGACAGGCAAAACGATAGATGTTATTACTGGACAGATAGTCATCCGCCAAACTTGAACTTAACTCAAACAACAAGCAGTTAAACACTCTTGAAGGACTTGTCAATTCCTCGAGAAAAGCAAGAGAAGCATTTAGTGCATCTTTAGGTGATTAGGAAAAGTTTTTACAAATTATTATAAAAATAAACATTACATGGTTTAGTTGAAATGAAACTTATTACTGTGCAGTTTAAGACATTTAGTTTTACCTTCCCTAAAAAGTTGTGAATATTCAAATTTATATTCAACATTTTATTATTACACATTAACAGCCGATCTTCCATCGTACATTACCCGATTTCAATGGGATATGGCCAAGTATCCAATTAAGCAATCCCTTAGAAATATCGCTGATATTATTTCTAAACAAGTTGGTCAAATTGATGCCGATTTAAAAACGAAGTCCACCGCTTACAACAATCTGAAAGGCAGTCTGCAAAACTTGGAGAAGAAGCAAACGTAAGAACATTAAAGCAAAATTATGTTTTACGTTTTCAATTAAAATTTTAAAAATCATCCCGATAGTGGCAGTTTGTTGACCCGCAACTTGGCTGATCTAGTGAAGAAGGAACATTTTATTCTGGATTCGGAATATTTGACCACATTATTGGTCATCGTGCCAAAGTATGATTTGAATTTTTAACCATAAAGCTGACCAAAATACAATCTAGTAAATCTTTTTTAGAGCTCTTTCCAATGACTGGGTTGTTGGATACGAAAAGATCACAGACATGATCGTTCCACGTTCCTCACAATTGATAATCCAGGATCAGGACTATGCTTTGTACAACGTTACGTTGTTCAAGAAAGTTGTAGAAGAGTTCAAATTGCACGCACGCGAAAAAAAATTCGTAGTGAGAGACTTTGTTTACAACGAAGAAGAGTTGGCTGCTGGAAAAAACGAAATCACTAAGTTGGTCACCGATAAGAAGAAGCAATTTGTAAGCTCAGTTTTATGTCTATGTTTTGTACAAATACAAAAATAAAACTTAATTTATTTACAGGGCCCACTCGTAAGATGGCTGAAAGTGAACTTCAGTGAATCTTTCTGTGCTTTGGTGCATGTAAAGGCTCTACGTGTCTTCGTTGAATCCGTTTTGAGGTTTGTTTTTCTGTTCTATATCGTTGGTGAAACAAACGAATAATGCCTTTTTTTCATTTTTTAAGGTACGGATTGCCGGTTAATTTCCAAGCTATTCTTATCCAGCCAAACAAGAAAAGTATTAAACGTCTTAGAGATTGCCTTAATCAGCTTTATGGTCATTTGGATGGATCTGCAGCAAACCCCGCTGGCGGTAGTGTTGATGTAAGTATAGCTGAGTTGTTTCCTTCTGTTTAGGTTATGGGGTATCACATGAAATGATACAACTAAACAAGTCCGTGTTCTGCGCAAGTGGTGCAGTGCAATAAGCTCGGAGGCAATATTTTTTATTTCCCAAAAAATCGAAATAACATCCACGGGCAGTGCTGCCATCCGTATGATAACTATGCTACATGTATGATAATTTAATGCCTTGTATGATGTATGAGTATGATAGCAAAACATTATCATACGCCAAATGTATGATAATTTCGAGTTTTCGAAAAAAATATTTTTAAGAAAGTTAAATTTTTTTATTGACATATAGATAATCACCCCGATTATGGAATCCGATAAAAGGACTGCGGAAGCTATCCGCACGAGTTTTGACATTTTTGCTATTATCGAATCCGCATTGAATCCGGCGGTGTGAAAGTGAAAGATTGTCGATAACACAGGTTAAAAAATGCGTATTACCGAATCCGTTGTTCATCCGCACTCCATACAACTTTTGGCGTTTCTCATCCGCACCAAAATTGTTGCGGATATTTAAAAGTGAATGTAAATTCTTGTTGGTACTATGTTACTTGTTCCTTTGTGTAGGTTTTTTTCAGTGTTTTGCAACGCTAATCGAAAAATTCGAATAAAAGTTGTGGATTTAAGGATTTTGCTTTGACTTTTTACAATAGGCACTCCATCAACCCCTGAAAGAATCGAATTAATATGCAACTCAATTTCGACCTGAAATAATAGTAGTCAAAGTGTAATACAACGTTCAAACACGATCGTGACGAATCAAAACGAAAAGCAGACCAAACACCAAAACATTGCTGGTTTATATAAATGAATTACATATGTAATTCTTTTTATTAAACATTTTCTTTTCAATCCAGTTAATTTCACACACGCAGTATTAGGCAGCTCAAAAAGATGTGAAGACTGAGACTTATACCTCGGCTTCGTCCTCCGGTACCATACATCGGATTTCCTTGCAATTTCATTTCTATTAAAAGAACGCTGCGGAATCCATTTGAAATTTATTTTATTAGATTTATGCAAGTTCAAATTTCTTATTCCTTTTCTTAGATGAAGAATGCCACTTGAATAAAGTCAAATGAAGCCATTTGACAGGAGGTATAGGATAAGGTAAAGTGGTGTCGCGGATCGACATTGCAGTTCATCCGCCGGATTCAATAATTGTGTTCAATGCGGATGCGGATGCCTTGCGGATCGGATGAGATCCGCGGGAATAGACTATTGCGGATTCCATAATCGACATGAATATTTTCCGAAGCACAAAATAATTGGAAACGGGTACTTTTTAATAAAAATCATGACTTGTCATCACTGATCGATTGCAAACTTTTATCTTTTTCATGGTGGTTTTTGGTCTCCAGTTGTGTTTATATGGAAAATATAAAGTAAAGATATAAATTAAAGAAATATTTGTAATTTTCTTAGGTTTTATTTTATCAAATAAACTTATCACAACTTTTATTTTATAGATTCGACGCGTTTCGAAATTAAAATTTCATCTTCAGGTGTTTCGCCTTTCAACTGATTTAGTCTTTTGTTTTGCTTATAGGTTTCGCTATTGTTGTCTCTTTTATCTGTCTAATTTTAGTTTTTCTGATCGTTGTTTTTGTTTTGTTTAATCTTCTTTGTTATCTAATGGTGATTTTTTGTTGTTTAAGTGCAGTGTCAAATAGTGCGTTTGTCTTCAAAATTAATTTGTCGTTCAATAGTTTGTCCTTTTCTATCTTGTGTGCTTTGTAAATCTCGAACTCTTCTATTGCGTCGAGTGCCCTTCCTTTCTTGCATAGGTGCAAAGGCTGCAAATTCGTATCGAAATCTGTGTAATTATGATTAGACTCTAATAAATGCAAAGCATAATTGGATTTTGTGTTCTGTTTTGGTCTATGTTCTTGGAATCTATCGTAGAAAGTCCTTCCAGTTTGTCCAATATAATATTTGTTGCAATCATTGCATTTTATTTTATAAACGCCCGATTGTTGTTTTATGTCTGTTTTCTTTTTTGCCTGTAGAATATTCTTTAATGTGTTGTTTGTTTTGTATGACACTTTTATGTTAAGTTTTTTGAATTCGTTTTGGATTATTTGTGGTAGGAGGTTGGTGAATGTAATGGAAATGTATTTTGTATTGGTGTTTTCTTCGTTTGATTTGTTGTTGTTGTTGGTTGTTCTTTTCCTTAGACTTTTTTGAAGTAGTTTGTCAATTAATTCTGTTTTATATCCGTTGGATCTGGCTATTTGTTTTATTATTTTTAGTTCATCCTCATAATCTTCATCGTCAATGGGTATGTTGATTAGCCGATTTATAAAAGCATTATATGCTGCCATCTTTTGGGAGTACGGATGATGCGAATCGTTATGTATGGTTATATCAGTTGTGGTAGGTTTTCTATATATTTTGTATTTGAGTTTATTGTTGTCTTTCCTTATGTTCAAATCTAGAAAATTGATGGAATTTTCTGTTTCGACTTCGGCTATGAATTTTATGTTGTTATTTATGTTGTTTATGTAATTGTTAAGTATGTCAATTTGCCTGTATGTTCCATCAAATATAATAAAAGTGTCGTCTACATATCGAGAATATGTTATTATTTTATTATGTTGAGTAATAAGGTTCGATAAGATGTATTCGTTTTCGAAATAGTTAAGATATATGTCAGCTATTAGGCCGCTTAGAGGTGAACCCATTTCTAGGCCTTCGTTTTGTGTGTAGAATTTTTCATTGAAAGTGAAATAATTCTGTTTTAGTGTGATCAGTAGTAAATCTATTATTTCATCTATTTGTTGTTTGTTGATTTTAGCGGTTGTTTCCAAACGGATATAAAACAGAATTAATTGACAAACTACTTCAAAAAAGTCTAAGGAAAAGAACAATCAACAACAACAACAAATCAAACGAAGAAAACACCAATACAAAATACATTTCCATTACATTCACCAACCTCCTACCACAAATAATCCAAAACGAATTCAAAAAACTTAACATAAAAGTGTCATACAAAACAAACAACACATTAAAGAATATTCTACAGGCAAAAAAGAAAACAGACATAAAACAACAATCGGGCGTTTATAAAATAAAATGCAATGATTGCAACAAATATTATATTGGACAAACTGGAAGGACTTTCTACGATAGATTCCAAGAACATAGACCAAAACAGAACACAAAATCCAATTATGCTTTGCATTTATTAGAGTCTAATCATAATTACACAGATTTCGATACGAATTTGCAGCCTTTGCACCTATGCAAGAAAGGAAGGGCACTCGACGCAATAGAAGAGTTCGAGATTTACAAAGCACACAAGATAGAAAAGGACAAACTATTGAACGACAAATTAATTTTGAAGACAAACGCACTATTTGACACTGCACTTAAACAACAAAAAATCACCATTAGATAACAAAGAAGATTAAACAAAACAAAAACAACGATCAGAAAAACTAAAATTAGACAGATAAAAGAGACAACAATAGCGAAACCTATAAGCAAAACAAAAGACTAAATCAGTTGAAAGGCGAAACACCTGAAGATGAAATTTTAATTTCGAAACGCGTCGAATCTATAAAATAAAAGTTGTGATAAGTTTATTTGATAAAATAAAACCTAAGAAAATTACAAATATTTCTTTAATTTATATCTTTACTTTATATTTTTATCTTTTGGTTATTCAATATGAAGTGATTACAGACTGTTTCCTTAGTAGTGTTCAATGAGCTGTTCTAGAACATCGTTTTCTGCAATTCTTTTGAGCAAGATCAAGATTGTCGAAAACAGATATAAACTTTTTTTTTTAGCTCAATTTAATTTTAATAAGTAATACCTAACATTTTGCTGAAAATAGCAAGGAAGTTGCCAAATTTTTCTAACAAACTCACATTACGTTAGTCTCACATTGGACCTAATATTGGTCTTAGTATGTCAGTTGTTTTCCTGAGAGCCATTTAAACCTAAACATAACACATTTTGTTCCAATAGCCGTGTTTTTTTTTTAAGGAATTAGAGAGTAGTCATTGCTATAGTCCATTGAAAGTGCAGTATTCATTCATTGTGTTACAACAAACTTTTTATCAATGTTAGAACTACACTGTTTTTAACTATATACTTTTATAAAAAGTGTTTAAGCAATATGTACGCATGTAAAACGCGTCAATACTTAATCTTGAGTAATGAGTTACGTCGAGCTTTTATTCACTCAACAAGTTTTCAGTATTTCAACTTCTGAAACAATACCAAAATCAAATCTAAAGGGTTTTTCAACTAGGACGCTACAAAAGTAGAGCGAAAGGGATAGCAAGTAAGGTTTTTCATTTCATGATTGAAAGATATACGAGCCAACAACGAGTCAAAATTATTAAAATTTACTACTGAAACTCGGGAGTCAGTGGCCTCAACGCCCAAGCGCTACGTCCAATTTATGGTGTTGATATTTGTCCTAGCAGATCAACAATTGAGTGTCTAGTGGAAAAATTTGAATCCACAAAATGTTCCCGTGCCAGAGAGACAAAGAAGTGCCCGTAGTGTCGAGAATATTGCTGCCGCTAGGGTTTCAGTTGCAGGAACCCAAATGTGTCTCTCACACGTCATTCTCTAGTGTTGGGCATCTCTGTGACGTCGTTGTGGCGAATTTTGCGAAAAGATCTTGGCCTACATTCTAACAAGACTAAATTGACGCAAGAACTGAAGCCGCTTGACCACCAGAAGCGTCGTATGTTTGAATTGGGCTGAGCAACAACTTGAAAATGATTCGGATTTTCATCGAAAAATCATCTTCAGCTATGACTATGAGCCTCATTTGTGGGTTACTTCGTCAATTAACAAAATATGCGGTATTGGTCAGGCAGCAACTCACACGCACTCCATGAGTCATCATTGCATGCGGCGTTATTAGGCCGTACTTCTTCCGTGATGGTCAAGACCGGCACGTTACTGTGAATAAGGATAGCTACCGTTCAATGATTACCGAATATTTTTGGCCCAAATTAGATGATATGGACTTGGAGGACATGTGGTTCCAACAGGAAAGCGCGGCGTCACAAGCCGCACAGCGAATGTCACAAGCAATTTATTGGAAGCCCAGTTTGGAGAACGTGTTGTCGCTTCGATCGTGCGATTTGACGCCGTCAAACTATTTCCTGTGGGGCTACGTCAATTCTATGGTTTATGCCAACAAGCCAGCGACGATTGATGAACTTCGTACGAATATCGAACGTAAAATTGCAGCAGTATCCGCCGATTTATGCTTGAAAACTGCCGAAAATTGGGTTCAGCGTCTTGACTTCTGCAAGCGTGCACGTGGTAGCCATACAAAAGAAATCGAGTTCCATACATAATGACATCAAACGTACTGTCACAGGAATAAAGAGTTTCATTGATATCCGAAAATGTTTTTGTTTTATTAAAAAAAAAAACTTTTGTAGCGCTCTTATTAAAAACCCCGATATATGTGTATAAATAACTTTTTCCTATCTTCCTACCAATGTAAATGAGGGTGTTCATAAAAAGTTAGATTTTCAGATAAAGTAACTTTATATGTCTAAACACAAATATTGAAAAAAGAAGCGTTCGGATATTTTACTACTATTTTTACCCAATTACAAGAAACTATTAATTTCTTATCAGATCTCTCCGCAGAATTGTACGTACGGGTATAGTATCACTTGACGATTTAGATTTTGCTGTCCACGACTACGAAAGTTATTTTAACGTCGTTTAAATAAATAAAATTGCATATCTTCGGTTATTTGAAAAAATATTGTGGTATTTAAACTCCTGAAGGTCTTCACCTCGGGGTTTAATCAAATACAAGTTTTTTGAAGATCAAATAACACGTTCTTTAGAAACCATTTTAATACTTTTCAATAATCTATTTCCATCTTTACGGTACCAATGTAAAGCCAACAAAATCTGAGATCATTTTTTTAATTATATTATTTTCAACATATGTAAAACAAGTGCGATGTTGAACGCGTATGATAATTTGCCCTCTGGGCAACCAATTGTATGATAAATCATTCAGCACTGTCCACGGGCTTTGTTTCCACTTTGGGGAGACAATAAGACGCTCCAAAGAAAAGAATTAAGACCCATGGCTTTTATTGCCATTTGAAGCAGCATTTATAAGAGTCGGATGCACATGGTACCACAAAATGAGTTCCTGGAAAGGATTAAGAACATACTTGATGCGTTTAATGCATATATTCATAATTCTTTTTATTTGAAGGAAAAAATATGTTTTTGGTACCTAAAAAAAATCTTAAACTTAAGCGTTTATTTAAACTTTCCATTAATATAAATCCGCAAAATTGTTCCGCTTCGCTGTTAACTTTATTATTCTATCCGTAAGTAAAGAGCAAAGCAAACAAAATTTAAAAAATTCGGGTGAACTGACCGCGCTACATAGCATATACAACATACATACATTGACGATGTGATTTTCGACCGGATTTAGAAAATGAAAACCGATATTTAATCCTTACGGATTTAAAAAGTGTGTTTTTAGTCGTACGTCCGAACGGACTTACAACTGATTTTAATCATAAAAACTTTTTAAAAATTAATTTTATGTTGATTAGAACCATTTACTATTCAAATTCAAGTACTTGTTAATGTTAGCATAGTTTATTATTTTCTCTCGGAGATGTTTCGAACTACAAACTTCCTCGGAAGAGGCAGACATGCGAACAATTGGTACTAAAAGGTTTTTATGTCAGTAAATTCGTTTGGGGACTTGCGAAAAGTGACACGCATTTGCTAATTGAGCCTCGCGCACATTTTTTTAATTAATAGGGTGAAGGTGAAAATTACCTTTACAGGCACGTCGACCTGAAAGATCTTTTGTGCTGTAGCCTCGCGCACATACGTAATAAACAGACATTTTAACTAACTACGTTTTATGAAACTTAGACTGGCTCTATAGATTTTAAGATAATAGTGATGAAGGATAGTGATGGTATTCTTATTATCAGACATTTAAAGATCACTCAGAAAATATGAAAGTGAAATAGCTGCTTTTCAAACTAGAATCCGCTACTGCATTTCACAAACACACAAAAAAAAAGAAGCAGCTACTGCACTTTTTGTTAAAATTATCTAAAGACAAGTTTATGAGCAAAAAGAAAGCTTCTCCTTGATAAAATGTTTAGGTTTTAGTATTCGCTCTTAATATATTTGGTGGTACAGGGTTGTCAACTAATAAATTATGAAAAAAACCAAATTCAGTATTCTAAAGGTTTTAAGCGAAAATCTAAAATCGCCATTTTTTGCCGTTGGCAGTACATATAAACCCTAAAATTTTTATCAAAATCGTTAGAGCCGTTTTTTAAAAAACCGGGTTTTTAATTTTCCTTTTTTTTTTAAAATGTTTTTCTAAAAACTCAAGTGCAGAAGTCTTAAGATCTTGCTGAAAGATGTATTGACTAAAAATTGAAATAAATCAAAGATAGCGTGCTAAAAATATTCGAAAAAACTAAATTTTTCTTAAACAAACTTCGTCAAAATCGTGCTAGCCATTAGCGAGAAAATCGGTTTTGAAAAAAACAGTACTATGCGGGGACTTTTTCCAAAAAAAAATTTACATCATAAGAAAGGCTTTTAAGAAATAATTCCTAACGTAAAATTTTATCAAAATCGTTAGAGCCGTTTTCGAGAAAAATAGGTTTTAGGTTGTATGGCAGATACCGTTATTTCAAGGCTTACAGACCCAGTCCTAAAAACCGCTCTGAAGGCTACCCCAGAGAGCATAACTGCAAAGAAAATCGGAGAAGCGGTTAAGGCTGTAGATTCATATACGGACATGACATACAGACATACAGACATTCAGAGGACCCACTTTTTTCGTATTGTCTATCATTGTAAGTCATATTTGATTGTTATCTCAAATATTTTTTCTGTACGATTGCAAAACTTGCCTAGTACCTATAATCGCAAGTAAAAATGAAAACTTTATAATCTACTCACAAGAATAGCGATCTGCATTATCGCAGAAGTAGTAAGGTTAAAATCATAGATATGGGAGTTGGCTTTTATAGAAGTGACTTTCTTACTCGGCGGCCACACGATCAAGATATGGTAAGCAATTGACCTACATATATAATCTATTGAATTCCTGTTTGTGACTTAGACTACAATTTGTCAGACCAGTAGCTTTCGAAAAATTTATTTAAGATGAGACAATGGCCTTGCCAACCCAAAAGCCTAGGTTCCCATTAGAACACCATAATTAAATCTTAATAAGTGCTGCTAGTGACAAGAAGGGAAACCGTTTTGTACTAATGCGTGTATTATGTGTTCTATGTAGTATTTGTGTAGTTAGTCTTGTGGTGTATCCAAATGCCGGTTCCGAACGGCTAATCAAGAAAGCAATCGAGAAGGCAATGAATTTACTAGCGGAGGACCTGCCAATTCCTCGCGAAAGGCGATACCAGTGAAAAAACATTTTTGCTCCTGTTGAGATTCGAAACACGAACCTCTGGGTCAACAAACAGACATGCTAACCAAACCTACTCCGCACATAAATCATAAATCTACTTGCCGGGCGGCAAAGACTATATTTCATATCCTCATACTTTTATTGGAACGGGAACTTGGGAACTAATTTATCTATATACTTTGAAAATGTTTCCACCGACATGAATGGTGCCGTGTTTCGATGGCATACACTAGTTTACCGTAAGACCCGAGCTAGACCGGGTGGGTCAGCTAGTTAAATACATAACACGATATAGTGAAATAGTAATAATATAAAACTAACCTTTCTCTACTATCCTCTAATTTTAATTTTTATAAAGATTTTTGCGATGTATGAAATTTAAGTAAATCGTTGATTGATTGGAGCTTTTTATAAAAAAACGACTGGTTAGCAATATCTCTGCTCTGGTCAGAGATCCCTTGACTGAAAATGGCGGAAATTCGCTCAAAGTTGACAAGCAGTACTTTCTATAGTAAGTATATCGCTTTCTTTGACGTTTGTATTTCTACCTACATACGCTCATCTTTTTCCACTCTTCCTGCAAAATACTCCAGAGAGTCGTGCTGGTTGGTTTTTTTGCAGCAAACCTTTTTTTTTTGAGAATGTGTCCAAATTCTCTATGGAGTTTAATTCAGGTGACTGCGCTGGCCACCCCAAAACAATCACTCTACGCTCTTCAAAGAAAGATTTCACAACTCTTTACATGTGTTCGGGGTCATTGTCGTGCTGAAAGATCCATCCTTAGGGTAATTGGTTCTGGTAGGCGCCGAGAAGATTTGTGTCCAGCATATCCCGGTTGTCAACACCTGTTTTGTTTATTTGACACAGCGGACCAACACACCATGGCGAAACACACCCAAACCATTATAGAATCGTCGCCATGCTATAAGGTCTTTTTGGTGTATTTTGGGTTCAGCTCAGCATTTCTGGGACGTCTAACATACGGTTTGCCATCATTTCCATAAATGTTGACCTTCACCTCACACAACATTTGTTGATGCAAATGTAAGACAACAAAATGTTTTAAATCTTCTAGAAATGCAATGACTTAATTGTATGGCCCCAAGTGTACATATAATCAGCCTACTGAACCAAACTGTGCACCTGGTCCCAATGAATACAAAAGTTGCCACCGCATTCTACCTAAAGTTTCTGAAAATTCTGAAAAATCAAACTGTTCAACTGGATCCATTTTTGTAGGAAGAACTGTTATTATCCAAAAGGCATAAATCAAGATACAAAAATCTCAAAAAATTGCCTACTCCGACAGAAACTTTTTATCTGTACATAATCTTTTTAAGCGCCATGGAAAAAGCGCAAACATTCCTCTTTTTTTCCAAGTAGAATGACATTCAAGTGATTATTATAAAATGTTCATTCATATTCAACTGTCTTTTGATTTAGGGAAGAATTTCTTTGCCGTCGGGAAGAAGCAATCAATAAATATTTTTTAAATAGGTTCGGATAAATATTAAAAAGTTACACCAAGGATACAATTGCGAAAAGATTTATTTGCTTTTTTTACAGCACTATTTTAAATTTATTCCGTTGAGTATACCCCCCCATTGACTGTGAGTTTATTACCACTGTTTCTTACCAGGCTACTAAATCAAAAACTTTTTGTGTTTAAATCAATTTGTATATCCACTTGGTCAAATAACGTCAAAGTTTAAGTTGTTATTTATCAATTTTTTTCATTCATTTCAGAACGTCGACATCCCCGGTCTAGGATTCGGTCAAGCTGAATATTATCCATATGTGTTCTATAAGCTGAACATTGACATGGTGGAAACAGCAAAAATCTAAAAGGAACCAGCACACCCTCCCACCATAAGAGCGATATTCAAATTGTGTGCGCTCCCAAATTTAATTGTTATCGTAGTGGTATTTTTTAATTTCAATAACAACAAACCGAAGCAGAAAAAACAAACAACAGAAGAATTTGAAACAAAAAAGTGAAAAAAAAATTGTATGTGTGCATTGCATAGCCCTCATTACAAACAATATAAAGATACTAACATTCAATTTCTTATTCCAAATGCAAAATTAAACAACCAACCCTTACTAACAACCAAAATCATTTGCAATTCCACCACCAACAGTCAAATATCCATATTTTTCCCTTAAATATGTTTCTTTTTTAAATTAAAATTCTTATTTGTTAAATATTTTCGTCAACCTGTCGATCGGGTAAGCGAAACAGAGGAGAAGATTTATCCTAACAACCCAACGCTTTGTTAATGATATTTCTTAAAAGTTGTTATACAGTATTTTATCGTTTTACAAATGTGTTTTTTTTTTCTTTGTGTCTTTTTTCGAGAATATACATAATTTACAATAAATTAATTTTATTAACTTAAAAAACCAAAATTAAGTTAATGCATGCAACAACAATTCAGCAATTTCCCTGGTCCGAGTGGCCAGTGTAAATAAATAACGGTTAGTTAATTCTAGCTTATTTACGCAAAACTAAGTTTCCTTTAAAAAAAAACATAAATAATTAAACATTTAAACAGTTCAGTGAGTAAAATTTAAAACAAAATGTTCATAGCGTTTCTATTGATGTTGTTCGCTGTTACAATGAATTAAAAGATATATATATATATATTTATGTACATGTATATTAGAAGGATCTGAGACAAACTTTCAAAATTAAAAAAAAAAACAAGAAATGATATAAAAATCTAACTCAGACAGTTTCTTGATGGCAAAAGTATTTTCTCTGTTTTTCGTAACTATAACTTTGTGTTTTGTTTTATTTCCCATGTTTTTGTTTTGTTTATTATTTTGCCCAAAAGCACAAAAAAATGTTGTCTAGGAAAAATGCTGATTTAAATTTACTCTACTAGCCAATTGTATTTTTTTGTTTTACTTTTAGTTTCAATGTTTAGAATTAAATGCAATAATTCAGAGAAGATATTTTATTTTAAAGAAAAAGAGCAAAGAACAATAAGATATATTTGAGTGCTTATTATGTAAAAGTGAGAACAGAATCGAAACAATAATAATTATTACAAAATTCTACGCGAGAATACAAAAAACAAAATATTGAAAGGATAATTGAATATATACTATGTAAAAATCCATCCTTGTAAATAATTATATGAAAAAAGACATTCCACATTTTGTTGTTTTTTATATCTGGACAGTTTATTTTGAAAAGCGAAAGATAAGTAGATAAGCATATCCTGATCCTGTTGGGGTTGCCGGAAGAATATCAAGGGTAGATTCTTTTTTAAATTTCAAAGACTAAACTGAATTAAACGAAATTAACAAATAATCATCTTAATCATTTTCAGAACAACCAGAAACATAAAGGAACTAATATTATTCTCATCGTTCTGAGCCATGGGAATACATTCTACAAATTTTGTTTATAGATTTAACCTGCAGATCACATGCTTGCACTTGGCACTATCTCTCTTTATCTATCGACAAGATTATAGCCAGCACTCAAAGATGCAGACAGACTTGACGAAGTCGCCTTACTCTCTTTGCGGATTGACAACAGGAGAAGAAAACTTGACTTTGCCAAACATATTGATGTGGCAAGTCACTGCGATATCTCCCAAAAAATTGATGGGTTGGCGTCAGTCACCGCTAGTTAAGGACTATATACAGTGGTGGCCAAAATAATAAGAGTGAAACCAATTTTTTCCATTACCTCTTCCATCAGCTCTTCATTGGGCCTCTTTCTAAAATTAGTTCTGCCATCACAACCAAATAAATTTTTCTTGGTTTCATCACTAAAAAAAACATTTTGCCAATTTCTGTAAGCCGATTGTGAAGGATTTACTTTTGCAAATCGTATACGCTGCTTTATATTCTTAGAACTAAGTAACGGAACCTTCATCGCAATTCGACCAAGTAAATTTTTATCCTGCAAACGTTTGCGGATCGTGCATGAGCTGATATCCAATGATAGATTTGCTTTTTTACCGCTAGATTTTGCAAAAGGATTTTTAAGCACCTCTCTTACAATCCTTTTGTCCAGCAAAGTTGTTGTTTTTTTGGGCGTACTCTTTTTTCGGTGAAATTTGTTGGTTGACCTCGCTGCTTTAGCACTATAGCAACAACACATTGAGATCGGTGAAGAACGTCTTGAATAAAACTGAATGTTTTGCCTCGATCTCCTAGTTGGAGGATCAAACGGAGCAATGCTTTGCGCGTCCTATTATTTAAAAAATTAATGAGTTTTAAACACTTAAACACAAGCCTAACGGTAAATTTAATAATTAAATTGCGATCGGAAGTGAAAAAGACCAGAAATAATGCAATTCTACACAGCACTCTTATATTTTTGACCATTGCAAATCTGACATTTCTAACTAAAACTAACGGTACATTGCAAGTAACCATCATTAATGTTTGGTAGCACTAAAAATGTTTAACAGTCAGGTCAAAGAAATTTCGTATATATATATTTTGCTCCAATTAAAAAGGTTCAAGGCATAGATTCTATTGTGAAGAAAACATAATAGTTCACTCTTATTATTTTGGCCACCACTGTATATTCACATGAGCACTACCACCGAACGACAAAAAATTAAGAAAAGTGAATTAATTTTACGAACGAAAGAAAATGGGAAATGATGAACGCATCAAAGAAACCAATCAAAATATTACAGCTTCAAATCCTACTCCAATATGGGCGCCATATACAATGGCTGATTACATTGAAACGACGATAGTCGTCAGTCACAGTAAAAATACTTTTATCGTGCTTATTTTGACATTCCATTCGATTGAAAGTTAGTCGAATTCGAAAGAAGTGCATTTTGAAACTGGAATGATTCGAATGTTAAACATGTAAAATTTTTGTGATGTTTTGGCGTACCATTTTCTTGGTTTCATGTGATAAGAAAAAAGTTATCAGTACTTTAAGTTGAAAAATGCGTTTAAAAAAATGTTAAAGTGCGTCTGGTAAGCAGTAGACTGAAACCAAATCGTCTAAGACACACTTTTTTGAAATCAGGGTAGATTTTCTTATTTTTTGGAGTGCCACTTTCTTGGTTAAATGTATTAGGAAAAAAGTTATTAGTGCTTTGAGCTGAAAAGTGCACTTGAAAAGTGTTAAAATGCGTCTGGCAAGCAGTAGGCTGAAACCAAATCGTCTGGGACCGAAATTTTGGAATCAGGGGAGTTTTTCTGATTTTTTGATGTATCATTTATGTGGTTATCACTTCGACCTCAAAATCTGAAAAATTACCATTTTCGAACGCCCACCCCCGCCCCCGGCTGAAAAAGAAATCTGCCAGACGGTTGAATCTGATATAATTGGGCGTGTATCTACACATATATGTGTATTATCTTTGATTATCACTCCACTCTAAAAATTTGCTTCCACCTCTTAGACTATAAAATGAAGCTTCAATAATCGCAAAAATAGTTTTATAATACATACTTACTTTTTCTCTTCTTTTTCCTCTTTTCGGCGTATCGTGATCTCGAACGGATCACTCTCCCGGTTTTGGATTGCTCCATGCCTTGGGCCAACTAAATGGAAATGTTGTTGCATTTGTCTATCTCTATACCAAGAGTTTTTGGTCCACCTTTCTTTTTTGTTTCTTCGAGAGAAAATACCTCCTACTGACCAACAAAAAAAAATATAACAATTGCTGACTTTCTTTAATGGTGTGATGAAGTTGGGTGCAACTTAAAAAAAAGAATCGTACATCCTTTCTCGGGTGTTTAACTATACCCAAGAAAAAATTGTTAGGACAAAGCAAAAAAGACTTCAACAATAAAGAGGCGACAACGGATCGAATTTTGTTTGAATGCACACAGGCCGGTTTATTTCAAGAGACTTATAAATGTAACAGTTTTGCTTTATATAGTATTTAGTTATTATATACATACATAGTTGTAAGCTTATATAAAGGAATAAATACTAACACCTTCTCTCAAAACTGATTTTTCTTTAAATTCATAAATTCATTAACTTATTATAATTATTTGTAATAATAAGCTTGTATTATAAAACAAAATATTTCATTAATTAATACTGAAGTTACAACAATTTTCTTTTAGGACTTTAAACCTAACATATTACTAAATTGACTGTGTTTAATTTTCTTTAAGTTTTTTGTAAAAAAATCTGCGGTCATCTCATCGGTAGGAATATACTTTAGTACAAGTAAATAGTTCTCTGCAACATCGCGCACATAGTGTGCTTTGATATCGATGTGTTTCGTACGGTTGTTGAAAATAGGATTTTTGCCAGCTTCTGTAAGCTAAGGTTGTCACTAAAGAGCTCGGTTGGTCCATTCACAAGTTCGTTAAAACCCATTTCTTCCAAGAATCGTCGAAGATAAACAATTTCTTTTGATGCTGTAGAAAGTGCAACATACTCTGCCTCAGTGCTACTAAGCGCAATGGTTGACTGCTTTTTGCTGTCCCAAGATATGGCTGCACCAGCTAGGAAGAATGCAAATCCCGTATATGATTTTCGGTCAATGCAGTTTCCCCCCCAGTCAGCATCCACATACCCTCTTAGCTTCATACCAGTCTGAAAATAATTAAGTTTCATTTTAAGAGTAGTTTTAAGGTACCTTAACAAATGCTTTGCATCATTTAAATGCTCAACATGAGGATTTGTGTTAAACTGAGCAAGTTTGAACACAGAATGAATAATATCAGGTCTCGTACAGACGCCCAAGTAAGTCAAAGAACCGATCAAAGACTGGTACTTCTTCAGGTCTACCTTCTCACAATGCGAACAGTCTTCACACTTCTTAAAATGGGATCCTGGTTCCAGTGGCGTTGCACAGCTTCTGCATTCCATCATTCCAAAGTCAGCCAAAAGATTTAAAATCAACTGGCGTTGTGAAATCTGGATTCCATTACGTCCTTTTGTGATTTCAATGCCTACAAAATGATCGATTGGACCTTTATCAATCACTTCAAACTTGTCACTTATTTGTTGTTTGATTTTTTTCAATCTTTCAAGATGTGAACACGCAACGAGTATATCGTCAACGTACACAGCTACTATATTGATTTCGCCAGACCTCTTCAGTACATAAACACATGCGTCTCCGTTGCACTTATTAAAGCCAATCTGTCTGAGAGCAGAATCGAGTTCCTTGTTCCAATTACGACCAGATTGATTTAAACCGTAAATCGCCTTCTTCAATCGGCAGACTTGGCTTTTGCAGTTGTCATCGATAAAGCACTCAGGTTGAAACATGAACACCTCTTCCTGTAGCGTTCCATTTAAATACGCCGATACTACGTCCATTTGATGGACAAAGAGTTGATATTCAGCAGCTAAAGCAAGGATGAGTCGTATTGAGGAATATCTCACAACAGGTGAAAATATTTCATTATAATCAACCCTATATCGTTGACTGCAACCTTTTGCTACGAGGCGAGCTTTATACTTTATTGGGGCACCCTGCTTGTCGCGTTTTATATTGAAAACCCATTTCGATTTTATAATTCGCCGATTGTCAGGGGCGTCTACTAGTTCCCAAGTGTCATTTTTTCTCAATCCCTCGTACTCTGAAGCCATGGCAGCTCTCCACTTTTCCGCATCTGTACTATGCATTGCTTCTTTCACCGTCAGTGGATTAGATATTCTGTCATTAAGGAAATTAACTACATGTGAACTTACCGCATGCTCAGAACGCAGTTTTTTACGATACACTTTTGCCTTTTCCATATTTATCATTTTGGCTTTAGCAATATCGATCAGGATTTCTAATAATGACTCCTCCACCAGCAGCACTGCCTGCATTAACAGCATTCCCAGCTTCAATAGCACTAACAGAGCCAACAACATCTACAGCACCAACAGCTTCAACAGCATCAACAGCACCAACAGCTTCAACAGCATCAACAGCATCAATAGCTTCAACAGCATCAACAGCATCAATCGCAACTCTAGTGTCTGCCACCTCTTCACCACCTACAGCTCTTTTTTCGGCATGAAAACTAGAATCTGCATCATCGAAAACCTCGTCAGAGGATGAATTCATTTCAGGATCAGCTTCTTCCTTGAATAAATGTTTATTTAAGGGCACATTTTGACAAACGTCATCTATATCATCTAAGAATACTGTTCTATTGTTTTCTAATTTTAAAAATCTTACGTCACGACCAATTATGACTGTCTTCCGCTTAGGGTCGTATAGCCTGTATCCTTTTACCTCATTTGCGTACCCCACCATGAAGCATTCAACACCTTTTGCTGCAAATTTTGACTTACGTGGTGATTTATCAAGCAAAATACCTCTTCTTCCAAATACCTCGAAGTGAGACACGTTTGGCTTTTTGCAGCTCCAAGCTTCATGTGGGGTGATACCTAAGAGCATCTTGGTCGGCGAACGGTTACGCAAATATGCGGCGGTATTTATGGCTTCGGCCCACAAGAATTCTGGCAACTTAGAATTCAGTAACATACATCGGCTCATTTCAACCAAGGTGCGATTAAGGCACTCAGCGATACCGTTTTGTTGCGGTGTGTATGCTACCGTAAGCCGCCTACGAATGCCCTCCCTTTTTAGAAAATTAAAGTCGCAATTAACGTATTCACCGCCATTATCCGAGTGAAGAATTTTAATTTTTTTGCCTGTTTCAAGCTCAACACTAGCTTTAAATGACTTAAAAGTTTCAAAAACATCACTTTTATTTTTGATAAAATAAATGAAAATTTTTCGGCTGAAATCATCAACGAAAGACACGATATATTTTGCACCGCTAAGGGATGAAGTGGGCATCGGACCACACACATCGCTATGGGCAATCTCTAGAATTGATTCACTTGATTTTTCTGAGTATTTTGGGAAAGGCAACGCACTTATCTTGCCTTTAAGGCATGTATCGCACTCAAATTTTGGCAAATTTTTAAAGTTTAAACCGCGCACCATTTCGTTTTTAGCCAATAATTCTAAACTTTTGGAATTCAAAAAACTTCCCGATAATATTGTACTGATTGACGAGAAGAGTTTTAAATGGGCTTCACTCCTTTCTGGTCAGTTTGAGAGATCATTTAAGGCGTAAAAGGACGTTACTTCAAAACTTCACGAAGCTGTTGTTAGTTCAATGTAACCAAAATTAAATGACAAACTGCGCTAAAAATAATTTTTATTCATTTTCATATTTTATTCATCATGACTTATTTTAGGGAAATTCACAAGAAGTGTCTGTGACCTACTTCAGCTAGTCAACCCTACAAAAACAAAGCTTGTTCTGTTCAACGAGAAACCACAACATTCCAAATACACTTCCAATAACCATTAGCATATCTCGGAATTTTTCTCGATCGTAAACTCAACTGGAAAGAAAATTTAAAATAAAGAAAACGAAAGGGCCAAATTGCATTCTACATCTGTTGTAGAATTTTTGAAAAAAGGGAACCTGGTCCTAAAAAACTATTCACTGGATGTACTAAGATCGATCCTCACATATACTCCTGCTTGTTATGGTGCCCATCAGTTGTCAAACATTCCCAAAATCCAAGGACATGCATCGATTTACTCAAACAGTGCCACGAGAAAGACACCAACTGCAGCTCTGGAAATTTTCCTGTTGCTAGCTCTTTTAGACCTTTTCACTAAAAAGATGACGATTAAAAGCAATAATTGGGATATAGTGGAGGACCGTAAGCTTTTTACCTAGGAATCCAGGGCCAGTCCATGGATTTTCATGAAATTTTCGGAAATGTGTTTTGGATGGCGTATAGAAAAAAGTTAAAAAATAAAATTTCACCGCTCTCAATTTTTTAATTATTTTTAAAATTAATTATTAACTTTTAGAATTTTATTTTATTTATTTAAGGTATGTTAGGTAAGGTTTTCCAAAGTGTAAGGATGGATAGGTTTGGTTAAGACAAAAAAAATTTGTATGGGAGGGGGGGCCTATATCCCTCCGTGTAGGTGCGAGGGGCAATTTTATATGAAATTTACTTCATTTTTTAAAAAACTATTAAAAATCAACCAAGCCACTTACTTTCTCATACTTTACTGTTTTTGAAAGCTATTGATTTGTTCTTTAATAAAAATTTTAATTTGAGTTCACTTAATGAAAAGTTTTGGAGAAATCAATCCTCAAAGTCAAAATATTCAAAAAAGAAAATATTTTTTTCTTAATTAATTTTTTTTTTCATAATTTTGCCCCACAAAGGGCCATTTTTTCTTTTCATGTTCAATGCTTTTATTAATATTTACTCAGAGCAAAAAACCGAACAAAAAATTTTTTTGGTTTAAGAGAAATTAAAAAAAAACGAAAGATACTTTTTTCCAGAAAACAAAATGTCGATAATTTCCCACTAATTGAACTTTTTTCCTTGAAGTGAAATATGAAATGCGTCTTAAATAGCATATAAAAAAAAGTTAAAAAAAAAAAATTTCGTATGATCTTAATTTTAATATAAATTATAAATAATTATTAAAATTTAAGAGTTATATTTTAATTATATTAGTTTTAAGTTAAATTTTAAAACTAAGACCTATAAATTGGTCTCAAAGGACACCACATATACTGATTTGTGCTCTAGATGCTATTTCTGGTCAAACGTGTTGATGGATCCGAATAAATATGGTTTTTTGCCAAATAAGTACTCGCGAATTTTTCTACGTGCGTTCAGTATGCAAACAAACATATATCAATAAGGGATGCATCAATTCTTATATAAAAGAAAGATTTACACATCAGCATACTCCCCACCTAAAAAAAAACTTCGAGCCGTTAATTTAACTGATTTAAGTCTCTTGAATGGTTGAAAATTCAAAATTTGGCAAAAAACTACATTTTTTCGGTTCCATCAACTCGTTTGAGAGGAAACAGCATTTAGAGCACAAATTAGTATATGTGCTGTCCTTTGAGATGAAATTTCAAGTTTGTAATAGGTTTAAGTTTTAAAATTTAGCTTAAAACTAATATAATTAAAATATAACTCTTAAATTTTAATAATTATTTATAATTTATATTAAAATTAAGATCATACGAAATTTTTTTTTTTAACTTTTTTTTATATGCTATTTAAGACGCATTTCATATTTCACTTCAAGGAAAAAAGTTCAATTAGTGGGAAATTATCGACATTTTGTTTTCTGGAAAAAAGTATCTTTCGTTTTTTTTAATTTCTCTTAAACCAAGAAAAATTTTTTGTTCGGTTTTTTGCTCTGAGTAAATATTAATAAAAGCATTGAACATGAAAAGAAAAAATGGCCCTTTGTGGGGCAAAATTATGAAAAAAAAAATTAATTAAGAAAAAAATATTTTCTTTTTTGAATATTTTGACTTTGAGGATTGATTTCTCCAAAACTTTTCATTAAGTGAACTCAAATTAAAATTTTTATTAAAGAACAAATCAATAGCTTTCAAAAACAGTAAAGTATGAGAAAGTAAGTGGCTTGGTTGATTTTTAATAGTTTTTTAAAAAATGAAGTAAATTTCATATAAAATTGCCCCTCGCACCTACACGGAGGGATATAGACCCCCCCTCCCATACAAATTTTTTTTGTCTTAACCAAACCTATCCATCCTTACACTTTGGAAAACCTTACCTAACATACCTTAAATAAATAAAATAAAATTCTAAAAGTTAATAATTAATTTTAAAAATAATTAAAAAATTGAGAGCGGTGAAATTTTATTTTTTAACTTTTTTCTATACGCCATCCAAAACACATTTCCGAAAATTTCATGAAAATCCATGGACTGGCCTTGGATTCCTAGGTTTTGCCTTTTTTATGTCTAACGGACTTCCACTAATAAGGAAACTGAACTATGATTAGTTATGCTAATATAAATATTCAAAAATACAACACTCCTCTGCATATTGATTTCAGTGGCCCTTACAAATATCTCGAGAATTGGATAATGAGGAAAATAGGACTATAAAAGTAACTCACGTCTCCTTCTTCACCGACGGTTCCAAATCGGACAAGGGGTAGGGTAAGTAGTGGCGGCGCTAGACCACAATGAGGCTTTCTCACAACTGTCATACAAACTTAAGATAATCGGCCCCATCGAGGTAACCGTCGGAGCGGAGTTTTCTCCGGAACGCATCCTTTTTCGGAGTTTCAATTTTGTTTCGGAGTAGCTGTCATCGTAAAAAAATTTTCACAAATGCGGCAACGCATTGCATTACCAAAACTAAGACTTTCCACAGCAAAAACTTATCGGAGGACGTCGGGTCGGCCGATCGGAGAACTACCACGAAGCATGATGTCTCCGCATCGTAGGAAACCGGAGAGAATTCCGCTCCGACGACGCGACGGTTACCTCGATAGGGCCGAATATTTGGTAAACTCCGCACACTATTCGCCGCCTCTGAGGGTAAGATATCTTCAAATAAAACATATAAAGTGGCACAACAGATCGAAAAACCCCGGTGCTTAGCGCATTAGTTAAAACCATACATAGTAAGAATAAAGGAGACCCACAACTCTCTGCCGGTTTCGAAAGGCTATTCGAGAAAGCTTTTCATTGCAGTGAATTTAGTATCGAAGGACTTGTACAATGCCTCGCGAAAGATGATGTCATGCCAATATATGCCAATGAAAAAAACTGACCATTTTTAGAAAATCTACGAGTTTCCAGAAACCTATGGTTAGACATTGCTTAGAAAAAAACATTATTTATACTGCAGCTTAACAGTATTCGGCTCCCTCTCTTGATTCACATTTTTACGAGTCGCAACACATTGTGTACTCACATGATTAGAATGGACATTACGAAATTTGACTTATATGTAGAAGATGCCAAGACGAAGAAGCAGAGTAAGGATGGTTTCACTTTCACTTTCAAACTAAGAAAAAAGCCCCTCGGCAAAATACTTCTTCGACGAACTGGACGACATCTCTAATTTCCCACTGAACACCCTCCCGAAGCTCATTGAAGGTTCCAAATGTTTTAGTGAGGTTCCTTAAACGAAATCACCCATAGTCATCAAAAATCACCTCCAATCCACCCCTCTTCTTCCGTTATCACAGGGAACACAATGGATCCGAGTGAGGTTTTTTTTATTCAGAGAAATTGATGGTCCGTCCATAACCAGTTGACTACAATGTTGCTTGCCTAGTTACCTTTATTAATTAAGACAATTTTTGAACCCAATTCAATGAATGCAAATAAAATCCTTATATATATAAAATTTCCCTGTCACAATGTTAGTTACCGTACTCCTCCGAAACGGCTTTACCGATATTTAACAAATTTTATATGCGTATTCAGTAGGTCTGAGAATCGGCTACTAATTACTTTCCATACCCCTTAGTGATAAGGGCCATAGACCATTAACCTTTATTCTTTAATTTACACTGTGACACGAGAATTACAGTCTCAGTGTATATGTCATATGAACTACATATATTCTAAAGTAAATTTATTATTAATTTATTTTATAACTGACATGGAAATTTTGTATATTGGATTCTTATTCATTTGATAGAACGGTGCAACCTACTTGCGACGAGCACTCGATAAGAATGCTTCCCAACCATTTATCAAGCACTCTTCGATTTAGTGATCCATTTACTCGAATCCATGGACATGGCTTTAGGATAAGAATCTCCTTGGAATTCTTCTGATTGCTTAACGGCGAAGTACTTTTTTCTTGACGATCTTCAAAGCGCTCGACAGGCTTTGATATTCGCTGGATTAGGAGTTAGTTTGCCCATAGATTCACGTTCCAAGCGCTTTATATGAATATGATGTGTATGAATAACCCATACGTTGTTGGTGTGATAAAAAAGTTCGGTGTAAGCTACATTTTTATTAGATTTGGGCAATTAAATTTTTGGGTTCACTTATAACAGCTCTAACTTCCACATAATTTCAATGGGTCGGGAAAAGGAAAGGCAACCGTAACGGGAACGGGAACTCTAAAACTTACATTATCGCCTAACTACATAGTCTATATTTCATAACCAAATTCCTACAGAAATGGGCAAACTAGAAATTGTCGGGCATTCTTAAACTTAGTCTTCTTAGTTTTCGTTTCTAGACAGTTTGGTGTGAACAACGCTTTAAATAAGTTAGACCCGAGCAACGCCGGGTGGGTCATCTAGTTTATATATAAAATTAACCTTTGAACTCAGTAGACAGTGTTATTATATACTTTTATTCAAAGTAAATGTAAACTAGGCCATAGCATTGTTTAAATTCACACCGATTAATATATTAGTCAACTGAGAAAATGGAAGTTAATAAAAAATCTGTTGCACAATAACAATTAACGATTCTCGTTATAGACATTGAGATGACTGCCAATGCCAATGTCAACACCTTCGATAAATAACTTATTACTTATGTCAAATGCAGTCTGGGGGGTAGGTAAGGTTAACACTTTTAGCTCATACCGCTAAAATGGCAAAAGCAAACAAAGTTTATTCACTTTTCCACTTAAAAATACAAAAATAAAACAAACATCACTTTGTTCCGAGCATAATCATACAGCTACATAGTAGATCCGAGTATTTTGCATCAATGTTCGCTTTGCACCAGAATGAATCGAAGTGTAATCACTTTTTGTTCTGGAGTCAGCCAAGGCTAACAGCATCGATTAAAAGCTTCTCCGAAGAGAAAAAAAAACAGAAAGTAAGTTTGATAATAATTATAGAACAACAATGATTAGGAACGTTTATCAGTAGAAAGAAACAACTGTCAGAACTCGCTTCGAATTTCTAGTACACCGCGCCGTATTGGATTACAAAGCAAAGTACAAATTAATAAAGTTCTACTATCGCATTAGAAAGTTGTGGTGAAACCTTTCGATAATTATAGGTCAAAAGACTAAAGATTCTGATTAAAACGATTCGCAGATTATTCGTTTGTGCTTTTAAAAAAAGTGCGCTTGAAGTTCTTTCAAACGATACGCGACGCGACGTTAGATTAAATCCGAATAGCGGCCTCCAGTTATACTTTTACTTTAAATTATTGTTTGTTTTCAATTTGATATGGCATGCGAGCCTGTGTTTCGGCTCGACTTGGAGCCAGAACTGCCTGCCGATATTAAGGATATCGCTGCAAAGCAAGGAGAAAATGAAGACACCAAATGTGACCTTGTGGATCAGCTTCGGAAACTAATATTTGGTACGTAGTGTGCAAAGATTGAAGACGTTATCAGTATCATAGTACTTACTATTAATTTATAGAAAGAGGAGAATGCACTCCACACCGAACAGATGATGAGTATCTTATTAAGTTTTTACGAGCGCGTTTTTGGAACATTGACTTGAGCTATAAACTAGTAAGTACCGATCATATGAAAAATCACTGAACGCCATCCACGATGCCATTAAAAAGTAGAAAGAAGCAGAAGCATTTAATTCAATTGACAAACAGATTTGGTTTTTTCCATTGCAAATTATTATTATTTGAATTCAAAGCAAATTATTGAGTTCATTCATTCATTCAAGTGAAGGTGTTTTAGATTTTTTAGAATTTCAAAGTTCATATTGCAAAAATGTATAGGTATGTAAATCGAATAAAACTTGATTTAATATTTGAAAGCGACTGCGACTGTTCAATTTTGTTGCTACTAATTTGTGTAACTCAGCGATAAAATGTACCAAAGTTCAAGTTAAAAAAAATTCGTTAGGCCCTGGGATCCTCACTCCACCTTATTTATTTTTATTCATTTATAACTTCACTCGGTAGTGCTTTCCTTGAATCGAAGCTGACTCGCCAAACTAATATAAGTGCGAGTGTTGACAATGGAACGAATGTCATAGCGGATGAATTCGATTTACCGCTGAATGAGCTTCTCTAAATTATTTGGTTTAAGGTTCTTTCAGGGTCTTTCATGATTAAAAAAAGAGTATGGAAATAAAGAGGGTGACGAATGAGCTCATAGCGAGCTAACGGCAGCTCTCAAGACTCTGCAGCAGGGTACTGATACCGGATTATCCGGCCCATATGTCCAGGAGAATTCCAAAAGGAGCTGACCGTCCAGATTGGCTCTTATGCGTGGGTTTAACTACATAACCACGTAAAAATAAATGACAGCAACAACCAACAGCCTCATATAGTCCTAATGATTTCACCGTTTACAACCCTAGCAAACGTGAAAAGGGCAAAGGACTCCTGACCGCACATGAAACGTAAGATCCCTTAACGGACTACGTGTATCCGGGGAATAAGCAGAGGGCGACCGTCGACAATTTCCCAAGATGTATTTGTGAATTTTTAACTGCTCTGCCAACTTCATAGCAGAGAGCCAGTCGACCGTTGCGGTTGTTCGCAGAAATTGAATAAATACATATAGAAGTGACACCGGAGGAAATCGCCACCAGGAGTTCATGCCGCTGGTATAGATCCATCGCAGTTACTTAGTTCTTTAAACCTTTTGCAAATTTAGTCACAATTTTTTTATTATTATTTCGTTTATTACCGACGAAGTTGTTATGATTAAACATGATTTTGAAGTGATGATGAGAACCGACTATATGTATTTGTATATGAGAAGTGTTTGGCAGAGCTGTAAAAGAATGCATACCTTTTTATACTGCAGTCAAATAAGGAAAATAACCTATCTTTTGAATACTTTGACTTTATGTTAGTAGTACTTAACTTTAATCAAAAATTCCGAGTTAATTTTGAAGTTTTTAGTAAACCAATCGTCTAGAGCAGTCAAAATACTCAAAGTCAAAACAATGCAACACTTTTAAACTGGTTGCAGTATTGGAATTCTTTTACAATCTTTACAATCATTAAGGACCCTATTATGAGTAGCGAATCGAAAGTCCGACTAGAAGCGAATGTTTTAGAGAAACTCATTTATTGGATTAGTATCATTAAACTTCGTCCATTTTCTTATCTGACATACCTTAAACTTCGGAAAAAAAGTTTTCTACAATGTTTTTGTTTCTACAACCTATAATACCGCTATAAAAAAAGCTCACAAAAACATTCGCTTCCAATCGAACGTTCGATTCGCTACTCATAATAGGAAGTCTTTTGATTGCATTGAAAGTAATGCAGTCATTTGGCTGCTTTGAAGTCTTTTGACTGCTTACATTTTTTCAATGCTTTGAGTCTTCTAACTGTATGAAGTATTTTAACTGCATGAAGTCTTTTTTTACTGCTTGGAGTCTTTTGACTGCTTGAAATCTTCTTTACTGCCCTTGGAGTCTTTTGACTGTTTGAAGTCTCTTTTACTGCTTGAAGTCTTCTGATTGCTTGAATTCTTAATTAATAATAATAAAATGCCAAAGTATAAACTTGGATTATTTTAAAATTTCAATATACCTTGTAAAGCAACTTGTAATAGGAAATGAATTGCATTCTTTTACAGCTCTGGTGATTGATTAGGAAGATTATTTCTTGCTTTCCATGAGGTTAAGCTGTACCATCGTATCCAAATTTTGAAACTATTTTATTACTTCATGAAGATATGGTTCCCTCTCACAATATTTAAAATTACAAAACATTCTTCAAATCAAAATTAATCCGAAAACATCCGAATTCAAACAAAATCCGTGATTTACTTTTTATTTTTCAAAGAAATAAAAAGTATGTGTCGAAATCAACTATCGAACAAAAAATCACCTGGGTACGATCTAATAACTGCTCAGGTTATGAAAGAAATGCCATCAAAAGCCTTCATAAAACTCCAATTCATAATAAATGCATGCCTAAAGACCCAATATGTCCCACATCATTGGAAAATTGCTGAAGTAATTGTTATACCAAAGCAAGGTAAGCCACCAACAGAAGTGACGTCTTACAGACCGATATCGCTTATACCAATAATGGCAAAAGTCTTTGAAAAATTGCTACTGAAAAGACTGAGCAAGGTCATAGAAGAAAGAAATCTAATCCCAAATCATCAGTTTGGATTTAGAAATAAACATTCCACGATAGACCAAGTTCATAGAATAACGGATACAGTTGAAAAAGCATTAGAAGAAAAACAAGTATGTTCGGCTATATTTTTAGATGTTGCTCAAGCATTCGACAAGGTATGGCATGAGGGGCTAGAGTACAAACTGCGAAGCGATTTACCAAGGCAGTACTATACGAAATACTAAAATCTTATATCTCAAACCGGCTCTTCAGAGTACGGTATGATCAAGAATATTCAAAGCTAAGTAAAATACAAGCCGGTGTTCCACAAGGAAGCGTCCTAGGACCTACCCTGTATTTGCTATATACAAGGGATATTCCAGTGGATAACAACACCATTATGGCTACTTTTGCAGATGATACTACAATTTTGGCATCCAGTAAGTGCGTCGTCAAGGCTGCTGAGAAATTGCAAAATGCCGTCGACACCGTTAGTGATTGGACCAAGAAATGGCGTGTCAAGCTCAATGAAGCTAAATCTGCACATATAAACTTTTCAAATAAAGAGTTAAGCTACGTACAAATATTCATCAACAATCAAGCTGTACCTTACGCCAATACGGCCAGATACCTTGGGATGAATTTGGATGCAAAGCTAAAATGGAAAGAGCATATCAAAAAGGAAAGGGAAGAGTTCAACTTGAAATATAGAAAAATGTACTGGTTACTCGGTAGAAATTCTGACTTATCTGTCGAAAAAAAGAATAAACAAGTACTTAGACCTGTTTGGACCTATGGAATCCAATTATGGGGCTGTACAAAGAAAACAAATACTGAAATCATATAAAAGTTCCAAAACAAAGTCCTTCGTGGAATAGTAAATGCACCATGGTATATAAGAAATAGCGATTTACATCGTGACCTACAAATAGAAATGGTTACAGAAGTTGTAAGAAAACATGCTGTATCACACAATCAGCGACTGCATAGTCATATCAACTCTGAAATGGAGTCCGTATTAAATACGAGACGCAATGTTCGGAGATTAAGAAGAACCAAGCCACACGAGCTAATGGTCTAAAAGTCATGGGAAGCATTAAAAGTTTAAGCTTCCCTTAAAGCGATTATATTATTGAGAAAGAAGAATCTGTTGTCGATCGTTCATAGATTGGTTCTGATTACGAAGAGTTTTTAGTGAGGTAAGAATCCCACACTACTAGGTGTCGAATACTTCCAAGTGTCTTTTGAAGATTTCCTCCTGACAAAAAAAATCCGTGATTGTGTTCGCTTCTTAATATAGTTTTAAAAAATAAATTCTTTAGGGAACATATTTTAAAATTTAAACTGTCTTTTACAAGTAAGTCTTTTGATTGCATTGTAATGCATAATTTATTTGAAAATTGTCTATGTATGAAATTAGCAAAGCAGAGACAAAATCATAATTAATTAAAAAAACAGGTTCTTGTTACATACTAGGTAAAAATGCCGTGTTTGAGTAAGTCGTTATAAGTAATTATTTCATATCACTGAGCTTTTTAAAACAACTCCTAAGATTAAAGGGCTGCAAAGCTGGCTGCGTAGATGTGGAGAGTCACTGGGACATCGCACAGTTGTTTAGAAAACGGAATGAGAGACTAACTATCGAATAGTGCCTTTTTGCATTGGAATTAATTAAATTATCAATTAAAAAAAATTCTCCCCTTGATCTTGATAGAGTAGTAACTTGAAAGTAAGTTCGAAAATGTGTAGCCAGGGTTACTTGATGAGTAATCAATTGTGTTATTGATCCATTGAGAAATGGCTTTAGGGTACCTATATTCAAATGTGGGTCAAAAATGGTGATTTTGAAGTCTTTTCAAAAACCACTATGTAGTCAGAGTGATTTGGGATTGATTTAAATTAACTCAGAATGAGTGAGTTTTGTTGTCCGAAATATGGCTCTGAGACGAATAGCAGTGCTCGCAGCCATATGTTTCCTGAAAATGCCGAGGAGTGTAAGATTTTACTAGATTTCGATGAAACCTTGATTAAATACGAACTCATTGTCTTGTCAGTCAGTCTCTAATTCATAAAACTTCTCACAACTCATTTTTTTAAGCACATGCAGAGAAAACTTACACTTGCCCTCCATTAATTCGTTAAAAAAGATTTTTGAGGGCAAAAAAAAGTAAAGCAACACACAATAAGTTAATTAATCAGCCCCCAAAACACCATTATCATAAATCAGCATGTAATCAGTTTGATTTTGTTTTAGGAATAAGATTTTTGAAATGATTAATTATAAAGCAAGTTCAAGGCTGCCAACAGTTTAATCTAATTTTATGTTTTTTGGATTGGATAAGATTGTTTTTTTTTTTAATAATTGCTAAGCTAATCACAGTAGTTAACAAAAAAAAAAAAAAAAAACATGAGTGCAGTACATGAAGTCGTTTTGCGGAACTTTATTTTATCTTCAGTCCATAAATTTATGTTAATTATTCAAGGAAGTCTTCTGTTCGTAACACATGCTCTAAAATTATGATATACGTTAAAGGAAGCCATCAAAACTTTATGTCTATAGCACATATTTTGACAGCTCTACTCTGTTGTCTTCTTAAAACAGGTGAAGACACAGCTTAACGACCTTCTTATTTATATGCGATTATTATAAATTTTGACTCACACTGCACTGACTAATTGATAATTCCAACTCTTTTATTTTCTTTCAGCTTTGCAATTATTGCGAGTTTAAAAAAAACAACAGTTTCATGTACGAAAATGTTCGTTGCGTACATCTAATTACCTTAGCTGAACAAGAACTGATTGCAGTTACTCCGTATAGAGAAGCAAATGGACAACGTATGTTGATATTACGCTTCGGAACTTGGGATCCCAAAAAGATGCCAGTTGATGATGTACTTCGATTGGTTCAAATAGTACTTGAAATGGGATCAATGGAACCAATTTCGCAAGTCACTGGCGGCATAGGATTATTTGACATGAGTGGCCTTACCATGAGTCATGTGCTTCATTTCACTCCAAGTATTGCTCAAAAAATCATTGCTATGATAGTGGTATGAAAGCACGTAAATTTTGCATACCTATAGTCATACATATATACCTCTAATGTTTTTTAAGACTTCCAGCCCTTTGAGGACATCCGCTGTGCATATTGTCAACCAAGGTTGGATATTTAGTACCATAATAACTATGTTTAAATCGCTTCTCAGTGCCAGAATGAGGGAAAGATTGTTCTTCCATGGATCTGATATGAGTTCACTTCACAAACACATTGATCCAAAATATTTACCAAAAAGGTACATACATAGAGCTGTAGTAGTGATTGCTTTTGTTTAATGCTTTCTGATTTCTCTAAGGTATGGCGGAGTTCATGAGGATTATCCTTATTCTCTTTGGACAAATTATTTGAAGACAGACGATAAAATCAAATGGGAATTAGAACAACTTGGTTATGATGTCAAACTTGATGAGAACGTTTCTCAAACAAAGTGAATTGAATTACTGATTTTTGTACAAATCGAAGTAAATGAAGTAGTTTTTGTTAAACTAATGAGTTAGTTAAAGTATGTTAAAGTTTAGGACAGAGCAATGTAAAAACATTTACAAAAGACTAAAAGTGCTTAAAAGCTCAATTTAAAAGCAATTGTGTTTTTGTGTCAAACGATTTTAAGAAGGTGACATTACGCCAGTAGGGTATTAATTTAGACTTTAGGAAAAAGTAATTGCTTCAGTTGAATAGCAAGGAATTTTGTTAAACGTCGCGTCGTTTAGCAACCATTAGTCAAAACTTCAAATAAAAAAAAAACGTTGCGATGTTACTTCAATGCATTTTTGATTCGATCAATCGATAGAAAATGCAATGGATTGTGGCTTTATTAAGTAATTTTCCAACCCCAAGTGATTCAGTGTGTACTTTTCGGGAAGGATCTGATTGGTGTCAATTTGGAGGCGCCAAGGTGTTGCAACTTATAACACACGCCAATTACTTTTACTATACCTCCTCAAGGCAACCATACTGATGGTCTCTTCCACCCGGTGCGGTGGTGACCAGCCAAGGTACTTAATGCGATCTTTAACAAATGGACGAAGAATAATGGAGCAAAAACAACGGGTAGCCAGTAATGCCAGAGCTTTTGTGGAATTTCACTGCGAACCACGTTGGATTTCAGCAGTCAAAAAGCCGAAGTTCCTGAACGTGCTTACCCGGCTTATTTGGTCTAAAGGTCTTTCAGGGTCTTTAAAGACTAGGACAGGGTAGTGAAATAGAATAGAGATGGTGGCGGATGAACTCCTGGCAAACCAAAAGAAGCTTTCAAACCCCAGGCTACTGACACCGGATTAACAGGGAATGCTCAAGGGGATTCCAAAAGGACTTGATTGGGTTTGCGTGGTGTTAAGTATACAACAACGTAAGAAAAAACTATTTTCGAAAAAAAAACAATAACCTCGGATAACAATAATAATTTAATCGTAGACAACCCTAAGAAAAGAAAAAAGAACAGAGACCTTGGGATCTGCACGTGGAACGTTAGATTCTTTAACAGATTCCGAGTAGAGCGACAACTAACGGGCTCCCAAGACTACTGCATAGCAAAGGAAAGATAGCCGCCATTCGAAAAATGCGATGGAATGAGCCCGGCATAAAGAAGATGAAATTTGTGAGGATTTGTCGTTAGAGGTAGACTCAGGGATAAGGTTATCAGCCAAAATTTAGTCAGTGAGCGTATCTTTGGTGGCCGTCCGCATTAGGGCTAAATTCGACATTATTAGCCTAATATGCACCCACGCCCCCATGGAAGAGAAAGACGATAATTTAAACAAATGGGCATGACTGTGTCGCACGAACTTGCGATCGTTTGCTAAGTAAAATAACAAAATCTGAACACTGAGTAAAAGGTTTTAGTACATGTTCTTAATATATTTGGTGGTACAGGGTTGTCAACTACACATTAATTATGAAAATTGAATTAAATCACGAAAAGTATTGAAAAAAAAATTAAATATTCCAAAAGTTTCAAGCGAAAATCTAAAAACGCTATATTTTTGCAATTGCTTATACATATAAACCCTTAAAATTTAATCAAAATCGATAGAGCCATTTTTTTAAAAAACAGTTTTTATTAAAATTTTTTTTTTTTAATGAGGTTTGAAAAATTCAAGTACGCAAGTTTCTTCAAGTCAAGATCTTGCTGAAAGATGTATTGATAAAAAATTTGAAATATCTGTTTGGGCTACACAGCAGACAGCAGGCCCATCCTTAACAGTATTTATGTTACTCTCTGACAGGATACACCTTCAGAATAAAAATTAGCACATATTTTAAACGAAAAGAAGATTATATTCAAACACCAAAAAAATAACAAAATTATCCAAAGTTCCTTATGGGTATTTGCGTTGCTGTTCTATCATTTTAACTTTCTTGAGTACGCTTGACCCAGCTCAGATTATTTCAAGCTCTCTGACCACCGATCAGATTTCTTTACAGCCTAGTCAAATTCCAACTGTAGGGGTTCTTGATACAAAGCTCTGGCAATTCAAATGAAGAAAATTTACTCTCTCTGTGATGTTAATTTCACGAGGAAGTTAGTACTAGGCTTTTTTTCGGTCGCAGTTCCATAGCAACCTTCTTCTGCTATAAACAAAAGCCAGAAGACGCTACCATGATAAGGAGCCTAGGTTACCAGCTCTCACAAGGTCTGCGTCGAGTATCTGTAAAATGATACAAGAAAATACAGGACATTCACAGAGGAAGTGCTCCGTGGTGTCATCATCTGCTTCACAGGATTCACAGAGTGTGGTATCATTTAAGCCTAATTGGAGTTCAATCGCGCGACCGAACGATGAACTTCGATCGATCGCGTTGCTTGTTGCGCAATGCGTGTCCTAACACCAGTCGCAAGATGCTCATAAGATCGCGCGACCAGGCTGCATTTTCATTTGCTATTTGCTAAGAGCAACGCAGCAAAATTAAACTGGTTGATTTAAAGCTATCAGACAACTTTTCGTAGTGTCGGTTGCACAAAGTTTTTCCTTGATAGGGGCACTCCCCTATACGAGTATGCAGTTTGATTATGAAAAGCTTTAATTATAAAGCTTGAACGATCATGAAACAAACATACGCAACTGGGCTACCCCATCGCGCGGCCGCTTTCCTGTCTTAATAAGGACACACAATAGGGTTATTGTTGTTTGGTATTTTGATCGTGCGATGCAGCGTCTGTCGCTCTATGTTCGGTCTCACAATGGCTGCCAATTAGGACATTGTGTATAACACGTTTAAATGCTTGGCAAAAGTGAAGTACAACGTGACAACTCCAACAAGATTTCTACAATCTTTTCTGCTACGGGATAGCAAAATTGTTGCAATTTTCTTATTAACGTCGGAAAGCATACGTTCAGTTTGTCTGCATCCAATGGAGGTATAACATCTACGGTCGTGCTATTGGCAGATCCGACCGTTGATTGAAGCCCTCACTGAGGACCCTGGCACTACAAAACCCGATTCAGATCCTGAGAAAGCTGAGATCCTTGCTTTGCAAGTTTCTTGTCGATCTCGTTTCTGTTTATGCCGTGTTGGGCTGGAACCCAAAAGAAACTCAAAGAATTTATACCCGTATTAAAAACGTTCGATGTGAGTTTTTTTATTATAATAAAAAATAAATAGGGTGGCGCAACAGAGCGATTAGCCCCTGGGCCTAGCGCATTTCTCACAGCCATGCCTTGTGGGGGAATGGAAGGGACCTTCAATTTTCTGCCGGTTCCGAACGGCTAATCGAGAAAGCGTTTTTCATGACAATGAATACTAACGGAGGACTTGCCAATTCCTCGCGAAAGGCGATAACCGTGGAAAATCATTTTCGCCTCTGTTGGGATTCGAACCACGAACCTCTGGATTAACAGCCGGACATGCTATCCATCATACCACGGGTACCAGATTATTATTGCAAAAAGCCTTTCACTTAACGCCTGGAAAATGATAGAGCTTCAGACGCGATGGTTTTTCAGATCCAGCTTTTACTTTGTTCTTCTTTGTTCTTATTTTGAAAGTTACTTTACTAAAATGTCAATTGCGGCACCTGAGCGAATAAATCGATCTTTTGTTCGTAAGAATTTCTTAAAATAAGCGACGGAAACCTCCATAGGGCCGATTACATTTATGCCTATAAGATTTTTGTTTCAGATCAGAGGGAGAGATAAATCACCTCTCACCAGTGAATTGGATTTTTTAGAGAGGGAAATTTCAAGTCTATTGTTTAAGTTGAAACATTTTTCGTTTTGTTTGAAGTCTCAGTTTTCTGTAGTTAATAAGTAATAAAATAAGTGGAAGAAAATTTCAAAGCATTACTCATTGCTTTCATGCAGAAATAAATTTTTTTAATTGTTAAAATTTAAGACCACCAACCCCCTTAAGTCTTCCGCAATGTCATTAATTTTGTCAAACGATTCGCAGAGCGTATTTCCCTTTAATTTACATTTTGTTTAATTGTTTCGTCGGTGATTTTATTCTCTAGTGTGTCCTTTTGCGGTCTAGTATCTTGTACCAACTATCAAATACTTTTCGCTTCAATCAAACTCTAACTCACTTTCAAAATACAAAAATGTTCTATGGCATAACTTCTTTTCCTATTCGCTTCATCGATATCCCTTTCCTAATTCCACTCGTATAATAATATTATTTGTTCTATGTAGTGTTTGTGTAGTTAGTCTTGTGGTGTATCAGCCAAATGGTCTTTGTCGCCAGGCTGCACCCCCCTTCTCCGCAGATTTATGTGTGGAGTAGGTTTCATGTAGATGTAAATGTAATAACCTTAAATTTCAAACATATTAAAAATGCAAACTCAAAGCATTTTAATAAAGCAAAAACTAGTTTTCATACGTTCCAATTTTACTGACCCTCACAGTTGTTTCATTCATTTTATTAAATTTATTATCTCAGTTGCTTCATGTTATTCAAAACACTTTGTGAAATTGGCTTACAAGTCCGTACTCTAATTCACGGAATGTGAAAAATTATACCCCGCGTCTCATTTGTACGTGTCAATGATAAGATTATGTCCCAAATAAAAAACGTAACATGTCCCGAAGGACTCACTACGACATGTGTGGGCAGAGAACGACGCGACGCAAAGCCGATGTTACCTTCCCTAACTACCGCAAAGCGCAAACTACTGTCCTAATGGATAGTATAAATTTATTGTTCGTTAAGATCCCGAAGAGAACGCAAGCATACGACAAATTAAATAATTTAAACTCCTGCTGTTAAAATGCATCAAAAAGGGGATGACAGTACAAGTGGTTGCAGTTGGGGTAGTATGGACTCGGATATACCTTCTGATATCATGAGTGATGTACCTAGTGATGTGATTATACAATCGCGTATCAAATTTGGAACCAAAGCAGAAATGTTTAAAGGATTAATGATGGAATACTCAAAGAGATCTTCACTTCATGGAGTCCGATACATTTTTGAACGAAAGAGGCCACTTTTCGAAAGGTAAGTTTTCAGTTCACGGCGCGGCGAAGGCCTGTACAAAAATAAATTGGCAAAATATTAATTGCTTTTCCTTCTTCTAGACTTCTCTGGGGCATTATTTTCTGTGCTTCAGTAGTTTATAGCTGTATGGTCATTAGACAGATACATCGAAAGTGGGTGGGATCTCCGGTAATAGTGAGCTTTGATGAATCTCTAGTACCAATAAATAGGATACCCTTTCCTACCATCACAATTTGCCCAGACTCAAAAATGGAATCGGATACATTTGATTTTTCAAGTGTTTACGAAAAGTTTTTAGCAACAAACAAAAGTGATAGCCTATCACAGGAAGAGTAAGTAAAGGATTTTACAAAGAAAACGTTGATTAATACTTGAGTAAATGTATAGATTGGAAAGGTTGTCGGCAGCCTTGCATATTTGTGACTTTGAAGTAGCTAAAGCCATTTCTGATCTTCTACCAAAAGACTTAATGCCACCAGTTGCTGATATGTTGAGTGAAATAGCAGTGTCTAAAAATCTTACCGCACCCTTTTGCAAGTGGAATAATCGATTTTATTTTTGCGAGCATATACTTTCACTTGTTGCTACAGATGATGGAATTTGTTACCAGTTTAATGGCATGAAAGCAGGCGATTTGTATAGAAATGCTAGGTGAGTATGATTTAGTGCGTACTTTGAATAAAGTTTAAACTCGTTTCTCAAGTTAAAAAATATCTAACAAGTGCATAATGCAAATTGAGATAGGCAGTAGAATTAATTCACACTTGCTTCGACGAGAGCTAATTACCCATTTGGGGCAAAAAAAGATTCCACCTATTGGTATAACATTAGTTATTCCATTCTAATGAAAATATAATAACTTAACTATTCCATTTGAAAATTGTGTTGGTTCGTTTCAAATGAAATCAGTTTTTCGTTTCCTACTGTTTAAAGTGAGCTTAACATTTTAATTTTAAGCTGTTGTAAATTTTGTCATTGTATGAAACACAACGTCGTTCAATAGGCTGTTTTATTTAAACTTTGCATTTCAATAACAAAACTAATGACATCTTTAACTTCTCGTTAAATCTGGTTGACTGCAATTTGGTCATTTTAGATTGACCAAAAGGACCAATATTAGTGTTAAACAAACCAACACGAGCATACACGACCTATTTTCTCTCAAATTACGCAAAATGCTGCGGTATTAAACAACACGTCCCACGCCGTGGATGCATATAGACATTTCGCTTTTTACTACCCCATAAAACAATGCTGTTAGATTAGAATTAAATGAACTTATCATACGCAACACTTCCCGTTGCACATCCGAAGATCAAAGTCCTGAAGTTGAAAATGAATATGAGAAGCTTAGGGTTGAGTCGTCAGCCAAAGGAAATGAGAGGATTAGAAGTTTCAGATGAGAAATCGTTTATTAAGGGGGGACGCTGGTCTAGAGCGTGAAAAAATGGGCATAATTTATGAATTTTTTGTGACTCAACAAAAAGATCAATCGAAAATCTGTGAAAGAGGTTTTATAATTTAGGTCTTAATAAACAAATACAAATTTTTTCGTGTCAATTAAATTCAAAATGGCGGCTGTTCAGCATTTCTTCGGAGGCACTTCATTTTTTAGATGGGTCCATGGCCGAAAGTGTAACCTCCTTAATTTTGATCCTGGAACAAAATCCCAAAATTTTTTAGTTTCCTTATAACAACAGCTAGAGCCGTACGTAGAATTTTTTCGAAATTTTGTTTTTTCGCGAAATGGTGTACGTTTGAACAAAAAATTCAAATTTTCACTAAAAAAATGCGACAAAATTATTGATTAAAAAAAAACTATGCAACATAGAAAAAAAATCCTACGTACGGCTCTGGAGAAAGGTATTTTGAATGTACTGTCAAAATTTCGTATAGATCGGTGAAGATTTGCTCAAGTTATGTTTTCGGCCAGTCAAAAAAAAGTGATTTTGAGAAAAACGCGTTTAAAGTTTTAAGTACTATAAAATCATACGGCATACCAGAGGGGCGCTGCCGCAGAATGGAAAGTTTGGGCATTTAGACATTTTTGCCGGCATCCATCCTTTGGTATGTTATTTTTAAGACCCTAAAGTACCTTTTCAGACAAAAAAAAAAATTTCGGTTTCTTCAAAATTCTAGACCAGCGTCCCCCCTTAAAATAAGGATGAGAGTCGGACACAAAATGGAGCCCTTCGGCACAACACATTACAAACTCAGTATAACGTTTAAAACCATTTAACACAACTTGTATTTGACGGTCGGAATGGTAATTACTAATCCCACGAAGAAGAGACTCACCGATACCAAATGCATGCGTTTTCAATAAAAGCGCATGATACCAAACTTAGAAATATCAAGCGCTGTTATCATTCCAAAACAGTGGAAATATTACTCCACTTTTCCATCAAATAACCAACAGATCTTTTGCTACGAAAGCTACTGACGGTTATTGAAAAGCATTCGTTCTTATAGACATTTCATTAGTTGACGGTTTATTAGCGTTTCCATGAACTATGCGTTTCCATGAACTATGAAAGAAGGAACGTTAGTGCAGTTGGATGCTAATTAAAAGGATAGCAAGATTTGCTTTTTAGGAATTCGGCTGGAAAAATGAAATTTTTCATCTACTCGGGAAGAGCACAGAAAAATGGGATAGATACAGCTAGGTTCCACATTTCACTTTCACGTGAAATGAAATTGAAATCGATCGAAATTAAGATTGGAAGCTAGGTTCCACATTTCACTTTCACGTGAAATGAAATCGAAATCGATCTAAATTAAGATTGGGTGTTCTGCATTTCACTTTTATTGATATCGATTTCATGTTTTTCGAAATCAAAGTGAAACGAAATCGTTGTGTTCCACAAATCGATTTCGTCGGTTTCCAAGTGATTTGAAATCACCCTAATTTATCTGTGTGGAATGGTAGAAGAAAGCAGACGCGACCACACAAAATTTATTTATTTTACTATAAATTTGTTTTGAACAAGAACAAGGGAAAGCTTAAAAATACTGCACAGTATAGGAAATATTTATGAACTTTATGAGGCAACATAGGCCCTTATTGCGAGTGTCGTTTGGCTGTCGATACACGACGATTGCCGATAGTCAAACAGCGAAAATGAAATTTGGTATTGCGTATTCTTATCGTTCGATACTTTCAATTTTGAGTTCGGTCATTATCGTCTGTATTTTTACGTTCGACTATCACTGAAACTAACTAAAATGTCAAGTTATAGGATTTAATTCCAAATGACTACTTTCATTATTCACAGTAACAGAAATCCTTGTCGATAGAGATACGCAATACCAAAAGGAAAATTTATCGAAGCTTTCGACCCTTGTCGCATCGAATGTTAAGCAACACTCGCAATAAGGGCCATAAAGATTTTGCTCAAAGATTCATGAAAGCAGATCATGTCGTCGCAGATTCTTTGTGGAAAAGACAGAAATACACAAGATGCAAAAAAGTCAGTAATAATAAAAAGAATCATTTGAAACAAATTTATCAATGAAAACACTTCAATTTTACTTGGCACATATCAATACACACGTTGCATTTGCAAATTCTAATGTCTCTCAATCTCCGTCGCATATCTATCTTTTATTTTTGATTTCCAAAACCGAAGCAATGAGAACAGCACTCATATTCAATTCTCTGACCAGGAAACTCAAGAAACTATTGAAATCAAATAAATTGAGTTTCAGATTAGATGACAGGTATCAGCTGTTTTCAATTTCACTTGAATTGATTTCGAAAAGTTTTCGAACTGATGAAATCGAGCGAAATGCAGAACACTGAAAATAAATTCACTCGATTTGCAATTTCGGTTTCGGTTTCATTTCTTTCGATTTCTGGAACCTAGCTGTGGGTGTTCTGCATTTCACTTTTATCGATATCGATTTCATATTTTTCGAAATCGAGGTGAAACGATATCGTTGTGCTCCACAATTCGATTTCGCCGGTTTCCAAGTGATTTGAAATCACCCTAATTTATCTATGTGGAATGGTAGAAGAAAACAAACGTGTTTAAAAATGTTATTAAAAAAACTGCGTTGCAACCACACAAAATTTGTTTATTTAACTAGAAATTTGATTTAAACAAGGGAAAGAAATAAAAACACTGAACAGTAAGAAATATTCATAATAGACCAAGAGCTAACGACCGATTTGCTTACCTCATTTTAGCAAGGCTCAAACTTTGCTCATAGAAAGATTTAGGCCCGACAAGTATAAAAGTGCCCGTCTTACACTCCGGTTCGGTTCACAAGGCCTTAAGAATAGGGCTTGAAGTTGTAAAAAATAAGTGCCCATTTACCTCATTTTAGCAAGGCTCATCTTTTAATATATTCTTCATTGATCCAATATATGCACGAAAATAGCATTGTAAGACGTTTTAGCGGTCCACAACATGCTGTAAGACGCTCGTATATATGTAAAACAAATGACCCCATTTACCTCATTTTAGCAAGGCTGGTTTTTACACACAACTAAGATGACATAAAAACAAACACACATTTCAAGTGCAAGACGTTTATTCGGTCGACAACCCTCCGTAAGACGCTGAAAATTAAATTAATTTTTCTTTTTCTGACATCAATTTAATTTAGCGTATTTTCGTCACGAATACGTAATTTTATTTTCCGCATAAGGCTAGGTGTTATTTTCCTGATTTTTTTAAAATTTTTCTGAATTTTTCACAACAAATTAAAATTACAATTCGCTTAAAAAACTACGAGCAAAAAGTCAACAGCTGCTTTTGACAGTTTTCACCAAACTTGCACTTGCTCAAAAGGAGGTGCAGAAAATGCTGTGCTAAACTGTTCTAGAACAGCTCATTGAACACAAAAAAGATCAGAAAAGAACAGAAAAATTCTCATTGAACACCAAAAGTCTGATCTTTTCTGTCTGAAACTGTTCTAGAACAGGTCATTGAACACTCTTTAAGATAGAAACAATTATAGTCTTTTGGTTATGTCATATCTTAAGGAACTCGACATTGAATGAACTTTTATTGCATGAATCGATTCATGGGTTAATTTTAGAGAAAAAAACCAAAGTCCTATTAAATTAGGGTGCGAATCGGAGATATGGGTTCCAAACCATCTTCATTCGTTTTTTCAATATATCTCGAGAACGAAGCAAAATTTTGATACAATTCCAAGGACATTTTTTGTAGAGAGCAAATTTTCCTACGAAATGCATCTTTTTAAAAATTGTAAATAAAAATTTTTTTATCCGAAATAGTAAAATTCCCGATAGAAAAAAAATCAATTTTTTCCAGTTTTTGAGTTTTGTCAGTTTTTTTAATGACATTTCTTTCTGGTTGCAGATAGGTATAGGCAATGCTCCATAAAAAAGAGAGTAAATAAAATTTTCTTTAAAATGCTATATCAGAGAGCTTTCTATGTTTGAATTTTACCGAAATATTGTCACTTGAACATAGACATTTATCGTCGATTTTCATCTTTTTTATACTAACTGCATTTATTTTTACTCTGTGGAATAAAAAAACATTTTTTACTCAATGAAAAAGGTATTTGTTACAAAAAAAAAGTTTTATGTACTTATTTTTACTATTATAAGTCTTCAATAACATTGTGAGGGTCTATATCGACATCTACATCTTCAAAAATTTCCTCTTATGCAATATCGGCTACTTGCTCATTATCGCAATTGACTCCCATACATATTGAGCAAGCAATTTGTTGTTTTCTGGAACCACAGCTTACAAGGCAACCTGTAGTTCAACAACAAGCAGTATCCACATTTAGAGTTTTCCCGACCGACAGAAGCTGTGACAACTATCGTTCGATCAAGTTGATGTCCCACACTATGAAGATCGTTGAGCGGGTTTTAGATAGCCGACTGCGGAAAATAATAAGGCTGTCTGATGACCAATGCGGGTTTGTCGCGGGTAAGTCAACTACAGACGCAATCCAAAGCATAAGGATCATTATGGAAAAACACCGAGATGCCTTAGAGGATTTGCATATTGTGTTGGTTGACTTCGAAAAGGCATTCGATCGGCAACCACGAGATCTGATATGGGTGGCCCTCAGACACCGAGGAGTTCCTGAAGCCTATGTGCGAATAATTATGGACATGTACGAGGGAGCAGTTACAAAAGTGAGATGCCCAGCTGGAGTCACCGAAGAATTCCAAATAACAGTAGGTGTACATCAGGGAAGTGTCTTGAGTCCACTGCTCTTTATTGCTGTTCTGGATTATTTGCTCGAAGGAAAAGTAACGGACAATAAAGTACAACAATTATTCTTTGCTGACGATGGAGCCATCATAAGCGAGGATCCTACATCCCTGCAACGAGCACTTGACGTTTGGATTGATGTTCTGGAAGGAAATGGGTACCGTATTAGCGCTAAAAAGACTGAATACCTGTGCTGCCCTTTTTCTGATCCAGACAAGCCTATTCCAGACATTTATTTGAATGGAAATGTGCTTCCCAAGTGTGAAAAGTTTAAATATCTGGGATCTATGATCAATAGTGAAGCATCTTGTGATGACGACATCAATCATCGAGTAAGCGTAGGGTGGATGAAGTGGCGAGAAAACTCCGCTATCTTCTGTGATCGAAAAATGCCCCCTAAGCTGAAGGGAAGACTCTACACAGCAGTTGTCCGTCCAGCTCTGACATACGGTTCACAATGTTGGACAATGTACAAAAAGTATGAGAGCAAATTGACGGCAGCCGAAATGAAGATGCTTCGGATGACAGCAGGAGTAACAAAGCTTGATCGAATTAGAAGTACTAAGATCCGTGGAAGCCTTTATGTCAAAAGTACCATCTTGGACAAAATTCAGCACGACCGGCTCAGTTGGTATTGTCATGTTCAAAGGAGAGATCCGCAGAACCCCGTCAAAAAGGCAATATCGTACAACGTTTCAACAAATTCGCGACGAAAAAGAAAAGGCAGGCCAAAACACTCCTGGTACAAGCAAATGCAAAAACAGCAGCATTTGGTTGGCCTCAGACATGGAACAATCCAAAACCGGGAGGCTTGCCGACGATTTCTGAGGTCAACGCGGCGTACCCCACAGGCGGAATCACTAGTGTGAAGCAGAAAAGTGGTAGAGTTGTGATCGCTTCAAGATCACTACTCGTAACGCCGAAAATGAAAAGAAGAAGAGTTTTCCCGACCGAAGTTCAGAAGATTTAAGTGCTTCCATGCCACTGTTGGATTTGGAAAAAAGTTCTTAGGCCATGATGTTTGATGGCATCGCGTTTTGGTGGTATTTTTGCCAGCGAAAAATTTGCTCTTTTGATAATTTGCAAAAAAATTGGAAATAACAGTTGCTTAGTGTCTGGTTCAACTTTGTTCTATATAGTAGGGGAGCCCAAGAGGGGATTTCGCGCGTTACTCGAGCGCGTCAGAAAATCATATGGGGAGAAACCTTGCACCATGTAATGTACTCCTACCATATATTAAACCTAAATGTTGGGGCGTTCGCTGAGGGCAGCCCGTCAGATTAGTAAAAAAAAGTCGATCATCGGAAATTCTCGAGCGCGTCAGATTAAAAGATGGAAGGTTGATTACATCGAGAAAAGTGTATATTTCAATAATCTGACAATTTGAGCGGGGCTTTCGAAAGTAGGCGAGTCACAAAGATGTAAAAAAAAATCGATGTTTCGAAATACTCGAGCGCGATAAATTTTTTTTTTATTTTGAAGGTAATTTTATCAGGATTACGGAAAACATATAATCTGACATTTTGGTTGGGGCGATTGAGGGAAAATCGTCAGTGAAATGTATAATATATGATGGTTTATATCTCGGTTAATATTGATATTAGCAATTGGTCCATAAGACTTTTTTTGTAGAAAACTAAATTCTCTACAAGTTTGTGATTTACAATTTTTCTGTAGCTTTTGTTATTTAGGAGATAACTGCGATAAAACGTGAATTTTATGGAAAAATCTGGTTAAGTGGCCCGTACCACCTTCCCGGTATGAGTAACGACTTTGCCAAAAAGAACATTTTTGTAGAGCTTTAAATTTTGAGAAAAAAACATCTTCGGTTAAAGCGATCCCATGAAATGCCGCTGAGTTATAGAAATTTAAAAATAAAAAATCAGAGTTTCCGTGTATTTTCAATGGAAAATCTTCACACCTCTTGATCGAGCACTTAAAATTAATATTAAGGGCTCAAACTTTCAGGATTTTTTTTAAAAGTATTTTCAACAAAATTTCAATACAAAATTTTTAAATACATAATATGTGTACATAATTTCTGATTGCATCCAGTAACAGAAAATAGAAACAACAAAGAATTGTTACTTTAAAATTGTCAGACTAAGTGTACGCCCCCATATAATTGTCAGATTATCATCCTGGAGGACGAACACATCAAGTTGATCACTCTGTATAAAAATCTGACGCGCTCGAGTATTTCAAGGTCACGTGTTTTTTTTACATTTTTAAAAATCAGCCATGACTGATCGCCCCACTCAAATTGTCAGATTATTGAAATATACACTTTTTAGAGTACACTTAACATTCACTTTGAAAATCTGACACGCTCGAATAACTTTATTTTTTTTTTTTTTTTAACCTCTCTTTACGGCCATTTGCCCCCCGTAAATCGTCAGATTAATATATATCCGTTATCAGAAAGACAAAGCGCGTATACTCTATGAAAATCTGACGCGCTCGAGTATTTCAATTTATCTGTTTTTTTTTACATTTTTAAAAGCTCATACACGCCCATCGCCCCACTAAAATGAAAAACTGCCATACACTTTTTTTCGTTTTAGAACGTAAACTTCACAATCCAATAAGTCCCCACGACGCTTTAGTAACTGCAAATTTAGCGGCTCGGGCTCCCCTACTAATACAAGGAAACTGCAATATATCTGACGCAGATCTTGTGTCTTCTTAAGCAGCAGCATCTCGTAAAAATGTGTCTATATGTGTGTTTGTAACTGTTTGATATTTGCATTTATAAATTTCATGATTTTTTTTTTTTAAATTATAAAATGCAGACATAGTATTGCAGCCACTAAATGCATGAATAAAGCCAAGATATTTTTGGAGATGAAGAAAATTGAAAATCTTTCGATAGTACAATTTGCGGTTGTTTTTTCTAGACCTGGTTTCAATAGATACACATTTTGATAATGTTCCGGCAAAAGTGGGACCTAAGTGGTTAACTGTAGATAAAAAAAAATAAATAAATAGGGTGTCGCAACAGAGCGAGGAGCCCCTGGGCCTAGTGCTTTTCTCACAACCATTCCTTGTGAGGTGAACTGTAGATAACTGTTTTAATAATGTTCCACAAATCATTTTTAGAATAGTATCATATTTTAAATTCAAGAAACAAAGTATTCAGGTAATTTATTTTACTTATTATCAACCTATTTCTCTTTTATGGAGCATTGCCTATACCTATCTGCAACCAGAAAGAAATGTCATTAAAAAAACTGACAAAACTCAAAAACTGGAAAAAATTGATTTTTTTTCTATCGGGAATTTTACTATTTCGGATAAAAAAATTTTTATTTACAATTTTTAAAAAGATGCATTTCGTAGGAAAATTTGCTCTCTACAAAAAATGTCCTTGGAATTGTATCAAAATTTTGCTTCGTTCTCGAGATATATTGAAAAAACGAATGAAGATGGTTTGGAACCCATATCTCCGATTCGCACCCTAATTTAATAGGACTTTGGTTTTTTTCTCTAAAATTAACCCATGAATCGATTCATGCAATAAAAGTTCATTCAATGTCGAGTTCCTTAAGATATGACATAACCAAAAGACTATAATTGTTTCTATCTTAAAGAGTGTTCAATGACCTGTTCTAGAACAGTTTCAGACAGAAAAGATCAGACTTTTGGTGTTCAATGAGAATTTTTCTGTTCTTTTCTGATCTTTTTTGTGTTCAATGAGCTGTTCTAGAACAGTTTAGCACAGCATTTTCTGCACCTCCTTTTGAGCAAGTGCAAGTTTGGTGAAAACTGTCAAAAGCAGCTGTTGACTTTTTGCTCGTAGTTTTTTAAGCGAATTGTAATTTTAATTTGTTGTGAAAAATTCAGAAAAATTTTAAAAAAATCAGGAAAATAACACCTAGCCTTATGCGGAAAATAAAATTACGTATTCGTGACGAAAATACGCTAAATTAAATTGATGTCAGAAAAAGAAAAATTAATTTAATTTTCAGCGTCTTACGGAGGGTTGTCGACCGAATAAACGTCTTACACTTGAAATGTGTGTTTGTTTTTATGTCATCTTAGTTGTGTGTAAAAACCAGCCTTGCTAAAATGAGGTAAATGGGGTCATTTGTTTTACATATATACGAGCGTCTTACAGCATGTTGTGGACCGCTAAAACGTCTTACAATGCTATTTTCGTGCATATATTGGATCAATGAAGAATATATTAAAAGATGAGCCTTGCTAAAATGAGGTAAATGGGCACTTATTTTTTACAACTTCAAGCCCTATTCTTAAGGCCTTGTGGACCGAACCGGAGTGTAAGACGGGCACTTTTATACTTGTCGGGCCTAAATCTTTCTATGAGCAAAGTTTGAGCCTTGCTAAAATGAGGTAAGCAAATCGGTCACTAGCTTTCCGGCTATAAGCTTTATTAGCCAACATAAAGTTCTTGCCCAAGGATTCATGAAAGGAGATCGTGTCGTCGCAGATTCTTTGTGGGAAAGACAGAAAGATACAACTGGATGGAAAAAGTCAGTAATAATAAAAAGAATCATTTGAAACAAATTTATCAATAAAAACATGAAAACACTTCAATTTCACTTGCCACATATCAAAACACACGTTGCATCTACAATTTTTAAGATTAGAAATGTCTCTCAATCTACGTCTTTTTATTTTCTCTGTCGCATGTACCTATCTTTTCTTTTTGATTTCCAAAACCGAAGCAATAAGAACAGCACTCATGTTTAATTTTCTGATCAGGAAACTAAGAAACTATTGAAATCAAATAAATTGAGTTTCAGGTATCAGCTGTTTTCAATTTCACTTGAAGTGATTTTGAAAAGTTTTCGAACCGATGAAATCGATTGAAATGCAGAACACTGAAAATAAATTCAGTTGATTTGCAATTTCGGTTTGGGTTTCATTTCACTCGATTTCTGGAACCTAGCTGATAAAAGACCTTTCGCAGTGGTTTCTTCGGCATACGGCGGAGATTTATCTGGACCAGCGGATTTATGTAAATTGAGGTCTTTGAGTTGCCCGCGATGGAGTTGACATACGGAAACTCATTTAAAATCGAGCGTTGGGATCGATAACGTGGTGGAACGTGAATGTTGGCATAACGTTCATACTGCACGTTTCCCCACAAAATAAACCAAAGGGATCAAGATGACTGATAAAAAGATCTAAGAATATGGTGCAAAAAATATCGGGCTCTGTGTGAACCAGAGGTCATCTTAATCCATGTCATCAATTTCAGCAGATGGTAGTACGTCTTCGATTACTGGGTCAATTGCATTTTCGAATCGAGACTAGAGCTCGGTCTCCATGAGTGTTGTCTACTGACATATCATTCTCATGATCTTTTGCACAATTTTGGGTACAACAGGCACGGTGTGTGTTTCATTTCGCCCAAAGCTTCTTTTTCTTTTCTTTTCTTCTTGATTGGCCAGTTAGAGTTCAATTATAGCGATCAGGAAAACAAATCAGGAAAAATTTTTAGATGGAGTACTAACTATGTTGTCGTTAGAATTGAATAACTGATGTTATTCCAATCAGTTAGCAAATAAGTCAGAGAATTTTCTTTGCCAAAAAAATGTTCAATTGAACTAATTTCTTCTGTTAAAATTGTATTCTTCTATTTTCCTGTTCCTGATTGAAGTTTCAGACAAAATGGTACAAATCGTTCCAATTATTGCTGCAATGCACTCATTTTTGATGTTTTCGATATTTTCTTAAGTTTTTTAAACGAAATACTACTCGTTTCGTTCTCCAGTGAAATGATACTGATTTTTTTACTCAAGAAACAGCAGTTGATCTGAAAATAATATACACTACCAGCAAAATCCAAGATTTAGGGTGATCTTCAACAAGGAATAACTCAAAGAGAATTGGTCGTATAGTAATTTTTTTTTCGTCTGGCGTTTTCAAGTAGTAATCCAAAAACCAACGGCAATTTTTGCTCGTCTTTAAAATGGTCTATTGACTGCAAAAAAGATTTTTCGCAATTCAATTAAATGATTCGTTTTTAAAAAGCTTTAGTTTGAGCTTTAGTTTAACTCTGTATGATGATTGGTTGCGAGTTACTGGTTGGTATGCATAAGGCACAAATGTAAATGCTTTTACTGATGATTTTCTAGGCATTTATTATTTTTGATATGCATAAAAATGCAGTAAGTGCTGAAAATGAAGTATTTGCTTTCTTAAATAGTTCTTCCTTATTTTATGATTTTTTTAAGTAAATGAGAAACGAGAGCGGCGAAACCAAAAGGTTTTTTTTAAGTTTTTAGTTCGTTATATCACACGAAGTGGCTTTTATTTGTTCATTTAATTTAATTTTTATATTTATTTTGTGATACTATAAGCAGTGGACTTTGTTTGTAAACCTAGTTTTAATTTTTATTTTTAATTCATTTTTTTTAATCTGTTTTTTTTTTTAACCCCGATTTCGGGGTTAGTTGACCAACTTGAGGTCGTTTTGTAAAATTAGAGAAAAATAAAATGTCTTAGTATTAACAATGTTTAGAAGACCTATTTTTTATAAAGCAAGCATAATGTTTTATAAGAAGGTTGTTTTCCGTTTTGATATCTCTCTTAGTTTTTTTTTTTTTTTTTTTTTAAGATAAGAAAATTTTTAGAGTACTAGCCCCGGTTCCCCTATAGTTTAAGAGCTGGAGTGGAGTGATAACCAAAAATAATGCAGATGTATGTGTACCTGTACATAGATACAAGCACCATTATATCAGATTCAACCGTCTGGCAGGTTTCTTTTTCAGCCGGGCGCTGGGATGGGCGTTCGAAAATGGTAATTTTTCAGATTTTGAGGTCGAAGTGATAACCACATAAATGATACATCAAAAAATAAGGAAAATTCCCCTGATTACAAAAAACTCGGTTCCAGACGATTTGGTTTCAGCCTTCTGCTTGCCAGACGCACCTTTGCGCACCTTTCAAGTGCATTTTTCAGATTAAAGCACTGATAACTTTTTTCCTATTACGATTAACCAAGGAAGTGGTACGCCAAAAAAATAAGAAAAGTTACCCTGATTTCAAAAAAGAGTGTCTTAGACGATCTTGTTTCAGTCTACTACTTGCAAGACGCTCTTTAACATTTTAGTGAATGCATTTTTCAACGGTAAAGGTGTAGAAAACTCGGGGGTGGTAGGGGGTGGCCCCACAACAACCTCCAAGTGCAAACAGGTGGCGGTCACTCCCCCAAAAAAAGTTACACCTCTCCCATTTCATGAAATTTGATGTTTTTGATAAATTTTATAAAATTTACAGGAGTTTTTTTGGCGTCTTAAAAAGTAGGAGAGGGTAGGGGACGTCCCCCACAATAGCCTCATAGTGCAAACACGTTGCATTTACTCACCCCCTTCAAAAAAAATATACCCTCACATGTCACGAAAATTGCTGAATTTAATTCACTGTTATCACTGCTTTGTTATGCTTCGAGCTTTTGGTCTACTACTGTTTGTAGGACAATTAATTTTTTTGCAAAATCAATTAAAAACAAATCAAATTTTTGAATAGATTTTTCATCAAATTATGAGTAGGTTAGGTTAGGTTAGGTGGAAGTGGCTGTCAGTCAATGAGTACATTGCCTAACACACTTAGGCCGCAAGGGCCCATTGTGATACCACAGAGATCAGCAAGTTAATCACCTACTGATCTCAGAAACCCGATGTAAGATTAACGAGTTAATCACTTATTAATCTTCCATTCATAACTAGCCGGTTAATCACCTGCTAGTCGAACCACGTGGAACTTTTAATGTAATTTGAAAGACTTTTAGGGTCTATGTAAGCTAGGTCGCTAGTATCATCGAAGAAGAATTCACCGAGATGAGCCTTCCTCCTATGAAGCAGTGCAGGGCATGAGCAAAGAAGGTGTTGAACGGTCTCTTCCTCCTCCTCGTCCATGCAGCTTCTGCAGAAATCATTGGAAAACACACCAAGTCTTTTGGCGTGTCTCCCTATTAGACAGTGTCCTGTAAGAACACCTATGGTAGAACCTAGACACAGACGGTTCAGGGCCAACAAACTCTTTGATCGTTTTGAGTCCACACACGGCCAAACTTTTTTGGTTGCAAGGCATGTATTACTCTCAGTCATCTAGTGTTTGTTATCCTTGAAGCGTCCTGTCTAAGCAGGAGTTTACATGTAGCGATAGGTACACCTATGTTGTTCCATTCTGAGCGTAGGGAAGTGGTCGTGCCCTTTTTGGCTAGTTCGTCTGCCATACAGTTGCCTGGTATGTCCCTGTGCCCTGGCACCCATGAAAGGTGAATGTTAAACTGATTTGACATCTCCCTCAGAGACATCTGACAATTTTGGACCGTGATGGATTTTGTAGAGACAGAGGCAAGAGATTTAAGGGCAGCTTGGCTGTCTGAGAAGATCCGAATATCCGTGGAGGAAATGACGTTTTCTTTGAGCCAAGACAGCACCTCCTTAATCGCCAGAATTTCCGCTTGGAACACACTACAATGATCGGGTAGGCGGAAGAAAAGACTGAGATTCAGCTTTTCTGAGTAGATTCCACTTCCCACACCTTCGCTGGTTTTTGAACCATCGGTGTAGAAGTGTATTGCTTCATTTTCCAAAAGAGCGCCATTTTCCCAAGCTTCTCTTGAAGGTATGGTTACTTGGAAATTATTGTCAAACACCAACTTGGGGGTGGTGTAGTCGGATCGATTCGATAAGAATCTAAAGTTATCTAGAATGGTAGTGTAGCCGATTTGATTATTGGTCCACTGTGATGTAGCTCTGAGTCGAGTAGCTGAGCTAGCTGCGACTTGTTTGCTGAAGATATCTAGGGGTGTGAGATCTAGTAGTACATTGAGGGCGTCCGATGGGGTTGTCCTCAGTGCACCACTAATACACAGACTAGCCGTTCTTTGAACTTTGGCCAGCTTGTTGTAGTTGATCATCTTGTCTAGTGCTGTCCACCAGACTATCACCCCGTATGTGAGTATCGGTCTAATTACCGATGTAAACAGCCAATGGGTGATTTTGGGGGAGAAACCCCATTTCCCGCCAATGGCTTTTTTACAGGAGAAGAGTGCGACGTTGGCTTTATTTACTCTTTCCTCAAAATTGGTTTTCCAGGTCAGTTTTTTGTCAAAAATGAGACCTAGATATTTAGCCTGATTTGACAGTGTGAGAGTTACCCCTTTAATAGTTGGGGGTTTTGAAGTCCGGAATTTTGTATTTCCTCGTAAAGAGAACTAATTTCGTTTTGTGTGGATTGATGTTCAGACCACAATCTGCAGCCCAATTGTTAAGCTTGTTAAGTGCTGTTTGTAGCAGCTCAGCTAGGGTTTGTGGGTTCTTGCCTGAAACGGCAATTGCTACATCATCGGCATAGGCTATAGCTTTGAAACCTTCGTCCTCTAGGTCGATTAACAATTTGTTCACGACCAGGTTCCACAGTAGGGGAGATAAAACTCCTCCCTGCGGGGTTCCTCTATTGGCCATTCTGCTTGTTTTGTAGTTCCCCATTCGGAACTAATGATTCTGCTGCTGAGCATTGTTGTTATCATGTTTTTGATGTGTTCCTCTATGAGCAGCCCATCAAGAGCATTAGTGATTGCTGGATTTTTAACATTATTAAATGCACCCTCTATAAATTATGAGTAACAGTGAAAAGATGCATGAGTGTCTTAGCAAATACAGTTTTATATATTGCATACCAACTTTGTTCTACGCATACGAAATTAAGTAAATACTACAAAGTAGTATAGTAGGAGTAGAAAAGTCTAGTTTGACTTTGACAATTAATTACTCGGAAACTAAGCATCGATCGTAAAAAAAAATCAATGTAGAGTTTCGGAAACTGCAAAACACTCTATGATATCCAATCAGTTACTATTGATAAAAACAATTTTTTCAAAGTGATAATGTTAACTGAAAAAAGGCTTAAAATATACGAATTAAGGGATATTGAGAAAATTTGATATAACTTTGGCATGAACGAAAGATATCGTCGGTAATTTTTCAACATCAAAACGTACATAAAAATCGCTCGAGATTGCAAGGCGCTGGCATTTTTTTTCTTTTTTTTTTTTCTTTTCATTTTTATTCATTTTCTCAATTTCAAATGGCTTTTTTAGCAGTAATGAGTAATTTCATTACTCAAAGGCATCAATCATCGAGAAAAAACGAAAAAAAAAATAATTTCCATCGTTAGTTTCCGGGCAATTGATTGTCAAAGTTTTTTATTGACTTCTATGCTTTTATCCCAACAGAGGCAAAAATGTTTTTTCCACGGGTATCACCTTTCGCGAGGAACTGGCAAGTCCTCTGTTAGTATTCATTGCCATGAAAAGCGCTTTCTCGAATTAGCCGTTCGGAACCTGCAGAAAATTGTAGGTCCCTTCCATTCCCTCACAAAGCATGGTTGTGAGAAATGCGCTAGGCCCAGGGGTTCCTCTGTTGCGCCACCCTATTTATTTATTTTTTATGCTTTTATCGAAGATAACTTCGCAACAAATCATCGTAGAGACCTTGAAGTCCACAGGCCAATTTAAAGTCCAGCAGATGTTGGTTCTTGTATCATTACTTGAGAACGGCAGATGAATACAAAATTACTGTTCAGATATGAAAACAGGATAATCAAAGCTACAAATAATTCCTTTTAATAAATTTTTTGTTCGGCCAATTCTCTCTGAGTTATCCCTCGTTGAAGATCACCCTAAAATTTGGAATTTTTTTAATATCCTTTAATTTTTGCAAGTAGTGGTATGATTCAAGAAACCACTAGATAGCCCGCCCTACAATCAATAGGTTCCTTCGTTGAAGCCCTTGGGTCGCCCTGTGTTCAAACTAAGTGTTTTTTGGGGCCATGGTTTTGCCCTTAACTCCTCTTAGGTTTTTGGTTAGGATATGAACAAGCCTATCAAATGGCATGCAAATGACAGGGATGTGTGCTGATGTTGTGGTTAAGCGTTTTTTGAGGACAGGAAAACCCAGGTTTTTTTTACAACTCATAGGGTTGTCAAGGAAACCTTGGTCAACCCTGGAAAAAGTTCAACGAACCAACCTAATATCGAGCGAGGTTATATGCATAGAGAATTTTGCGAATTCAAGTGTTTTGTTTCTGATTTCTACATAACGGTTACTACTTCGTGTTTGATAATTGTAAAACTTTTTTAGTGTTTTTGTTTTAACATCCAAAAAATTAACCACTATAAATATTCGATTTCCAACATTTTAATTTTGCCGCCTCTTTTTAGTTCTCTAAAAAAGCTAAATTAAAATCATCAATTAAGTAAAATTAGTGATTCTCCCATTGCAAAAATAAGATTTTTTTATTCAAAGCTATGTCACCGAAATAATAGATGATGTGGAAGTGGATTTCAATAAAGCGATTGACCGTGAACCCAATGAAAAACCTATTGAAACTTTTGGTACCTGGTCGGTAGAGGAAGGATATATAAACCAGACTGCAGAAGCATACCCAAAAAGAGCAATAACCGCTTCGGCAAGAAACGGATTCGTTGCCTTGCTTCAAGGCTTAGGACATAACTTGGATTACAAGTGTCGTAGTTTAAGGCAAGGCTATAAGGTAAGGTACAATTATGAAATTTAGTTTATACATAAATCAATTTATAACTTCCATTCCGTTTAGATTTATGTGAACTCTCCCGAAAATATGGTGTTTTCGAGTAGTAATTACTTTTTGGTTCGTCATAAACAGGAAATTATTGTACAGGTCTACCCAGTTTATATGACAACATCAAAAGGCGTCCGCACATTCAGTCCAGAGCGGTAAGGATAGTTGTGAACTAACTTATGTACAAGTTTATGCCTAAAACTATTGCTTTCAGTCGCCAGTGTTTTTTTTATAGCGAACGATACCTTAGGTTTTTCAAACACTATTCAGAAAGCAACTGTCAATTAGAATGCTTAACCAATTTTACAATAGCGAAATGTGGATGTGTAAAGTTTTTTATGCCACGTAAGTGTGTGTTATTTTTTTATAAAGAAAACTCCATACTAAATCACATTTCTCTAGATCCTGATGGGGTTAGAATTTGCAGTCATTCAGACATATCCTGTTATCATAACGCACACGATGAACTAATGAATTTTCAACAGAGGGAAGTGCAACTATCGATCAAGGACCCAGGATTTAAGAGTCAGTGCAATTGCTTGCCGGGTTGTGTGTCACTCAGTTATAACTTTGATATTACCCAAGCGCGTATGGAAGGTTTGGGTACGGTCCAAGCTTTTAACGAATCTTATGACGAGCACCCAGAGTAAGTATCAGCATATAAAAAAAGCAATTGTTATATACATAATTAACTTACTAAAAACATGTTTTCAGCTGTCAAGCAATATCATATATTTCACTACCTTCTAATTTTACTTCTAATCACGGTTGCCCGTTTGGTCATTTATAAATGAATCATGTCATTATTTTCTCACTTTGTCACATGGCCAAATTTTTACTCCACCAGGTAATTTTTTCAACGAAATGAAATAAGAAAAACCGTTTTCTTATCGAATGCTGTACAAACTATATTGATAAATAAGTTCCTTCAAGTCCAAAGACTGCTCTGAGGTAGCAACAATGCGTTCTTTTGAAGAACCTCAATTTAGTTGGGTTTGCCATCAACTCGCCCTGAAGTAGAACTAGGATTTTTCTGGGGAAAGTTCAGGTAGGAAACACTGATGTCAGATGAAACGTGTTTTTCTTCAAATGCCCGGCATGTGTGGTCAGGTTGTGATTAAATCTGTTTTAAGGACATGTTTTTTGGAGACAAGCCATGACGCTGTGAAGGTGAAAATTACCTTTGCAAGCACGTCGACCTGAAAGATCTTTTGTGCTGTACCATGACGCTGTACAGCTTGTTTTTGTCAATACTGTCATGCGGGGTTTTTTTCATGATCTGCCGTACGCTGTGAGAATTTTTCGGAGGTTTTCAGACGTTCACATAGAAATTACGGGCTTTGTTCTTGGTTTTCCACCATAGCACGATTTTTTATTAACTCGTGTCGATCTGCCATCGAACGTAGTAACACACGCCGCGCAAAGTGTCCGAAAAATTCTCCAGTGCCACTTCCCACTACCCAATCAATTAATCAAAATAAAAATAAAAGCAAAACAAAATAGTCCAACCAAAAATTTAAATCAGCAATAAAACTATAATCCTTCCAGCCGCGCCGCGAAAAGAAAAAGCTGTGCAATTTCATTCAGTGCTGTGAAAGTGATTAACAAAGATAAAAAAAAAACCACATCAACAATAGCCCATGTAAACAATATTCAATAGCCCCAATAACACAAAGTGCGTTACCTTACATCGTCTCCTTCCCCACATCACTCTCACAGTCCCAGTGACTGCACACATTTTTTCGATTTGATAATCTCTTATCTTATCTAGGCAGTGTGTGCAGTCAATGAGACTGTGGGTTTGTTAGGCGGATAGTCAATCAACGGTGTTAATCCCGTTGGTGAACTAAAATCAAGTTGCTAGCTGGGCATCACCGCTAGTAATTTGATTTGGTTTTCTAATAGGATATACACTTGTTGATTCGACTTAGTTAGCCTCTGCGTTTGATATTTTGTTTTGTGTGTTTTTGTGAATTGTAATGTCGGGTAGATTTCGGGTCGATTTTAGCAACATTCGGGGGCTAAGATCGAATTTCTTTGCTGTGTACGTTCACACTGCAAAATGCAGGCCAGCTGTTTTGGCACTGAGTGAAACACAGGTAGGTGTTGATTCTGATCCCTCAGAGTTTAACCTGCCTGGATATAGCTTAGTGCCATTATTCTTCTCCTCCCATGGCCTCGCCGTATATGTTCGGAATGATATTGCTTACCAGCTTCTACCACAATACGGCCTCTGTTCTAATACGAACTTTAATTTCATGTGGTTAAAATTCACCGTCCGTAAGCATATCATTCACTATTGTTTTATGTATAGAAGCCCCAATTTAGATAGCAATTCAACCTCTAACGAGTTTGATGCGCTATCTGACTCCATAGTAAGAATTGTTTACCTTTATCCTCACACTGAAATCGCAATTGCACACAATTCAGGTTGGCTTCGACATTCTGGCCAGACAACACCCAAAGGAAAATATGTTGAGATCTTCGCCGAGTTAAACGAATTAACTCAACTTGTTGATGAGCCCACTCGGGTTCCAGATATTGAAGGCCATGCGGCCAACACTCTTGACCTATTTCTAACTTCTCATCCCGAAAAATATTGGGTTATAGTATCATCTCCTTTAGGCAAATCGGACCATTGTGTCATATCGGTAGATTTTTCGATTTCCGTCACAGTAAAAAAAGATAAAGTCCCTAAAAGAAGTGTGGCAATATGAGAAAGCCAATTGGGACGGCCTGAATAATTTCTTTCGAAATTTTAATTGGTCTTTGTGCTTTCTCGACGGAAACGTTGACGCATCAGCTGATATGATATCTAACGTAATTCTTAACGGCATGAGAAATTTTGTTCCTCACAGAACAAAAAGTATCATCCCCAAAGAGAATTCGTGGTTTGATTCAAGCTGTAAAGAGGCGATTAGGGATAGAGAAAGCAATTTTCGAAAATTTAAAGGCCCTACAACAGAAAATCGAAATTTGTTCAAACGGGCCAGAAATATCTGTAATGCTCAAATACAAAAGGCTAAGTTTTTACATGACCAAAAAGTAAGGCAAAAAATACTGTTGTGTCCAAAAGGAAGTAAAAACTTTTGGTCTTTTGTTAAGAACATTAAGAACTCGACCACGTCATCGGTCCCAACGCTCGTCTTCAATAACTCACCGTATGTCAGCTCCATCGACAAAGCCAATTTGCTGCCAACTCGACACTTCCACATAGCATATTGGCTCCACCTGACCTCGAGTCTGCAAATTCTTTGATGAAACAGATATTTTTTCGAACTCGCTCGGTTGCGAGAGTCCTCAAAGATCTCAACATACATAAATCCGCTGGTCCAGATGGTATCCCCGCCGTTATTCTGAAGAGGTGTTCTTCTACGCTGGCAAAACCACTGCGTAAACTTTTCCATCTTTCCTATTCTGCTGGGATTTTTCCGAGCAGATGGAAAACTGCATTTCTCCAGCCGGTCCCTAAAAAAGGCGAATCTTCCTCCCCTTCCAATTACACTTACGTCCCTTCTTTCCAAGGTCATGGAAACATTGATAAACCGTCAACTTATGAAATATCTTGAAGAACGAAAGCTTCTTAATGACCGTCAGTACGGCTTTCGTAGCAAACGTTCCACTGGTGATTTGATGGCTTATCTCACCGAAAAGTGGAACCAATCTTTACATTGTTTTGGAGAAAGTAAGATTATTGCACTTGATATTTCTAAAGCATTTGATAGAGTTTGGCATCAGGCTCTTTTATCGAAAATGCGTGCTTTTGGTATCGATGAGTCTCTTATTCGTTGGATTAGAAATTACCTTTCCGACCGTTCAATACAAGTTGTATTGGATGGCTTCAAGTCTGATACCCACTTCATAAATGCTGGTGTGCCCCAGGGCTCAGTTTTGTCTCCGACTCTCTTCCTCATTTTCATTAATGATCTCTTGTCTGAAACTTCTAATCCGCTTAACTGTTTTGCTGACGACTCGACCCTCAGCTTTTCATATTCGTTTCCAAATTCACGTCCCTGCTCTTCGGATGTGGAACTGGAACGGCTGCGTATGATAAGCTCATTGAATTCTGACCTTGACAGCATTGTTACATGGGGTAAAAAAAACCGAGTTGAATTCAATGCTTCGAAAATTCAATGCTGTCTCTTGTCGTTGAAGCTTAACATTCCCCCATTACCATTATCCATGAATGGTACCTGCATCGAAGAAACCGAAAAGCTGTCAGTACTTGGTATGTGTGTAAACGATGATCTTCTTTGGAATGACCACATATTTGAAGTCGCCAAAAACGCTGCTAAATGTTTAGGCTTCTTGAGACGATGCAGGAAATTCTTCACCCCTTCTGATCTGGCTACAATTTATAAGGCCCAAAACTGGAGTATAACTCCCATATCTGGTCAGGTGCTTCTCAAACATCTTTGCACCTCATTGATAGGGTACAAAATAGAGCGTTAAAATTGACAGGTGATAGTTCAATCGTAGAATCGATTGATTCTCTTGAACGTCGTCGAAACGTTGCCTGTCTCACTCTCTTTTATCGCTTTTTTCACAAGCAGTGCTCTAGTGAAGTAGCCAGTTGCATTCCTCCCCTGAAACAATTTAGCCGCAACACCCGCCTCGCTAGGAATGTTCATCAGTTTTACCTTGAGCCCAACTTCGGACGTACAGTCAAGTATAGAGATTCGTATTTCAGTCGCACCACCCGAATGTGGAATGCTTTACCTGGCTCTGTATTTCCCCTTCATTACGATTCACAAAAATTCTAAAGCAACGTGCATCGATGTCTCCTTTTAAATCCTCTCCTGTTTTCCTAAATACTCGCACTGTGTTCTACAACATTATAAGGGTAGGCATAACCCCTTGATGTGCGCGTTTATTATATATATAAAAAAAAAAAAAAAAAAAACTCTGAAGCTCATACTATCAAGACATTTCTATATTTGCTTAAACAAGAGCTTGTCATGATTCTTTTTCGGTTTGAGAACTTGGTGTTCTTCCCTTCCTTCTTCTTCGGAATCAATCATAAAAGCTATGTCTCGCATTTTTTTTTTTTTTTTTTTTTCATTTTTGAATACATACTTTTTTGGCAAGGAGTAACAGTGCTTTTAGTACTAATTCATTTTAACAAGAATACTTGATCAATATTACACAAGTATGACAAGTTTTATGTCAACAAGTGCTTGAATATAACAACATAATTATGTGTTGCTAACAACAATCAACTCCAATCCTAAGTTGGTCTTATCATGATCATCAAGGAAATGGTCTATAATCTTTTTCCAAATTCAAGAAATGCCTGTATCAAATTCATATCTTCAAACATTACCAGAACACCTTCTACACGATCAGTTTTTTGAACTGAAGACACACCACGTAATTGTAGTGTAAGATTCATATTTATCTAATTTTTCGACCTTCTGAGCATTAAATTTTATTTTATGATATCTAACGAGCTATTAGGATGGTTGTATTAATAATTTCAAACTAAATTGATTTTCTTTTTGCTTCTAGTTTTATGTGGTCGCGATTAACTGTACACTTTAAGGAGCAGCAATTTACGGCTATGAAACGTGGAGAACTGTACACCATATCAACACTTATTGCAAACTATGGAGGAGTTCTTAGTCTTTTTATTGGATTCTCTATTTTAAGCATAGTTGAGTTAATCTATTTCATGACTATGCGTTTAAGAAATAATTTAAAAAAAAGGCAACGCAAACACAAAATTCATCCAAAACAATAAATGTTTACTTAGCACCTATCTTACAAAAATTATATTATCCACACATTTCTGTATGTTTGGACTTCGAAACAACCAATTATATTGCTAAGACAATCTTTATGAAAATCAGCTGTCCACAACTTTTGGTTTGATTACAAAAACGCACACTGTAAAGGAACCTTTGAATTGAAATGAGTTGAAACAAATTTTTTCTCCGTGTTAAGAAAAAGTGTTCATTTTTTAGGGATTTTCTTTTCCATGCTATTTTACAATAGAAAAACTATTTTCCTGAGCGTTGTTGCAAACACATACAAATGGTTATCAAAAATTATAGTACTGAAACAATTCAAAATATTGTTTTTTTTTTGTGTCTAAATTGTTTTTTAGAAAAAAGATTATAACAAGAAAAACTTTACTTTTACACTTATTTTTTAAGTTTTTTAACAATTTGTATGATGATAACTGAAAATAAAATATTTTTTAAAAAAAATTGTGAAACTATGATATGGTTTCTAAGTACATACTCCATTATGTCATTTTCTATTCATTTTGGTAGAAATTTTCTTCCATCCATCTAAGTCCGATGTCCCCATATATTTTCCAAAACTCATATGGTATCTCGTCTGGCCGAGCATCTTTGACTTTTTTGGAGATCTTTACTGCGTTCATTTAGTTAGGTTATTATGCAGCATATATGTAAGATTAAGCTCAATATTGTACAAAATGTGAGAATAAAATTGATCGATTCGTACTTGAAAAAAGTGTTTTTTCACGCTGAAACACTAACACCCTTTTATGACAAAGTCCTAAAGAATTTAATAAGTGATTTTTAAAGACTGCATTCACAAATACATTTTACAACGCTGCTCGCGAGCTTGTAGATAGACACCAAAAAACCTTTTTTAACCTTTCCAACCACAAGGTTTATAATTTTCAACTATCAACTGATTCTTAACTGACCGTTCAATGTGAATATAAGGTCTGTTCGTTGAAGACCTGGGGTTGCCCTAGGGTTGCCACAAAGCGTTTTTTGAGAAACCTAAATTCACCCTGAATGTCCAATTGAGTGTTTTTTGAGCCATAGGTTAGCCATAGGTTTTCCCCCAACTCGGCATTACTTTTTGCTGTGGCGAGTTGAGAGCTGTCAAATGGCATGTATTTTTTTTTTTTTTTTTTTTTTTTAATGACAGGGATGTGTGATGATTTGTTGTATAGCGTTTTTTGAGGACTGGAAACCCCAGGTTTTTTTGATAGTTCACAGGGTTGTCAAGAAAACCTGGGTCAACCCTGGGGAAAGTTCAACGAACGGACCTATAATTTGCCCACAAAAAACTAGCTTCACAAAAAAAATAAAAAAAAAAAAATATAATTGAATTAAGCAGTCAAACCGAGTAGAAAAAAGAGCTTAAAAACTTTTCTTCCAGAAACATGAAATTGTTTTTTCACAGGTATTGCCTTCCCCGAGGAACCGGCAAGTCATCCGAGTAATGTTTCGCTGCTGTGAAAAGTGCATTCTAACCGTTTCTAATCGTTTGGGTTTGGCATAAAAATGTATATAACATCCCCGTTTGACGAAGGTCCTATAACACCCCCAGTCGTTGAGGGTTCCAATTCCTTTAGGGCCTTTACTGAATAAAGACAGGAACGTTCATTCTCAAAACAATTCCATTCATTATTAGACGTTCGACCGTGAAAGGTGTTAGTTAAAGAAGGACAATAATTTGAATTAATTTATATTGTAGAAGTACCTACATTGAGAAATTCTAATAAAAGATTTGATCCGATTGTTTTTACATGTATGTTCTTAAAAAACCTGACTAAGTTTTTTTACCAAATAAACTAAAAACGGATGCTCAAATATTACGATTTAGTTCAATACTCACCATCAAATCTCTGCAAGTTTCTGTTTTGCTTCAAAAATATCTGGGATGTCAACGGAATGGAGGTTTCTACAACGTACATAGATCTGCAAACAAGCAATTTATGAAATCATAATCAGTTCTCAAAAAAAAATTTTAAACGACAATTATTTCGGAAATAAAAATGTGGCTCACCTACTTACTTCATTGGTTGACTTAGGCCTCATTCAAAATACTCCTCCCAGCTGATTTCCTTCTCACGTCAATTTGGTGCAGCGAAAAAGTTGCAGATACCACAAACAAATTTCATAGCCGAACTTCTTTCCAATCGTTAGATATCGCGATTGGTTACGATGATAGAGCAGAATTTTATATCATACATTTTGTTCAACCTGATTTGGTCACCGCATGCTACAAATAGAGCTCACTTTAATGTATAAGTTACAACTTAAAAAATTTCTGAAATGAGCAAAATTTGTGTAGACTCCATTTTTTGTGCAATATGTACTTTATGCGGCTCATGATTAAAAAAAAAAATAATAATAATAATTAACGCATTACCATTGCAAACATTTGAATAATGCACCAAATTTATTCAAACATAAATTATAACGCTTAAAACATAACATCAAAATAGAATTAATAAACATCTAAATCACTTAAAGAAGCCCTTCGCATTTTCTTTCTTTCATCAAACGAATCCTCCAAGTCGCGAGCATGTTCTCGTTTCAACGCAGCAATCTTACAGAAAATTAAATATGAAAATTCAAACGAAAATAATAAACAATTTAGAGCATACCTTGTTCTCATACATTTGTTTAACCATTTCCACTTCTTTAGCAATACGATTCTGCCAACCCCTATTTCGTTCTTCTAGCGACTTTTGGAAATCATTAACGAGTTGATTGCGCAAATCATATTCTTGTTGGCTAAGTTTCTTCTCCAACCGTTCTATTTCGTTCCGTAATCTGAAATATTAACATTAAATCACTACGATTTATATTTAAATTTTATTGTATTGCAAAATTACGATAACTTTAAGATAACACTAGTTCACTAACCTTTTCTTTGAATTTCAACTTGAAGACCATTTCAGTTTATCTCTGAGATTATATATTTACTAGGTTAGGTTTAGGTTAGGTTTACTAATTTATATGTACTTGAATTTAGTTTTAAGATTCTTGTGAGTACTGTATTGTCAATGTCATTCAACCGTATTGTTGACATAGACACTTAAAAGAAAGAAAATAGCACGATGTAAAAGTAATTGTTCAAAAATACGAAGGATGTTGGTAATCCTGAACTTTTGTATATAGGTACATACATAAATAAAATAAAAAATAAATAGGATGGCGCCAGAGGCGAACGCAGGGAGGGGTTTTGGGGGTTGAAACCCCCTCCCGAAATTTGTGAAATAAAAAAATAATAACTAGTTTCTTGAAACAGAAACCAAAATATAAAACATGAAAACATAAAATTTATCTGAAAATTTCATTCTGTCAACGAAAAAATCCCTCCAAATGCGTAAGCCATTTCTATTGATAAATTTATTTGCAGGTACAGTCAAACCTGGATAAGCGAGAGTTCAAGGGAGCACAATCTCATTCTCGCTTATAGAGGTTTCTCACTAACCCGAGTTTCTCGCTAATTAAGGTACATGGGTAGCGTTTCTCACTTAAAGAGGTACGCAGCAATAACAAGTGACAGCAAGAACGAATGTATTTAATATGTAATAATGATAAAATTACATAAACACAGGGACACGTGTCCATTCGAAAAGAATGCGATAAAATAACAAAAAATTTTTAGTTCCACGAAATAAAATGGGTACAATATTGACGAGAAAACAATACAAAAACAATGGTAGAAAGTTCCACGAAAGTTAAGAACGAGTCATAATATAGCAGATATTAAATTTGTTTGATCGACTGTCGCTTAGAGAGGTATAGTTAAGTAGCAGTCTCACTTACGGAGGTCAATGAGGGAAAAACGCCTCTCTCTTATAGAGGTTTCTGTTTCTCGCTAATAGAGGTTCTGGGAGCTTAAAATGTCGGGTCCTGGCTATTACTCTCACTTATAGAGTTTTCTCACTTATCCAGTTCTCACTTATCCAGGTTTGACTGTATTTCATATGTTTTAGAATGACTTTTTGGTTTTGGTATGTTCTTAGCATGATCACCCTTTTCTAGTGTAAGTAAATTTGATATGTTGAGGTAGTGTTGGGTCGTATACAACGGGATCTGATATAGAAATATATGAAAATTCACTTTCCTACTTACTTGCAAACACATCGCATTGGTCGTTTCAAAAATAACGGCAGTTGCGACCGAAACACATCGTATCGGTCACTCCAAGACTAACGGCAGTCACGACCGAAATCTACGAAAATTAAAATTTTCATCAGACATACTAAAAGCCCTGGCTCTGTATAAGAATGGGATCGACAACGGCAACTAGGAAAGGGTATAGTGTACTTATGTATGAATAAGCATATGCATACCCATGAACATTGCTTGAGTATGCCAAACGAAAAACAGCCCAACAACTGTATAAACAGACACCTTAAATGTTGGCCATTCGTCCCTATATAAAACAGTTCATTGTTTTATGCAGACACTTCCGGTATCCGTGGCTTCAAGCGAGCGATATTTTTCATGTTTGTGCGGATTTAAAAATTATCTGCGATTAAGAACCAGCGAAGAGCGACTGAAGGTTTTGATGTTGCTGAACATCTATAGGAGTATTGAGGTTGACTATGAGGACGTTATAAATATAAAAATGGCAAAAGTTCCAACTTCCAAGGCACATTCATTTTATTTTATTTATTTATTTATAGAAATAATTTACAAATAAATTTACAAATTATTTTGATAAGGCATCAGGGCAATAAAAGCCATAAACGATGCCGTCTGTTTAAGATACATTTTATTTTATAAAATACTAGCTGTGCGTGGAATAGTGACTTTCGGGTTTCGGCAGCATTTTTAATTTTTCAGTAGCCTATTGTTATAAAATTTTACTTATGGACATTTGTGCATATGATGTTGATGTTCTTACTTTTTTCATCTTTTGCCAAATAAAACTGTTTTGCCGTAAGTACTTCCGTTCCCATGGGAACAATGGAACAAAAAAAATAGACAGACATAATTTTCGGAATATTAGTAACGACTCCCGTTCCCGTGGGAATATGGTGATAGTTCTCATAGAAATATGGGCATGAGTTGAAATTTATGTCACTTGCTCGGGGATAGTGTATCTAACGGTGGAAGAATTTTTGAAATCGGTGCAGTAGTTTCTAGGTTCCTGTATACGTTCCCGTTCTCATTATAATACAGGGATAAAATGCATAGCCTATGTCTTCCTTCAGGTTCTAGATCATCTCTGTATAAAATTTTACTTAAATCGATTCTTCCGAGCTTCCGTACTTATTATAGTAGTAAGGACTCCCGTTCCTGTAGGAATAGGGGGATGAGTTTAAGTTTATGTTACTTGAGGATAGTGAGGCATTCAACGGTGGAAGAATTTTTGAAATCGGTGCTGTAGTTTCTAGGTTCCTGTATACGTTCCCGTTCTCATTATAATACAGGGATAAAATGCATAGCCTATGTCCTTCCTCAGGTTCTATACTATTTCTGTACCAAGTTTCATTCAAATCGGTTCAGTAGTTTTGGCTTTGGCGGGAGACGGTAACATAGAAAGCTGGACAGACAGAGTTACTTTCACATTTATAATATTAGTTAGGATTGTTCCAAGCAAGGTATTTATGCAAATCAATACAGAGTATACAAAAAGTATAAAAATATGAAAAACAAATTTTTCGTTCATATTTAATATATTTTTTCAAACCGGCTTTGAAAAAACGGTACTATGGGAGGTACCGTTTTTAGACATTTTCCAAAAAATTTTTTTACATCATTAGAACAGTTATTCAAAAATAATACCTCACGTAAAATTTTATTAAAATCGTTAGAGCCATTTTCGAGAGAAATAGGTATGATCATATTGGTTGTATAGCAGGTACCGTTATTTCAAGACTTAGAGACCCAATTCCAAAAACCCCTCTGTAGGCTACTCCAGAGATCATAACTGCAAATTTCGAAGAAAATAGGTTAAGAGGTTCAGGCTGTAGATCCATATACGGACAGACAGACACACATACACACAGTAAGAGAAACAGAATTGTAGGACCCACTTTTTTCGTATTCTCTATCATCGTAATGTCATGTTTAATTGTTATCTCAAGTTTTTTTTCTGCACGATTTGAAGGCTTGCCTTATAGTACCTATAATCGCAAGTAAAAAATAATGGAGAGAGAAATGAATCAAAAAACATGTTCTTGATACTGACGCTGAGACGCTGAGAGATTCTTCGACTCTATTTGAAAGAGAAATAAATAAAAATTTTCCTTGCACTGACGTTAGATTTTATCAAAACAAGAGCTCACTCAAACGACGAACATGCTCGCTGAACATGCTCGTGCTCGCCTTATTTTCACCGTGTAGGGGTTGGTTCGCGAGCAGTTGTCGAGCCGCTTGCTGTTGGCGAAAAATTTCAATTTTGTCATGCTCGTTGGCTTCGTTGTTCGCCATGTAGGGCCGTGAGCAAACCGGTTTTTTACTATGAATCAAACCTTCATTTCTGCTGTGAACGTCGTGGTGTGCATATCGCGCGGATAAAGTAAAATAGCAACAGACAGCCACAATTCAATAGAAGAATTCACATGTTTATGCCGTGGAGAATCACCACGAAATGAATGTTCGGCAAATGTGTTCGCCGTCTAGGGGATAATGCAGACGAGCATGTTCGGCGAGCATGTTCGTCGTTTAGGACTAGCTTTACACAAGGAGTTCGTCGATCGGGTACACCTAGCCATAAGTATCCCTTAAGTTTGACATCATTTATAAATTGTACTTGCAGCGAAGAAACCAAAAAGCTGTACGTACTGGTCAGGTGCCCCCAAACATATTTGCGCCTACTTGATAGGGTATAAAACAGACCGTCGAGACTAATTCTCATGAACATCGTCGAAACACTACCTGTATCTCTTTTTTTATCGCTTTTTCCACAAACAGTGCTCTAGTGAAACTGCTCATCTGAAACAATTTATCCGCAACACCCGCCTCACTTGGAATGCTCATGGTTTTTTTTTTCATAAAACGCATGTGGTTTAAATTTACCAACTTTCTAGTTGTGCCAGCGACTTCGTCCGCAAGAATTGGCATAACTTTTTTATTTATCAACCGATTGACATGAAATAAAAACTAAACTAACTTATTGAAGCTTACCACAATATATTACTGAAAACCCCATCTAGATCGGATAAGCCGTTTCTGAGATTAACGTGCACAAACAAACAAACTGTTACGTTTTTATTATATGTAGAGCGTATGGACAATAAATCACCAATACGTCTTTAATTATACCCCTCTCGGACAACAAAGCTGGGGGAGTTTCCGAATTAGTTTCCGCTGACAAAATACTAAGTGTTCTTACAATGAGAACTTTGCGCAATTCTAATAAAAATTCAAACAACAAAGACTCTCTAGGCCATGGGAAGGGGCAACGAGATCGATGTTATTACTACTTTTACTTTAGTAAAGCATTTGACAAAATTAACCATCAAATTTCTCTGCCTTTGGCTTCCCACCTTCAATATATCGGCAGCCATTTAGGTCCACTCCTGTTTGTGCTTGCAATAAATGACGTCGCTAGTATTATTTCTTTCTCTGATCTGTCTATTTATGCAGATGACATTAAAATTATAAATGTCATATCCTCCTCTCTTGGGTTTATCAAACGCTGGTCTAGAGAATTTATCGACCCCTACGTCACTAAATCATTATTCAACACTTATGTTAGACCAATCCTTGAATATGCTAGTCAGGTTTGGTCTATCTACCAAATAACTTAATCCCGTAGAATTGAAGCTGTGCAACGAAGATTTCTAAGATTCGCTTTGCGTAGATTGCCTTGGTCTGATCCGTTCATTTTACCTCCATATGAAAACCGTTTGCGACTAATTGACATTGCCACCCTATCTAAACGTCGTCATATCGCGGACATAATTTTTGTCCATCAGATCGTGACCGGTACCATAGACTCACCGGAATTACTTGAGCTGATTTACGTGAACACTAATCCACGTAACCTACGTTCTGTCCCCTTCTTCCACCTCCCTACTCCCCGCACAAATTACGCTTATTTTAACCCCATATGCAGAATGCTACGTTCAGCGAATGACGCAGGAAATACCTTTGACTTTTCCCTAAGTTCCTCTTACCTAAGAAAAAATCTATACTCCTCTTCCCCTTTCAACTTCTAACCCTTGCGCTTCAGCTTAGAACTAAACATTTTATATCTTAATATATATAAATTACGTGTCACGATGTTTGTCCGCGATGGACTCCTAAACTACTTAACCGATTTTAATCAAATTTGTGCAACGAGTGCAGTTTGACCCAACTTGAAAGATAGGATAGCTTACATCTCAATTTATGTTACGTTAGCCACAGCAACGCGTGGTCGGGTCAGCTAGTTTGTATATATATTTTTATTTTTTTTATATTTTTAGGTTTTAATATTTTTATGTTTAAATCTATGTTCTATTCGCTTGTATTAAGCTAAATAAATAAATAAATAAAACAAATTTGTAGTAAAATTCAAATAGTTGTGTTACTCAACATCACCGTTGCTAGAAGAATCTTAGACTCTTTCAACTCATTCTAGGAAACTCTTACCAAATTTATTTCAAATATATATTTAGAAAATTAACTCACGCGAAATTTTCCTCCAGCAATGCATCCAATTGAGATGTATCCTGTGCAGCTGTAGATCGTTTGTCCTGTGCCGCAGCATGAACCACAAACCACGAGTATCTTGCGCTGTTATCTGTTTTCGCAATTGGCATCTTAAAAACGATATTTTTTGCTATCGATGAGAATCCCAAAACGTTCATATTTTCCTCAAAGTATTTATCGGACGGAGTGATATTGACCACCATGCTAAGCTTTTCCTTTCCCAGCAGTGCCGATTGCAACAACATAGTCAGTTTGGACTCTCTGAATGGAATAACGTCGGCGTTTTTCTTTTTGTGGTTGTTGTTTGCTGCATCTAAACAACGTCCCAGAACCATAAGCGACGTGTTAATACGCTGTGCCTCCTTTAGCCGGCTTCCTACATTGCCAGTCTTACACAAACGTTCGGAACCAGCCAAATCGCAGAATTTATAAGAAGCAGTTGTAAACGTGCCTGTCAGTGAGTATTTAATGACGTCCACAAAAAATATGCAATGCGATCTACTCGAATTCGAGTTGATGGCCGTCGAAGCATATTTTACCTTTTGCAAACCGTAAGCGAGGAGCTTGTAAGCATCTGAAGCCATTTTTGCGTGAACTGAAGTCAAACCTTTGATGAAAACCTTACCATCGTTTGCGATGATCTTATGATTTTGGCGCCTAGTCGTCGTTGTGACATTAGTCTGACTAAGAAGGTCATAAACAAACTCGTTGTAAATTTCAACAAACGAAACCCAAATGAAAACAGAAGTTCCTTCAAAAACGTTTGTGTGGAAATCGTGATGGAGAGCAATTTTTTGTTGTACTCGGTTGTAAACCGATTGAAATTCATTACACTGAGAGATAATTGTCTGTCGCAAAAGCATTTCTTTGCGCATGGAATCATCGTCCATAATAGCTACATTGGCGTTGACAAGCTTAGCAGCTGGCTGGGGAAAAAGGTTGTTTGCGTAGAAAGCGTATATGTTCTCAATGGCTCTGGGTATTATGCCAGGTTTATCAAAATCTCCAAGCAATGTGTATGTTTTGCCCGAACCCGAGGTGCCATATGTAAGAATGGTGAAGTTTTCTTCTGCTTCGATCTTCTTTCTAATGCACTTTTCGTATATTGCAGGCTGATCGATGGCATTATCAAAGATTTCACTGAACGTGAAATGTTTCTCCATTTTCTGAACTTTACTGGCATTTCCACTTGAATCAAATTGTGAAGTTATCAAAACATTTTTTGAGATTTTGTAGCTAGAGCAGGGTAATTCCTGTGGCAATGGGCGCATGCGGAGGTATATCAAAGCACCCTCATGTTCGGGGACAGTGTTTATGCTGGCACTTGATGTGTTTTCTTCAAACGTGAGATCAACTTCGTCGTCGACTTCATCTACGTCTTGAAACAAAGCCACCTGACGATTGGGACGGGGTCGGAAACGCCTGTCAACACTTGGATCCCGGGATACCAAGAAAGATCGCACTTCTCGTTTTGATTCTTCAGGCTCAATGTTGTCCTTCAGATTTACTCTTGAAGTTGAGTTTTCTTCGTTTTCATTTGCTTCATAGTTTTGAACAAATCTCTCAGGATCTACTGGCTTAGGCATTTTTTTAGAAATCAAATTAACTCGAAAAAAATAAACAAAATTACAGAAAAAAACCAACAGCAAAAATTCAAAACTATTTCAATTCACAATTCAAATAAAGCCGTCAAGGATATTTTTGAAGTTTAGAAACTACCGTACCAACATGGCTGCTATATAAACCGGTTCGGTTTTCGTAGTAAAGAAAACATGGAAGCCTTAGGTAAACCACAGCGGCCTGCATGGCCTGTATTTGCATTTCTACCGCAGCCGAAATGAAAAAATGTGTTTTATTTTTGCTTTGAGAATGCGCTTTTCCATTCCCTCACAAGGCATGGTTGTGAGAAATGCGGTAGGCCCAGGGGCTCCTCGCTCTGTTGCGCCACCCTATTTATTTTTTAAATTTTTTTATTTTTGCTTTTTAATATATTTGCTTAAAGTTTTCTTAGCTTAAATGCCATTATATGTATTTGAAAGAGCATGCAGAAAGAGCATGCAGAAATTCACCGTTCCAACCTCTTTTAGTTTTCTTTCAGCAAAATCTCTCATCTTAAAATATTTAAGTAGTAAGTGTAGTAGATATCTCGTGGAAACCACACCACAACACCACTCCTATGTCTGCTATTATACGGAGAAATTTGTTTCATGAAACAACTTCGAATTCTTCTTTGTTCTGTCATTCCGTGTCGCAAGTGCTATTATATGATGAAATCCAGTTTCATGAAACTAGTTTCACATTTCTCTTTATCTTTCATTCGCTGTTTTTATTTTTGGGGAAAAATAGTTATCTAGTAGTGCCTGGTTGCTTCAAAACCTCTTCTATTGGCTATTGAAAAACAAAGAAGTCATTATTATTAGTATTATTACTTATTTTTGAACCAAATGAAACAGAATAAACAAAAACACGAACAAAGACAAAGAGAATAGTGATGTGTCGGTATCATAAACCGAGTCAAACCGAGTTGAACCCAAACCGAGTTAACTCGGTTTACATTTTTCAAAACCGAGTTGGCAAACCGAAGAAAAAACCGAACCGTTGAAATGAAATGAATGCAAGCAGACCGAGTTAACTTGAACATAATCAAAACTACCCTCCTTTAGTTGCGGTCTGTGCCAAACACAATGCACTTATACATAAAGTCCATAGTCGACCGGTAGTAGTATATAAAGCATCAAAGCAAGTGAGTTACTTGCGCAGGCATACAGAAACACACACATCTGTTAAACTAGATGTTTTTTTGTTTTTTTGATTGTCGTCTGTTAATAGGTAGACGGTTTGACTGTTTTGGGTACATATTGCTACTCGAGTTAGGAATTAATTGTCTGTAAAATATCCAGAGTCAAGTCAAACCGAGTTGGACTCCGCATTGCGTTAATTTCTTTCTTGTCTGACTTTTTTTTAATTCATTTTGATTAAATCCGTTTATTTTGATTGGAAAACTTGCTTTGTTTCTATTTTTCAAAACATAGTATTGAAGGAAAAAGCGCAAATTTATTTTTGTAAACCGAGTTAGCTAACTCGAGTTACAACTCGGGTTAATCAAAATCCAACTCGGGTTAACTCGGTTTGTAAATTTTACGGTTTGGCACATCACTAAAAGAGAAACGTCAAAGCTGTTTCACCAAACCATAGCCCATGCGACACAGGGTAGCTCATTGTCCATCTCTCTTTTTCGAACTTTCGTTCTCTTTTGCACTTATGGTGTTCGAACAGTTTCATGAAACAAATTTCTCCGTATAATAGCAGACTATTCTGTTCGATCAATAGCCGAGTTCACACTGTACAATTAGTTGTTTTAGACAGACTTTGGCTTGAACGACGAATGCTTGACCAACTTTTTGGATGGTTTTCAACTATTTTTGAAAATTTAGAAGTTGGACGGAGTGGAAGAGTATGTGACAAAAAGTTGGAGGGCAAGCCTGATAAGTGTGAACTGTGTGAACGCAAACTACATCCTTTCACAAACGAAGTCTGTCGAACTAATTGTACACTTACCTCGTTTCCACTTAGAATTGAATCACACTTCAATTCGAATTAGTGCCAGTGTATACCTAGATCGAATTGAAATAGGATTACCCGATCCGATACAGCTCTTGTAGCTGGATCGATTCAAAATAGTGTGTTGTATACCTATATTACTCGATTCAGTGGGTAAGTAGATACCTGCATCGAAATCTGAATCATAATCCGATCCGATTACCCGATTCTAAGTGGAAACGAGGTAACTGTGAACTCGGCTAAAAGGATAATGGATACGGCAAAAAAGAATTCAATCGGTTCTCTATTGTGAATTGCTTTGGTTTGTCATAATCAAAAGTCAAAATTTGAAAACAAACTTCCCGCAGAATTATTAATTATTTTTAGTTTTTTGATATTACACACATTTTCTTTGATTTATTGATTAAGTTATAAAATGACAACACGTTCAAAATCAACAAAACCTAAAGAAGAATCTTCTTCAAAAAAGAATTTTAAGAAAATTGATACCAAGCAAAAGGTGTTCTTCTTTGACGAAAATCTTCTACAGGATTCAAATAATTTAAAATTTGAGTATTTTTATCATCCTGGAAAAGGTAAACGCTGCCTTTTTATTGGCGACATCAGCAAAAGAAACATCTTCGAAGTCCAAGAATTTTCGGAGCCGCATCGCAGTTGGTTGGTTAACAAAAGTGTCTGTTCTAATGGTAAAATATACATTACAGTACCAGTAGATAGCACCTTCCTGGCATTGTTCTTTCTCAAAAAATTCTGTTCAGAAAAAGCAATGGCCCTTGAAGACATTGTCGATGATAGTGACCCAACGGTGCATACGTTTCTTACAAAGTACACACTTAAAGATCGCCTTGAAGTTGTTGCTGATGTAAAACAAGCCGCAGGAATGAAATTTTATAAATACAATCCAAATAGGACACTGGCATGGTTAGCTGTGAAAGTACGAAGTCTCGTTGAACGGTTGAAAAAGGAAAATATCTACTGCGGATTCAGTTCATTGTCACAAAACTACAAGAAAAGTGAACTTAACCAAACAGTAGACGAAGTGGATTACTTGAGGAATGCTTGTGATATTATTGGATCGTATGTAGACTTGGATGTGCATGAGAAGCTAATTGAGCATATGGGTCTAAAAGAAATGGAGACTAAAACAGCAAACAGCAAAAGAAAATCAGTCAATTCTGAAAATGGCGTGTCAAAGAAAATTAAATTGGAGGATTCTTTTTCGGAAAATTTAGATGAATCACCTAAACAAGTTGCTCCAATGAAGGAGAAGAAGGTAACAGCAAAGGATAAGGCGTTAGCTAAAGGCGCCAAGGGAACGAAAAGTATATCATCGTTTTTTAAGAAATAAAAGAACCTTTGGTATTGTGTAGAAAAATAAAAATTTGCTCTCTTTTAATTCCTTGCCTTTTTTTCTTCCTTTTTATGCAGTTGTAATTTACTTTCGACTCGGTAGGTCTCGGTCTGAGATTTAAACTTTGTTTAATGAGGAAACAGGAATTAGATTGGCATAAGACAACATAATCATCAAAAAGCTCAGGCTACTAATAATGACCGAATCGATTTTGTTGAGTGTGGCACACAAAACACACATCAAAATATTTGAACTATGTTTGTACTACACCGGATCGAGTGCCTATGTTCTGTAGTTTCTGTAAAATGTTAGCAGAGGAGTTTTTTCAAGTATGGATTGATTTTACCTTTGTTGTTGCATTTCGTAACATTGTTGTTTCATCATTGGCAGTGCAATACGTTGAATTGGTTTTAGTTTAAGATTACAGCGAGGTGAATCATTTTTGTTATCAATCGATGTTTCACCTCGCTGTAATCTAAAACTGAAAAGCATTTAACGCTGCAGAGTGCATTGCTGATGATGAAACGAAAGTGTATCGAAATGCATACAAGGTATATTAACTTTTAATTCTAAAAACAATTTTCTTTATTGTTTAACATTAATCTTTGTTCGGTTTACATAAGGTGATCGTTATTTTATTTTAATTTAAAAACTGTTGGTAGCAATAAAGTGTAAACTGTTATTTTCCACCAAAAATTCCGCTACTTTTGTGAAGGAAACACCCTTGATGTATTTTTTTTTTTTGCAGCTAAACGTAGGAGGTATTTTATATCTAGCAAATGTTGGTAGGTAGGCAAACAAAGTTTAGAATAAATCGATCAAGTAGTTTTTAAATGGCAGTGAACGAGTGAACACGGACTTTCATGATTAGTAAGACAATAACGTCAAATATTTGTCTAGATCGGTATAAGATTAGACAAAAAAAAAGTATTTTTCGAACGTGAAAACCCAAACACTCCCCCTTAACACTTGATAACCTTCTGAGTAGTCAAAAAAGAGTTGACTGCCCCATTGCTTTGACGGAAAAACCTACTGTTCAACAGGAATTTAAAGAAATCAAAGACACCTTCAAGCTCGATGCAATTTTAGTGAAAAATTTGTAATTACTGTTTGGTTTTCAAATCACGTAAGTCATCATGGGTCATCTTAGTTAATTTTTTTATCAGTAAATTCGTTAAGATTAACTCCATGGTCCTAGCCATGTGACTTCTTGCAAATCTTATCTCACTTATTTATGATGCTGTACCAGATTGGGTTTCAAAACTTGCTCCAGTTTTCTTACAGTCACTGTAAGATCCAACTTGCGTTTTTCTTGGGAGTATAGTGTAATGTAGTACACTTTGCTTCGTTGCACGTCTTGTTTTCGGTCGACTAGAAATTGTTGCAGTGCCATAATTTGGGCCCAAATTTAAAAAATTACTAAGGACATAAGAGTTCGTCCTATTTGCCTGGCAATCAATCGGTTGGATAAATCGGGCTCCTTATGTGCCGTAGTAATTTATTGAGTTCAGCGATGCATATGTAGCTAAATAATTTAAATGATAACAATTTTTAATTCCAAACAAGAAGTCGAACTTGTTAAGTTTGTTCGTTGAAGCCCTAGGGTCTCCACAAAGCGTTTTTTGAGAGACCTAAAGTCGCCCTGAATGTCAAATTGAGAGCCCCAGGGTTCACCTAGGTTTTCCATCAATTCGCCCTAGCTTTTTGCTGTGGCGAGTTGAGGGCTGTCAAATGGCATGTATTTTTTTAATGACAGAGATGTGTGGTGATTTGTGGTTCAGCGTTTGTTTAGGACTGGAAAACCCAGGTTTTTTGACAACTCATAGGGTTGTCAAGAAAAGCTGGGTCAAACCCTGGGGAAGTTCAACGAACGGACCTATTACAATATAATGTTTTGATAAAATTTTAACGGCAGCCTTTTTTCTGTTTTTTCAGATAGCTCTTTATTATTTCAAAAGCTGTTATACACAAAGCTACATTATGTCATTATAAAATTCCATTGGTTTTTTCTGTCGAAAAATATCATAGAAAACCCAAGGGTAAAAACCAGTTGTATAAGAAGTTTGTAGTATGTATTTTTCCTTTCAAATGATTAGGGTGGTTCGCCATGAATGCAACAAAAATTTCGAACTGGGCTTCAACCAACATTTCTCGATAACAATTTCGATTCCGGGCGAGCTCTCCAGTTTTGTACTCTGAATCAGTTGAGGTCTTCTTTTACTTGATTACACCACCGAGATCTTCCCCTGACGCGATTTGCCTTGCTTTGTCTGCCCAGAGAGTTGTCCATCCACTATACATATCCTTACCATCGTAGTCTCATTATGCGCACTGTTTTAGCAATGCGCATATCGCGGTGCAGCTCATACTGCTCCCTTGTTGAACCTTCTACTTCGCACATTGTTTTCACATGTGGGACCAAGGGTCTCCGCTTAAGACAAGGCCCATGTTTTCGAGCCGTATAAATGGGTTACATTGGTTTTTTTTAAGCAGCGGTTGGCCGGAGTAATTCTTTGTTAAATCACGGTCATTTCTAGATGAACAAACGAAATTGTCGAATTTGGGACGATAATAACCATTTTCTTGACATATGGTTTGAACAGGACTTCCCACATAGCTCATATAACATTTTTTATTTTGCACTAGTGATTTGCCGCTCACAGAATCCGTGGGGAACATTTGAACGATGTAATATTCCAAAAATATGTAAACGCATCGATATGCCTTTCAAAGAAATACAAAATTTCGATGATATCTCATACACTTTGTTTCATTTAATTTCAAAAAGTAGAAAGCGCTTAATGAAGTACGATGAACTTTATTTCGGCCACTGTAGTTATTGTGGTTAATAACGTTCCTCTTCTATTCTCCATCAGTGATAAGAAATAAATTAGAAGCTGTACTCAAACCTCAAAGCAGTAGAGTTAAATTTCTGTTAATGTATGCGTAAATCAGCTTGTTGGCACCTTTCAAAGTTTGTGTAAGGTTTGGCATCTTATTAGGTCTGTTCGTTGAACTTTCCCCAGGGTTGACCCAGGTTTTCTTGACAACCCTATGAGTTGTCAAAAAAACCTAGGTTTTCCAGTCCTCAAAAAACACTACACCACAAATCACCACACATCCCTGTCATTAAAAAAAAAATACATGCCATTTGACAGCCCTCAAATCGCCACTACAAAAAGCTAGGGCGAGTTTGGGGAAAACCTATGGCAAACCTATGGCTCAAAAAACAGTCAATTTGACATTCAGGGTGAATTTAGGTTTCTCAAAAAACGCTTTGTGGCGACCCTATGGCGACCCTAGGGCTTCAACGAACAAACCTATTATTTTCTCATCTGTGTTCTCTATCGAATCACGTGTGTGCAAAAATTTCAAAGAAAATCTATTTTTTGAGCAGAATAAGAAAGCAATTGACATTTGAATCTTCTATTCTACTGTATAATGCCCTAGTAATGCCACACTTCAATTATTGCTCGACTCTGCTGTTCGGAGCTAATGAAGATGTAAAATTAAGACTCCAAAGGCTTCAGAACAAGGGTATGAGAGTAATATTGCGGTTGAACATTTACACTCCGATTCGGTTCATGCTAGACTGCTTAAATTGGATGAGTGTTAAACAGAGACTGATATATGATGCGATGATTTTTATTTTTAAAATGCGTAACGGTAAGCTCCCGGAATACTTATTGGATGGGATATCGGAAGTATTTCAAATCCAACCGTTTAGATTAAGAAATAATGGTGATTTAAGACCAGAACGATGTCGTTTGAGCAGAACTCAAAATAGAAAGAAAGTGTACTCATCACTTGATTAAAATTTCGGACACTTTCAGGAGAGAGCAATCAATCAACGATAGCCATAACCGTTGCTTAAAGAAATCAAAGATCAACTATCGCTTTATTGCCGATTCCACCCGTTCACTTCATTAGTACATTTTCCCTTTTTTTTATTTGCCTAGTACACGTTATAGCGATAAGGAAAAACCATCAAGAAAAGTTGAGACAAAAGGCAACATGAATTTTTTCCTGAGGAACTTTCATAGTAAAGTATTGCAGTTGCCGGACGCTCAACACTTCGCGGCCACTACCAACTGAAACTAGAAAAGTACGATTTTAACAAACAAAAATAAGTTCAATCAAAAATTTTCTTTAGAAAAAAAAATTCTTTGAGCTGCCATCGATTGCTATAGCATTCTTTCTTCAATTTCTAAGAACACTTAGTTTAACCATTCCATTTACCATTTACCAACCATTCCATTTAAACATTTTTCCTATTCGCTATAACTGGCTGCCCATACCTTGGTATATTTGTGTGTATACTAAATGTGCTTGTGACTTTGTCCGTGTGGAATAATCAGCCTCATTATGAGTTTCACGTGAACAGTTTTTGGCCATTTTATTATTATGATTATGAGTTTCCCCTGTACAAAATTCCACTATAAATTTTTTCCGCTTTTGTTCTTCACTTGTTCGCCTCACAAAAATAAGTGAAATGAATTACTCTCAACGTTTTCACATTAATAATAAATAAATAAATAGGGTGGCGCAACAGAGCGAGGACCCCTGGGCCTAGCGCATTTCTCACAACCATGCCTTGTGAGGGAATGGACACATTACACGGTGAAAAATAGCTCATAATAAGGAAATTTTTTCGAACATGGAAAATGTTTCTCCCGAAACTCATAATAAGGAAAAAGTGAAATGGGATCTTTTTCGAGGGGAATGCTGTTCACGTGAAACTCCCATGGGCGTATAGGGATAACACCCATAGCCTATGTCCATCCTCAGGGTCTAGACTATCTCTCTAACTAAAATTCATATAGCTTCAATAGTTTGTTATGTTAGTAAGAACTTCCGATCCCGATCTATGGGGATGAATTAAAATGTAGCATAGTAACGGTCATTTCCCTCACAAGGCATGGTTGTGAGAAATGCGCTAGGCCCAGGGGCTCCTCGCTCTGTTGCGCCACCCTATTTATTTATTTTTTTATACTAACGGTGGAAGAATTTTTGAAATCGGTGCTGTATTTTTAAGTTCCCGTTTACTTTCCCGTTCTCGTGGTAATATAGGGATAAGGTATACCTATAGCCAATGTCTTTCCTCAAATTCTCTCTGTATAAAATTTCATTTATATCTATTCAGAAGCTTGGACGCGAAGCGGTTACATACAAAGACGAACAGACAGTTACTTTCACGTTTATACAATTAGTTAGGATGCAGCAAGATCTTAAATTTGTGTTCAAATAACATACCATGTTTTCCTCGTTGTGTTAGTGGTATGGTTATCCAAAGCTATTCAGTTACATTTTTTTTTTTAAAGAGGAGGCTCGTATGCTAATCTGGAGAACTCAGACCTAATTACCGGTCCATTGTACTACCAGGGTAGCAGCCTTCAATTTTTTCTGTGTTGCAGTAGTTGGAAATAAGGTGTTAGTTATTTCACATATAACCTCAAGGGCAGCGTCCATACGAAACTGGGAGGTTGAAAGAAAAGTAGATGCCCAGAGCGGGATTCGAGCCCACTCGTCCGGCCTATCTACTGAACACTCTACCACTGCACCACGGCCGCCCTCTAGCGGATTCAGTTACATACTCGTATATTGTAAATGTTTCCCAGACGTTCATACATTCCTTTTTCATTTTCTGAATTTCGCTTGCAAAGTATGGTTCATTTTTTGAAATTGATTTACATTTTTTGTTTTTTCTTTTTGTACTCTAAACGATAAAGTGTATAGTTATTTTTTGTATTTGTAATATCTTACGTTTTACAAAATTTCGGTTGACTGTTTTCGCATTTTGAATTTTATTTCTGATTATTCCCATTCCCCGTCACTAATGGAGCGTTGGTGTCCATCTCATCTATGTGTCCCAGCTATCGTAGTCTCGCATTGGGTACTGTTTTAGCTATGTCGCAGTAAGGTTAATACAACTCATTGTTGTGTCTTCTTCACAATTTGTCTTCATATACGGGACCAAAGAGTATTTATCTTTCGAAACGACCAAAAGTTTCCTCATTCGCTTTCGATTAGGTCCAAGACTTTTCCAGAAGGTTTTGTTTCTCAAATCCCGTCTTATCCAAAAGAAGCAGCGGTTGGTCAGAATTTGATTCGATTGATATCCATACTGATGTTATTTGCCGAGTCTAAAGCGGATCCAAGTGGAACGAATACTTGTACTACCTTTTAAGTTCATCTTCACATTTTCTATGCTAACAACAAGATCACCCAAAAGTCAACACAAAAATTATTCAAATTGATGTGCGCACCATAAATTTAAAAAAAGGTTCGTTTTCCAAGCCAGCTTATATGTCTGGTTCAATTACATACCTAATGAAATTTTACACTTTTTTTAGATTAAAATGAATCTAATATGGTTCGCTGGACAAACAAATATAAACTCGTAAACAACCCTATGTAAGGATATAAGCATTATTTTATTCGGTTTCCTTTCCTCTTCTTTACTTCATTCAAATATTAACAAATTATAATTTAAAAGAGTTCCTATTCTTATTTCATTTTGTTTTCAGTTTCGCGATATACATTACATATCATCAGTTTGCCAAATAAAACATGGTAAAATGTAATTCATTTTGTTTTGTTCTCGTGTATAAAATAAGAAAAATAAATGAAAAAAAAGAAAAACAATTAAATTCATAAGGTATCTTAACGTAATCGCTATGTAATAAAAATATAATTCTAAAATTGGATATTTCCCTATTTTTTGTTTTTTGTTTTGTTTTGTTTTGTTTTGTTTCACCATAACTGTGGATAGGTATATAATATTTTTGCCTTCATTTTCCGGTAAATAGATCTTCGAGAAGAACGATTTTTTCTTTTGCCCTTTGCATATGTGTTTTGTTTTTTCTTTCTTCAAATTATAAACATTAACTACAAGTAATTTTAATATTTTTTCTTCTTTTGTTTTTGTTGCCTTATATTAAGATTTATATTTCATATAGTGTAATTTTATGTTTTGTTTAATTAAATTTTTAATTCTGAGTTGAATTTTTCATATTTCTCTCTGTTAAAAGTTCACATTGTTTGGATAATAAATTTGATGAACTTATATATTTGATTTAAACACTCCATTGTTTTCTTTTTATTTTGTTTTGTTGCAATTTTACAATAATACTAGATTTTTCTTTGTTTTTAATTAAAGTTTTGTTTTTGCTTTTATAATAATTGTTTACAATATAATTTAATCAATAAGAATGAACCAAGATCAACAAAGGTTTGTCGTTTTCTTATTTGTTGTAGTATCAAATATGTTTTTGTGAATTTTTGTTTTTATCATTTTTAATTACATTTTTCTATGTTCAAATTTTTATTAAAATAAAATTAGTTTTCTGTTTTTGTTTTGTAAATACTCCTAGTACATACTTACATAGCTGCAATGTGTGTATGTGTGTGTGTGTGTTTTTTTTTATTTTATGTTGAAAATGCTTAATATTCTGTTTTAAAGTGTTTCAATTTTTGTTTTGTTATAATTTTTGTTTGAATACATTTATGTTTCACTAAAAAGATACAGAAGAAGGAAGTAGAAATCTTCTTGTTTTAATAGTAGAAAACGTGGGCTTGTTTTTGACGTTTTCTCTCCTCGAATTTTCGTTGAATCTCTTGTTGGCGCTCAGCCTTGTTTAGAGCCCGAGCAACGTAGAGAACTTTATTCTCGGCCAATTGCTTTCCATTGAGGGCGATAACTGCTGCCAGGGCTGATTGCGAATTCTCGAAGGCCACGAAACCAAACCTTCGGGAGCGTCCTTCTTCATCTAGCATCACCTGACAAACAAAGAAAAAAACCGTAGTAGTCTTATGTTTTTTTTAGCAGCTAAACAATGACTATTGATAATGCTGAAACTTAACATTTCTACAACAGTCATCACTAATGAGGGGATTGTCAGCGAAACTCGCATTAACGGTGCAGCAATTGATAGGAAAATGAACAGAAACAAACGTTTACCGAATGGATAAGTTAAAACTACGAGAAGAAAAGTGATGGAAAGACATTTTAGTGTCAAAATATGTTAACAGAAAATGTATGTTCAAGAGACTATCACAATCTACCTATGCACAATTTTGTCGGCATCCATAATTTCTACTCATTTGTGCGGCTATTGTGAAAATTGTTGGCCCTTATTCAATGTTTTTTTGTCATATTTCTTGGCCCTCTGATTTCTTTGCTAGTGGCACTTGTTTTTCTAGGTGATCATTTTCATATCTAGTATTTGAGGGACTATTTCTTTGGAAACCATTGGCATAGTGGTAGCGTCCTTCGAAAAACCCCCTGCAATTGTTTCACTCTCTTTAAACAATTTCCATTTTGAAAATGTTGATGATTTTCCTTTGTTTGTTTGATTTCCTTCTATATACATATGTAATGTACATACATAAGGAGGTACAACAGAGCAGCGAGCCCCGGAGCCTAGCGTCCGGTTACATCCTAGCCATTACACCATGGGCACCAACATTTCCTTCATCACCTCCAGGAAAAATTCTGTCACCAGAAGACCAATTTAAGAGAGACCAAACGCTGATCCATTTCATAGTAGAACAACCTGCAGGAGTTTGTCTTTACTTCCAAAAAACGGAATTTGCTATGTGAATTCCGCCACTTGGGTACGCAAAAATCCTACTCACCTCCCTCTCATCATCTCTCGCAGTCCGAAACTTGGACCAGTCATACTTCCAAGTTCATATACATATATATGTAAGAGCAGGAAGCATAAATAAATAAAAAAATTTCATCATATGCCTTTCTTTCTATCTCATAGGAAATGCGCGCCTAACATCATACATTCCACTATGAGCATTCTTTTTTTTTTCGTAATCTTCTCCGCCGATGTTGGCGCACCCTAGTGACGAACAATGTTCCTAAAAAGAGATGTCCGGTAATATTACTATAGTTTTCATATACAAAGGTCTAATCTTATTTTTCGTAATTGTATAGTAGGGGAGCCCAGGATGCTAAATTTGCAGTTACTAAAGCGTCATGGGGATTTATTGGATTGTGAAGTTTACATTTTAAAACGAAAAAAGTGTATGGCAGTTTTCCATTTTAGTGGGGTGATCTTTTAAAAGTATAAACAGTCACATTGAAATACTCGAGCGCGTCAGAATTCATAGATTATACGCACTTTGTCTTTCCGATAAATATTAATCTGACGATTAACTGGGGGCAGGTGGGCGTATAGAGAGGTTGAAAAAAGAAAAAAAAAGTTATTCGAGCGTGTCAGATTTTTAAAGTGTACTCAAAAAAGTGTATATTTCAATAATCTGACAATTTAAACGTGGCCATAAGTCATGGATGATTTTTAAAAATGTAAAAAAAAACACGTGACCTTGAAATACTCGAGCGCGTCAGATTTTTATACAGAGTGATCAACTTGATGTCTTCGTCCTCCAGGATGATAATCTAACAATTATATGGAGGAGCACTATTAGTCTGACAATTTTAAAGTAACAATTATTTGTCGTTTCTATTTTTTATTACTGGATGCAATAAAAAGTATGTACAGTGTACACATATTATGCATTTACAAATTTTGATTTGAAATTTTGTTGAAAATACTAAAAAAAAAAAAAAAAACCTGAAAATTTGAGACCTTAATGTTAAAATTTAAGAGGTGTGAAGATTTCCCATTGAAAATATGTACACACAAACTCTGATTTTTTTTTTTTAATTTCTATAGCTCAGGGGCATTTCATGGGATCGCTTCAATCTCAAAATTGAACCCCCTACAAAAGCGTCTATTTTGGCAAAGTCGTTACTCACACCGGTCAGGTGGTACGGGCCACTAAACCAGATATTTCCATAAAATTCACGTTATTTCACAGTTATCTCGTAAAATACCAAAAGCTACGGAAAAATTATAAATTATAAACTTGTAGAGAATTAAGTTTCCTACAAAAAAGGTCTTTGAAACCAAATACCAATAACTTTTATTGACGATTTTACCTAAAGCGCTCCTACTTACTTAGGTCACGCTAAAGTTGTCAGATTATTGAAATATACACATTTCTGGATGTAATCAACTTACCGTCTCTTAATCTGACGAGCTAGAGTTTTTTTGAGAATCGATTTTTTTTTACTTATCTGACGGGCTGCCCTCAACGTACGCCCCAACATTAAGGTTTCATATATGGTAGGAGTACATTACAGGGTGCAAGGTTTCTCCCCATATGATTTTCTGACGCGCTCGAGTAACGCGCAAAATACCCTCTTGGGCTCCCCTACTATTAATTAAAGAGAGTGCCCACGAAAGAGTAAAAATTTCCCCACCCTGCGAATTTTTACAACCAAAATTTCTGTGGACAGAAATCGTTCACAGCCAAAACAAATAAACGTTTTTTCAAGCGTTGTTTTGAATGTTTTGTTCAAGACCCTTCTTTACTTTTGAAACAGTTATGCTCTTTCAGAGTTTCTGAGAGGATTTTACCTCAACTCGTTAAAATGAATAATGTGAATTTCTGTATACAAAATAAAAAAAACAGACCTACTGATTGTCTAAATGTGATTACTTTTTTAAATGTGATTACTGTTACCACAAGACGGGAGGCACTGCAGTGATATTTTAAGCCAGCACTGCACAGACAACTTAATTTAATTTTTAATTGAAATTAAAGTCTTAGTAAATTTAAAAAATAAAATACAACAGAGGATTCGGAGAAGAGCCATGTCATGCTCCACCACTCAGTAAAAATGGTTGGAATAGCTAACTGAGAAAATGTATCGGACGTCATCTATTAAACTTAACTTTACCAACTTTATTGGACATCTCTCCTAAAGGAAATTATTTTCATAACAGCAGTGCTGAGTTAACATACTTAACGTTTATCTACTTAACCCTAAGACTTGAGGAACACCAAAAATTTAAGAACAACTATGTATGCATCAGAAGCTGCACTCAGGACTTTTTGATGTATACTTTGTGATTCAATTGCTTTTACAGCTGGGCTATTTAACATATAACATTTTCAAAAAAAAAAAAACTAATTGACTTTATAAAACGATAGATTTTTGAATCGATCTGTGTGAAACCTTTCGATTTATGCAACAGCTGAATGTACAACTTTCGTTTTTATATGTATACTAGCTGACCCACTAACAGCACTAACATGTACTAAAGCTGCAAACAGTTCCAATAAACACAAAATTTTAATTTCCAACACGTTTTTGTGACAAAAAACTAGTAGTGAATCCGTTCGGAAATAAGAACACACTTTTAAAATCCGTACGGATTCAATTTCGGTTTTCGTTTTGAATCCGTACGAAAATCAGAACAGCCATGTATGTTACTCAGGAACAGTTAAGCACTCTAACATTAAAAAAATTTTGGGAATTGGTCCAATATTTTTCAAGTTCATGCTAATGTTGTTGTTCCCGTATCGTTGATGAAGCTCTTGATACTTGTTGAGTTCATCAAAGTGTCAGCATCTGCACCGTTCAACATGGTCACAGAGACCACCACGTGGTTTTACAATACCCTTTTATTGCGTCCGAGCTAAAATTAAAATTTTCTTCGAGTCTTTATTTCTTTATTACTTTATTCATTTCATCTTGTCTACATAATAACCAAAGAACTTCCACTTCATTTGCATTCGAACCCAATATCCCTTCGAGATATAGTATCACTTTAAATCAATTCCTTTTTTATATAGATCAAGTTCAATGTGCGGGCATTTTATGTGCAAAAATAGCTGGATTATTGTAAAAGTAACACTTTAAACTAAAAAAATTTAAATCTCTATTCTTGCCAGTCGAAAATCAAAAGAGTTCTTTAAAACAATAATCTTACTATTTAATTAGCTGAGCCGCCCGGCGTTGCTCGGGTCTGTAGTTTTAAGGCTTCCGTTCTCATTCCTGTTTCTATTCCCGTGGGATTATAGGGATGAAATCACCTGAGGGATTATGTGGCATCACAGTGCCGAAAGAATTTTTGAAATCTGTTCAGTAGTTTCTAAGTTTCCAGTTCCAACTAGGGATGCTCATGGAAAAAAAACATCGATGTTATATTCGATACATCGTAACCTAACATCGATGTTTGTCGATGCATCGCATAAAAACATCGATGTTTTCGATGTATCGATGTTTTTTGAGCAACTTTACATTGATAGCGTACGCGTCGCGTGTGCAGCTGCACAGTGCACATCTTGTAGTTTATCTCTGGATATATAAAGTAAAAGAGAAGGGAGCATGTTATATACGACATGAATTAAACAGAAACAGATAACAGAACACTGAAATCTATTCGGTTAGGAAATATGACTGTCAGTTGTGAGTGTTCATTGTACGATGTTTGCTTTATTCAATATTGATCGAATGAAATACACCATCCCACTGATACATAAATTGAAAAAGAAGAGAAAATTTGAAATAGATTTAACTGTAGACTTGGCACATTGAGTGAGTCATTTCAATGCTTGCGTCGTTCGATGCATCGAATAAAAATACATCGATGTATCAGTAAACATCGAAAGGGTGCGAAACATGGGTTTTATTCGATACATCGAATAGTAAACATCGATGTTTTCGATTAATCGATGTTTTTTGAGCAACCCTAGTTCCAACCCCGTTCCTGAGGGAATCTTCCGTTCCCGTGGCAATAATAAGAGTGTTCAATGACCTGTTCTAGAACAGTTTCAGACAGAAAAGATCAGGCTTTTGGTGTTCAATGAGAAATTTTCTGTTCTTTTCTGATCTTTTTTGTGTTCAATGAGCTGTTCTAGAACAGTTCAGCACAGCATTTTCTGCACCTCCTCTTGAGCAAGTGCAAGTTTGGTGAAAACTGTCAAAAGCAGCTGTTGACTTTTTGCTCGTAGTTTTTTAAGCGCATTGTAATTTTAATTTGTTGTGAAAAGTTCAAAAAAATTTTAAAAAATCAGGAAAATAACACCTAATCTTGTGCTGAAAATAAAATTACTTATTTGTGACGAAAATACGCTAAATTAAATTGATATCTGAAAAAGAAAAATTGGTGGTTGTTTTTCTTTCGTTTTTGTTGTTGCTTTATTTGACAAGTTTGCTTGTTCTAACTTGCCTGACCTTTTTCACTGCTTCTGTGCTGTGCTGTGCTGTTCTGATCTCAAAAAAAGCCATTGAACACATCTAATATGTGAATGAAATATAAGTCTATGTCACTGAGAGATAATAGGTCTGTTCGTTGAACTTTCCCCAGGGTTGACCCAGGTATTCTTGACAACCCTATGAGTTGTCAAAAAAATCTGGGTTTTCCACTTCTCAAAAAACGCTAAACCACAAATCACCACACATCCCTGTCATTAAAAAAAAATACATGCCATTTGACAGCCCTCAAATCGCCACAGCAAAAAGCTAGGGCGAGTTTGGGGAAAACCTATGGCAAACCTGTGGCTCAAAAAACACTTAATTTGACATTCAGGGCGAATTTAGGTTTCTCAAAAAACGCTTTGTGGCGACCCTAGTGCAACCCCAGGGCTTCAACGAACAGACCTAATGTAACATCGGAAAGTTGAAAGAGTTTTTGAAATCTGTCAAGTTGCTTTACTGCCCGAACACAATGGTGTAGCTGTAGCTGTAGTACGTCGCGCTGTCAAAGTCGAAAGTAGGCAAATGCCATAATGCGGCATATACACTGTTCAAATGCTTGACCAGCATGTAAGAGTGTATTAGTGAAAAAAACTCACGTATGCATTGTGTGTATGCTGGAAGCAAAATCAAATCGTTTTGATTTTCGTTCAATCAGGCTTCAATCATTGAAGAGTGTATATGCGAGATTGAATGCTTGATCCAGCATACATTTCGTAAAGACACCGCAAAGCTAACATTAGATGTGTTCAATGGCTTTTTTTAGATCAGAACAGCACAGCACAGCACAGAAGCAGTGAAAAACGTCAGGCAGGTTAGAACAAGCAAACTTGTCAAAATAAGCAACAACAAAAACGAAAAAAAAAACAACCACCAATTTTCCTTTTTCAGATATCTATTTAATTTAGCGTATTTTCGTCACGAATAAGCAATTTTATTTTCAGCACAAGGCTAGGTGTTATTTTCCTGATTTTTAAATTTTTTTTTGAATTTTTCACAACAAATTAAAATTACAATTCGCTTAAAAAACTACCAGCAAAAAGTCAACAGTTGCTTTTGACAGTTTTCACCGAACATGCACTTGCTCAAAAGGAGGTGCAGAAAATGCTGTGCTAAACTGTTATTGATTATTATTATTATATTTGCATTTGGAAGTGTGTGTATGTGTTAGTTCTTAGTTTATATATTAGGATGTGTATGTGGCAGTGTGTGGGTCAGCTAACACGTCATACAAGGCAAATAAAGTTGGTTTTTTGGTCCTAGAACAATTGATACAATGATACATCACATCCTCCCATCCTCGACATAATACAGTATACCTACATCCTCTTCTCAATCATTCGCAATTGGATTGTTGCAACAAATTATAATTAAGAATGAAATTAAGCGTGAAAACTTGAACAAGATGGTGCAAAGAAAACCCAATAAAATACAGTTATTGACTGCTGTTACATAACTGAAAACAACAATTTGCATTGGAGTTCTTGATCTGTAAAATTGTCGCTAGATATTCCATCAAAATTATTTATGACCACCTATACTTGTCATACAAAAAACAGTAAAAAAAAAAATCTACTACATACCTTGTGGCTAGTGATCCGTCCATAGGGTTCAAACATTTCGCGCAAGTTATTATCATTAAAATCATCATTGAGATTCTTAACATAGAGATTTTTAAAGTGCGTAGCCTTCTCCTGTTCGCGGTCTCGGCGCGGTATAAACTTCACAACATGTACTTTCTGATTATTGCAAAGCATACCATTTACCCGCTCAATGGCCATTTTCGCCGCTCCCTCCGTCTCAAAATGGACAAACCCGTAACCGCGGGAATTCCCCTCTTCATCCTTAGCCACGTTGCAGTTCAGAATCTTTCCAAAAATGGAGAACGTGTCGCACAGTGCTTCATTATCAATGGAACGTTCCAAATTTTTAATATAGATTTTGCCAGCATCGGAGGATTTTTGGTGGCTACCTCCATTATGATGATTGCTGCTATGATGATTGTTATTATTGTGACCACTTGCATGCTGCTGATGGTGATGGTGACTGTTAACATGATGGTGCAACTGATGTGGTTGCAGATGATGATGATGGTTGGAAGGGTTTCCTCGAAACGTCATCGAATTTACGAACATTTTTCCTGCAGCGGGGGGCTTTCACTCTTGTTTTTTTTTTTTTACAGTACACTCGTAGTTGCTGTTCGGGGAGTTGGAAAATGATGTGCAGACTTTTTCTGTTGATTTAATTGTAGATATTTGCAGAAATTATTAAGATTTATCAAAGCTTATTTGTTTTTCTTATGGTTTTTTATTGTTTGAAGTGGTTTAACATTATTGATAAATGTGAAATTTTGTTTGGAAAATTTTCTGCACAAATTTTCCACCTCTCCAACACAAAAAAATTGGTTTTGGTCGTTTGCTTTATGTTCAATTTTCTTGTTTTCCAATTCTCTTTTCAATAGTTTTTCCCAAAGTTCATAAATACATACGGCTGCGTTCGACCCAAAAGATGTGTTCAAAAAATTCTTTGGACAATAACAGAGAGCCTACATTACCCGATATGTTGACATAGGCATTTTAAGATGGGCGTTTAGTATCCTTCATATATAATCAAATTATTGAACTAATCATATAGAAGGTCATTAACGTTTGATTTTATATGTTAAGAAATAAAACACATGCAGCATGTTTTTTCGATTTTAATTCTTTTTATCATAGATACTTTGGACGTGGTTTGGAGAGCATTGGTGATATAACAAGAGTCTTAGCCTCTCACACACAACGTCATATCAACAAGCTTATGGTGGGTTTTCATGCATCTGCAAGTGCATCTGTTACTACAGAAAGCGCAAAAGTAAAGCGAGACGGATGAAGATTACAAAGCACAAAAGTCAAAAAGAGTAACTAATACAACTATAATTTGTCATCCGCATCATATAACTGGACGTGTCTTCTTCCTCTCTATCAGACAAGTATGCATTTTACATCTTCAGTAGTATTTATAAAATTTGCTTAGAACACCCTTAGACAACTGTCCAACTAGACGGTGTCTAAAGAGTTGGACAACCCTTAGCCAATTTCGTATTTATAAATTCATTCCAACAGTTGTCTAAACATCCTCTCAAACTGTCAACTCCGAATGAAAAACTAAATGGCGGCGTTCATGATGTATCCGTGCAGTACCATTTTTTGTGTTTTGATATACGAGTGCAACAACAAAATGGCTCTGAAAGAGTGTGGCGTAGCACTTGAACCAGACCAAAAAAGCAGCTGATTTGACTTTGAGTTACAGCTTTTCAAAGTCTCATAAAACGATGAAATTTGTGCAATTTATAAATTAAAATGTTGAAAGTAGTATTTTTGCACCTCAAACTACTTATTTTTTCGATCTAAGAGCTCTCAACAGTGTTTTATAACATGTTCGACAAAATCGTTTTTTGCTGTAGCAAATGCCACTTTAGCCATAGTTTAGACAACCAATTTCGGTGTCTAAAGTTAGACGTTCCTTAGACAACGATGAAAGTGTTTATAAATACGATTTGGAGTTGGACACTGTTCTAAGAGCTGTCCAAAGTTAGACATACTTTGGAATGGGATTATAAATACGACTGCTTGTGTCTATTTCCATTTTTCATTTGCACTTGCAGATGTATGTAAGTCCACCATCCATAAGTCCTGCAAAAACAAGTGCGGCCTGTGATATGCAAATGAATCATGTGTTACCTTAATTATGGTGGCATATATCTTTGAACTAGAAAGTCAACTGCGGCAGGCTAGTGCCAATTCTTCAACAAGCTAAGTTTGACTGGGTAATTTTGAATTTTCTGGTTCCATTCTGTTGGTTGGCAGGGTTGGCAGTACTTAATTTTCAATTTCTAAAACTTTCCAAACTGTTGAAAATAAACTTTGAAAAATAATTTTTGTTTGGGGTGTTTCAAGCACAGAGTAGATAATACAGAGTATCCACTTCCACCGCTTCCACCCCTTCAACCCGAAACACCCGCAAAAAATTTTTCAATGGTGGCATTCAAAAACCTAGCCACTACGTAGTGGAAAGCCGACTAGCTTTGTGAATGCAAAATGCACTAAAAATGTAGTGAACCCTGAACTTAGATGAATAAAGAACAAGATGGAAAACCATTACGTCTCCTTCCCCGCAACTTCCATTTGTTTACATTGTTGTTTTTGTAATCGCAGCCTCCATCTGTGAATACGTGTGAGCTGCAGAAAAAAGGCGCGAAAAAGTTGTGGAAGTATATGCGTGGTGAATTTTTTTTTTTTTTGCTTGGCAACTTGAAACCACCTTGAAACATAACCTGGAATTTAATTTTCACCATACTACTGAAAAATTCTTAAGGGCAGGGTTTGAACAACACCAAAGTTATAGTTTTTTAAAAACTCAATTTTTTTTTGTAAAGCTGGGCAAGATGTGAAAACTCATAAACATGCAACGATACTGATTCTATTGGGACTTATTATATTCTGATTCGCTCCCTCAGCTCGGTTATTTGTCTTAAATTTTTTTTAATACCAAAACCTAAATATCAAACTATGTAGACATTTTTTGAAAAACTTATCTCATTCAAAATATTGAAATGCAGCAATCTTGTAGATATTATGGAGAGCTCAGAAAGCCTTCATTCATCTCTGTAGCACAATTACTTACAAAGCGCCAACACTTTAAAAACTTGTCTCAATCAAAATCTTTAAATGTGGAATTTTTGTCCACGTTGTGTTGAGCTCAGAAAGCCATCATTCATCTCTGTAGCACAATTATTAACAAAGATCCAACACTTTAAGTTTTCAATTTTTCTTAACACAAAAAAAAAATTAAAACTTAAAGTGTGGTGCTTTGTAAGTAATTGTGCTACAGAGATGAGTGAAGGCTTTCTGAGCTCTCCATAATATCTACAAGATTTCTGCATTTCAATATTTTGATTGAGATAAGTTTTTAAAAAAATGTCTACATAGTTTGATATCCGCTTTCAATTCTTTTACTTATGATTTTTTTTTTTAATTCAATTAATCAACTGCTTAAATTTTCAACTCAGCTTCAAGAAGAGAATCGAAAGCTTAAGTTGGAATCTCTTTCATCAAACAAATGCAAAATGAATTCATATTTATTGGTTACTGTTTTGCTTTAGTATATATTTTTTTAACAGTCATACTTTTCTGTCTATTTCTCTTAAGAAACGTTTTTTAAAAAGAAGAAATAGAAGGGAGGAGACTACTCAGAGAAATGTTTAGCAAAAAAGAAAATATTTTAATATTTTGATGCTTAAATTTTTATTTCCAAATACTTTAAAAAGTATATAATCACAAATAAATTTTATTTACAAAACCCAAAAAAAAGTTTTAAATCCAAAAATTCTGCCAGACGTAGCCTTAAGGTGACTAAAAGTAAAAAAAAAAAAAACCGGTTCCCCGACGAGAATACCAATACTACGGTACAATTTTGTGTAAGCCCTGTGTGTGGATCCGAATATAAAGTGGTGTTAGTGAAATTTTGTGTAAGCCCAGTGTTGAGATCCGAATATAAGGTGGTGCTAGTGAAATTTTGTGAATGAGTGCGTGCAGCAGCTTGTGGGGTGGTATCAATGTGTTAGTGTGGTTTTCCATCTTGTTCTTTATTCATCTAAGACTCAAACGAACATGAAATCAGAGTACTCCGTTTTTGTCAATGTATGTGTGCGTTTGACATATAATTTGCTTTCAATGCAATTGACTACTTTCAGAAACATATGCGTATTTCATGAGCAATTAAGTAAACATTTTTTGAATGAAGTAACAACTGACAAAAAGAACTTATATCTTAAAAAGATACGTAATAAACTTCATCAATGTCCAGATTGGTTTTATACAAAGGTAGTTTAAGGCAATAAGAAATTTGTATGAGCTCGGACAACAACAAAAACAGCATGGACAAGTTATGCAAACCAAAACCGATAGGTTTGTGAACGCCCGCGTGAACACAAAAATCGAAATGAGATGCCAAGAATGACAAACGAGAAATGTCATTTATGTGATGTCGTTTTCCATTGGTAATCCGGAAAAACTCTCCGATCCGGGATGCCAAAGTAACAATTTTAATTGATTTGAAGTTTCGTTGCTTGTATTGTGTATCGGTGTGAAACGTCGTGCGCTATTTTTTTTTCATTCACTTTTTTCATTTTTTTCATTATTCACTGAAAACGATAGGAATATGTCTTAAAATGTTTTTAGAACTCATCTCACAAAATTAATTAATTAATAATTGTTTTCAGGTCACTTTTTCTCAATTTTTAGAGGTGGCAAATCACATTTGTCAATTTTGACGTCAACAGTGTTTCAGTGTGTGAGTGCTTCTGGTTTCGCTTCCTTCTTCAAATCAAGAATCAAATTTCTCTTCTTTCGAGGAGAGGAACTGTCATTTGATGCCAATGGAATGATTTGAGAAGCGTTCAGAAGGCTTCCGAACGACCAATGGAAAACGACATGAGTTACAACAACAAAAAAGTATCCACATCTCTTTTGTTAAGAAAGTGAACGAGCTCTTTTTGTGAATCTCAGAGTTGAAGTTTGGCAGCACTGGTATGTTTGACAGTAAAGTAGTCCAAAAAATTCTCTTGTTATCCAATATCGGTTTTATCAAATATCAACCAGCAGTCACACTCACAACCATCGTTACGGTCTGTTTTTGTTTATTTTATTAACTTAAAATATCGACGTGTTATTAAACATAAAACAAAATGTTGGAAGACAGTATTTCTTGTAGTCCATGCAATGAAAAGAAGCTATCGCGGTCTCGGCGGTTTCATAAAAGAACTAAAAGAAAATGCCAGTCGCTAGGCGCAGTACCTTCTGATGACAATTCATCCAAGCTTCTTCCTTCCTTGGATGATCTTTATGAAGATTGTACAAGCAACTCTAGAATGAACACCACACAGATTGAACATTTCAATCCTTTTGAGAACGAAAAAATACTAGCTGCCGCAGAAAAAGGTAAAAAAGTGGCCACAAATTGTAACTTAAGCAACTATATTTCGAAAGGGTTTGTGACTCTCAATAATATCAAAGAACATACAGATATTGAACAGAATAAAGAATTGTCGGTTAGACGCCCAAGCAGTTCAAGTCCGAGTGGTCAACGTGTACTAGGCACTGAAACCCAGTTCGGCATAACTGAATCGGAGTTTGTACGATTTTGCAATGAAGCTGAAGTTGATCTGTATAAAGAACCCCAAGCCAAAAAATCTTATTCCAACTCGAAATCAATTGTTGATGATATACTAAAAGACTTTTGTTCATCTTCTGAAGAATCTGTAGATGAATCAAAGCCACATACATCAACTTTTACGAAGAGGTCTATAGTTGAAGAGATTCTCCACGACTTCTGTGGATCAACAACAGAAAGTGATGCCGAAATAAGAACACCTAATATAGACAAAAAGAAGGTTAATGTAACGAAGTCAGTTGTAGATGCTATTCTTGAAGACTTTTGTGGTTCACCATACAATGAAAGTCCACAAAAACCCGATTCTGATGACTCAACGCCGGTTTTTCGATTCAAATCACAAACCATCCGCACGTACAGTGGTATAAGGCACAGAAAATCCCAACGTAACATCAATAAAGAGTTCAATGTGCTCTTACCCGACGATGATGGTAATACTAGTGATTCCTCAACCTTGTCCGTTCAGGAAGATTTCACCCAAAGTGTTGTGCCTCAACTGGATACAGTGGACTTAAACAATTCTGTAAAACTATGCGAGAACTTGGCAAATCTAAGTTCTTACTTCTCTCAGACAGCTTTAGCTGAAAAAACCACATCTTCATTTGAGAAGAAAAAAGAACCGGATTTCTCTGCAATACTAAACGAAATAATAGAACTCAAAAAGAGGAGCTATACCATTAAACGAAACAGTAGTGAAGAAGATTTTTTTGGGTTTTCTAACGACGAAAGTGATTTACATGACTCTAATTTGAAAGAGTTGCTAGAGGATGAAGACGATGTACTGCAGCTAATAAACTGTGATTCTCTTTGCTATGAAAAAGTTGAAGCGAAAAATTCTTTCGCAATCAATGAAAGTGATTTTGAAATTCCATTGAGGAATGCCAACGCTAAGATTCAAGAGGCAAATTTGCTGATTTCTTCAATGAATGGTAAGTGTTAGTTTAAAAAGTGTTCCAGTTTTGAATATTCTCATACTTCACCTGATTATAGTAATGTTTGAAGGAAGTTATTGATCTTGAGAACTTCTTGTCGCCCAACAAATTTAACTGAAAGTAATGTCGCAGTTGCAATACAAAAAAAAAAAAAATATCCCAAACTACCTTTGGGCGTTCTCGTTTACTACAATTTAATACGAAATGGGGTTCGTGTTTTATGTAATAACCTGTTCTTTATATGCTGTAGGAAACACTATCCCAATTGGTTTGTGTTTTTAGCAAAGCGTATACTCAATTGTTTTTAACTTTGTATCGACTAGAATTTCAGTTGGATTAAGTCAAAAAGCTAAAGATGGATACTATTTTCGTCAAAGTAAGATCAATGTAGATCCATTATGATGTCTTGAAAAGACGTCCAAGAAATTTCTTCGGCGATCCTCTGTTTCCAAAGTGATAGTGCTGGGCTGTGGCAAAAAGCGGTGGGTATCTTCATCATCGCATTCTCAATACAAGAAGTCTAACGTCTATGCTTAATTTTCTTCTTTTTTTGATTCGGTGAAGAAGAAATAATTGATTGCGCAATTTTCGCCGGAGCTTTAATGTCTATCCACTGTAAACGTCCCAGCTATAATAATCTCGCTTACTCTTCTGATGATATTTCCGTGTCGGATCCTAGACGGAGTGCTGTAGTACCTCGAACTTATGTTACACATTCATATGACGACAATATTCTCTATCCATGTCTGACGACAACATATATTTCGTTTTGCCCTGATTTATAATCAAACTTATTTTTCCCGCTCCTGTTTCAATGCTCTCAAAAGCGCCTATGACACCGCGCCTGATTCCTTCCATTACATCAATATCGGCTGCGTAAGTAATTTTATACGCTTTTGAGAGGTTATTCCTCTGCTGATGACGTTAAAGTTTCGCAATTGAAAGTTCAATGTTAAAGAAATCGCATAACAGTAGGTCCGTTTCTTTACTTTTCGTGAAAGGTTTGGGAAAAAGCCCGGGAAAAAGTTTGGGCTCGAGCTTTTTAATGTTGTTTTTGTAATCTCCATCCGAAAATGAAAAGTAAAGATACACCTTTTGGGATGTTTCTTGCTGAATGACATTTATCATGCACTCTCCGTAGAGATGTAAAAAACATACAAACAATTTTGTTTCAGAAACGTGTTAAAATGAGCTCAAAGCAATATTGCATTGCATATTTAACATTATTTTGAATTTTCAAACCAACAAAGAGAGATTATGCTTTCCATTTTTCATTCAATTTCAAATATAAATTTGAATTCAATCGAAATGTTTCGATCAGCTGATTTCACAAACAGCCGATTTGACAAGCAAGAAAGTGCACGAGCAAATTGTTTGGGTGAATTCTTAACTGGAGGGGAAGTGACAAAAAAGCAAAAGCTCTGCCGCTTTTACGTCAAATAAAAGTAAAGATACACACGGGATCCCGCGTGTGAGTAAAGATACAGACCTAGTTTGTCGCCTTGTCGAAAGCCTTTTTGACATCAAAGAACTCGGTGAGTTCTGTACCGACCGAAGAAGCAGCGTGAACTCTTCAAAGATCCGAGTAGTACGAGTTTTGTAGGGATGTCAGAACTAAATATGGCTCTCTACAGCTTGTCTCTGTAAATATTCTCGAACGCGGCTTTGAAATCGATAAAAAGATGGTGTATATCGATGTAATGATCGCGAGTTTTTTCCCAAGATCTGCCGTAATGTGATAGTTTGGTCGATTGTGGACTTTTCTTGCATTGATATCTATCAAATTGTTGAGGAGGGGTTTCACCATCACATATTACAGCAGGCAAGATCTTATACGCCGCTTATCATTACATAGAACAAAAAATACTCTTTCCGTTGTCTGTCTGTATGTTTAGATCTTCAAGACTAGTCAAAGGATTTTGATGTGGTTTTTTTTAATTGGAAAAGTTATCCAAAAGAAAGTTTTACATGTTTACTTCGGGTTGGGGTCAAAATTCTGCCGGGGTCAAAATTCTTTTTTCAAAATTCTGCTTTCAAAATTCTGCTTTTCAAAATTCTGCTTTCAAAATTCTGCTTTTCAAAATTCTGCTTTTCAAAATTCTGCTTATCAATATTCTGCCAATTATAAAGAAAATGAAAGTTTGGAAAATGTTAAAAAGCGCGCGCTTTTTAACATTTTCCAAACTTTCATTTTCTTTATAATTGGCAGAATATTGATAATAATTGCAAACAAAACGAAAAACGAAAATTCTGCTTTTCAAAATTCTGCTTTTTTTCATTCTGGCTGACAAAATTCTGCTTTCCAAAATTCTGCTTTTCAAAATTCTGGCTTTTTAGAAAGAAAAAATTCTGCTTTTTTCATATTATTTTTTATTCGCAGAAGAACAAAAACAAAGTAGGAGATCGACAAGAAAGTTAAGAGTTTGCAATTATTATTAATATTCTGGCAATTATAAAGAAAAAGATGGTGTAGAAAATGTTAAGCGCGCGCTTTACACTCTTTCTTTTTTCCTTTATCCTCTCCCTATGCTTCGTGCGCTCAATTTCTGTTTTGGCAGGGCACTGATAATGATAAGCTCCTTTCGTAGGTCTCCAATTAATTTATAGACACCTTCGTGGCTTCGGGCCAAACCGACGATGCCAAGCCTCTACATTGTTTTGCGTTCATGGGAATGCATTTCTAGTTTTATATAGTTTTATCATAAACTAACTGAATTATGTAATTCTTTTGAGTAGGAGAGCGACAATGAGGAAATCAAAAAACTACTTCTCTACTTTGAAATTCTTTAAAAAGCAAGTGTTTGCAATTATTATCAATATTCTGCCAATTATAAAGAAAATGAAAGTTTGGAAAATGTTAAAAAGCGCCGCAGAATTTTGAAAAGCAGAATTTTGAAAGCAGAATTTTGAAAGCAGAATTTTGAAAAGCAGAATTTTGAAAGCAGAATTTTGAAAAAGAATTTTGACCCCGGCAGAATTTTGACCCCAACCCGGTTTCCTTTTTTAGGATAGGGTATACGATATTGAAGTTCCATTCATCGGGTATGCTTTTTGCCGACCATATCATCCAGATCATCTGTAGTACCTGCTCCTTTCCAACTAACTTTCAGCTACCTTGAAAAGCTTGGCGTCAAGGGCATATGCAGCTGTATTTTTGTTTCATTTACGTTTGCATATGACAACCTTCACTTATTCTTGTTAAATGGGCGTTTTGCCTGGTAGCGAAACTTGTGTCTTCAACGCCGCTAAGCAGTCTGCAGAAGTGATCCTCAGATCCTCAGTAGCGATCGCGATTCCATCACTTGAGTTCGAGGTCACAAAAAATAAATTTTTTTTATATAAAAATAATTTTCTTATGTTTCTGTACACTACGTCAATGTAAAATTATAGGTCGCAGCTTGGGCATGTTGGCGGATTTCTTTTTGAAGCAGGCGTTAGTGAGTCTTTATTGTATGGCTAAGGCGAATCTTACGAAGCATACAATCATTAAGTTCGGGGTTGTAGTAGGAAATATAGGTTGTGCTTTTCCTTTGTTGACGTAAGAGTAATAATTGTGGTAATTGTTCCAGTGGCACAGAGGCTCTGATTTAAGCTTTTGGACGATTTTATGAAGTAAGTCAAGTCTGTTGATTGTGACAAAATTATAAATTGCTCTCTGTTGGGCTTATACAGTAGCTTTACCCTTGATACCCATCTGACTGGGTACCCACAGCAGCTTACTCTGGATATTTGATATTAAGTTAGTATTGTGACTGAAAGTCGCGTCGCAAATTTTCATGCTACAAATGTAATCCAGAGGTTCGAGGTTCGAATCCCAGCAGAGGCAAAAATGTTTTTCGGGTATCGCCTTTCGCGAGGAATTGGCAAGTCCTCAGTTAGTAATTCATTGCCATGAAAAGCGCTTTCTCAAAAAGCCTTTCGGAACCGGCAGAAAATTGTAGGTCCCCTCCATTCCCTCACAAGGCATGGTTGTGAGAAATGCGCTAGGCCCAGGGGCTCCTCGCTCCGTTGCGCCATCCTATTTATTTTATTTTATTTTGGTACGCGTGGCGTGATGGTTAGCATGTCTGCTGTTAACCAGTTTCGAGGTTCGAGTCCCAACACAGGAAAAAATGTTTTTTCACGGGTATCGCCTTACGCGAGCAATGCAAGACCTCCGTTAGTAAATTCGTTGCCATGAGAGCTTTCTCGGAACCGGCAGAAAATTGTAGGTCCCCTCCATTGCCTCACAAGGCATGGCTGTGAGAAATGGGCTCTGTTGCACCACCCTATTTTTGTTTTTTTTTTTTGTTTTTAACTTACTAAACAGTTTTTGTCTTTTTCATCTACCAACCAAGCACAAAACTCAATTTTTTAACTAATTTACTTTCCAGATTCGAAATGTAAAGCGGAGCATTCAGCTACTGAGTTTCAATCAAACTGTGATATGAACAAAGGTAAGACTTTTAATCTTTTTGTTTACCTTTTGATTTTGATTGGATATTTTATTTTTTAGATATTATCAAAAATACATCAGTCAACTCTATTACCAGAGAAGAGGAGTTATTCGATGATATTGATATTTGGAAAGACAATGATTGCTTTTTGAACTATAAAACTCAGAAGCAACCATCGTATCCAGCTAAACCTGCAGAAAGCCAATCATGTTTTCTCGTTGCTGAATTAGAAAATTCAACTGAGGAAAATAACAACAAGCGTGCCATCAATAAAAGGAACGAACCAGAAACAACATTTGGAATGGACTTCGCTAAAAGTCATAATCTTCATAAGTTTTCACATAAAAGTGTGATAGATCAATGTGCATCAGCCTCACTTAAGTTAAAAGGGTCTTTAGGAAGGTTAAATGAAACGTCTGAAAGATATCCCAATGAATGTGAAATAGAAAAGAATATTGCATCAACCTCCACGAAACATATTACAAATACTTTTGTGATGTCGAAGGAAGTGTTATCTTCTTCTAATTTTTTGGGCTTCGCGACTGCCTCTAAAAAGCCCATCACAATATCTGATGCAGCCAAACTAAAGGCAAATAAACTTCTAGATGAATTTGAAGTGGAAGAACGGTCGAAGAGGATGAAAGAAAAATTAGGAGACGATAATGAAATCAACCAGCCACTGGTTGAAGGACTCTCCGCTGCCAGAATGAACTCGAAAGACAAAGACAATTCATCATCTTTGAGTTTTGTAGGATTTTCGACAGCATCTAAGAAGCCAATATCAATTTCAACCAAAGCTAAGCAAAAAGCAGACTTAATATTAAAGAAGTTTGAAGAAGAAGAAAACGAGAAAATAAGAAATAACAATTTTGCAGATGAAAAACAGACAATGATTCCAACTTGTAAAGAAACCTCCAAAACAACCTCAGACGCCCTTAATCCATGTGACGATGCAATCTCAAGACAAAATGAAAATAGATCAGCATTACAAGAATCCACAAAAAGTGAACGTCAAAAAGTTTTGGTTGGATCGACGGAATGCCAACGAAACAACGAATCTGTTTCCGGGTTTGTTGGATTTTGTACAGTTTCTAAGAAGCCTATATCCATATCAATTGATGCAAAGCAAAAGGCTGATCAAATTTTGAAGAAATTCGAACAAAATGAAGCTGATGAGAAAACAAACGCAGTCAAAGAAGTGGTACTCGAAAAGGGAACTCAGAGAAGTCCCGATGAAGTTTCTGAAGAAGTAAGAAGAAAAGCACAAAATTTGCTTTTGGATATTGAGTTTTTCGAAGAAGCTTTTGAAGATGAACTAATTGAAATTGAAAGGGGTGTTCCACAGAGAGACACTAAGACTGGCTTTGACCAAAAAAGGATTTTTCATAGCACAAATGGAGGTTTCCAGACTGCATCAAATAAATCAATTCATATTTCAGATGATGCTAAAAGACGTGCCGAACAGTTGTTTCAAAAAGTAGACAACGAAGTCTTATCCCAAGAATTTCTTGATTTCATTGAGTCTGATGTTGGTAAAGAAGTTGTAATGCGAGTAGAACAAGTTGATGGAGCATCATCCAGTCCCCAGCAATTTCTTCATATGAATCCAAGCACAGAGTACGAACAACTGCATGACGATGGACTACATTCTAAATGTAACAACCTTGAATCCGAAAAGGTAAACAGCAGTACACTGAATACAAAAATTATGGCTGCGAAAACTGATCTTGATACTGCTCGAACGCATGAAACAAATGAAGACGATGAACGGGATGTAATACGTATTTCAGATCGCTCTAAAAGCCTCAAACGTAAACATGACGTATTGCATTCGGAAGAAAAGGCAATAACTCCTGTCCACATTCACCATAGACTGAGTTGTGATGAAAAAAGCCCCCTCCTTAGTATTGAAAATGGAGTTATCCGCCGATCTTCATCAATGCCATTGAAAGAATCAACCAAGAATTCCGTGTTTATTTCACGGAAGAACTTACTTTCATTAAGTAAAAAAAAGAAACTAAACTCTCCGGTACAGAAGAATACTGATTGTCCTAGTATGACAAAAACTCCAGAAAAAGTGCAATCTTTGGCAAATTTGCATTGCAATGCAAACATGACGCCAAATCTTAAAGAATTCTTCGATTGTGTGTCGACGAGTACACCCCGATTCGCTCGTGGAAGTCAGACAAATTATTCAAAAGAAATGACAATTGATCCCGATTTCCAACGAATACAATGGGAGAACTCAAATAGCTCATTGCGAGCTTGTGGAAATAGCTTTAAATCCGAGTCCAATGAAATCTTGTCACAGGTTAGTCCATCGCCAAAGCAAAGAATTGAAAGATTAAAAATGTATGGAGAACCACCACCTATTTCCCCCATTTTAATGGTAAATAAATGTCGAACTTCGGGTTTGAGAAGAGGGAGGAGCTTAATGAAGTAGGATAGTAGTTTTGTTTGCCTTGTTATGTACATAAGAGAAAAATGAATTTATTTTGTTGATAATAAGATTGGACTTTTTTTTATTACTGGCTATTGTCGCTTTCCATTGGTATCACTCGGGGAAGCATATGAATAACCAATGAATATGGAACACTCAAAACTATTTCTGTTCAGTTTAACAAATTGTCTTTGTATTAGTGAAACACTTATAGCCCATACAAAATATTCCTAAAGTAAAATTTTATATTTGACATTTAAGTTACATGGGTTATTGCTTATTGACTGGATTCTCACTTTAAATCGTGAAGTGGCTGTCACTTCTCAGAATCATGAGAAACGATACTAATGCACTAATGGAGCAACTGGACGGTTCTTTTCGTCCAATGAAAAGCAACACTACTCAAATCGAGAAGTCACCCCCAGAATCATTAAAAGCAATCTTTTAGCACTAATAAAACGGTTTGAATATTTCTTCTTCTTTCCGTCTAACGGAAAGCGACATTAAGGCCTGTTGGCAAACTTACAGAATTAACTGAGTTCATAAAGCTACGGTGTCTGCATATAACCGTTATCGTAAAGCATTTTTTTTAGAACGGCTCCTATAGTATAGATGAGAAATTCTTTGGAAATGTTTGGTTCCAATGCTTTTATGATTACTCATAGAACCTTTTAACTTGGACCAGCTCTTATGCGCCTTGTCGTTTGTGGATGTTTAATATTCAAAGGCCTGACATTCAGTTAATATTACAAACGAATATTTTCTAAAAAAAATAACAGTTAATTTTTTTTAAACAAATCTAACAAATTATTTCTAATTCAAAATCTATCACTATATACATGCAAACATCTCCAATTTTCATAATTCTTAAGGAGTTGGCAATTTTATTGCAGCAAAAAAATAGCTTAAAATTTTGCATTTATATTTATTCCAAAGTTTCAAACTCATGATCAAGTTGTTCTGACACAGTCGTGCACATTGTTACTCAACTACTCGGTTTTCGGGTAATGCATTATATCACGATAATTGTAAATTTAAAATAATAATGGATTCGGTTAGCTTTTTTCGAATGCGCATGCTCCGCGGACTTCTGATAAGTCACGGATTTTTTCTTCTATGGAAATGGATGGCTGTTTTAAAATTCAGGAACTGAACACAAATCTTAAATCGAATCAGAATTTAAAATTTTGTAAACCAATTTGATTTTTAGAAAATCTTCTGACTTCTGTGATTATCAGAAGCCCGGGCGAATTACAGCAGACGTGATCGAGTAATACGTGAATGATTTATGCGAGTTTTGCACTACTTCTCACCTTTTTGAACGAGTCAGGTATTCGCTAAAGCTGTGAAACATAAGAATCAATTTTTTTCAATTAGAAAAACATCAAAAACATAGTTGTTTAACGATTGGAACCTACTTTTTTCGATTTTCCTTTAACTTAAATGCACACTAAAAAACTAGCATTTATAACACTTGATCTTACTTATTTACTTAGGTTGGCATTACAGTTCGGGGTGAACCTGGGCCTCAACCAACATCCTTCTATAACGACTTCGATTTCGGGCGAGCTCTCTCCAGTTTCGTACTCCAAGTCGGTTGAGGTCTTCATCCACTTGATTGCGCCACCTAAGACGAGGTCTTCCACTTCGATTTCCGCGATTTCCTTGCAATGTGCTTTCGAAAACCCGTCGAGTAGACGAAGTCCTGTACTACCTCGAAGTTATGTCTGTCTATTGTGACGATTTGTCCAATTCGTCGGTGTTCTGTGTCCCTGTTTGATGACAGCATATACTTCGTTTTGCCCTCATTAACCATCAAACCCATTTTTGCCGCTTCTGTTTCGTTTTTCCCGCAAAAGCCCCTATGACATCACGCTTTTTTCTTCCCATTACGTCAATATCGTCTGCATAGGCGAGTAATTGTACAGACTTTTGAAAGATTGTTCCTCTGGTTTGGCTTTGTTACTCCTGCTGTCATCCGAAGCATCTTCATTTCGGCTGCCGTCAATTTGCTCTCATACTTTTTGTACATTGTCCAACATTGTGAACCGTATGTCAGAGCTGGACGGACAACTGCTGTGTAGAGTCTTCCCTTCAGCTTAGGGGGCATTTTTCGATCACAGAAGATAGCGGAGTTTTCTCGCCACTTCATCCACCCTACGCTTACTCGATGATTGATGTCGTCATCACAAGATGCTTCACTATTGATCATAGATCCCAGATATTTAAACTTTTCACACTTGGGAAGCACATTTCCATTCAAATAAATGTCTGGAATAGGCTTGTCTGGATCAGAAAAAGGGCAGCACAGGTATTCAGTCTTTTTAGCGCTAATACGGTACCCATTTCCTTCCAGAACATCAATCCAAACGTCAAGTGCTCGTTGCAGGGATGTAGGATCCTCGCTTATGATGGCTCCATCGTCAGCAAAGAATAATTGTTGTACTTTATTGTCCGTTACTTTTCCTTCGAGCAAATAATCCAGAACAGCAATAAAGAGCAGTGGACTCAAGACACTTCCCTGATGTACACCTACTGTTATTTGGAATTCTTCGGTGACTCCAGCTGGGCATCTCACTTTTGTAACTGCTCCCTCGTACATGTCCATAATTATTCGCACATAGGCTTCAGGAACTCCTCGGTGTCTGAGGGCCACCCATATCAGATCTCGTGGTTGTCGATCGAATGCCTTTTCGAAGTCAACCAACACAATATGCAAATCCTCTAAGGCATCTCGGTGTTTTTCCATAATGATCCTTATACTTTGGATTGCGTCTGTAGTTGACTTACCCGCGACAAACCCGCATTGGTCATCAGACAGCCTTATTATTTTCCGCAGTCGGCTATCTAAAACCCGCTCAACGATCTTCATAGTGTAGGACATCAACTTGATCGAACGATAGTTGTCACAGCTTCTGGTATCTCCCTTTCCCTTGTACATTGGAAGAAGAAAACTTTCCCTCCATTGATTAGGCAAACTGTCACCTCTTATAAGTTTGGAGATGAGAATCGTGAGCCATCTTAACCCGATGTCTCCCATATTTTTCCAAAACTCATATGGTACCTCGTCTGGCCCAATCGCTTTGCCTTTTTTGGAGTTCTTAACTGCCTCCCTAACTTCTTCGACTGTGACGTCGGATACTTCCGTAAAGTTAGGTGCAGCTGTTGGAAAGTGGCGCCGAGGAAACTGTTCATTCAAAAGATCATCACAATACTGTCGCCACCTGTGAAGAATTTTGTCGTCATCCACAACCCACAAGTAGCACTCCTTGAGCATCATTGATGAACTTCGGCGAACGAATCTCCTGCGCATTTCTCCTTCTCTGAGCGGCTATTTTGAAAATGGTTGCTCCCTTATTCAAGTTGCTTTGTCTTAGCTCTTGGATTGCCTGATTTGCTTCAGCAGCTGGGGCAGAAATCTCTTCCAGCTCTCGATACAGGCCCTCCGTGCTTTTTGCTTGAAGTTGGGCGCACTTTTTCTTCGCTTCTTTTCTGCAGCTCTTGTATTCCATTTTGAAACGCGCTTTTTCACTTGTATTTCTTGAAGGGCACTTCGACCAAGCTTGGAAAGCCGTGATTGCATTTGAAACTGCGTCGATGGTATTACACAGCTGGCTTTGCATATACGAAATGAATTGCTGTCCTTTGGTTTTCTCCAGATTGTACCACTTGATTCTCCCAGGAGCCTTTGTTTGTTTGACTTCCTTCACCGCATCCGTAAAAAATTCTGTCAAAAGAAGACGGTGTTGTTGAGCGGCAGCTTCTCCTAGTATCACTTTGCAGTCTTTCACCCGAGATTTCATGTTATTGGTTACCAAATGATAATCAATCTGGGTTTCATTTCCTCCACTGCTGTAAGTGATAAGGTGTCGGTCTTGTTTGATGAACATGGTATTTAGTACGATTAGACCGTATGACTTGCACATATTTAGAATATCTTCACCAGGAGTGTTCCTGGTGCCGAATCCCAAACCTCCATGGCAGTCTTCATAGTCCTCGTTTGTCTTCCCGACATGTAAATTCAAATTTCCTCCAACAAACAAATACTCTTCTTTTGGGATGTTCTTAATTAGGTTATGAAAATCAAGCCAGAATGCATCTTTTTCCTCCTGCTCACACCCTATTTGGGGAGCATATGCACTGATTATATTCCAGACCTTTCCTTCCATCACCAATTTAAGAGACATCAAACGGTCACTGGACTTCAAAATGGTCAACACGCTGTTACATAAACTTTGGTCAAGGATGATACCGACTCCGTTCCTACCTTGTTCCGTTCCATAGTAGAACATCTTGTAAGCCTTGGTCTTTGCATCTAAGAAACGGGCTTTGTTTGCTGTGTTTCGCCATTTCGTTTCCTGAACACACAAGATGTCCACTCGCCTCCTTCTCATCATCTCTTCGAGTTCGAGACTTCTACCAGTCATACTTCCAACGTTCCAACTCGCGACTCTAAATTTTCGTCCAACTCGTCGCATTACTTTGCTAGCCCCCGGAATCCGTATAGCTCTGACCCGAACATTGCTGCTCGGTCCAGGATCAGCTCCATGCATAGCAATGGAACTGCCTGGCGGGGTAGTGCTTCTTATGTTTGCAAGTACTTCCATAATGCTCAAAATTTTTCAAAAATTTTTCTTTCATCCTTTTCGACACATGCATGCTCCATTTAATGAGTTTGATTTCCCTTTTACTACACCGGTGATCTCCAGTCGTGTAAACCCCGGGATCTGCATGCATACTTGGGGAGAGTTTTTAGGTGGTATGTGTGTCGCTAGACTCACTTTGATGTTAGTCGTCTAGATATGATTGTTCCTTTAGTCGCCTTTTACGACAAGCGGGGAGGCGCTGCAGTGCTATTCTAACCCGACACTGCACGGGGAAAAAAAAGAATCGCTACTTTTTTAATTTCCTAAATACCCAAAAAAGAATCGAATTTAGTAGCGACTGCAGTCGACTGCAAATTGGTGAAAGGAAATCGACATTAGGTTCCATTCATCGGGCATGCTTTCTTCCGACCATATCATGCAGATCAGCTGGTGCATGCTCCTTTCCAACTGATCTCCAGCTGCCTTGAAAAGTTCGGCATCAAGGCCATCTGCACCTGCAGTCTTATTTGATTTAAGTTTGCAAATTGCAAGCTTAACTTCCTCTTGGTCGGGAGAACGGCATTCTTGATCATCGTCCAAGCTGAATGGGGCAATCTGCCTGACAGCGGAATTTGTGTCCTCATCGCTGTTAAGCAGTCTGCAGAAGTGGTCTTTGCAGATCCTCAGTAGTGACTTTGACGCTACAACTATGTTTCCCTGCTGGTATTTACAGGCTTGAGTTCGGGGCTTGGCACCCTGGCAGGATCTTTTTACCTTTTTGTAAAACTTCCGAATCATGTTCCTGTCATGGCACCTCTCAATTTCCTCAAACGAGCGCTTATCACGCTGCTTCTTTTTCTTTTTGAGAATTCGGTGTTCTTCCCTTCTTTTCTCCTTGTAAATCTCGTTATACTGATCGTAAGCAGCCCTTGTTCGTTTTTGCATCAGTATTTGTCGTGCTTTTTGTTAGGCTGCATTTGCCTGCCTGCGTTCTTCATCGAACCATGGGTTTCGTTTTGGTGGCTGAGTGAATCCCAGAACCTCATCTTCAATGCTTAATGCTGACGGCATGGGATTCAAGGATAATTGAAGGGACACTCGATTGGAAAAGGCATTGGCAATCTCTTGCGATTGTAGCTTTCCGACGTCATATCTCTCCACAGCGTTAGTTCGTATAGGTCGTGAACACGATATCCTCATTCGTACCTTGGCTACAACAAGGTAGTGGTCCGAGTCAAAGTTGGTCCCTCGGAAAGTTCGGACATCTAGCACACTGGAAGAGTGCCTTGCGTCGATCGCAACATGGTCAATTTGGTTGACGGTTAATTGATCTGAGGATCGCCATGTGCCTTTATGAATTTTGAGATGCGGGAAGCGTGTACTACTTACAACAAGATTTAGCCCCGCAGCAAAATCGATTAGCCTCAATCCGTTTTCGGAGGTTTTGTCATGGAGGCTATGCTTACCGATTGTGTTTCCAAAGATGGAGGAAACACAATCGGCTTTGCGTTAAAATCGCCAAGAACGATTTTCACGTCGTGTCTAGGGCACTGCTCATACGTTTCTTCGAGGAGCTCGTAGAAACAGTCTTTGGAATCGTCGTCTTTCTCTTCTGTGGGGGTGTGGGCGCATATTGGGCTAATATTGGATGCGAATGGTCATTATACTGTAACGTGAACCCAACATTGAATACCAATTTCCTAATCGAAAACGTTCAACCGAAAAACACATCTGGGAGCACTGGTGTAAGTGTAGAAATTTTGAAGGAGAGAAAATGTTTGACAGCCAAAACAGTGGAGAGTTGCAGACCATGTGGAAGTTACTGGAGAGTTCTAGAGGAAATGTCATTCGATATAAATAGCCCGCCCGAGGCAACCAGAGGGCAGTTTTGTTTATAGAGTGATAAAGTTAACGGCCATATTATTCACTCAATAAATTTAAATCCAATAGAAATAAACCCAGTTGTCAAAATTTGATCCCAGGTTTATATTTTGATCCCGGATTCAAAATAAACCCAGTTGTCAAAGTGACAAACGTCATATCGTTGAAAGTGCTGCTGGTAAATAGATTTTTGTTTGAAGAAATTGTAAGCAATACTTTTCATTTATATCTTGCATTGTCGATTAATTGAATATAAATATTTATATACTATCTTTTTCATGATGTTGCAGGTTCAAGAAATGGAAATTCCGCCAATTGCTGCTCCACCAGACAATCGACAACATTTTCTGCCGGTTCGGAACGGCTAATCGAGACAAGGAATTTACTAACGGAGGACTTGCCAATTCCTCGAGAAAGGCCACATCCATGAAAAATCATTTTTGCCTCCTTTGGGATTCGATCCACGAACGTCTGGATTAACAGCAGACATGCCACGGGTACCACCGTCTTATTAAAAAACATCAAATTCAGCGAAACCAAATACAGTCAAGCATACCAGTCAAGACTGCGTACACGTTACGACCTATGGTCTAACTATGGGTAAACCTTGTATGTCCTACTTGAGTGTGAAGTAAGGTAGAAGAGTTTTGTTGTAGTTTTTCTTAAAAATATATCAAACAATGTCGCCAATCAAACAAATTTTATTTTTCAACTAAAATAGTCGACGGGGATAATGGATTGTTTGTCCCTGTTGCTATTGGTTGGACATTTGTTGCTGTTGTTGCTGTGGATGTCTGGTGTGCCTCTGCGTTTTGTGGATATCCTTGTGTGATGTTGCCTCCCGGTTGGTTGTTCTGATACAAAAGAAAAGTAATCAAAATCAGCACAAAATTAATATTTCTGATTACCTGAGGTGGGTTTCCAGTCATTTGCATCACACTTAGATGCATAGGCATTCCGGGAATTAAGGACGCGTAAACAACTCCTTCTGAAGATGCGTTGGCTGGGGCGGTCCATGTTCCGATTGGTCAACTTTCAGCTCAGTGTGATAACCTCGTCGGAAATCTTCTCCGTAGTCACTGTGGTTTGTGTTGTGACTCAACAGACACAGGCCCCGATGTCTGTGATATCGGAGGCTGGTCTAGATTGATGTGGTATACCTGGGCGACGACCTTGCGCCGACTGTTGGGTTTGCATCTCCATATGCAAAAACATGTTAGTGAGTTTACGCAAATAACACCAGCAAACAGAGATAAGGACTTAAATTTAGAAAAACAAATTTTAATGCTACGAATAATTACGTCAACAACTTTACTAACAAAACAAATTCACATCGGACGACGATTGGTATTGACTGGAAATAACACCCTTTCGGAAGAAGATTACACCTGCACGAGGACCACGAAGCGTTTTTTGGGTTGTTGTGCTTACAATAACCTGTTTTCGGGCAAGTATGGCATACTTTCAAAGAATATCGATGTGGCAGATATTTTTTTGTTTGCGGTCATGAATCCGTGAGTTAAATGTCCACCATCAGGTAAGTCAAGGCCCATGATTCTATCGTGAGGTTGTAATGAATCCGTGTATACTGCCATATTTGCTGGAGAACCTGAGTAGGGCTGCACGTTCACACCCCATTCTTCAGGATTTAAATCGAAGGCTGCTAGTGCACGTTTTTGAGCGAGAACCTTAATCTGTTCAATGAATTGATTGCCACCATAATACCTTGAATTCAAACATACAACACAAATAAGTCTACTAAATTTTTTTAACTGATTGCATTTTGTTTGTCCTACCTTTTACCAGGAAGCCTTCATTTTCAATCATTTCTAGGCCATATCGTTGACGTACTTTCTCCTGTTTGATTAACGCTGTGAGCTCAGGATCGCTTTCTTCGAGTCCATCAAAAAGAATCTTTGAATTTCCAGCCATTTTCTGAAAACAAAATACAACAAATAATTTCTTTTACTTCACCTTTTACTTTTGAGTTTTGACAGATTGGGTTGGGTTTGTTCGCGTAACATATATAAAGCACACTTTTTATGTCAAAATCTAGGTATGTTTGCTTGATTTGGCTGCAATGTTTGTATTTTCCTGTAGTATGCGAACGATCCCAAAATATCCCAAAAATACATCCGGATGTAAAAATTTGAACCCGACGACGCAATGCGGCTTAAATCCATCGGGTTTATTTGGAGTGAATAATATGGATTTGCGTTTGACAACTGGGTTTATGCGATTTTACATCCGGATGTAAATTTAAACCCGGGGTTATTGAGTGAATAATATGGCCGTAAGAGTAAATACAAGTGATAGTCCAAAAGTCGAGTTGAGTTCGAATAAAGTGTACATCGAAAGTAGATACTGAATAAAGTGGTAGAATTAAATTGAAAGGTAGATTTTTTTTTTTTGCGAACTATGCGCACGTTACAATACGCTCATTAACTGGATTTTTTTTTTTTGGATCTCTACTTCAATACCCTGTCCAAATCTTCAAAGACCCTGAAAGATCTTTAAACCAAATATGTTGGAGTAGCTCCTTCAGGGGTTTCTGCTTTTTTGACTGCTGAAGTCCACCGTTGATTCTGTCATTCGAATTCGTCCGCTGAGACATTTACGCGAAGGCTCTCGTAGACCACTAAGATTCGTGCAGTCAGTCATTGTTCGAAGAGCAATTAAAGTGTTGATCACAATTCGGACGGAACATCCCAGGGCCCAGTGGATATCGCGAGGAGGTATAGTAAGCACAATTGACGTGTACTATAAGTTGCAACATCTGGGCGCCGCGCCGCCAAGTTGGCACCAGTCAGAGTCTACCCGAATAGTACAACGCCCAACCCTGGATTTACACTAGGTGCTCTCGGTGCTTTGGCACAGGGCGGCAAATTCTATGGGGGCGGCAAAATTTGAAACGAAAGTCAAAGATTCTTTCAGTCATAAAAGAATTTTTCGGGACAAAGGTGCTATAAACGCCTAAAACGCATCACATTATCACTGTAAATTTCCGGAATTCCGATTATCTTATTTATTATTCATTTGGATATAATTATCTACATCTTCCCGATTAAAATTAAAATCACGCTCCTTAGCATACGAAGAATAAAACTCCCTGATACACTCGTCGTCAAAGATACTCGTCTTCAAGTATCCTTGCCGCACGGGCGGCAGCTGTTTCTTCGTGGTAGTAGCGACGAGTGTATATATTAATGTTTTTGCCTACTACCGCCAACAATGTTTTTATACCAAGTGATTCAGCTGTCCATTTTTTTCTCTCTCTCTCATTTGACGGTGAAACTATTGTGAAAAGCTCTATACTCTATACACTCTGGCAATATTTCTGTTGCCCATCGTCTGTCAGCTGCTGTGATTCGATTTCCGATCAAGTCAAGTTAATATTATCAAAACAAAACAATTTAATATTTATCTTTTTGTTCAAGTTGATGATATATATTCAGTAGACTATGAGTGATGGGCGGAAAAGGTTAAGCGGCGCTACTTATAAAAAGCGCGCTTCAAATAAGGCCAGCAAGGAAGAGGAGATTTTGTGCGAAACTCCAAAACTGGAAAGTTTTTTTTTATTAAAAAGAAAGAAGGCGAAAAGCGTATCAATGACGGCAATTGTTTCTCATGGTTTCTCATGTTCATTGAAAACACTGGACATAAAGCAGAAGATTTGTTGATGGCTGTAATATCTGTTCTTGAATGCTTCGACCTTGATATTCAAAATTGTCGAAGTCAGTCGTACGATAACGCGAACAATGTGTCAGGCATTTATTCAGGCTTACAGGCAAGAGTCAAAGAAATCAACGATCTTGCAGAGCGTGCTGGTCATTCAATGAATTTGGTAGGTATTCACGCAGTCGAAGCATTGTACAACTTTTTTTACTGCACACATCGCTGGGAAATTCTACAAACTCATGTAGGAAAGAAGATTGCTTTGAAATCATTGTCAGCAACAAGATGGTCAGCTCGTCACGAAGCAGTTAAAGTGCTCAACAAGTTCTATGGTGAGATAATTGAAACTCTAATAACCATTGAAGAAGATATTACTGAGAACGCGATCACGAGGAAAGAAGCAAAAGGACTTCGCATTCAACGAACGACTGGAAACAACATTCATGCAGATTCTTTGGCATTTTTTACTTTCAAGGTTCGATGCTGTCAGCCAAAGGTTGCAAAAGGTTGATATCAGCATAACTGATGTGATTGATGACTATCGTGGACTGATCAAAGTAGTAGCTGATGCACGAATGGAATTCGAAGTTTATGAACAGAAAGCGTTAGAAATCTCAGAGAGTCAAGAGTACCAGACAAGTGTTTCTAAAGAAGAAGGAGAAAGTTGCAGGCTGATGAATCACGAGATGAAGATGTTCAATTGTCAGGAAGGGATAATTTTCGAGTCAACACTTTCAACGTAATTCTTGACAATTTTGATTCTGAATTGCGAAGAAGATGCCAAGCATATGAAGAAATTCATGGAAAGTTTTCAGTTATCACTGAATTTGGAGATTTGAATTCCTGCTAAATTCGTAAGAAGTCGGAACATCTAAGGACAATTTATACCTCGGACCTCAAACATTCATTGGATGACGAATTGGTGCACTTCCACGCGTATTGCTCCGAGAAAAAATTAGAACGTGATTCACCATGCAAGCTATTAAAATTCTTGAAAACGAACGACTTATATACCGAGTTCCCAAAAGTTGAAATAGCATATCGTATATTTATGACATTAGCAGTGACGAATTGCAGAGCAGAACGTTCATTTTCATGTTTGAAAAGAGTCAAAAACTATTTTCGTTCAACTATGACGGGCAGTCGGCTAAATAGTCTAGCAATTCTGTGCATCGAGTCGGATTTGCTTGAACGCTTGAATTGTGAAGAACTAATAGATCAGTTCGCGGTAAAGAAAGTAAGGCGTGTTTGCATTTGAAAACGAAAACGATTATAAACATCCGTAATTATCTTGTATGTCAACTTTGAGTTTTATTTTCTTATGAAAAAGCTTTATGTGATTATTCTTTTACCATGTGACAATAAATGAATTCAAACCTTACATTTTCCATTCATTTCATTCGTTAGTTTTATAGTTAACGATCTCACTAACATTTCAATTATTTATAAATCAATAATAAAGGCGGCATTTTTTAAGGTGCACAGGGCGGCATTTTAATGAAATCCGGCCCTGACAACGCCCATCCATAACACTTGATCACTTGATAGAATACCAATCAGATACCTTCAGGTAGCTTTTTGGTAGAAATGGGTTTGTGTGCCCCTGCTTGGTTATTAACACGTAAACAACACAACAACAACAAAAAATTATTTCCATTTTTTTATTGAACGCCCCCAATGAGTAATACTTTAAATTCGTTTTCGAGTTAAACAGTTTCTTTACCCAGTTGCTGATAAAATTCTTTAAAAGTGATATTTGCTCTTGTATCGACTGCCATAAATATTATTTCTATGTTATTTGAGTCTTCTTTCAAAATGGGTATATAAGCGACGGCGTTGAAAAAAACCAGGAGTTCTTTTTGAAAAGTGAAAGAAATAGGTCAAATAATGTTTAAGCTAAAATTTGTTCTTTTGATGATTGCTTTAATGGCAGTGGTTGGATTCTCAGCAAGTCTACCACAAGACAGAATTTCGAAAAGAGAAGCAAGGAGGGGCGATATGAGTCCAGAAAGCGATAGCGAAAGTGATGAACCGGAGGAAGAATTTAGAAGGGGAGATGTAAGTGACGAAAGCGAAGAAGATGACGACCAGCATGCAGTTTCTAAAAGGGAAGCAAGAAGGGGTGATATGAGCCCAGAAAAAGATTCGGACGAAGATTTAATATATGAACATATAATTTATAAAAGGGAAGTAGTACTTCCCGTTCGAGATCTTCTCGACGATTAGAACTTGAAAAACATTTTTCATATGCTCAGGGACAGGCATGAAAAAAATTTCTGTGAAAAATATAGAATGGAAATAATACACTTTCAGAACTATAAAAAGTTTTTTCTTTCTCTAGTGTGAATTCAATAAAAAAAATTGACTCATGATTGAAAATAAATTTGCTTTTGCTTTTGTCATACTTCACTTTTTTCTAAATCATCAGAACCTGAACCAAATAGTTGAAAATAAGCTTTAATTAGTTTACTGCTCAGCTTTTACTTCACTTATGCATAGCTCGCTTTTGAAATATTTGCCTGCCTCATATTTTGAACAACTATAATTTTCGTACATTTGTTTTTCTGTGTCGACAGGACTAAGATTATTGAAATTATCGAAGCGCCACGAAACCGCGGTTTAACTTTGGACACTTTTTTAACGCTCCGCTCTTCAGCTAGTTGATTTTTATGATCTTTATTTCAAGAATATAGACCCACTTTTACAAATAGGATATGAAAGAGATCCGATTATGAAACCAATAGACAATAGAGGGTTTTAAGATTTTGCTTAGTAGTCCCATTGGTATGATTTAAAAAAAAGTTTTTTCATCGCATTCAAAATCAAAGAGATCCGAACCGTTAACAAAGCTATGTAATAGTAAGCCTACCGCTTTTCATCGAAGAAATAAGTTACAATTTTTGTGAAAAGGTGTATAGTTTTTAGCTAAATTAAATGGATTTGCGGTTGTGGCAGCGACAAATTCAACTGTTAAATTATGTTTACATAGGTACCGCTATATGAGAATGACAAAAACGACACCGCGTTTTTGTACAATTGCAGTTCTCGCTGTCATTTCTGTCGCTGTCGCATCTAGAAAATCGCTTTTGTTTTGAAGAATCAGTACTGGAGCTGCTTCTATTTTGAATTCACACACACACAAATATGCAAAAACGTCTGCTCGATCAAACGTTAAATGTTTTTTGCTTATTGGGAATTTTTGTTGTGCAAGCAAGGTTGAAAAAATAACTGTTAAATATGATAACAAATTCATTAATTTTAGGTTTGTTCGTTGAATCCCTGGGGTTACCCTAATGTCACCACAAAACGTTTTTTGAGAAACCTAAATTCGCCCTGAATGTCAAATTGAGTGTTTTTTGAGCCATAGGTTTGCCATGGGTTTTCCCCCAACTCGCCCTAGCTTTTTGCTGTGGCGATTTGAGGGCTGTCAAATGGCATGTATTTTTTTTTTTTTAATGACAGGGATGTGTGGTGATTTGTGGTTTAGCGTTTTTTGAGGAGTGGAAAACCCAGGTTTTTTTGACAACTCATAGGGTTGTCCAGAAAACGTGGCCCAAACCTGGGGAAAGTTCAACGAACGGACCTTATGAAGGAGTAAATCACGATTTGAAAGTAAATCTTTCGGGTTTCAATGAAAAACGTTTGAACTCATGCATTCACTTACAGCCTTAGTTCTTTTTCACAAGTTGTTATTCTCATAACGTTATACATATCACTCCTGAAGAACTCATCCAACTTGCCTATAAAGGAACGATATGTGTAACGCTTTTCGATTTCGCATTGAATGTCTCTTGCAAAAAGTTTGTATTGAAAGGCTTATACATATATATATAAATACACTTTTAAAGTCGAATATCTGAAGAAAAAAAAACAGTTTATCCGCGTTTTTAGCATTTTAAGAGATACCTATATTTTAGATTTGATACAAATTTGGAGTGGTTGGGTGGTTTAGAAGATATTCAATTAATAACTGATCAACCGATTGAGTTTGGGTTCGAATGATTACGTTAGTTCGTTGAAGCCACAAAGTTTTTTGAGAAACATAAAGTGGTCCTGAATGTCAAACTGAGCGTTTTTTGAACCCTAGGGTTGACCTGGGTTTTCCCTCAAATCTCTTTTAAAATTTATCGAAATTTTGCTTTGTTTGCGGGAAATATTGGAAAAAAAAAAACTGATAAAAGGGTGCATTTTCATTTCTGTCTCTGAATTGCACCTTCTAATTCAATAGCACTCCGCGTTTATAATTTACCTACTAACCGATTCCTGCAATGAAAGCCTAAATTCTCTAAATTCTTTATACATAGTTAATCCCTTTTTAGGATTTAATAGCTTATACCGCATAAGTGCCAATGTAAGATTTTTTGGGCTAAGTATGCCAAAACTCTCAAAAAGGGGTTTACATTCTAATAAAACAATGATCCAATGGAAAATATTCTATATGTCTCCAAGGAGCAGATATGTCTTTGTATCGTTACACTTTTTTCAAATTAATGCTTTGACTTATCAGTTGTAAAACACCAAGGAAGACTATTTCGATCTGTAAGTCAACGACGTAATAGTAAAGTATAAAAACTTAAGCATACTTTATGGCCTATATTTAAATTGCGTTTTTAGAGTACCGGCATTTTTGGCACTTCTGCATGTCGTTGTTCCATCAGAGGTGCGATATTGACTTTTCTTGATGAGCAACATGGATACCGAAAATGGGCTCATCCCTCAGTTTTCCACATTTATCTATGTATGTACCTAAACCCAAAAGCTGTGTATATACTGTATCTTTTGACCATGTCATACATGGAGATCAAAATATGGTGCGTCATTCTATTTCATCAAGATAAAAAAAATGTTTTGTTTAAACTTAAAAAAATGGTATTAACTTATTTGCACAGTATGCCCAAGTTATGTTTTCTTAGTCAAGAACAAATCGATTTATTTAAAACAATGAGCTGAACACAATTTGTTTGACGAGCAAAAATATTTGTTTAAAATAAATAAACAGCAAATGGTCTTCCAAAACTAATATTAAAAAATTTCGAAGCTTGTGTTGCAAGACTTGGTTTTTTTTTTTATTTCCCTAACTGGTTGTGAGACTGATGTTTAGATATTTAGAGTCCGGGCGGCTGTTCGACCGCAAGCATGTTATTTTTACGCAAATCGACCTGATTGCGTCTGATCGACCTTAGCAAAAGATCATTCTTACTATTAGCTTATTTTCATTTTTGATTATCGGTTCTTTTTTACTTGAGCCTTCTCCTACCCTCCTACCCGATGTAGTCAAAACATCGAAGATCGTTGCTAAACGAATACCATTTTTTTTTTTTTCTATTTCCCATGTAATAAATGCACGAAATGCACAAAACTAAACTTCATATCAGATGATCACTTAATACTAGGTATACCAAAAATTCTCGGATACCGTTAGATAGCCTTTTAATGGGGTATTCTAGTCTAAAATATCGATTGATTTATGGATGAGAAGGGTCTATAAAGAAGATTCTTTCAAAATCGTGAATCGGTCCAGTAGAACTCGAGGAATCATTGTATCATATTGAAAAAGTATGTTCTGAGAAAAACGCATTTAAAGTTTCGCGTTAAGTGAAATTTTTAACAGTTTCCACGTCAATTGACTTCTATAACTTCGAAAATAAGTTATAGAAGTCAAGGGGGTAAAAAAATGGGTTTGTGACTCTGTTAAATTTGAAAACAGAAAACTTTCAAGACAGCCATGCAGCTTAAGTGGCTTTAAGTCTGAAATAAACGCACACCAAAAAATGGGCGCGACTGGGTCGCACGAACTTGCGTATCTGTGCTAAATACGAAATAAAAATCTTAAGGCTCAATACAAGGTTTTATATTCGCTCTTCTCTTTATAATAGATTTGGTAGTACAGGGGGTCAATTCTCGAACTGTGAAGCTGTGAAGTGAAGACAAATATGACAGCTTTACTACGAATTCGATTCTCGCTCTGTGAAAAAATAAAAATAAACTTCAAAATCTCTTCACATGAAAAATTATTTATCACAAACGATTTGGCTGTGAAGTGTTTTGAATTAGAAAAAAAAAATATAAAACACGGGGGCAAAAGTTTTCAACAGCTCGAAAACTGTTCTCAATCGAAATCATAGCCTAAATTATGACGATTACGAAAGATTTGATTGTAGAGCTTCAAAATTTATCTGAAATGTTTGCTAAAAATATGTGTACAATGTAATTGGTTTGCAAACTAACATTTTGAATTTGAAAATGAATCTCTCCAACTTATTCAGCCCTATCATCGTAACAGATCGGAGAAACATACGATCGTAGAGAAGTTCCGATCGTAACATTTATTTTGTTTATGGTATCCGTTTCGTAAAGGAAACACTGACGCATGTAGGTGACATAAAAAAACCCTTCCGCTACTACTTTGCTATCGGAGACATCGGATAGAACAGAAAACCAAGAAATCGGCATGCATCGCATGAATTCCGAATGCGTTCCCACCATTTTCACATTTAATCGCCATCATGCATCGCATGAATTCTAGACGCGTTGCGGTGAGTTTGACATTTTCATCGCATTGTTTCGTTCTTTTCGGAGATATGTCCGATTAAGCAATCGGAAACGTTACCATAATACAAATATCTTACACTTCGTACAAATCGGAATGAATTTCGTTCCGATCTGTTACGATAATAGGGCTGATTAAACTCGGATGTGGGCTATGTACGTAAATCTTAGGTATAGTTAAGTAAACGATACTAGGTCTGTTCGTTGAACTTTCCCCAGGGTTGACCCAGGTTTTCTTGACAACCCTATGAGCCCTCAAAAAACACTAAACCACAAATCACCACACATCCGTCATTAAAAAAAAATACATGCCATTTGACAGCCCTCAAATCGCCACAGCAAAAAGCTAGGGCGAGTTGGGGGAAAACCTATGGCAAACCTATGGCTCAATTTGACATTCAGGGCGAATTTAGGTTTCTCAAAAAACGCTTTGTGGTGACCCTAGGGCAACCCCAGGGCTTCAACGAACAAACCTACTGTTGAGCAGAAAATTAAAATGGATAATGCAAATTTATTTGGAGTGCATGTCTAAAAGTTTTTAAAAGAATCAGGAATCAGGATGCCCGCTTCAATTCCTATCATAATTAATTGACTCTAAGATAAACCATTTATTTGTTTCTGCAGCAAGTCTTCCGGATGCTGATTTATCCAATACTGTTTTTAGTTTTTGTGTCCTGCAACAACTTAACATTTCTAATGCTGACATTCGTCACTGAAAATTTCATTATGCTGCCAATGACAGATTATCAATAGAAGTGGGTGCGTACCTCAGCTAAATGCTTAGCACGTAAATGATGATAAGGGATGAGCTATAATTGGGGCGTTCAATAATCAATAATGTTCAATAATGTGTATTTTTTCGACATTATGCTTCGTGTCGGCCCAAACCTGATAAAGCAAACATTTAAAAAAATATTTACATATTATATATTTTGAAAAGTATTTAAAACCGACGAGCGTTTCAAACTGGTTTTGGTTTGTTATTTTTAACTACAAATCAAATAAACGTTTGATTGATTGAAAGTCTTCAAAATAAATTTATTTAACAAGGTTACTTACTGTTTTGCGGCCTTCCATTTTTCTGTCACGATCGTACGAGAAATATCACCGTTTTCTTTCGCTGTCGTCGTATCCTTTCGTTTATTGGAATGCTGAATGATTGCATTCAACGAAATTTGACATTTATACACGACTGCACACGACATCAAAACGAATGTATAAGATCGAAAACGACTTAAATGGAATACAGATTGTATCGTATCGTTTTTTTTTTTTTTTTCAAAGTCGTTTTCGATATCGGTAATAAGGGTTATTATTCCTTTAAGCCTAAAGTAACAAGTATCCTACCTCAAACATTTTAAAAACTCGTTAATTCTACTGAACGTACTATGTGCAAATATTTCGATTATTTATTTATTTTGCTTGGAAGTTATGAAAGACGAAAAGTGGAATGTCATTTTTATCCGTGTTCAATGTCGTTTGTTTGAAAATTTTATCTTTCAATAAGCTAAGGTCCGTTTTATGAGTAGCGAATCGAACGTTCGACTGGAAGCGAATGTTTTAGAGAAACTCATTTATTGGATTATAATCATTAAACTTCGTCCATTCTCTTATCTGACATACCTTAAACGTCGAAAAAAAAAGTTTTCTACAAAGTTTTTGTTTCTACAATCTATAATACAGCTATAAAAGATGCTCGCGAAAACATTCGCTTCCAATCGAACGTTCGATTCGCTACTCATAATAGGGACCTAAATATAAAAGGGTACATTCTTAAATGCAAGATTTGTAAAACAAAACTCAGGCTTAGAAAATTTAAGAGCTCCGTCGAATTGCAATGCGAGTGAAATGCTCATAGTTTTAAAATTTCCTTAAATAGCTTCTTATAATCAATAAGATCAGATCAGATCCCTCATTTTAGGTTAGAAATAAAATAAAAGATTGGTTATTCACAATAAGTTCAAACTCCAAAATTCAATTTTTCATGAAAAGAATTACTTTATTGAGAAAACAGGAAGAAAACTTCTCCTCTGGAATACTTAAACAATACAGACTAAGATTCAACAACACACATTGTCCGTAACATTTTTAAATCGTTTTTTTTTTTTTTTCTTAGTTATTTACCTAAAGGAGATGCTCTCTTAGCTGTAAAATGGCGCTTTTCCAAAACAAAGTCTTTCACCAAAGAGGTGTTGTTAAGCTTCCTTACTCAGAAAGGAAAACGATTAGTTAACAAAAATAAAAAACAATAACAATTATACAACAAAATAATAATTTATTTTGAAATTCATCTTGTTAAGCAGGAAAATTATTGAATATTTTCGAAATATTGAGACAGTAGTAAATAAAAGTACATAATTTGATTTAATTCAATCGTTCTATGCTAAAAAACTAATATGTTTTTTGTTTTTAGGTGTTTTCTAGTTTTTGTTTTAAATTTAAATTGCTGAATTGTTTGTCAAACATTAACAGATTCATTGCATATTTATATCTTGAGAATACACAGACAATGTTTTTGAAAGTTGTTGTGATTGTTCCAAGTTGAAACAGTTTTATTTTGGTTAATTTATTTATTTTTTCCTTCTTTATTATTAATATTATTATTTAAACTACTAATTATGTTGGTGTTTTCCTCTATTTTCTGATTTTTAAATTTTTTCTTTATTTTGTTTTTTAACATTTAAAATTCGGGAATTGTATTACTGTTATTACATCTTAAATGGTTGCCTTGATTTTTGTTATATTGTTTTTGTTTTCTATTTTGTTATTTTATTTTTTACAAGTAATTAAGAGCTTTATGTTATGTTGTTGTTGCTGTTGTTTCAATCGTTCTTTTTGCGATATCTCGTTCGGATCTCGAGATGATTAGCTCCTCTGTTCTGGATGCCGTAACAGACAGCTAACCTGTCTCAATTGGGTTTAATATATTCATAGATACACTATAGATAGTTATTTATTCTAATCTAATTATTTATTTCATTTATGTATGTATAGTTATATATTTTTTCTCTCTTAAGAGTAACTTGTTTTTATCTTCTTTTCATGTTGATAAATAAATAAAAGGGAATAGAGGGTACAATGGTTATACACTGGGGTAGACGAGACACCTTCTACGGGAGGAACTGGGAATGGGGAAGTGGTTGGTAGTGATGGTGGGTAAAAAAAAGAAAAATTCAAATATTAAATATAATTAACTTATTAAAAGAATCTCTTAGTGACCGGGGCGTATATTGCAAATTATAAAACAAAAAAAAACTAAAAGTAACATTTTTAAAAACCTCAAAGACAATAGATAACATAGTTTTTGTAATTTAAATAGAAATAAAAAAATTTTCTACAAAAAGAATATTATTAAATTGTTTTTACGTTAATGTGGCGACAATCCAATGACGAAAGCCTTAGTTTTTTTTCAAAATGTTAATATATGTATATATGTGTTGTGTGTGTGTGCATAAGCTAGCCCCTTGTCCAGGCTAAGGACAAACGGCCACAAATGGTAGGCGCATAAAATCACTATTTTTTGAAAATTCTCTTAATTTTATTAAGTATATAAATAGTATTGTTGAAAAGTGTATTTTATCTCAGCCATGGGTGCTTCAAACAATCGGCAGCTGTTGCCCGCTTCTTGGGATCAAATTCAAGCATGGGCCGTAAGAAATCGGCAAACGATTCAGCCTCTTCGCGGGACCATTCATATTTCTCATTAAGAACATCAATCAATCCCCATGGCTTTAGACCGGTTATGTTGCGGAGTTCGCCCTTGCGATTGAATGTGCATTGATGGTAGGCACCACGAGCTATTATGTTTAGCGGTATCGAGCCCAGTAGCTCAATTATATGAGCAATATGATCCTCATCGCGTGAATAATTTTCACCAGAATGCGGTTCGAATAGATAATCTCCGGTTGCTAATTCAAATGCCATACAGGCAGTGCTCCATATGTCAGCCGATGTATCGTAACCAGCACCCAGAATGACTTCTAGGGATCGATACTGGCGCGTTTGGATGTCCTCGGTGAAATGCTGATGCACCCAGCATGCATTACCTAAATCGGCAATTTTAACATTAAAATCACAAGGCTCCAGAGCCGGATCTTTTTTCGGTTGGGTTGGTTGAGTATTTTGAGGAGGAGGTGGAAGATGTGGTCCATTGGTTGTGTTATAGGCTTCTGATGGACCTGAGATAAACTGATTGTTGTTAGGTAAGTTAAGAGATGGTGATGTATGTTTCTTATTTTCAACAGATGGAGACCGTTTTACGGAGATTTCTTCTGTCGTTTCAGATTTTTCATCTTCTGGCGTTTTCGGATCATCGTTATTGTCTAGGGCTTGGTTTTGTTGGATGGAATTATCTGTAAAGATTTTAAATTCATAAAACACTTTTCCACTTGTGTGAGGGTTTTGCTATTTAAAAAGTTACACAATCACGCCATTGGAGATCTTTCTCATTGGAACTTATATGAAGCTTAAGTGAATATTTTTAATGTGATCACGAGGTTTTAATAAGCCCTCAAACAGTGAACGCTTATACAATGTTATTTTAGGTTAGTTTACTTAGCATACTTAATGGAGACAGCGACTAGTTATCTCCTTCAGATCACATAGGTCACAAAAATTTCTGTGAAGAACGATACTCAAGAAACAACATTAAACAAATTAAACCAATCCTACAAATGAACAACTTTCTATTTCACAAAATTTTAAAATGCATCGAACTAAATTAATTTTGGAATCTCAATGGTTTAAACTAAACTGAAAAATAAATAATGTTAATGGAACAGATGGTGGATTGCCAATCTTACTTCCATTTTTATGAGAAGAAGGATTGAGGACAACACTAAAATGAAGTTTAAAGAAAATTTTGGTGTGGTACTCATTCAAAAATCGTCCCCCAAGGAATTTTGGTCGTAGAATAGTAATGTTTCACCATACAAAGAAGAAAGAAGACTAAGCGACTTAATTTTCTTCTTTTCGTGAACGGGACAGTAACTTTGCAGGTTAACAGTCGGTGCACCAGTTTTGTGCTGTATTCAGAGCTATATATTGATTTTCTGATTAGTCTTGTATGTCAATTGCTAAATCTTTTAAAAAGCCTACTGCATTAATGCTTTGGTGACAAGTAATTTTTTTAGACTGTCTACAACAAATTGACCAGATAAGCGGTGCAAAGACTTCACTTTGTGAACTGCTTTGTGTTTTTTTTTTTTTTAATTAACGCGCACATCAAGGGGTTATGACTACCCTTATAATGTTATAAAAAACACAGTGCGAGTATTTAGGAAAATAGGAGAGAATTTGAAAGGAGACACCGATGCACGTTTCTTTTGAACCTTTGTGAATCGTAATGCAGGGGAAATACAGAGTCAGGTAAAGCATTCCACATTCGGGTGGTGCGACTGAAATACGAATCTCTATACTTGACTGTACGTCCGAAATTGGGCTCAAGATAAAACTGATGAGCATTCCTAGCCGAGACGGGTGTTGCGGCTAAATTGTTTCAGGAGAGGAATGCAACTGGCTATTTCACTAGAGCACTGTTTGTGAAAAAAGCGATAAAAAAGAGAGAGACAGGTAACGTTTCGACGATGTTCAAGAGAATCAATCCATTCTACAATTGAACTATCACCTATCAATCTCAACGCTCTGTTTTGTACCCTATCAAGTAGGCGCAAAGATGTTTGAGGAGCACCTGAGCAGATATGCGAGTTATACTCCAGTTTTGGGCGGATGAAGGCATTATAAATTGTAGAAAGATCAGAAGGTGTGAAGAACTTCCTGCATCGTCTCAAGAAGCCTAAGCATTTAGCAGCGTTTTTGGCGACTTCAAATATGTGGTCATTCCAACGAAGATAAATGAGACTCCAAACTTCTAACTAAAAAAAAAAATAATACTCACTTTTACAATTCTTGTTATTAGTTACTCCCCCTGTCTTAATAACCGGAGAAGATGGCTTTGACTCATAATTCAAATGATCTTCATCATCGGCATCGTCATCATTATCCTTCTCATCATCGCTAAGGTCACCATTCAAAGTGCTGTTATTATGATTAGCCGCCCCTTCGCTCTGAACTTGTGACTGTTCTACATCTTCTGGGCTATTTATCGCAGTGTCACTTACTTCCCCATTGTTTAGAGACTTTTCATCAGGTTTGGCATCACCTCCACCACTTTGTTCCAAATAATCCCACTGTTTTTTGAAGAGTTCCAGCTTCTTCTTTGCCTTCTTCTTCAATTTCTTCTTCTTGTTCTTACTCATTTTACCAGTAATGGGTGGTTCGCGATACTCCTTGGGTGCCCGACTCACAAACGAAGGGAACATCTTAAAGTTCATTACATATAGTTCGGTAGCTTCATTAGCTAAAGATCTAATGTATTGCTCGTCAACACAAAGTAGCACATTCTCTGGTTTGATGTCAGTGTGTATTATCTTACAGCAAGAATGCAAATAGTCCAATCCTTCTAGCACCTGTCGCGTTATCGATTTAACATTCTCAATCGGTATGCCACGGTAATTTGATTTACGAATCAATTTCAAAAGATTATCGCCCAGTACTTCGAAAACCATACAGAAATGGGTGCCATTAACACCAGTAATTTTGAAATCGTCTAAAAGTTGAACCGTTTTGTCGCGACGTGGATTGGAAGGGTCACTATCACGCACCGATTTCAGAATTTTTATCTCATCTTTGGCTGTTTCCGCAAAGTGTCGAGCTGATTTCACTATTTTTATAGCAACATAACGTTTCTCTTGCAGGTCCCAACACAACCAAACTGTCGAGAAATGACCCCAGCCGAGTTTGCGCACTACATGATAGCGACCTGGAATAGAAAAAAAAATTATGTGTATATTATTAGGCTATAAATAAAATCAGTATCTAGTTTTAACCATTTTCAGCGAACTGTGATATTTTTTCACAGTGTAAAGTAGACGCATTGAAAAAAATTACGGAACCTGTATCCTCAACAGCATTTATCGGAAAAAAATTTAAACCACCAGGTTCTCTGTTACCTAGATGCAGGTGCATCAGAACATCTTATGAATACCAATATTTCTCTATCTATCTAATGCCAAACAAATGTAAAAAAAAGTTGTTAAGCCTTGATCTTTTCTAGTAGCTGATAAAGCTTTATAAACAACTAGCTGACCCGGCGAACTTTGTTCTGCCTTAGAGGCAATAAATGAGCAGAGTTTAGATTTTATTAATTAAATTTTTTTTTTAGGATAACAAACATATTCACAAAAGTCGAGTATTTAAATGATTCTTTATTTTTTTGCTATTTATTTCGGTGCATGTGTTGCACTTTTAACTGAAGCACCTTGTGATATGCGATATTTTTCGTCAGGCGCGGGAACAAATGAAGCAGATGATCTTCCGACTCGTGAACATGCCACATATAATGGACCATGGGAAAAACATTCAACGATTGACCTTGTGATTTATTTATGGTCATAACGAATGATCAGAAACGATAACGGGTCCTTAAAACTATTTGACCAATTTGAAAAGTTCTTTCGATTTAGGCGAAACATTTCGGAGGTATTCGTTACATGTAAAAATAAAATAAAATAAAAATAAAATAAATCAAAAATACAAATCTAAGCAACGCCGCCGCCGTGAATGTCAAAGGATAAGGTGTATATGAAGATGTCAAAGCAGCCCAGGGTGTTGAGCGAAGATCTCCGCTGACTCATAAACTTGCTGATATTTTGACTATGCTTAGTCTGTCACGATAAGTCAACTTTTTTTTTTTTTTTTTTTAAGAACAGTGTTTTGTTTAAACGAAAGCTAACGTATTGCATTGATGTCATTTCTGTTGCACGCTGCTTTTTGTTTAATTGAGTAAATTTTTTTCAATGCTTAATTTTCCTATTCTGATTTTAAGCATTCCGTTTACATTTTATGTCAATGGCGCACCGTCTCCGTCCCCGTCTCCTTGTCCTAAGCTACCTCCCAAATCGGTTCAGCAGTTCTTGACTTATAAGATTCGAAAGAGCTTTTGAAATTGCTCAAATAGTTTTAAAAGGTTTGCGTTCCCAATCAAGTTCGCGTATCATTCTAAATTCGAAAGAATTTTTGACATCGGTCAAGTCGTTTTGAGGTTCATGTTTCCGTTCCCGTAGGAATATAGAAATGAATTATAATCTAAGCATAAGTTAAAAACATTTTTGAAATCGGTCATGCGGTTTTAAGGTTCCCGTTTCTGTTCCCATGGGAATATATGGATGACATTATAGTCGATGTTACTGAGGGATAATGTAGCAATTTTTGAAACCTGTCCAGTAGTGCGTTCTCAATCCCATTCCCGTGGGAATATGGGGATGAATTGAAGTATATGTTACTCGGTGATAGTGTAGCATTCGAGGTGAAAGAATTTTTGAAATCGGTTCAGTAGTTTCTAGGTTCCCGTTTACGTTCCTGTGCCCATAGGAATATAGAGATAAAAAGTATTCTATGTTCGTCTCCTGTTCCAAAGCTAGCTTTCCACCAATTTTCAGACAAATCCGTTCAGTCGTTCTTGAGTAATGAATAGTGTAACTAACACGACTTTCTTTTGTGTATATATAATAATAAAAAAGATATAAAAAATTTGATTTTCATAAAAAATTAATACAAATCTACTTTTACTTTTATTAAGAAAACTTGAAACTCAAAAACAATCGAACGGTTGACACTATTCATTATGGCACAAAAGAATCTTCTTCTTCTTCTTCTTCATTTTCGGCGTTACGAGTAGTGATCTTGAAGCGATCACAACTCTCCCACTTTGCTGCTTCACACTAGTGATCCGCCTGTGGGGTACGCCGCGTTGACCTCAGAAATCGTCGGCAAGCCTCCCGGTTTTGGATTGTTCCATGTCTGAGGCCAACCAAATGCTGCTGTTTTTGCATTTGCTTGTACCAGGAGTGTTTTGGCCTGCCTTTTCTTTTTCGTCGCGAATTTGTTGAAACGTTGTACGATATTGCCTTTTTGACGGGGTTCTGCGGATCTCTCCTTTGAACATGACAATACCAACTGAGCCGGTCGTGCTGAATTTTGTCCAAGATGGTACTTTTGACATGAAGGCTTCCACGGATCTTAGTACTTCTAATTCGATCAAGCTTTGTTACTCCTGCTGTCATCCGAAGCATCTTCATTTCGGCTGCCGTCAATTTGCTCTCATACTTTTTGTACATTGTCCAACATTGTGAACCGTATGTCAGAGCTGGACGGACAACTGCTGTGTAGAGTCTTCCCTTCAGCTTAGGGGGCATTTTTCGATCACAGAAGATAGCGGAGTTTTCTCGCCACTTCATCCACCCTACTCTTACTCGATGATTGATGTCGTCATCACAAGATGCTTCACTATTGATCATAGATCCCAGATATTTAAACTTTTCACACTTGGGAAGCACATTTCCATTCAAATAAATGTCTGGAATAGGCTTGTCTGGATCAGAAAAAGGGCAGCACAGGTATTCAGTCTTTTTAGCGCTAATACGGTACCCATTTCCTTCCAGAACATCAATCCAAACGTCAAGTGCTCGTTGCAGGGATGTAGGATCCTCGCTTATGATGGCTCCATCGTCAGCAAAGAATAATTGTTGTACTTTATTGTCCGTTACTTTTCCTTCGAGCAAATAATCCAGAACAGCAATAAAGAGCAGTGGACTCAAGACACTTCCCTGATGTACACCTACTGTTATTTGGAATTCTTCGGTGACTCCAGCTGGGCATCTCACTTTTGTAACTGCTCCCTCGTACATGTCCATAATTATTCGCACATAGGCTTCAGGAACTCCTCGGTGTCTGAGGGCCACCCATATCAGATCTCGTGGTTGTCGATCGAATGCCTTTTCGAAGTCAACCAACACAATATGCAAATCCTCTAAGGCATCTCGGTGTTTTTCCATAATGATCCTTATGCTTTGGATTGCGTCTGTAGTTGACTTATCCGCGACAAACCCGCATTGGTCATCAGACAGCCTTATTATTTTCCGCAGTCGGCTATCCAAAACCCGCTCAACGATCTTCATAGTGTGGGACATCAACTTGATCGAACGATAGTTGTCACAGCTTCTGGTATCTCCCTTTCCCTTGTACATTGGAAGAAGAAAACTTTCCCTCCATTGATTAGGCAAACTGTCACCTCTTACAAGTTTGGAGATGAGAATCGTGAGCCATCTTAACCCGATGTCTCCCATATTTTTCCAAAACTCATATGTACCTCGTCTGGCCCAATCGCTTTGCCTTTTTTGGAGTTCTTAACTGCCTCCCTAACTTCTTCGACTGTGACGTCGGATACTTCCGTAAAGTTAGGTGCAGCTGTTGGAAAGTGGCGCCGAGGAAACTGTTCATTCAAAAGATCATCACAATACTGTCGCCACCTGTGAAGAATTTTGTCGTCATCCACAAGTAGCACTCCTTGAGCATCATTGATGAACTTCGGCGAACGAATCTCCTGCGCATTTCTCCTTCTCTGAGCGGCTATTTTGAAAATGGTTGCTCCCTTATTCAAGTTGCTTTGTCTTAGCTCTTGGATTGCCTGATTTGCTTCAGCAGCTGGGGCAGAAATCTCTTCCAGCTCTCGATACAGGCCCTCCGTGCTTTTTGCTTGAAGTTGGGCGCACTTTTTCTTCGCTTCTTTTCTGCAGCTCTTGTATTCCATTTTGAAACGCGCTTTTTCATTTGTATTTCTTGAGGGGCACTTCGACCAAGCTTGGAAAGCTGCTTTCTTCTTTCTAATCACTGCTTTAGCTTCATCATCCCACCACCAGGTTTCTTTAGCTTGTTGGTGGTGTCCTTTTGAGACTCCTAACAGTGATTTGGCTCTCTCTAAGCAGGTTCGTTGTAGGCGATCCCACATATTTTGTGCCGTGATTGCATTTGAAACTGCGTCGATGGTATTACACAGCTGACTTTGCATATACGAAATGAATTGCTGTCCTTTGGCACAAAAGAATGTGCCATCTAAATGCTGGTGATATCGAGAAACTTAATTTAACTTAAAGTTAAGTCCCTACCGATCTGACAATGGAAGTGAATATGTTGCAATGGAAATAAAAGATTTTTCCCAAGAAAAAAATATCCAATTTAAATATATGTATACTACAAGATATACACCCCAACAGAATGGAGTAAGCGATAGAATAAATCGCACAATTCTCGAAAAAGCAAGATGTATGAAGCAAAATTGGAAAGATAACAAAGCTTTATAATCCGAAGCCGTTTATTTTAACAGAAGCCCGACACCATCAAATAAACACAAGATTCCAGGTTTGGGGAAAAGGTAAAATTCACAAAAATCAAGACTTTTGGCTGCATTGTATTTCAGAAAGTCAAATTTGAATCTCGATCTCAAAAATGTTTTTTTGTTGGATACTTTCCAAACGGTTACAAACTCTGGGATCCACAAAATCATAAAACAATTTTTGGCCATGACGTTGTATTTGATGAAACGAAATTTTCATTTGAAAGTTGTAACAGTAATAACTGGACTGCTTCTAAAGACAATCAAATTTTAGAAGAAAACAACAAACACAATCGGAAGAAGAAAGTACACAAGACGCAGAAATTGTAAATAAAAAACAAAACTAGCAGGATTCAGAAAAAGAAAATATATTTTTAACTCGTCGATCCACTAAAAATATCAAGACTGCTAGATATCTTGAAGGCTACGCTATTATGACACTTAATGCGGGAACATTCGGAGATGTACCGGAATGTTGTAAATCTATAATTCACTTTAGGTTTATTCACAATTTGCATTCCAAGTTTACATAGACTTTTGTTTATAATAATTTATTATTCTCAATTAAAACGTTATACATACTAGCGATCCGCCCCGGTTTCGCACGGGTACAATGCTCATAGTAAATACACTACAAAAAAACTGTGAACATTTAAATTTAACTTTGCGTCAAGTTAGCACTACACACTACTCTTTTAAAAATAATATCCGAAAGGGGGGCGCGACAAATTATCTGTTTGCATATCTCATAAGAGGATAAAAAGCGACAATTGACTGCGTACTCAGTTTTGGATTTGGAGTTGATTTGAACGATGTTTTGAAGTATTGAACTTTGGTGTTTTTCGTTGCTTGAAAATCATTCATATGGGGGGTACTTCGAAAGGGGGGGTCGCGACAAAATATCTTTTTGGATATCTTGTGAATGACAAGTGGTAGTGCTAACTAGACGGATATAAAGAAATTACAATTATCACAAAAAAAAGTTTTGAAAAAAATGCTAAATCTCCACTTTTACCCTAGATCTCACAGAAAAGTAAATGTTGAGTCGATTTTTGAAAGAACTGCAAACTTTCGCTTATTTTTTAATTAATCTTTTCATTTTGAATACTTCACCCACCCTATACTGATTGTGTGTTTCTCTTTTCCTTTAAATATTATTTTCAGTTTGAATATTTGAATAATAATAATAATAATAATATTATTTACTTGAGAATATTATTACGATATGAAGAGCTATACATACAGGAACGACAAACTTTTTAACTTTGTTTTGGAATACACCCAAGGGAAGTATTGAAAGTGAAAAAAATTGTTTTTAATTATTATTATTAAATCAAAAAAAGTTTCAAGTAGATAAAAATAACATGCCAAAATAATCAACAAATCAATCCCGAAAATCCCGGGATTTTACGATTCTAATCCTGGGATTTTCGGACCGAAAAAAGACTCGGGATCCCGGGATTGCAATCCCTAGCTGTCGCGCACTTTTAATTCCTTAGTACATAAATTTGATTTATCTCGCATGGTTAAGCCAGGGTTTGCAAACGTAAGCGCAGAAAAATATGTTTGTCAATACATCACCTTAAAAATCTTTAAATTTCTCGGCTTTTCTTTAATATAATATGGATGTATTATACATATAAACTTTCCTCTTGAATCACTCTATTCATTAAAAAAAAAAAACGCATTAAAATCCGTTGCGTAGTTTTGAAAATCTAAGCATGCATAGGGACATAGGGACAGATAAAGCGACTTTGTTTATACTATTAGTGGAGGTCCGTAAGCTTTTTACCTAGGAATCCAGGGCCAGTCCATGGATTTTCATGAAATTTTCAGAAATGTGTTTTGAATAGCGTGGAAAAAAGTTAAAAAAAAAAATTTCACCGCTCTCTATTTTTTAATTATTTTTAAAATTAATTATTAACTTTTTGAATTTTATTTTATTTATTTAGAGTGTTTTAGATACGGTTTTCCAAAGGGTAAGAATGGATAGGTTTCGTCAAGACAAAAAAAAAGTTGTCCAACGAACTCCGATAATAAGTACTGGGAACATTGCCATTTATAATCTCCGGACATCCATGCTCACTCATGAACGAAACGAAAGACCCGTGAAGAGGGCGGAATGTCAGAGTACTAATAGATTGTTGAACAATTTTAAATTGTTTCTTCAGCCCAGGCGTCTTTCTGTCTTTCATAAATTAAGGTCATGGGTGCTTTGCCTAGCGTCGATTGAAGCAGCTTATTGGTTAGACAGAGCTTCGACTCAAAATACATATACATAATATAATAATATAAACGTTATCACGAATTTAGAAGCGAAACATTCTGCTTCAAAAGTCAACTTGTAAGATCATTTGTTCAACATAACTTCATAAAGCAAATTATTCGCTTCGCTTTCAAAAACAACAAAGCAATTAAAAAATAAATAGCATCTTCATTGCAAATAAGATCGTAGGAGGAGTAATTTATAAGAGAATAGTACAAATCCATAATTTCATTTCGCTACAAGGGTATTATCACTTAATTAAATACCATCGGTTACATTGAGCACAACTAAAGAACAGACAAATGAAGTCGAAGTCCGTATAATCAAACCACAATTATTATTCCGACAACTTAATCTGGCTGAAGTGCATGCTACAGCAGATAAAGCAGCTGGTGTCATAACGTTTTCTCTTTCAGCTCTTATCCAATAGCGCAAGTCGTGTATTCGGATTTCGATTGACAGTGCGGTCGTTTTTTTTTCGCCTTTCAATGATTTTCTTTTTGTTGTCATCACAATGGATGCGCAAATTCAAAACAAGACAATGTTCCTTTCCTCCCAACACACAAATAATGCCATCATTATTGTCGACTCATTGAATCCCATCTCGGAAGCCATCCATCGGTAGGTAGTAGGTACATATAACAAAACCAAAATAACCAAATCTAGCGACTGATTAAAGAATAAAATAGGTCATCGACTCTACTGGTGTAAGCATAGCACAGCTCTTTTGTCAAACAGAAGCAAATGATTTTTTTATTTGCTTGTTGTATCAGGATTCCAGACCAACACAAATGCTTAGCAAATGAAATATTTGACAGGTGGTTGCGAAACCAAAACTATTTTCGTCTTTTGCTAGTTGGCAATTTCTTATAGAAACAAAGACGAATATCCGTTTAGAATATCCAACCTGTTGCAAGATGTCACCATTTTGCTGAACTTAATTTAATCTACTTAACTGGAATAGATAAACGGTAGTGAAATTATCGATTTTATAAGCAGATGGGGTGGATACCAACGAGGCAAGCAATCGAAATCGAAACCACCTTGCAGTTGGATTGTTCTTGTTTATTCGATCCAAACAAATCAGCTAACAGTTGTTGGTATTAATTTGAAGATAGCATATGTAATGCGTACTCACCTTGGAATAAATCACCAATGTTGACAGGGTGGTAGCCACCTTTGCAATAGTCTTCCTTGGGCTCCTGTTCGTCGTTTTCACTATTGAGTTCAGATTCATCTGACTCATTCGAGGAGCTTCTCGGGGGATACTGGTAATCTTTGTTGTTGCCATCAAACTTTTTGTTTTGGGGAGGGCGATTCCCTGGCTTCGCAAATACCACCGGAGCTGGGTTCAATTGATCCAAAGCAGTTATGCTGGCCGCTGAAGCACCACTGGAAGCTGCTCCAGAAGCTGACGCATTATTCGAGCCAGTCATAGATTTATTTTTTCCGTCAGTATTATTATGTTGTGAAGCGACATGTGGTGCTCCTGCTCCTTCCGATACCGATACCGGAGATTGTGGGCTGTTTGGGGCTGAGCCACCGTCAAGAACTTCATAAGCACAATTGCCACTATTATTAGAATTTCCCGGTGCACCGGGAGTGTTTGGTTTATCACCAGCGGCAATGCCATTAGGTTTTCCCTTCTTCTTGTTGGGCTTATGACGTTTTTTCTTAGCCTGAATAGCCAAAACACGTCTATTGACGTCAGCCTTTGTATTCATGTCCGCCAGGTGATTACTTTTTCGGTTCTGCTTGGCTTATTACTTAAGATTCGTTCCCTACGGACAATTTTTACAATTATTACTTCCGAAAAAAAATTCACCAAAAATTATCAAACAACACCTTTTCGACTCCGCACTGTGGTGTGAAAATTTTCGCAGAGAAGACAAATACTACCAAGAGAATTAACAATAAAAAAAATAATAAGAAAAAAATAAATGACAAGCTGTCTCACTCTTCGCTTAAGCGAATTTATGTGTGGAAGAGGGTTAGTACTGCAGTATGTTCGTCTTTCTTCCTTTTGCTTCTAAAAGGATGATTTTTCCCAAGCACTTGGACAAGTAGATTCTCACAAAATACAAGTTTTCTTCATGTTTATCAATATTTTAATATTGCTGGCAACTAGATTCGAAGAAATTTTTGTAGTTTAGGCATAGTTGAGCAGAGTTTTAGAAGAATAAAGTGGAAAACACAACTTTTTCGACTCGCGACGGGCACACGGTAATAGAAGGAAAAATGTGTGTGAACTTTTGCCGTGCGTGCGCTAGTTAATCGATTGTGAACTAATTGAAGCAGAGACGGATGCAGATTCACAATGACAAAAAGCTTTTGCGTGTTCAAAGATGAGACTCACAATTCACAAAAGTTAATGGTGGATTTACATGCATCTGCAAGTGCATATGAAACAAGGAAAAGACACAAGATGTAAAAAATTCATACTTGTCTGATAGAGAGGGAATCCCTCATCCGAAGCCATAATCCTATTCATATCTCTTTTTAACTTTTGTGTTTTATAATCTTCATCCGTCCCGCTTTACTTTTTTGCACTTCTGCAGTTGCAGATGCATGTAAACTCAGCATGATAGAGAGCGAAGGCACCATCTGCACTTATTTACCCTGCAGCTACACGATCAAGATATGGTAAGCCATCAGCCTACACATACACTATGTCAAATTCCTGTTCGTGTTTCGGCTGTGACGTAGGCGACTTACAACTTGCCAGGCAAATGGCTTTCAATCGACATGCCATTATATATTTTCAAAATGGCACCCACAAGAAATTTGAAATTCAAAGTCTATTTCCAGGCACTCTTTTCTCTTTTTGAGGGTATTTGACGAAGCTGTCAATTTCATGGCTACTGAAACTGCTTCTCGGGTGGCTTTCAATATTCCATACCAGTTGGGTTTCAATTTCGAAAAGTTTGGGTGTGTATGTAAGAAAGTTCGAATCTTAGATGAATAAAGAACAAGATGGAAAACCATTACGTCTCCTTCCCCGCAACTTCCATTTGTTTACATTGTTGTTTTTGTAATCGCAGCCTCCATCTGTGAATACGTGTGAGCTGCAGAAAAAAGGCGCGAAAAAGTTGTGGAAGTATATGTGTGGTGAGTTTATTTTCATTTGACGTCTCAGATTTCAGTCATTTTATTTATTTTTAGAAGAGGAATTTCTTTACAGTCGGGATCGTAATACATTTTTTCGTAATAAAATACCATAAATTGTGTTAAAATTGTATATTAGAGTGACCACTATACTATCTTCGACAATCGAAGATAAAAATTCCGCGTCATAGTTGCATTTTTGATGTGAATTTTGAGTTTATCATACATTTGTGCGTTTCGTAAATGGAAACAAGATTCTTCGTATCATATAGCCCGACATCCCAGAGGATCTGTACCATTTGATCAAGAGGGCTGTTGCTATGCACAAGCACTTGGAATGTAATCGTAAGGACAAGGATGGCAAGTTCCGTTTGATTATTGTTGAATCAAGAATCCACAGGCTGGCCAGGTACTACAAGACCAAGAGTGTTCTGCCACCAAACTGAAAATACGAATCAAAGACAGCCTCTGCTTTGGTTGCTTAAGTTCAGTGATTTGAAGAATGTGGAAGTGAAACTCTTTTTCAATTTTTCTCTCTCTAAAAGACTGGAATATCTTCGACATCATTACCGCAGAGTGCAAGTAAAATGACTTAGGGGTTAATGGCAGTGCATTACGAACACGAGCTGAGCGCTGAGCTCGTTTGGTAAAAATCTCTTGCCCACTGATATGGGATCATCAGACCCATATGCGTTGCTTGCAGGTGTGTACTTAAATCTTAAGTTTAACAATGTCACATTTCACAATTTTTGTAAACTTCTTTTTTTTTTGCAGCCAACGTATTGTATGACGTTTAGGTAAGAGAACAAAAATCAGACCGACTGTTCTAGGCACTGTGTTTACTGCAATATGTTCTGAAAAACAGTCCTAGTAATTTCCATGTAAAGTTGTTGTGCTTGAAAATCTATCACATTTTCGGTTGCATAACAAGGTTGCATAACGAAGGATGACCCCAATAAAAGATACCGACACTGTGGAATTGCTGCAACAAGGTTTGAATAGCCTGTTCCAGAGGATAGGTCTGATGAATTACGTATTACGTAGAAGATTTCTAATAAATTCTTCTTCTACCGTATGAAAAATTCTTCAGCGATCTATCACAATTCATTATAGACCTGCATACAGGCAATATAAAAATGAAGCAGTGCAAAGTGATAAGCAATAGTGTCGTTGATGCAACATTGGTGTTTTTAGATGCTATTAAAGAAAGTAATAACAGCGAAGATAACCTTTGGTGTCGCAGGTCGGTGCAGCAAAAGATTTCAGTTGCAATTGAGGTATTTAAAAAAAAATCTTTTGGTTCAATTGTCAATTAATTTGATTGCTTTGTTGTTACAGATTCTATCCCTTAATGCGTTTATTTTGTCTATGTGTGATGAACGGTTTGCAATAACATCACAAAATTCACAAGCTAAGAAAAATAAAAAGAAAAACGGCAAGGCATCCCAAAACGATGAAAAGGTTCCCACAAATATCATGAATGAAAAAGAACGGATGCTTATAATAGTCGAACTGATGCGTCATCTTAAACAACATTTACAAATTACATTTACGTTGAAGAAATGGAAGGAGTCAACTATTCCAAAATGAGATATACACAAAGTATCTTGAAGATCTTCAAGTCAAAATTATTGAAAGCACACTGAGAAATGGTGAATGGGTGTTTTTGAGAGATCGAACTGATAGAACTCACATTTATTGTTCATTCAAAATGTTTTGTTAAATAACAATGAAAAATTACTTGGATAACCCTTGATTAATTTATTACTAGTATCATTGTGAGTTTAATTCTGGTATTTTTTGTCATGATGTAGGTACGGATAGAACCTACACGAAAACAGCGAACATGATGAACACTTAGATGTTAATGACGAACAGGAAGAATCATCACATCCAACCAAACATAAACTTCAAATTTCCAAAAATAAAAAGAGATAACCTTTCTTTTGATTTTAGATCATAAAAAATCTTTATTTTTTTCGTTTAACACTTTTTTTCGTTTAATTTGTTCGTAACAACTTACTCTGTTTAACATTGTTGTGAGAGCAAAACCCTAGTCCGACACTTCGCATTGTATGTGTGACCTGCCGTGCAACCTCATACTGCTGCTCCATGCTGGAAAACATTGCTTGTCTTGACTTGACGTCAGGACCGTGCTTTTCTACTGCCGTTGCAGTATCACCGTCGGCGCCGCCTGACTTAGGTGCTGACTTTATTCCCATGAGTCGCATGAATTACAATCAATTTGTTAAAAAAGTCTACGTTCTTCTTAATGGCAGCATCACGACCTAGGGATTCTTCATCAACAGCGCATCCAACAGACATTTTATTTCCATTCGCTTCCACAGCACCACTAGTTTGATTAGGTTCTACATTTTGGTCAGTTTCATCTGCTTCCATTGCCACATCTTTGATATTATCGCTGCTTTCATCTTTTTTGATAATATAGCTCTCCGTCCTGGTTTCTTCCTGGTCACATTTATTGTCGCTTTGTTTTTTCTTCTGTTCATCCTTTCGTCGATCGCAATCCGAAAGAATTTTTTTATATCTCGAGAAGTCATAATCTCGTTTATGCAGCTTAATTTGGAGTTCTGAAACAGTGATATATATTCAAAAACAATATTTTTATTAAGTTTTTATTTTTTACCCGTTGATATCCCATCGAAAGTAGATGTTTTTGTATTTGGATAATAAAAATCAGCCTTCATGTTCATGTTTGAAACTATTGTTTTTGCTTGTCAATTTAAAACATAACCTGAAATTTAATTTTCACCACACTGAAAAATTCTTAAGGGCAGGGTTTGAACAACACCAAAGTTATAGTTTTTTAAAAACTCAATTTTTTTTTTGTAAAGCTGGGCAAAATGTGAAAACTCATAAAAATGCAACTATACTGATTCTATTGGGACTCATTATATTGTGATTCGCTCCCTCAGCTCGGTTATTTGTCTTAACTTTTTATGAATACCAAAACCTAAATATTAAACTATAAAGACATTTTTTGAAAAACTTATCTCAGTCAAAATTATTGAAATGCAGCGATCTTGCAGACATTATGGAGAGCTCAGAAAGCCTTCATTCATCTCTGTAGCACAATTATTAACAAAGCACCAACGCTTTAAGTTTTCAATTTTTCTTAACACAAAAAAAAATTAAAACTAAAAGTGTTGGTGCTTTGTTAATAATTGTGCTACAGAAATGAATGAAAGCTTTTTGAGCTCTCCATAATGTCTACAAGATTGCTGCATTTAAAGATTTTGGCTAAAATAAGTTTTTCAAAAAATGTGTACATAGTTTCATGTCCACTTTCAATTTGTTCAAAAAAATTAAAACTAAAAGTGTTGGTGCTTTGTTAATAATTGTGCTACAGAGATGAATGAAGGCTTTCTGAGCTCTCCATAATGTCTGCAAGATCGCTGCATTTCAATAATTTTGACTGAGATAAGTTTTTCAAAAAATGTCTACATAGTTTGATATCCGCTTTCAATTATTTTACTTTTGTCTTTTTTTTTTAATTCAATTAATTAACTTCTTAAATTTTCAACTCAGCTTCAAGAAGAGAATAGAAAGCTTAGGTTGGAATCTCTTTCATCAAACAAATGCAAAATGAATTCATATTTATTGGTTACTGTTTTGCTTTAGTATATATTTTTTTAACAGTCATACTTTTCTGTCTATTTCTCTTAAGAAACGTTTTTTAAAAAAGAAGAAATAGAAGGGAGGAGACTACTCAGAGTAATGTTTAACAAAAAAGAAAATATTTTAATATTTTGATGCTTAAATTTTTATTTCCAAATACTTTAAAAAGTATATAATCACAAATAAATTTTATTTACAAACCCAAAAAAAAGTTTTAATTCCAAAAATTCTGCCAGACGTAGCCTTAAGGTGACTAAAAGTAAAAAAAAAAAACAACAAAAACCGGTTCCCAGACGAGAATACCAATACTACGGTACAATTTTGTGTAAGCCCTGTGTGTGGATCCGAATATAAAGTGGTGTTAGTGAAATTTTGTGTAAGCCCAGTGTTGAGATCCGAATATAAAGTTGTGCTAGTGAAGTTTTGTGAATGAGTGCGTGCAGCAGCTTGTGGGGTGGTATCAATGTGTTAGTGTGGTTTTCCATCTTGTTCTTTATTCATCTAAGGTTCGAATGTATTGTAAATGGCTTACCATATCTTGACTGTGTAGCCCCCGGGTTAGTTATGGTGGATTTACATGCATCTGCAAGTGCAGATGAAAATCGGAAAAAGACACAAGATGTAAAATTCATACTTGTCTGATAGAGAGGGAACGAACTTCCAAGTTATGGTTGCAGATGAAAAATTATGGGTGCAGATGAACATGTTCATTCGTCTCTCTTTTCAACTTTTGTGCTTCGTAATCTTCATCCGTCTCGCTTTACTTTTCTGCACTTCCGCAGCTGCAGATGCATGTAAGCCCAGCATTATGTTTTTAGATGAAAAATTATGGGTGCAGCTGCAGATGAACATGTCCTTCTGCATCCATATAATTTTTCATCTGCTGAAAAGCACAAAAGTTAAAATGAGAAACGAATACAATTATGGCTGCAGATGAAAAATTATATGGATGCAGATGAAAATGTTCATCAGCACCTATAATTTTTCATCCGCATCCTATAACTAAGGAAGTGCAGATGGTGTTTTCCCTCTCTATCTCTATCTACAAGTTTGAATTTTTTTCATCTTGTGTCTTTTTTCGTTTTTCATCTGTAAATAAAATAAGCGTGCAAAAATCAAAACGATTTTGATTTTTGCTCAAGTCAGTTTGCGCAGTATTGTGTCGTCAATGGCCGTACCGCATTCCTTCGATATTACGCGATGTAACATAAGCTTAAATTGTGTCGTTCCTAAATGCAAAAAGTTACGAAACGTAACATCGATGTCGTCCCTAAATACAATGTTGAAGTGTCAGAATGTTACGTTTTGTAACTTTTCCCAATTTATCTCTGCAAGTTTCGATGTTGATCTGTCAAACCCCTTTAAAATTGTTGTTGCTCAGATTTGTTTTTTTTTTTTCATTAATCTTTCAAAATTATGTGACCAGTTACTGATTTTCAATCTTGGTCATTTCAGAATTCTTTTTTCTTCATCGAAAACGTATTTCCTTTAGCTGGGTTTATATTTTAAGAAATACTTTATTCTTATTTTTGACAGACCAGCAAAGTGTAATATCGAGTCGTTCCTAAATGCAATCATGATTTTGCAACAGAGTCAAACGTACACAACAACAACAATGATTTTGGCCATTTTGGCACTAGTACATCGCGTAACATACATCGAATTTATAAAAGAACGGACTACAGAGCGAAAACAGAGCAATTTTAAAAAAAATTTTGATTAGATTAGGCAGCATTTTTTCTCCTCAGATTTAACGACACATTTTTGCATTTTTCTAACCACTGTTTTCTTCGTTCTTCTTCTTCTTGTTTTGAGTTATCAATTATCTAGTGTCAACAAAATTATTAAAGTGAAAAAATATTTTCTTGTATTTACCGCTTTCGAATAATATAGTTTGAATATTTAAGTTAAGATGAGATGAGAATTGTTGTTCAAAATTTACAATAAATACTATCATTCCTATTAGAAAATACTCAAGGTATCTCAACTATATTATAATGATCTAATCTCATTAGTCCCTTATCAGTCTGATAAAGTAAACAGTTCATCTTCTTTTTCTTATAGAAATTCACACATTTATTCAAACGTATTCCAAGGTGACACTCGATCTACTACAATGACGAGCTCTCAGAACGATCTTCCTCTTCAGCTTGAAAGTGTCTTGAACAGTTTCCTTGTATCTGGATTTTGTAGAGGAAGCAATGCACACTTCGAAAAGCTCGCAACTCATTTATCCAAGAAAGAGCACCAAAACCTTCTACAGACACCTGTTGTGGCCAAATGGATAGATAAATGTGTTAACATTTTATTGGACGATTTCAATGGAGTTCATCACACAGTTGTGTCTTTGATGTTTAAGCTGAGCGCTATAGTTTCTGAGAACGAGTGGCTAGTTGCAGGACTACGTGAAAAAAACTTATTGGAAAAGATAACCGCAATAGTTGATAAGAACATACAAAAACTGACACCATCCATTAAGCTTGGACATATTCGTCTACTATCCGCAATATCAAAACACAATCTCGGTTTACGTTGGATAAAGGAAAGCAGCTCATGGCGCTATTTAGTCAACTATTGTAGCCACGAGCATACTCTGTATGTAGTGCGTGAGGCGTCGAGCTTGATATACGATGTTCTGTATCAATTCTCCGCAAAAACATATGACGAAGAATATTGTCTTGAAGTGCTGGGGGCAATTTTCAAACCAATCGAGCAAAATGTCTTTCAGGACAATGCAATGGTTGTAATTGTAGATGACTCGGAACTTCAAAAAGAGCTGTGTTCTACTCTCGATTTAATATCTCTTATCTTTCAAAAAACTCTGGAAAGCAACGAGAAAACTCCAATTGCCCACTTGTGCAATGTTCACTTCAACATGATTGGAAACACTTGGAAGCTCTCCAAAGTAACACATAATGAATTTTTTTTGGGAAAAATTTTGAAAGCGCAAACGAGCTATTTCTTTGCTATTTTGGTTTATGAAAAGTGGGAAAACAATCAAATTGATCCCATGGACTTTAACGCTTTCGGCGTCAACTTCTTCAATGTAATGAAGTTTTGCATTGCCAGAAGGAGCTGTGTAAATTGCTTGAAATTAGCCAAGCTAAATCATTGTCTTTGGAAAAAACTAGGAACTCGTGCTCCATCGGAAATTTTTATTGAAAACGAAAATATTCAGTTCGAGAACCAACTTATTGTTTTTCACTTGATGCCAGTACTGTGCATCGTCAAAACACAACCCAAAGCAGAAAGCATATTCGATAACTATATTATGAAACTGTTTTCGATTTCCAGCGAATTCACAATAAGAATATGCTATTCTTTTCGAGATATTCTATTGGATTGCCCTGATCTGTCTGCACATTTGGCATACAAGTCAATTCATGAACTGCTATCGATGAAGTCAATTCTTAATAAAGATCAGGCAGTCGTTGTATTTCAAGCGCTGGTCTATGTGCTCAAAGAATTTACTTTGGTGTCAGTGCAAAAACCACTACCCCAACTCGATTTAGTGTTGAGCATACCTCAGGTCTTGTACGCAACGCTGGTCTGCCTGTACACGTTAGTTGAGGGTTACAATATAACTTGGAAGGAGTCCATCGAGACAATGTGTCTGATGGACATAGCATTGGAAATTTTGAAAAACTCTAATTTAACGTCGCTGACGATAGTGCAAGCAATCAAACTTACCCAATTGTCGATTGAACATTTTCTGTCACCGAACATGGCGCTTCTGGTAGATAACTTGAAAGAATCAGGACTCCAAAACCTTGGACCAATAATAGTGAAGAATATCCATAACACGGAATGGGAAGTTCGAGATAGTACCATTGAGCTCGTTACATCAGTTGTTTCAATTTCGCGACGAAAATTTCCTGCTTTTCAACAATACGTTCTCGAAAAAGACATCTGCCCTTTGATTTTCTCAGTCGTACAAAACGACCAAGAGTCGTATGTACGAGCCTCCGGGCTAAAATGTTTAACCCAAATGATCACAGTCAATATTCTCTGGGAGAAAAACCTGACCCACTTAAAACTTGATGAGTATTTACTTGGAATGATTTGCAATGAGTGTGAAGGTATTGTGAGAAAGGAGGCCATCAATTGTCTAACACAAATGTATGTACATCGAAGAATAAATCCCTGCAATATCACATCCATGTACAGCACCTTGGCTCAGAGTGCTGCAACTGACTTATACTGGGAGGTCAAAGTAGCTGCTCTTAACTTCTGGGAAATAGAAATCTATATGAAATTTTCAAATCAAGGAATGATTGATGGGACTTTTCCCAAAGTCACGTTCTCAAAGCAAAACAAAAAAATCGTAACGCTTACTGAATCAGAAATTCTTTTGCGAATTAAAAAAGTTTTGAATGAGCTTTCGCAAATAGGATGCTTAGATGTTATTCTCAAGTGCCTAGATGATGACTGCGATTTGGAAGCTGTAAAAGTAGCTGTCAGAGTGATAAAGACTTTACTTAAAACATTGGAGAAATACAACTTTGAAAAATCATTAGCTGATGAAGATGCGTCAGATGATGAGTCCATGGTGGATGGTGATAAGGATAACAATACTGCAATGGCTGTAACCGAAAGCACTGAAAATGTTTGTATAAGTTTTGATGATATGAATAGCGATGTCATTAACGATATCGTAGGCACTAGTGACATACAATTGCTGATCAACTCATACCAAAAGCAAATGAGTGTTCAAGCTGAACAAAACGTTGGCGCTGAGGCGAATCAACAAACGCAGTTTATCGTCGTGAAACCAAGAGTATTTATCAATCGACTAAAGAGCATTGACTTTGATAAACTTATCGAAAATCGCAACATTTGGTTTCATTGTTCAGAGAGCCTGTCATCGCTTTTGGATGACATGATTTTATCTGGTAAGATTGAGCAGCCATTTGCTGATTGTTATTGATTTCAATTTGCTAATGCCAACCGCAAGAGATTTTTTTTTAAGAACACTAACTTGTAAAATGCCAGCACCCTAACTTTATTCCTACTTTTTTAAATAAATGATTTTGTTATCATAGTGTTATTTTAAACGGATTCAGAAAAATTGAATTGAAAAGCTTTCCCTACCTTGCATCTCGTTCCAATGTTCGTAAGCATATTACTTTGTAAGCTCTGGACTCCTCGGTTGCTACGAAGATGGAAATCGTAGAAATAGCCAAACTTTGTTTTTATAATATTTCTGATATTTAAGATCAAGGCAAAGAATATTAAGGTGCGCTTTAAAACCCCTCTGATATATGGAGGTCCATGGTGACTTAAGTACTTACGTTGCCTCGGACCAGGTCATCCCTATTTTTATACTTCAGGTGGTGATCATGTATCGAGTTTAACGTGATCGAAGCCGCTACTTTTTTGTCTTCCTTGTATCCTCCTTTAATTAAGGTTGGTCTAAGCATTGATAGCGCGTAGATCATCTAAATTTTAGGTATACCTACAAAGTAGAAATCTGAAAATTTATGTAGGAGGGCGTAGTAGTTAATAAAACAGATATCCCTTAATCGCTGAGATCGAAGTTGCGGATCGTATAGGTCTGTGCTACTACGTGGACTTGCAGAAACCAACCTACAACCCCACGAGTCCGTTCTTATTTGATTTCGATGGTGGGCTGTGTATTATGTTAGCATTATGCAAATGCGCTGGAGCAAAAACAAAATATATCGAACACCTAATTGCGATTTCAGTGCGCACATCGAATAATAAACCACAAGTCAATGCCGACAATGTGGTAGGTACCCGTGGTGTGATGGATAGCATGTCCGCCTGTTTATCCAGAGGTTCGAGTTCGAATCCCAACCGAGGCAAAAATGTTATCGCCTTTCGCGAGGAATTGGCAAGTCCTCCGTTAGTATCCATTGCCATGAAAAGCGCATTCTCGATTAGCCGTTCGGAACCGGCAGAAAATTGTAGGTCCCTTCCACTCTCTCACAAGGCATGGTTGTGAGAAATGCGCTAGACCCAGGGGCTCCTCGCTCTGTTGCGCCACCCTATTTATTTTATTTATTTTCAATGTCGACAAATTGGTGAAACAGAAGGAGAAAAAAAACAATCGCATTCGTTCGCTCGAAGCTTCAACTCATCGACCAATGTGAACTTTGTCATTGTGTAAGTGATTTTTCCCGTCGGTGAAAGCAGTGACTATAAAGCTGACAGTTGATTGAGTTGGTGTTGGTGCATTAACGGACATATTCACTTATGTCGCTTTCCATTGGTTTCACTCGGGGAAGCACTCATTTTAAAAACCAATGGAACACCTAAAATTGTTTCTATAGTTTAACGTAATTGCCTTTGTGTGAGTGAAACACCTATGGCTCTTAAAAAATATTCCTTGAAGAAAATTTCCTTTTTGACGTTTGAGTAACATGTGTTAGTGCTTCTTGAGTGGATTCCTCATTTCAAATCGAGTAGCGGCTGTCACTCCTCAGAATCATGAGAAGCGATCTTTTTGCACCAATGGAACGGTTTGAGAATGCTCCTGAACGTTCCTGGACGGTTTTTTTCTTCCAATGGAATGTGACATTAATAGCATCAGGTTTAAATTTACATCCGAATGTGAGGCAAGATTACGGTATCCGTGGTCCCGCAAGTGCTTATGTGCAATTAATTGCTTTCCGCATGGCCCGCTTCGCGGGGCTCATTATTTAAACCCTTTTTCCGCAGGGTTAATCTGCTCATGCTAAATATGGAAATAGCAATTGTTTTCCGTAAGCAACAGCTTTCCGCATGGAAATAATATAATATCGCGGGACCACGGATACCGTAATCTCCCCGAATGTGAAGTCGCATAACCCCAATTTGTCAAACGCAGTTCCATAGAGTCAAAGTTACCATTTTGACAGATTTGGATTGATTGATTTTTAACCAATTGAAACCCACATGTCTTGATTAATGAAATGTTAGACAGAAAATCCTCCTGCAGAAGCAGCCGGTAGGGGTTTGAGTACTTGTTCTTTATTTCTTTATTCTTTGACAACCATGACCACCAGAGATAAGAAATTAATTAGATTGCAAACTTCAGCTTCCACTCCACCTTTACTTTACACAAAATCTCACTACTTCCACTTTGAGTACAGCAAATCTCACTACTACCACTTTGAGTACAGCTTCAACGTATTCACAGACAGAGGATGTGATTGCAAAAACAACAATGTAAACAAATGGTTGTTGCGGGGCAAGAGAAGGAAAGGTTTGCCATCTAATTAATTTCTTATCTCTGATGACCACATCACATTGATTGATCGTTGAAATTTTGTGCATATGAAGCACACAAATCGCCCAATGTGAACTTCCTCCACGATGTTTTCATGGGAATCGAATAAACGTGAGTAGGGCCCATAAAACAGTTTGGTAGCACTAAAGTGTTCTAAGAAAAGTCCCCAAATTATTTAACGAAAATTTTAAAATATCCTCATTTTTGCCACATTCCGTCTTCCGTGTTCCGTGTTTTCGTTATTCGTTCAACACATCGACATCACATCGACTTTGTCAAGTGCGCATTTTAAGTGCGACAAAGATAAAATTGATTTTTGTTTGTTTTTTCCTACAAATAGATTATTGTGTTGATTAATAGAGTTTGAATTTCATTAGCAAAGTGAAATGAATTAAAATTACTACTAGTTAAAGCAATTTGCCAAGGTTTTCCAAATTCAATTATCTTTGTTGTGCCCTAATTTTCTTTTGATAGAAAGAGACAGCTATAAGTTGATTGTGAATGATGACACCACAACGAATATCCCTTGATAAAGAATTAAGAAAAAATTTCCCAAAACAAAAGCGCGCGAAAAGGTTTCGTTCAATGCAACGAATTTCATTCGATGGAATGCATTTTGAAAATATAATTTTGGAGGGAAATCGCTGAGCAGAGTAGACGTGACAGACTATCGCGCGCGCATAATTTTTTTTGGTGACGGAACAGATTAAATAATTTTCAGAGTAATAAATTATATAAATAATAAATTAGAAAATGTCTCAGCCATCAGTTGCATCATTCTTTAATACAAGAAAGCGAGCTGCTTCAGAATTACTTTTGAACAAAACTAAAGTAAGTATTATCTGCAAGGACATTCTCCATTTTAAGTTGTGTGGCGTCTCAGCTCTTCTATTTCTGTTTGTCTTGTGAAGAGGAAAACCCCTAATCATTTCTTATGTCTATTTGCTTTTAAACTAGGATGCGCAAAGCCATCCCGAATCATCCGCCAAAGTTCTGGAGAACGATGACGTATCCACCTTGAAGCATGCTTTAAAGACCCGATCGGGAAGAACTATTAAAAGAATTGGCGTCAATGGGACTGAAACCAAGCCAAAGGTGTCTAAGATTGAAGCTAGTCTCAAGCAACAAAAACTTGTGCAGTTTGTTAAAAAGGGAAACATGTCACCCAGAAAGAAAGTACCGACACCTCAGAAATCATCAGAAGGGCAAATAACGTTGCAAACTGAGGATCCTTTAATAGCCGCTTTTGCTGCTAAAGGAAACCTTACAAATATAGATCGGGGTATGAAAACACCAGTCAAACAGATAATCCAGGATGCCTACCGAAAAGAAGAACTTAAGTCGATGGTGAAAAAGGAGCTTAACTTTGAAGAGGTCAAAACAAAGGTGTCCCGTCATGAGAAGTTGGCAGAATTGAAGGAGTCCCTCAAACGTATCCAGGAATTGGAAAAAACTCGTAAAGCACAAGAAGAAAAGAACCGTCGCCTAAGAGAACGTCGTCCATCGACATGCAAGAACCCAAATCAAATTACACTCAAGGAATTCAAAACAATCGAATTGGAAGTTCTGACCAGGTAATTACATTACTTGGAACATTTTCTCTCTGTGGTTATATAACTGACTTAAATTTTACATCGGCCTCGTGAAATACGGTTACAAAAGCAGAAGCGATAAACTAGGTCGCAACTGTTATAGTTGGAACATTTCTTATTGTTTGTGTTTGGCGAACTAAAATAGTGCATGCATAGCAGTACGTTTAATTTTGGCAGTCGATTGGTTACCCATAATAGACTTTTTCATTTTGTTTTGTGCTGCTGTGAAGGTTTTAGTAAACTCAGCATTATCAAAAACATGTGTTACTCTGTTCTTCTAGTATTTTTAGTAGTGTGGATATTGATGTAGGGTTGTGGCATCATTTAATGAACACTCGTGTGGTGATTGTTGTCTAGTTTAACAAGGGTTGTTGTTGAAGAATTCATGAGTTTGAAATATATGTGATCATGGAAGTTGTGTCACAGGTTCATGTTAATGTCAACGTTGGCACAGCCTTATTTTACAAAATACTTCTTTTGTTATGTGGACAATAAATCGTACATAGGAATCAAACAGCAAAGCCATTTTTATTAACAGAGTATTGACTATTGAGTGTTGTAAAGTGACACACGAAGTGTTCAACGCACGAATTCTATTTTCAGGAAAGTTTTACTTTTGATGCACTTTATACGTGAAATGCTGATTAACTTAACTTTTTGAGAAGATGAGATGAACGTAGAGTAATATATTTCTTATGACTAAACAAATTTGGTCATGTGCGAACTCGAAACGTTCAGAGCTTATTGCATAAGTCGTCTGCACATTAGATCCACTATAGATGTCCTTACAGGAAACTGCCAAATGACTTCTGCAGAAGCTACATGGACGAGGAAGAAGAGGAGACAATCCTACATCTCCTTTGCTCATTCCCTGCACTTGCTTACAGACGAAAAGCTCACCTAGGTGATTACTTTTTCGACGACACCAGCGAAGTTCTGGATAGTTATGGCCAACTGGTGATCAACTCTTGATAGGAAGCAGAGGGTGATCAAACTTCTGGTCTCAGTGGTATCATAATGGACCCTCTGTGGTCTACGTGTATCGGTCTGTGGGCATTACAGTTTGGGGGGAACATGGGCTTCAACCACCATCTTTCGACAACAATTTCGATTTTGATCGAGTTCTGTGTAGTTTACTCTAATAAGTTGGTTGAGGTCTTCTTTCACCTGATCAGGGTCTTTACTTTTCGAGATTTCCTTACAATGTGGTTTTAAAACCCGTCAAGCCGATGAGCATATCCGCTCTACATGTCCCACCCATCATAGTCTTGGGATGAGTACTCTTAAAGCTATACCCACCCATGTAGCGGCACAACTAACACGATTCGTTGTTGAATCTTGTTCTGCATACATTGTCTTCTCACCGACCTTGACGGAGTATAGCGTTAGTTATACTGCATAGCCGTATAAGTTTTCCAAGGATACTAAAGTATTTACTATTATTTTACTCCTGTTTTTTTTTTTTCAAAGGCCTGTCATAGTGTGAAAGCTTGGTTGAGTGTGGACTTTTCTGGTCCAGAACCTTATTGATAAGGACCTGTTAAACTGTTGAAGTGGGATCTTATATGAAACGTCGAGAAGAGGTATTTCTCTATAATTGGTGCAGTTGTGAGGGTCTCCCTTTCTTCAGAGGAAACATGCGATAGGTACTTAGGTTTCAGCTGGTACATTCTAGTTTCCGTCCTACGGACCTATTAGGATTTGATCTTATATGCAAGCTTAAGCGTAAGGACGTAATTTTTGATTGTCTTCCAAGTTGAATAGGGATTTCTGCCTGGTATCGGAGTTTTCTCTTCATCGCCCCTAAGCAATGTGAAGATTTTGTCTAGCTTGGTTGCGCCACCTTATTTATTTTACTTATTTATTTTTTTCAAATGTAAAGCGACCCATTTTTTTTCGCGGAGATATGAAAAACTTGAAACCACTTCATGATCCACCCTGTACATGTCAAACAGCTTTTTATTCTAAATTGAAAAATGTTGATGTGTTGATTGCACTGAACTCACCATAGCTTGTTAAACATTTTTTTTTTTTACAATTTAAGTTTTTATTGAAAAGCTCATTTGTTTTACAATATTTGATATATACAATTATAAATTCTTAGACTAACATGTTTTAAAATCTGCGAGCACAGATGGGGATCTGCTTCGTTAAATTGGCGGGTTTTATACATTTTTTATTTAAAAGGTATCGTCTAACATTTACTTGTTTCTTAAATAAATAATTGGTATGTTCTCGTCGGCTTGAGTAGTGCTGACGGTCGTTGGCTGTAATGTTGGTGGGCGAGGAAAATTAGTTGGATGGTTTGTTCGGTCCTGGAAGCTATTGTATTTCCACTTTGTGCAGCACTGTTGTGCTGCATTCCTCTTCCTGCAGCGACGTTGAAGTCTCCGAAGCTGTCTTGGATGGATAGCACCTGGAGATATCGGTCGTCGGGGGCTGCGTTATCTGCAATTATATTAATAAGAGGGCTGTGATGGGATCGGATTTTCTTCAGTATTTTGGTTCTTAGGTTGTGTAGGTATTTGTCTAAAGGAACAATTTTAATTGTTTCGTAGAGTCTTTCATTGCTGTAGTAGTTTGTTACACTTAAATGCGTTATATGTAGGTAACTAGTTTCTAAAGCTGACTGAGAACGTTAAAATCTATAAAAGGAACGCAGTGGACCACGTTCATCATCCGGCTTTTTGAACTCTAAAGCCCCAAAGAAACATAATATACATATTGACAAGTGTGTTTCTATGTGCTTTACGTAAGCGAAACTTATTAACCTTAGTATAGGTAGACAAAATCATGGACTACTTTTCGGTTTCCTATTGTTCTGTTGGTCCCAAATTGGGCATGGCTTTATTTATTGATGATTGTTGACAAACTCTTGGGTCTTCCAAGATCTGTCGTGATCTAAATGAACATAAAAGGTTGTTGATAAGGTTTATTAAACTTTTAAAATGTTATCATAATATAAAAGTAACGAACAAACGTAATTTTTGTGAAAACATACATATTTATGTACATATATTGTATTTTATTTTAGCCCTGCTAAAGGTTTCAAAACTCCTACCAAGGTTGTCCCACCAACACCAGACAAAAATGAGTTGATGTCACCGAAACACACGCCCGTTTCAAAGCGTGTGCTCTTCAGTCCCGCTAAAGATGGATGTCCAGCTCAAATGATAGTGCCACCAGCTTACCAAAAATTCATGCATTTGGTTGAAACTTCAAAGACATCTCTGTTGCTGCCCTTCAAATATCGACAACTTATTGAGACTTTTAAATGCCTGGATTCGGTGTGTGCAATGTTTTTCAATCGCAAGGAGGCCATTACGCTTAAGAAATTAAAGCCAGCTGTGCAGCGTATGTTGCGAAGAAATTTCACGGAGACCCATTTGGCTCAAATCAAACATCTTTATCCGGAGGCGTTTGTTTTCACTCAGATGAAAATGCGAAACTACGGATCGGCTTCGAAGCAGGATTACTTCCAATTGGTTGTTACACCAAATGTAGAAGGTGTTGCTCCCCATAAAATGTTACAAATTGACGAAGACAACGTTTTAGCATCGGCTCTATCCAACGCCATGAATCCGCATGTAATGACGGAGCGTCTTCAAAAGTTCCAAAAAATTCTGTTAGAGCGAACAAAAGAGGAGCATGAAAAATTTTTGCGAAGTCTAGACCCTCCAATGGTTATTGATAGAGAAAAACTTACACGCTGGCATCCGTCTTTTGATTTAGAAAACTGTCCCGATATTGAATTGGCTAATTTGCCACAGCCGCCAAATGTTGAAAAGTATTCGTCAGCTAAGGATATACTCTCGACTGCAAGAAACCTCTTTAACTGTGCCACTCCACTGGAAAGAGCTATGGAACGTTTTGAATCAAAAACCACAGAAGAAAAGAAAGAATTAATGCATCCCACAAATCGTGCCGAACCAACTGAAACAGAAATAGCTGCCAACAAGGAAGTAGAAAGTCTACTGAAAGGAGTTCCGAAATCTTTACTGGAAAAAATTCGTGCAAAACAAGCAGCGAAAGCTCTTGATGCTATGACAAGAAGACCTTCACAGGACGAAGAAGCGACTATGTACAGTCGACTGCCAGAGCTAGCTCGTCATCTTCGTAATGTTTTCATTACAGAAAAGAAAGGTGTGCTCACATTGGAAATAGTAATCAAAAAAATACAAAACAGCTACCGGACATCACTCACATGCAAGGACATCGAAAGCCACCTAAAACTTTTATCAAAGGTTTGCCCTCAGTGGGTGGGATTCCACGAAGTACGTAAAACAATGTACTTAAAAATTGCCAAGGACATGGATATGGGGAAAGTCATTGAGAAGCTAGAGTCAGTGGCCAACGAGAAGACCAAATGATGTTTCATCCAATATTTTGCCGAATAGGTTTAGTCAAATAAGTTTGTTTTTAGACAATTTACAGTTAAATCATTTTTTGTTTTAAAAAAGACGTTACAGATCTTAATTCACAGTACAACTTATTTATACTCTCATTTCATATATTTTATTTCAGAATCGTTCATTACATTGTTGTCGTTTATAAAAGTGTTTGACTTTAAGTTTACATTGTATGTAGGCTATTAAAACAAATCAGGTACAGTTTGTCCTAAAATTACGTATTGAAATTTATTGTACAAGTATGCTTTTTATATTTCCTTTAAAAATAAATAAAATAAATGACTTTTCTTAAAAAAATATATTTTTTTTGTTTTTTTTTAAACTAATACGTTTTTTTAACTTGTTTCGTATGTGTCGTATTCGTTCTTAAGTTCTCCTCAAGTTCATGAAGAACGTTAATTTTGCCACATAAAGATACCAATGAAATGACAAAATTTTAAATATTTGAAAATAATATAAACTAACAGATTTGCATCCGAATTAAAGGAATAGCTTGCGTCTCTTAGTCGCCTTCTTGGAATTTTTAAGTCTGCATGTTTTACAGTGTAGCAATTGTTTCTATTTAAAAATTATAAATAGGGTGGCGGAAAACAGCCCCAGAGCCTAGCGCATTTCTCACAACCATCGCCTTGTGAAGGAATGGAGGGGACCAACAATTTTTTCCGGTTCCGAACGGCTAATCGAGAAAGCGCTTTTCATGGCAATGAATTTACTTACGGAGCGAGCGTTGGCCAATTCCTCGCGAAAGGCGATTACCGTGGAAAAATATTTTTGCCTCTGGATTCGAACTACGAACCTCTGGGTTACTAATGTTGAACATCACACCACGGGTACCAGGGGGCCAACTATGTAACTCGATTCTACAATAAAAATGTTCGAATTCGCAAAATTCTAACTCCTCAATTCTATAAGACGCTTTAGTGTTCGAAAGTCGAACAGTGCATTTTCTTTCTCGGATATTTGGCACTACCAAAATCTAATTTAGATACAGAAATGGTTCGAATTCGGAAACTATCGTTCCAATACAAATGTATTTGCGAGCAAGGAGTAAGTACACATGAACGGAAAGCAAAAATGTAAGTAATTTTTTATTTTTTTTTTGTATTGAAATTCATCAAAAATTATATACTTATTTGTATTAAAACCAGTTTTTCTCCACTTAGGAATTCATCTAAGACTCCTTACACCAAATTGTCTCAATATAATATTTCAACGATAATTTAACAATGTCTGGGATTGAACTTTGTCTTCGGCGAATCCTTAGTTGCCTCGAAATGTTTTCAAGCAAATATCTAAAAGCATCTTTTGATAGTCGATAACTTTTTATAAAACTGAAATGAAGACTTTAAAATAACTCTTTTCAATGCACTTTTAACAAACCTTTTATCACTAAGCTCAAATATGTATATTTGATTTATCGCGAATTCTTCGTCGTTCAATTTGCTCTTTCCGTCCACGATTTTCATAAGAAAAAAACCAAACGGCAACGCTGTCCATATGTTGGTATTACTATCGTTCGATTCTTATTTCATACGTAGTGCCAGTTGAAAGTAGAATCGCAAATGGTTTTCGAATAGAATCAAAAGTAGAATAGAGTTACATAGTTGGCCCCCAGTGTTTCCATTTACTTACTTAGGTGGGCATTATACAGTTCGGGGTGAACCTGGGCTTCAACCAACATCCTTCTATAACGACTTCGATTTCGGGCGAGCTCTCTCCAGTTTCGCACTCCAAGTCGGTTGAGGTCTTCTTCCACTTGATTGCGCCACCTAAGACGAGATCTTCCCCTTCCGCGATTTCCCTGCAATGTGCTTTCGAACACCCGACGAGCCGGAGCGTTTGTCCTAAAATTACGTATTGAAATTTATTGTACAAGTATGCTTTTTATATTTCCTTTAAAAATAAATAAAATAAATGACTTTTCTTAAAAAAATATATTTTTTTTGTTTTTTTTAAACTAATACGTTTTTTTAACTTGTTTCGTATGTGTCGTATTCGTTCTTAAGTTCTCCTCAAGTTCATGAAGAACGTTAATTTTGCCACATAAAGATACCAATGAAATGACAAAATTTTAAATATTTGAAAATAATATAAACTAACAGATTTGCATCCGAATTAAAGGAATAGCTTGCGTCTCTTAGTCGCCTTCTTGGAATTTTTAAGTCTGCATGTTTTACAGTGTAGCAATTGTTTCTATTTAAAAATTATAAATAGGGTGGCGGAAAACAGCCCCAGAGCCTAGCGCATTTCTCACAACCATCGCCTTGTGAAGGAATGGAGGGGACCAACAATTTTTTCCGGTTCCGAACGGCTAATCGAGAAAGCGCTTTTCATGGCAATGAATTTACTTACGGAGCGAGCGTTGGCCAATTCCTCGCGAAAGGCGATTACCGTGGAAAAATATTTTTGCCTCTGGATTCGAACTACGAACCTCTGGGTTACTAATGTTGAACATCACACCACGGGTACCAGGGGGCCAACTATGTAACTCGATTCTACAATAAAAATGTTCGAATTCGCAAAATTCTAACTCCTCAATTCTATAGGACGCTTTAGTGTTCGAAAGTCGAACAGTGCATTTTCTTTCTCGGATATTTGGCACTACCAAAATCTAATTTAGATACAGAAATGGTTCGAATTCGGAAACTATCGTTCCAATACAAATGTATTTGCGAGCAAGGAGTAAGTACACATGAACGGAAAGCAAAAATGTAAGTAATTTTTTATTTTTTTTTTTGTATTGAAATTCATCAAAAATTATATACTTATTTGTATTAAAACCAGTTTTTCTCCACTTAGGAATTCATCTAAGACTCCTAACACCAAATTGTCTCAATATAATATTTCAACGATAATTTAACAATGTCTGGGATTGAACTTTGTCTTCGGCGAATCCTTAGTTGCCTCGAAATGTTTTCAAGCAAATATCTAAAAGCATCTTTTGATAGTCGATAACTTTTTATAAAACTGAAATGAAGACTTTAAAATAACTCTTTTCAATGCACTTTTAACAAACCTTTTATCACTAAGCTCAAATATGTATATTTGATTTATCGCGAATTCTTCGTCGTTCAATTTGCTCTTTCCGTCCACGATTTTCATAAGAAAAAAACCAAACGGCAACGCTGTCCATATGTTGGTATTACTATCGTTCGATTCTTATTTCATACGTAGTGCCAGTTGAAAGTAGAATCGCAAATGGTTTTCGAATAGAATCAAAAGTAGAATAGAGTTACATAGTTGGCCCCCAGTGTTTCCATTTACTTACTTAGGTGGGCATTATACAGTTCGGGGTGAACCTGGGCTTCAACCAACATCCTTCTATAACGACTTCGATTTCGGGCGAGCTCTCTCCAGTTTCGCACTCCAAGTCGGTTGAGGTCTTCTTCCACTTGATTGCGCCACCTAAGACGAGATCTTCCCCTTCCGCGATTTCCCTGCAATGTGCTTTCGAACACCCGACGAGCCGGAGCGTTTGGGTCCATCCGCTCTACATGGCCCAACCATCGTAGCCTTGCGATGCGTACTCTTCTGGCTATGCCCATTGTGGTGTTTGTTCTATCTAGCTACTTGTTATTATTCTACTTGTAACTAATTGTTTTATATTCGATTCTCTACTTCTTTGACATTATTCAATTTGTCATTAATTATTTTTTCATTCGACTTTTTGATTTCATTAAATAAACATCATAGTTTTAGTTGTTCAATAGTTCTTTGTTTTCTTTAAATATACAATAATTTGGGGACGAGGATGGGATGGTTAGCTTGTACTAGTCGTTCATTAACGCCACACTTGTAGTCCACACAGAGACGTACTCCACCATCAGGTTTCGGTATCACTACCAGAGGAGAACCCCAATCACTTGCAGAAACTAACGTAATAATTCCATCTTCTTCCAGTGAATTGAGTTCTTCATCGACTCGTTCTTGTAGAGCACTTAGAGCACGACTTTGTGGAAACGAGGTACAGATCCAAATGGCCTTAGCCCTGTTCACACTGTACAACTAGTTGGACAGACTTGGGCTTTAACGACCAATGCTTGATAGTATGAACCCTTTAGGCGACCGCTTGTCTAACTTGTTGGATGGTTTTCAAATTTTTTTGGGAATCTATAAGTTGGACGGAGTAGAAAGATATGTGACATAAGGTTGGACGACAAGCTTGATAAGTGTGACCGCAAACTACATCAGACCATCCAACTTCCATCAAAGTCTGTCCAACTAATTGTACAGTGTGAACAGGGCTTTTGTCGGTTTTATGAACACCATCCCAGACCCAAGTGACATTTGACAGTTGATAAATTTTCTAAAATTTTATTTACAAATTTATCTTGCTTGTGATAAAAAATCTTTTCGATTGTAAATAAAGAAAGTATGTTAAAACCTAAAGCTTTAACCCAAGTTCTCAGTCAAGCTAATACTGGAGGTGTAGAAAATACGCTGTAAGTAACCAAATGTCTTCCATGCCCAAAACAGTCCGATAGTTTTTTTTCTTTCACAAAGGCTACTTAGCCAAGAAGGTGCTTTGTTAGCATATTCTGGATATGGTGACCGAGATGCCAGAGTAACTGCAGCCATAGCTAGCAATATTTGGGCCGCATATGAAAAACATGGACGTAATGCCTTTCGGGAGGATCATTTGACCTTTGTTTTGTTGGATTGTGAGAGTGGTCATGTTGCAATAACTCAAGTACTTACGTGTTTTATTGATAAAAAAGCTTTCTAATTAAAATATATCCTTTTACAGGTAGCTAGCATCTTACTTTGCTTATATGCAAAGGAGACTGTCGGGCTGGGACTACTCAAACAGAAAGCCATGGCTTTGGCTTCTTATCTCGAAGGGCCTTTAAAACAAATAGCGACCTCCTGATTGTTTTAGAACTTTATTATTTCAATATTTAAATATTATTTTTGTTCATACTGATATAGAATTAAAATGAAAGAGCCACTTACAAGTATTTATATTTGTTGTTTATTTTTTTTTTTTATTAACATTGATTCTTTTAATGCGTAGGGTTATTGTTTGAAGATTATTCGATTGCATACAACTTTAGGGTGCGGTCCATGCTTGTTGATGCAAGGTATTGGGCATGTTTTCCAAAACGGACTCCAGTTGCAAGGGCTGTGTGGTCGTTGAACACTTTCAATTCTTGCCATTGCTTGCACAAGTAAATCCTAGAAATTTTAAAGGGTCAGAATACATTTTTCCCATTTTTTTTTTTTGTTAGTTTACGAACTTACCTGACATCTGTTCCTGCAATGGCCAAATATGTTCCACTTTGGTCAAAGCAAAGATCTTTTACTTCATACCCATCTTCCAGTTGAATGGTTTTGAAATTCTTCAATTTGCGCAAATCCCACAGTTTTACACATGCGTCGTCAGCGGCTGTGGCCAAATAGTAACCATTTTCAGAGAAAGAAATTGCTGAAATTGGACCAGTGTGACCAGGGAAATTTGCCACGTTACTTTGTTCTTTAAGATCCCAAATCTTAACTTGAGAGTCGTCAGTGCCTGTGCCAAAAATCAATCCATCGGGATGAAACTGGGCAGTTGTCAGACCAACTTCTGCTGTGTCGATTACCTGTACAAATTTAGTGCATAAGAAATGTTTTATACGATTAGTGCTATCATATGACACACACATAAGTTCAGATGAATTTTCAAATAAAATTGAATTAAAGTACCTCCACAGCCGACTAATTTTATAATCGACTGCAACGTCGATTGCTATGTGTGTAAGTGATAAAAGTTATATATTTTATTTCTTGCAAATTTAGATTTCCAACAGATATTTAATTGTTCAGTTGTCTTCAGAATGCGAATTCGTTTTCATAAGTTGTCGTTTAAAAAAGCAAAATATGCTGTGGGTCTCTTATTACTTTGAAGGTTAATCAACAAGGCGTAGAATTGGCCCACTGACCTTGATCTGATAATGTTGAAGATGTACTCACTATCAACACTTATGTGAAAGTACAACCACCTTATTTCCATCTACTGCACGATAAAAAAAGGGAAGCTGTTATCCTGGTAGTCCAATGGACCGGCAATTAGTGAGTGCTCCACTTTAAGCTTCCTTTAAAAAAAATCACCCTTTCGAGAATATCAAGCAAGCTGACAGCAAGAATATGAGAAACAGGCTTGATTCATATCGAGTGGGACGAAAAATATAAAAAAGTGTCTTTTTATGGAGCTTTTTGGACTATCGTTTGTACCTAGTTCGCGATTGATAAGTTGCTGATCCGAAAAACTTCGACCAATGTTCAAGCGATTGCTTTTTTTATTCACAAGACCCTTACGTCAAACTTTTGGAGTACAGTTAACAAAAACCCATTGCTATTTAAGGCAATTTCAGGGCAGACCCATGCCCAAGCCCAAGCACCTATTTGACATTAGGGACAAACAAAACACTTTGTGGCGACCACATGACGACGATCGTCTAAATTGTAGGTACGAAAAAAAGTGTTTAAAAACATGAAAACATTACCAAAAATGTTTAAAGCGATAGAAAAACAGCTATTCCTTCAACCGCTGAAATCGAAGTTGCACGAAAAAATCTCTTGGCAATATAATCGATCTCTTGGCAATACAATCTATTATGGACTATTAGACGATAACCGTCTTTAAAGATTCGGAATTTAGTCACAGGACAAACTCTACGTGTTAATTATCAAAATTATCATGAAACTTCATTGTTTACTATTCTTTTACAAGCTCACATACTGTTGGCAATGTTGGACAATGTAGAAAATTAAGACAGTGGGTTGTCGGCAGCTGAAATGAAGATGCAAAACAGCAGCAGAAGAAAATCGTATCAGAAAAATAAAAAAATACCATCTTGGAAAAAATAGACCACGACAGGCTCAGTTGATAATGTCATGTTCAAAGGAAAGATCCAAAGAACTCCGTCAAAATGGTAATAAATATCTTAAAACGATCAGACGCGATCGCTTGGCTTCATACGTGGGACAATCGACGCGACTCGTTCTGAGGTCAGCACGACGCGGCGTAAACTCTAAGAACGATCACTAGTGTGAAGAAGATAAGTGGGAGAGCTGTCACCCTTTGCCATCACAATGCTCTCATCACCGAAAAAAGAAGGGAGAAAAAGATTCGGAAAGGCTCTGATTGGTGGCAACTTGGTGACGACCAGATGTTGCAACTTATAGTATGACAACCCTTGGGCACGTCGCATATAAGACATTATCAGCTGTAATGTTCGAAGCCCGGCATCAACAATTTGATAGGTCCTTTTCATTGTGGTTTTAGATCAGGAAAGTCCACAATCGACCAATTTTTCACATTTCACATCTCTTTATTTTTTTCTTTTTTTGAAAAAAAAAAAACTGCACAATTGGCAGATATAACTTCGAGTTAATATAGGACTTTGTCTCCGTAGAAAGAAAGGATTGATCTTGAAAATCGCTATTATTTTGAGTTGAGAAAGCAATTGCGAATATTTTTTTTTATAATTAACGCGCACATCAAGGAGTTATGAATACCCTTATAATATTTTAGAACACAGTGCGAGCATTTAGGAAAATAGGAGAGGATTCGATTCGAAAGGAGACACCGATGCACGTTGTTTTGAATTTTTGTGAATCATCAGCCCTATCATCGTAACAGATCGGAGGAACATACGATCGTAGAGAAGTTCCGATCGTAACATTTATTTTGTTTATGGTATCCATTTCGTAAAAAAAACACTGACGCATGTAGTTGACATAAAACATACACTGCCGCTCATCTATTCAGATGAGCGGCAGTGTATGTGGAATAAATTGCAAGTGAGTCTGTGAATCATGGATGGCGCAGCATTATTTTTGGCAGCTCATCGATATGAGAGAAGAACGTCAAGTAAACAAAAAAGAACAACACTTAGAAATTCTTCAAAAATATATCTTGCAAAAAAATTAATAAAATTTTTAATTTACAATGTTTTGTCCCTCAGAATGCATGTTTTGATTTGTTTTTTTTTTGTTTTGTTTACGTACAACCCTTTCGCGACTACTTTGCTGTCGGAGACATCGGATAGAACGGAAAACCAAGAAATCGGCATGCATCGCATGAATTCCGAATGCGTTGCCACCATTTTCACATTTAATCAGCATGCATCGCATGAATTCTAGACGCATTGCGGTGAGTTTGACATTTTCATCGCATTGTTTCGTTCTTTTCGGAGACATGTCCATTTAAGCGATCGGAAACGTTACCATAATACAAATATCTTACACTTCGTACAAATCGGAATGAATTTCGTTCCGATCTGTTACGATAATAGGGCTGCGTAATGTAAGGGCAAAACAGAGTCAGGTAGAGCATTCCACGTTCGGGTGGTGTTGCAGCTAAATTGTTTCAGGGGAGAAATGCAACTGGCTATTTCACTAGAGCACTGGTAGTAAAAAAGCTATAAAAGAGAGAAAGAGACAGGTAGCGCATCGACGATGTTCAAGAGAATCAATAGATTCTACGATTCTTACGATTCTCAACGCTCTCTTTTTTACCCTATCAAGTAGGCGCAAAGATATTTGGGGAGCACCTGACCTTACTTACTTACTTTGGGCGGATGTAAGCTTTATAAATATAGTTGCCAGATCAGAAGGGGTGAAAAATTTCGTCTTAAGAAAACTAAGCGTTTTTGGTGACTTCAAATATGTGGTCATTCCAAAGAAGATCTTACACATACATAACAGTGACAGCTTTTCGGTTTCTTGGATGCAGGTACAATTCATAGATAATGGCAATGGGTGAATGTTAAGCTTCAACGACAAGAGACAGCATTGAGTTTTCGAAGCATTGAATTCTATTCGGTTCTTAAGACCCCATGTAACAATGCTGTCAAGGTCAGAATTCAATGAGCTGATCATAGGCAACCGTTGCAGTTCCACAGATTATTTATGAAAATAGGGAAGAGATTCGGAGACAAAACGGAGACCTGGAGGCACATCATCATTGATAAAGTGCGTATCAGACTTGAAACCATCCAACACAACTTGTATTGAACGGTTCGAAAGGTAGTTTCTAATCCAAGGAAGAAGAGACTAATCGTCTCATCGCGATCTCGCGAAAAGTGATACCTTTGACAACAATTTCGTGTTTCCAAAAAAAGCCATGCTAACCACTAAGCTCCACATAAAAATCAAAATAAAAAGTGTATGGGTGGCTAACGTAGTTCTATATCAATTGAAACAGGATAGACCCAAACCTGATGATGAAAAGTCTTTAAATTCAACTGGGTCTTCAACCACCAGTTACCAAATCCTAGTAAAAGAAAATCACGATTCTAGTCGAATATATAAGGAACTTAGCGGACATATAGTTTTTCCTCTGGTAGGATAGTTTTAAGGGGTAAACGTGGTTAGCCATTCAAATTATTTTAAGAACTAAACTAATAGCATTGACATCGATGAAAAGAGTTACCCTTTTTCACCGTTTCATAAAAACAGTAGTAATTATTCGTGGTACCCGTGGTGTGATGGATAGCATGTCCGCTTGTTAATCCAGAGGTTCGTGGTTCGAATCCCGATTCCCAACAGAGGCAAAAATGTTTTTTCACGGGTATCGCCTTTCGCGAGGAATTGGCAAGTCTTCCGTTAGTATTCATTGCCATAAAAAGCGCTTTCTCGATTAGCCGTTCGGAATAGGCTAAAAATTGTAGGTCCCCTCCATTCCCTCACAAGGTATGGTTGTGAGAAATGCGCTAGGCTCTGGGGCTCCTCGCTCTGTTGCGCCACCTTATCTCAATGCAAACATCTGTACTCTACTGTCTGAGAAATCTACTCTAAATTAACTTACAAGTTGGTTTCAGTGCAGCTTTTGTGGGTAACAAACAAATTTATCAAAAATTGAAGCAAAGCCACAGTAAATTTCGAGAGAACTTCTTACATAAATAAAAATAAATTTTAAAATACCTTTGTCAACAGTCTTCCAGTTCGAATATCAGAAAACGCCCAGTGTTTATCTGAAGATGTCGAAAGAACATAATCGCCAGTTGGATGAAGTGAAAGACCTGTCACTGGACCGTCGTGGCATCGAAGCAACAGTTGAGTTTGGCTTGTAGGTACGTTCCAAATACGAATGCACATATCAGGAGAAGCCGTAATCACGGTATCTTCGTCAGGGTGATAAATTACTTTTGTAATCTTTTTTGTGTGGCCCTTTAGAATAGCGACAACTTGTTCAGTATCCTTATTGAAGACAGTTGCGTTTTTATCATTTCCACCAGTCAAAATCTTACTGTGATCAGCACTGTTTATGTCGAGTGCTAAAATTCCTGGCACAGATGCCGAATGCAAGCCCTGGAACAAAAACCATACAAAGTTAAACCATGATTTATAATTTAAAAAGAGGAAGGACATACCGGATGTGAAGCAACAGTCATAAAAGTTTTAATCTGGTCTAGGGTTATGAGCTCCTCGGGTACAGTACGTCCGCGTTTCTTACGCTCCTGGGTCAGTACAGTGGCCTTGTCTTGTAACTTCTGAATAACCTCAGCACTCATTCCAGCTTGTTCTATAGGCTGAGTCGCCACACCAGCTGCTTCAGCAGCAATAGCAGGCTGTGGTATAGTCGATGGTGTTGCAATACCAGCTTGAGGCTTTAGTGTGGCTAAAGCCTCTCTGGCAGCAGCCACCTCTTTCGTTAGTCTTGATACTACACGACAAGCTGCATCATGCTGATAAAGAGCATGGCTAAGCTCTTGGCGAGCAATTTGTAATTGCTGTCGTTGAGTGAATGAGTGCAACATAAGTGCATCCCATTCATCTTGCATTGTTTTAAGAGTAGCTGGAATGCTGGTTGCGCTTGGAGGCTTTGGTTTGACAATTGGTGGTGTTTTAATTTCTATCAGTTCATCCACTTTAAGATCTTTGCCGGTGATGGGATCGCAGCCATTTTCAGCAATATATTTTTCTATAATACGTTTTTCAAATATTGCTCCAGATAATGGTGATATTACGGGTGTTTCCGGCACTTCGTTTGTAACTTTATTTTTGTTAAAATGAAACAATTGATAAATAATTTAGTTGGTAAGAAACCTATGTACATAACCTCAAAAAACAAATGGTCGATATAGTTTTCTGTTACAAATAACAAAAGGTAATAAGAAAGCAATCAAAACGAATTTAAACTTACTTGCACAAACCAAAGCCATTTTATTTATTGAAAGTTGATTATTTTAGTTACAAACACAAAAATTAGTTGATTTCAAATCGCGAGCGATGCAAAAAACCCACAAATGTACACCGCTTTTCGATTACTTGAGGCTTATGTTCTGTCAGACAAGAGACTTGTTCGATTATTTTAAAATATTTTGATGTTCAGGAGTTCAGGTAACGAGAAATCATTTTGTACCTACTTTTTAAGTAAAATAATATTCAAAGATAAAATTATTGATTAGATTTCTTTAAGTATTTATTTAAATATTATTTCGTTATTTTGCAATAAATAAGTGTAATAGAACTAATAAATGTGATTTTCTTCTATAAAGAGTGCAAAAATGGTCAAAACTTCAAACAAAAACTGATGGGAATAGCTTAACAAGTTTTCTCTTATGAATATCGTTTTTGTGTTTGTGGGAATAGGCTCTTACGATTGAACATTTTAAACCTCGTGCAATTCATTATGCTATGTCCGCACCTGAGAGTTAACCTGGGGCTAGATTCCGCAAGAGTGAATACTAAAAACTCACACTCACGGCCCTCTGAAAACTCACGCTCTGAAAGACCGTGAGTAAATTTGAAAGATAGTGCACACGTCTTCTGTCAAAAAACTCACCTTCACCCTTGCGGAATCCAAATTAGAGTGTGTGCACAATTTGTCGTGTACACATTTAAAATTCACTCTTGCGGAATCTAGCCCCTGGGTTATCTCAAAACTTTATTATTTTTAAAACACTATCGACTGAATGCACCAACAACATAAATGAAAAACTTTGCTGAGCGGTCTCATTGCTGCGCTTGGGTCTGGTTGTGTCCATCAACAGCTGTCATCTATTTTCTCTTTCCGAGAAAAAAATTCCTCTTCTGTGTCTCTTTCACTGCACGCGAAAACTATTTTGATTTTGTTTTCAATTTTCAAATCAAAATGCTTAAAAATCTTACTAAAGTGAGAGGACTAAGCTTTCTTGTAATAAAGCAAACAACTTCATCATACAATGCATTATTTCCTCAAGTTGTCCGACAACTGACAACAGATGAAAATTTGTTGCAAAATGCGGCTACCAAAGTACGTAACCCCTTTGGGGAAAATAAACCAACTCAAAGTGATCCCTCAATGACTGCCGAAGACAGAGATGTGAAATTAAAGATTCTCCAATTGGAAGTGGATATTGCATACCAAGAAGGCCGCCGTGTACCAGATGGTCGATTCTTAAAAGACCATCACTGGGAGCACCTCCTTACGCTACCAACAAAGTCATCTCGTTTTAAGTACCTTTCCTATCTATGGCAAGTTGAAAAAAAGAAACAAAGTAAGCAAGAAAAGAATCTAGAAAGGAAGGTTCAAGTAGCCGAACGCAAGGCCAGGGAAGAAGAAATGAACAGAGAACACAATCATATTATATATGGAATCGCACATACGACTTTTCTTCTCAGGGTGTACGATTCAACTATGAACCGTTTATATAACAACAGGTAAACATTTTAAACAATAAGATAAATAATTAATATACCTATACCTCTGCTTAAACTTCAATTCAGGCTAATAAGAGCAATGCAATTTGGTTGCAAAATTGTAATGGATTGTTCTTACGATAAGCATATGAACAAACGCGAGTCTGTGAATGCTGCAAAACAATTGATGCTTTGCTTTGCAGAAAACCGAATGCATGATGACCCTTTTGACATGCACTACTGCAATGTAGATTTGAACGGGACAACAATGCAGAGCCTAAAACGACACATACCAACCATGTTGGATCCAGAGTTTCCATTGAATATTCATAAAAAGTGCTTCACTGAAGTGTTTCCTAAGAAGAACCTCGTTTATCTGACACCTCACTGCCGCACAGACTTAACATGCTACAACCCAGATGACATCTATGTCATTGGCGCAATGGTGGACAAGGTAAGCTTAGCAGTTTTGTTTTTTCTTAATTGAAAACTAAAACTTCTTATCGTTTCAGACAAACAATGAGCCTTTGTCACTGGCCAAAGCAAAGCGTTTGGGCATGCGAATGGCTCGCTTACCTTTGGACAAACACCTTCAATGGGGCACAGGGTCTGGGAAATCTTTAACATTGAATCAGATGGTTAGTATACTATTAGATTTGAAGTCCACTGGTGATTGGGAGAAGTCGCTAAAGCATGTTCCGAGAAGAAAAATTATAAACCCCGTAGAAGAACAATCAAAACAGCAACGAGTTCTTCGTAGTAGAGCGGACGAATTAAAATTTGACTTAGAAAATTGGGGAAAGTCCAAAAAACAAACACACACGTAAAAACGTTTACAAAAATAAAGTTATGTAAAATCAAAGAACAAATTTTTATCTGAATGGGTAAGTACATATTTGTTTACTGAACTGGTATACAGAAAGACGTTTTTTCCAATAGTTAAAATATTAAAAAATCAATTAAACAAGACCCAAACCAAGCCAATAGTTGCGAAAAACCTAATGGAATTCCTATTCTAATTTACAGCCCTCAAACTTATACTTAATTATAGAATGCTTGGTGTTTATGTTGAAATTCGTTAAACTTGTAAGCTGAGCAGATTTACAAAACTTCTTAATTTTATCTTCAAACTCCACTAAGATCTCTTTTTTGCAAATCGAAAGCAAATTAGTTTCAAAATAAACCAACGCATTCTCTCGAAATATACCCATGAACGGTAGTTCTATGAATTGGAAGTAGTTTTGAGCAACGAATGCCATATCAAAAAATTGCTTAAACTTGCTGTTCGTTTGGATGCCCTTTACCTCATCGATTGAGAGAAAGTATATCTTTATATTTGGCAATTGTATCATCGGTTGATTGAATTTAGCAACCTCAATGGCTTCAGTATCGCACCCGGTGAAATATTTTCCATCTTCAAAAAGAGCTTTACCAAATTTTCGGGAAACACTCTGGTCATGTGTGTAAGGAGTTTTCGTTTGTATCTCGTAAAAAAGTTCCATCAGATTTCTTTCGGTGATATCAGTGGCGCGATAGTCATTTTGTCCATGACTTGACTTTAGCATGGTTTCTTCTTTACATCGCAGCCCAAATGCGCAAAACGGTCCGATTTGCACATCACCTAAGTAGCCTCTATGTAGGTAATTGTTACCATTTCGTACCAGCCCCAGTGCTAATGTCTTGTTTGCTTGACATTGTTCGTATTCGGGATAGGTAAAAGCAACTCCTGTATTTCTCCAAGTTTTGTATTCTTGTGAACATATTTGAGTAGCATTACGTTCCTTGAGATACATTTGCAAATCCCAATCAAACGCACCATCTCGGTAATCGTATCTCGTTCCTAAGAGCCGTCTGTTGCGTTGTTCCCAGCTCTTTTGAATGTCGAAGCAATTTTTCTCCTTTGGTAACCAAAAGTTGAAAGTATTCTCCAACCCATCTCGTTCTCGGTATTTGAGTGATTCGAGATCTAATATGGGTGCAAGGCTGTCTTTTACATCCGAATCCGTACATATTTTTAGAAGTGTATTTGCTTTGCTGACCAAATATTGGTATGAAGTTGGACGCAACAACGAGTTACCGTAAACGTCCATGAAAAGGTGAGTTTTCTGCAAGAGGCTAAAGTACTCGGAGCTTTCAAAAGCGATTGCAAGTAGTGCAATATTTCTTGCCATTATTTCAATACATCCGTCGATGACATAAAAATTAATTTGAATATTATTATGGTAGAGTTTTGCTGCAGTTTCGATAATGTGCCTCGGATCATAGGATCCAAAAAGAAGAAAATTGAGAGTTTGTGGCGTGGTTTCATTGTGGCTTTGATACTCTTTTACGAAGTCCAGTGATTCACTTGCGCCCCAAAACATGGTGAGCCAGTTTTTATTTATTTTTTGCTATTGAAATGCACCAAATTTTGTTTTTAATTCAGATATCAAGAATCGATTAAATATTTTTGTACTTCTCAGTTGCTAGGAGCTAGTTTTTTTTTTATCTGAAAAGCGTTTACTTTGTGTGACACATATTTACATATTTGGCCCAGTAATTTTTAGTCCCATAAACAAAAAGGGTCTCAAAACATAAAGCAAAAGAATGGATTTTTTCCGAAAACTTTTTTAAAAATTTTCATTTTTACCGGTAAGAATATTTTAAGAGAGCCAGGTGGCCATTAAAGCTATCTCATCCATTGTCACAAAATCTAAATTCGAATTATTAGGAATCTGACGCTTTCGTGTCAACGGACAGTTTTAATTTGGGTTCTAGGACATCGTGACGTAATGGGTAATGAAATGGCAGAAAATGGCAGGTGGTCATATTTAGAAAGATGCCGGGTTTCCGGTAACCTATGGTCAGATTTTTCCAAGAAACAAACAGAATTTCTGCCCCAGCGTAGCAGGCCTTGACTCTCTCTGTTGATTGACATTCTCACGAGTCACAACTTATTGGTGTCCAAATGACGAGAATGGGCAAGACGAAGAGGCAGAGGAAGGATCATTACACTTCCTCTGTGAGTTATCAAGTTTGGCACACACCACAAACTAGGAAAAAGCCTTCAGAGAACATGAACTCGAAGACAACTCTAACCTCCCACTGAATAGCATTTTAAAATTTATTCAGGGCTCCAAATGGTTCCTCCTCATCCTCTGTTATCCGGAGAGCACAATGTATCCTTGAGATCTAATTAAGGTGTTGCCACTTGCGTGCGGTCTCAAGAAACACCAAATACCTAGCACATAAAAAATATTTCCTGTGGAAACTTTTGACATTTGGGTAACATTTGTATTAGTGCTTCCTGAGTCGCTTCTCACTTCAAATCGAGAAGCAGCTGTCACTCCTCAGAATCATGCGAAGCGATCTTTTTGCATCAATGCAACGGTCTGAGAATGCTTCTGGACGCTCCTGGACGGTTCTTTTCGTCCAATGGAAAGTGACATTAGTTATTTGTGTTCAGTTTTGACAGATTGTCTTTGTATGAGCGGAACACCTATGGCTATTAAAGAATATTCCTTGAGTGCTTTTTGAGGTTCCTTGAGTGCTTTTTGAGGTGATTCTCACTTCTTCAAATCAAGAAGTGGCGGTCACTTCTCAGTATCATGAGAGGCGATATTTTTGCACCAATGGAATGGTTAGAGAATGCTCCTGGACCGTTATTTTCGTCCAATGGAAAGCGCACATAAATTTAAATAAATGTAATAAAACTAATAAAAGTGATTTTTCTCAAAAAAAAGTGCAAAAGTTGTCGAGACGTCAAACAAATGTCGAATTCCTTTCAACAAAAAAATCGACTGCAGTCGACTGCAGTCAATTTTTTTTTCAATGGAATTCATTTAGGAGGGGAAAAAAACTGCAGTCGATCTCTTTTTTGAGACGGATTTAAGCGCCCTACAGACGATCAATGTTACTTGACAATATTACTTGAAGGAGCTTCTGTTCAAGTAAAATTGATCGTTTGTAGGCTCTTCAATGTTACTGTCAAGTAAAATTGAAGCATTGACGAAAATCAAATGTGATTTGGTTTTCATCAAGTTTCACTAGTGTCGTTGTGTACTGCGGTTAGGAAACTATAGAAGGAAAAAGTAGTCAATTTTAATTGAACGTGTGGTGGCGATTGTTCTTCAATTTTACTTGACAAGAAAAAACGTCAATAATACTTGTCAAGTAACATTAGGTCTGTTCGTTGAACTTTCCCCAGGGTTGACCCAGGTTTTCTTGACAACCCTATGAGTTGTCAAAAAAACCTGGGTTTTCCAGTCCTCAAAAAACGCTAAACCACAAATCACCACACATCCCTGTCATTAAAAAAAAAAATACATGCCATTTGACAGCCCTCAAATCGCCACAGCAAAAAGCTAGGGCGAGTTTGGGGAAAACCTGTGGCAAACCTATGGCTCAAAAAACACTCAATTTGACATTCAGTGCGAATTTAGGTTTCTCAAAAAACGCTTTGTGGCGACCCTAGGGCAACCCCAGGGCTTCAACGAACAAACCTATTGATCGTCTGTAGAGCGCTTTACCCACGGATTTTCACACACACAACAGTTTTGACAGATCGAAAACGGCAAACAAAAACATCAGTATATGGAAAAAAAAAAATAAAAGGAAGCAGCTGAGGATTGTTTAGTATTTAGTTGTGAATTTGGAAAACAATTGATGAAAAAAAATATAAAAATTGTGTGCTTTAAAATATGAATGTAATTGTTTTGTTCCATAGTGCTTGTTTTTCTTCATTAGTCAGTTGGCCACACATACATTCATAAAAAAGAAAATCGCTACTTTTTTAATTTCCTAAATACCCAAAAAAGAATTGAATTTAGTAGCGACTGCAGTCGACTGCAAATTGGTGAAAGGAAATCGACAAAAAACTGGTGGGAACAAGTTAGCTCGTTTTTTAAACGAATCACGTTTTTGCCCCAACGAAGTCTTCCCTGAATGGTTTCGACAGAGAATTCTATCATCAAAGCAAATGCTTGCGACCTTGCTACTTTCGAGTTGCGAGCTTGCGACTTGCGAGTTGTCTTGTGACTTGTGAGCAGGGTTAAAACCCCAAGAATCAAATTTCGAAGTGAAATTGTAAAAAAAGTGAAGTAAATCGAAAAATTGCGAAGCAGATCTTATTCGAAAAAAAAACTCATTAAAAACAGTATCAATAAAATAAAATTTATTTGAGCAATAAAAAAAAAACAAAACAAAAATACGTATTAAGTAATACGCGCGTATTAAGTAAGGTTCTCACCGGAGCGCTGCAGTCTTTTCTCGTTTTAAAGAATAGTGTAGAGATTTCATACATATGCATGCGCATGGGCTATAATGGAAATGAAATGACACATTGGGTTTGTTTGATTCCAAGATTAAAATGAATTTGAGGTGAGGTCTGTTCAATGAAAAATAGTGAAAGGAAAATGAAATTTTAACGGAAATTGAAAATCGAGTCAAGGAAGTTATTGAAAATTGAGACTGATTGAAGTTTGAAAGGGTAATTTTTCAGTGTGCAGAAAGTGAAGTAGATCCCACTTCAAGCGAAGTAGCGAAGTAGATTTTGGATTTTTCTCAAAAGCGAAGTAGATTTGCTTCGATCGAAGTAAAGGTTTTAACCCTGCTTGTGAGCAAAAAGACAAAAGAGACAACCAGCTGTTAATTTCGTTCTCTTATAAAATATTTGTGTGCTGAATTATGTTTTGAGAAAAATTCCCTTCCGATGTCACCTTTATAAAAGAATTCATTCTGTTATTTTATGTAACATTCACTGGTCATCATACGAAGTGGTAGCAGTGTCTGAGAGAATTGGTCTTCAGTAAAAGAAATACTTTATTTAAAATTTAATAAAGTTGATTCTACACCAAAGAACAATTACAGTTTGCAAAAAGACATTCCAAAAATTTTAAATCAAATTCTTGTTGAATTGTGACTCGTAAGAAACGGTGCAAAAATAAGTGAAAGTGCGCTGAATTTACGTAATTTTACCTTGTGATTGCAGTATACCGAAAAAATCATATCATTCCTAATAAATTTTCTTTGAATTACTTTGAATTTGATTAAAATTGCGATGCCGTGCCCATTTTTAAGTCGATTAAGTACAAATTATGTACGAAACTATGCAGATGCCCTGCTGCAGTCCTATGGTTCGCAATGTCCAGTTGTGGCTCGTAGTATCTTTACAATGGGGAACTCAGGTGGTGCTAGCACCACAAGTAGTAACCCCGATGGACTAGTTAATGACGCCCCTACTCAACCAAGGGAAATGTCAACGTTGCAACCGCAACCAAAAATAGCTGAAGGTCCAGTTGAAGTCGCAGTGAAACCTGCCACTCAGGCAACTGCAATGGAACACGCGGAAAAAAGCAAGGCAAGCAAGTTTCCCTATGAAGATTTCTTCCATGAGCAGATCATGAAGAAAAAACAAGACCACTCGTATAGGGTTTTTAAGAAAGTTAATCGTCTAGCTGGGGCAGGAATGTTTCCTAAAGCTTTGGAATACTCTGTAAAGGAAAAACCCATAACTGTTTGGTGTTCGAACGATTACCTGGGAATGTCTTGTCATCCAAAGGTCAAGGAAGCTGTAACCAAGGCTTTGGAAGTGCATGGCGCTGGCGCTGGAGGTACACGAAATATTTCCGGCAATTCGTTGCACCACGAAAGGCTTGAAGCACGATTGGCTGAATTGCATCAGAAAGAAGCGGCATTGCTTTTTACCTCATGCTACGTGGCAAACGATTCAACGCTATTTACTCTGGCGCGATTGCTACCAAATTGCGAAATTTTCTCTGATTCTGGCAACCATGCATCTATGATCCAAGGTATCCGCAATAGTCTTGTTCCAAAGCACATATTTAAGCATAATAACGTCGACCATTTGCGTAGTCTACTTCAGAAAGTAGATAAAAACGTACCGAAGATAGTGGCTTTCGAAACAGTACATTCCATGACGGGAGCTATTTGCCCATTAAAAGAATTGTGTGAAGTAACGCAGGAATATGGTGGACTATCATTTGTGGATGAAGTACATGCTGTTGGTTTGTATGGCGAACATGGAGCTGGTGTTGGCGAGCGAGACAACCAATTACATAACATGGACATGATATCGGGGACTTTGGGAAAGGCTTTTGGTAATATTGGTGGATATGTTGCTGGTTCGGCTAAGCTCATCGACATGATACGTTCGTATGCTGCTGGATTCATCTTTACAACTTCTCTTCCACCGACTGTGTTATGTGGAGCATTGGAAGCAGTGAACATCTTGGCATCAGCCGAGGGCCGTGAATTAAGGGAACGCCATCAAGAAAACGTTCGCTATCTACGGAACATGCTGCAAAGAGAAGGTAATTAAAATTCAATTTCAAAAAAGTTGTATTTGGTCATACTGTAGTGAATACATTGAAGTTATATTAGAATAGAAAATATGGCTTCAAATATTTAGTTTCAGTAGGTATTCAGTAAATTCAAAAAGAGAAAAGAATATCCCAAAGGTTTCAAGCGAGAAATCCAATAACTCCATTTTTTATGGATTTGCTAATCTATCTATCTATCTATCTATCTATCTTCTATCTATATATATAAAATAGGATGTATGTATGTATGTATGTATGTATGTCCGGGGTAAACTCCTAAACCACCCAACTGATTTATATGAAATTTTCAGGGTGGGCATAATTAAGTCCAGAGATGGTTCCTGTCAAGGTTTGATCTCCATATTCCCACAGGAACGTGGCTGGGAATGGAAAATAAGAAACTACCCTACAGATTTCAAAATTTTTTCAGCTCTAGGGGTACTACATTATCTCCCTTCATAAGTTATTTAGACTATATTTCATCCCTATAATCGCACAGGAACAGAAACGGGAACGAGAACGGGAACCATAAAGTTACTTGACCGAATTCAAAAATTCTTTCAACTCTGGGATGTTACATCATCTTTCAGTGACATATATAGACTTATATTTCATTCACATATTTCCATGGGAACAGAAGATTCTCACAGGAACGGGGTTGAGAACGGAAACTTAGTAACTACTGGATAGATTTCAAAAATTCTTTCAACATTAGGGGTGCTACGTTATACCCCTTCACCCTTTGTCAGTAACTTAGGCTATATTTTTCATCCCTATAATCCGACAGGATCAGAAACAGGAACGAGAACGGGAACATTAAAGTTGCCTAACCGATCTCGAAAATTCTTTCAACTAGGATGTAACATTATCTCTCAGTGAAATAGATTTATATTTCATTCACATATTTCTGCTGGAACGGAAGATTCCCACAGAAATGGTTTGGTAACGGAAACTAAGGAACTACTTGACAGATTTCTAAAATTCTTTCAGCATTAGGATGCCACATAGTCCCACAGTAAGAAAGATTATATTTCATCCCCAAATTCCCACGGAAGAGGAAAAACGAGAACAGGAATCTTATAACTACAGACCCGAGCAAAGCCGGGCGGCTCAGCTAGTACCTACATATACTGAAAATTTAATCAAGATCGTCGGATCAATTTAAAACACAGTTTTTTATTTTTCTTAAAAAAAATGCAAAAATTAAAAGTTTTCAAATGTTGATATGCAATCATTCTTAAACAGCCTGTAAGCCTGTAAGCCATTAACGAGAAACTCGGGTTTGAAAAAAATGCTACTATGGGAGGTACCGTTTTTAGACTTTTTCCAATTTTTGTTTACATCATAAGAAAGACAACCTAAAATTAATCCTAACCATTTTCCAATTCAAAAAAATTTAAATTTAATGAAAAAAAAAAAGATTTGCACCTATGCTTACAAGGACGGGCTACCCTTGGCATAGGCTTGGTGTCTACTCCAATGACTTTTGTAGACGCTGCATGAACGATTAGGAAGAGGAGACAATCCAACTTCTACTTTGTTCATGCCCTGCGCTAGCTAAAAGACGGAAAACTCGCCTAGGTGATTACTTTTTCGACGGCACAAGCGACTTAGCTAACAAAAAAAAAGTCTCTCCCTTTTCTTACGAAGTTCTGAATGGTTTGACTAACTCGTTCCCCTAGGTTCGATTAGAGGGTGATTCAACTCTGATCTCCTAGATAGGGAACAGATTGTGATCAACCTTCTGGTGTCAGTGGTATCACAATGGACCCTCTATGGTCTAAGTGTGTCGGTCACCGTTTATTGACAGCGACACATAAGCTAACCTAACATACTCTTGGCATCTGAAGATTTGTGTGAATTATTTAAAGCAAAAGGCACCCCCCTGCCTCAAATTTGGAAAGTATTCGAACAATGTTCATGAACTACGGAATGACTTTTCGTATAAAAGATATATAGGTATGAATTGATGAAATCTCGCTAACTTTCAATGGGAAAATTAAGTAGTTTGAGTGTTTGATCTCTATAAGTTTCGTTTGATACCAGCACTTTAACAACTTTGCTTGGCTCATGGTTTGCAACTAAAAGTAGTTGTGTTGGATCATTCATAGTTTCTTTTATTTACTTTTAATTTCTATCCGGCGGGACTCAAAATTGCGAAATCCCAAGTATTGAGATTGATGTATGTAAGTTGCGGTATTGAAAGTGCGACTATTACTCTACGAACAAGCATTCACTGCCCTTCGTTTTGGTTGGAGATCCTTGAAAATCAGCAATCTGAATAAACGTCAAATTTTGTCTCCGATAGGATTCTATTTCTCAAATTCTATTTGATATTGTTTTTGCTATGCATGTAGAGTCTTACCATACTTATGATAGCTTTACAACAAAAAAAACTCGGTTTATATGGCTATACCAGTTATAAATTGCACTCATATTGTTGTTCAGAAACGGATTTAAAATTCAAACACAAAATATACAGCTCCTACATCTAATAAACTTTAAGTTACAAACTTTTTTGGCTCGATTGATTGATGATACTTTTTCCTATTATAAAATATGATTGATGGGACTTCTCGTGTCAATGAAATGTCGTGTCAATGTAAGCAAACACGTTAACCTTAACTACCATTACTCATTTTTGGAGTAACGTTCAAATTAATTTTAATTGCAAAAAATTGTCTGCTCCAAATTGTTATGGTTACCATTAATGTGCACGCGAAATAGTCATTCAATTCAGTAATTGGATAATGAATTAACCTAAATCGATGCTATAAACATTTTTAGAAAAAAGATCGTAAACCAGTTTTAAATATTTTTATGTCAAAAGTACTATAAGCTTCGCGTGTTGTGTGATGCAACTTTTGCATTAAAAATAGGTATTTAGTTCTTCGGTTAAAGTGACATTCTATTGTCGCTTTAAATTATTTCTTTTATTGAACTTGCTGCTGCTGCTGATAAATTATTCAATAGTGTTTGCATGCATATGCGATCATCAGTCTAATTTTGCATGGAGTAGTTAGTTGCTAAGGTGGTGTACCATTGGTGCTAATTTAATTTATTCATTAAAACAATTATTGCCTTAGACAGAGCCAAAAAAGTCAATGTTTTTTTAGAGGAGTGTACCTTGTTTGTTTAATTTCAAGTTGTTGAATCTGTCTAAGTCTCTGCTCATATTTGACTGTTAATATGTTTGGCGAAACCACTTAACGATAAGAAGAAGCAATCAGACAAGTAATAAGAACTTAAAGGCGTAAATTTTAAGTCAGTTGTTTTTTAAAGTTAAAAAACGTTGCGATGTTGACTATTTTGGTTGACATTGAATTTTATCAAAGAAATACCTGTAGGTATTCATAAACTTATAGAATAATGTATAAGGGAATTTTTCTAACTTACGATCGAGGTGAACTGGTCCCAGCAATTTCTTTTTATGATTGAAATAATTTCGGGGACATTTCTCTTTAAAGTATCCTATTTCCAGCTTTTCTCATTTTCTGCCGTTGCTCAGCTATGGTCAAATGTATAATGTTTTCAGTAGTCAAGGGTTAAAAATTGCAGTTTGATTCTGAGAATGTAGCTTTATTATTAAAAAAAAATTGTCGAAAATAAATGCAAGGAGTTTGTCTAAAAAAATTAGTTTTTCTATTTCCAGGTTTCCCGGTTGAACATACACCGAGTCATATTATTCCAATTAAAATTGGAGACCCCTTCAAATCATCTCAAATATCGGATTTGCTGATGCAACAACATGGCCAATATGTTCAAGCAATCAACTACCCAACAGTAGCGCGTGGTGAAGAAAAACTTCGTATGGCACCAACACCATTCCATACACACGCCATGATCGATAATCTTATCGTTGATATGAAAAAAGTTTGGGAACAACTTAATCTTCCATTAAACGGGCCAACATGTTCGCAAGAATGTTCCTTCTGCCAGCAACCAAACCTCTTTGACTACTACGAAGCTAGATCCAGGCCTTGTTCCTCCGCAATGATGGCATGCGCCATCCCAGACTGCCCACGTATGCCAGCTGCTACTGCATAAGGAGGACTTCTATGCATATATGGCTCTTGTGCAACACAAAAGCCAAGCTTGTTAAATATTCGAATCAAAAAAGGCCTAATTGTTTTCTGTGCTATGCAATACAATATACATACATATTATTCAAAGTAACTTTGGTGTAGTTTGGCAAATAATGCTTCTATTCAGTTTTTATACATTTTATCTATGGTGTATGTCCATATATTTTATTTCTTCGAATAATAGACCAATTCTTGTTAAAAATTCATAGATGTGGTTTTTTTCGTGAGAAAATTTCGGTCTTCAACAAATGGTTATAATAAATTTCATGCTCAGAGTACATATGCACCCAGCAATCATGAACAAATTGTTAAATAGTACATGATGTTATGAAATTGTATGAATGTTTACGATTGGGCGACCAAATAAAGCTGATCGTGACCAGGAGTAATAGGCGGCTTTAAATAATATAAAAAGATAAGGCTTACGCGTGGATTGGTATCTAATTATTTCGTTTGTTTAGACAAAAGCAGTTTCGTGTTTCCGTCAAGCTCATTTAATTTCCGAAGATCTATTTAGACTACAAAAACTAAGATAATGTTTGGGAAGAAAGATAATAATCACCCCTATCACAAAACCACTCGCAAGAATTCTGGGCTACAAATTTCAAATAAAAACATATTGGTAATGAATATTTTGAAATGTGCAACACATATTTAAGGTCCATAAATAATTTTAATAGCAAAATATTCACTATGACGACGTCTATGTTGCTTCCCTTTTGGTATTCGTAATCCGAAGTTGTTACGATAGACCTTATAATAGGGGTTGATAATTAAATTATCATATCTACTGTGACTAAACATGTTGAAAAAATACAAAAACGAAATAAAAATGTTCGTTTATTCGTATCTAATCGTTTGAACTTGATTAAATAACCACTGCGGTGGCAACAAGTATGCAATTTTCTTTATCAATTTTTTTAATAGTAAAGAGAAAATGACGAAGCAAAAATATTTATATTATCTTCATTAAGCTTTTAGGTTTAGCGTACTTTTCCACATGATGTGTAATAAATAGCGTTCAATATGGTTTTACATCATTATGTATTTATATCATTGTTCATCCTTTACCGGGTTGATAGAAGAGGGCATAAAGCTAACACGATTACTTTTACACATTTTTAGTAACTGTAAGTTGTGTAAAAGTTAGTGATCAGGCAAAAACTGTACCATACTTATGTTGGCTTACCATTAAACTTTCAACGCATTAATATCAATTCAAACCGCCGAAATTGCCAAAGGAATTGACACACCCATCATTAAATGGATTGAATGCATGTTGAGTGGCAGAATTATCTCCACAACACTAGGTCAAACATCAGTACCAGTTAATGCTGTTAAAGGTTCACCTCTTCTCTGGTCAATTGTGATAGATCAGCTTCTGGACGACCTCAATAACTCGGGCCTTGACACACAAGGCTACCCTGATGACCTGGTCATCTCTATTCAAGGCAATTAGGAAGCACAGGTCACAGACTCAATGCAACTTGACTGGTGTAGTAGCTACAAGAAGTCAAACCCACCAAAACATTCATCATTCCCTTCACCAGAAGACGTAAAATCGATCTTCAAACACTCTCCTTAAATAGTGTTCAAATAAATTTCTCCAAAGAGGTCAAATAACTAGGGGTAACCCCGGATAGTAAACTCAACTGGAAACCACATCTAGACAAAACCACAGCAAAAGCAACTAATGCTTTTTTGGGTTTGCTCTAGACTCTTTGATAAAAAATGGGGACTTAGGCCAAAAATGATTTTTTGGACATATCTCACTATTATCACACCCATCACAACATATGCTTGTGGCTAAAAACAGAACAAGTTTATGCCCGTAAAGCTTTACAAAAGCTACAAAGATTAGCCTGAGTAGGTATTACAAGTGCAATGCGAACCTGCCCAGCTTTAGCTCTAGAAAGTTTATTAAATTTTCCTCCGCCACACCAAAGAGTAAAGAAGACTTCCGCAGTAAGCGGACTAAAGCTTTATCTCACAAAAACTTTAAGTGAAGAAAACTTACAGTGAAATATGAGTATCCTGCAGGTGCTCCCAATATCTGTATCGCCTGCAGCTCATTCTTCGGACTTTATGCCTAAACGTATAAAGTAACACCATTCCTTCAAAGTAATCTTTCCTAACCGCTCAGCATGGAAGAACTCTATAATTCTTACAAGCAATTTCCAATACATTTGGTACACTGACGTTTCAAAAACTAACAACGGTGTAGGTTAAGGGATTTTCGATTCCAACTTCACATCATCTATATCCCTTGGTAGCACAACAACTATCTTTCAAGCAGAGGTAATAGCTATAGAATTCTGTATTAGGGAATGCATTAGAAGAAATCTCCGAAGATCACGCATCCTAATTTGCATTGACAGTCAGGTAGCCCTGAAGGCATTGCCCTCAACCAAAATTGAATCCAAACTAGTTGGGAACTGCCTGACATGTCTATCTCAATTAGCAACCCACAATAAAATAACTCTTTCCTGGGTGCTTGGATATGAAGGTGTACACTGTACAGGGTAAAGAAGAGGCTGATCTCCTAGCTAGACTTGGCTCTCAAAACCAATTCAAAGGCCCGGGACCCTACTGCGGTTTCCCAATGGTTACTTGTGAACGGCAAAACATGATTCACACTTGGAACAACTGTAATGGCCATCACCAGTCAAAACTATTCCTCGACTTGTGTCAAAGACGTATGAAAGAGATTCGTGACATGAGCAAACGTGACGCAAAGTTACTTACGGACTTCCTCACTATGGACAATGCTCTCTCAGATATCATCTTAAAAACATGGGCATCAGTCAGGATAATACCTGCTGTCTCTGAAGACATAGAAACGGCTGAACCGCTGAACACATTTTATGTGAATGCCCTGCCATAGCCAGATCCAGGCTAAAGAAATTCAATAAAAGATTCACTACTCCTCTTGATATAAGAAACACCACTTCTTCGAATATTCTTATGTTCCTACATGACCTCAACTTCGAATGAGCAAATCCATTCTTTACGCGTTTAAACCTAAGGGAACAGCACAAAAGATCTTTCAGGTCAACGTGATAGTATAGATGTTTTGCCTTCAGTTCAAAAAAATAAGGTACATAATTCACGCAAATAAAATACCTTATCTTGAAAATGAGGAGGAAATCAAAAGTTTGGGTGTTTTTATAAGGTAAGGTATAAGGTATATACTTTTTGAAATAATGCTGCTGCTAACTTTACACTACCCGAAGAAAAGAACGGTACCGATTTCGTGCTGTGTAGATAAATAAGGTAAATATGGTAAATATGGTTCCACGGGCTAATGATAATATGACGTATTTTTGAATAACTATTATAATATTTCCAGTATTTTCAAAAAACTTATAACAGTTCCAGTTATTTCTGAATCCTTATCATGTTTCTATACGTGAAGGCATAATATTTCGTGATATTACCTAATGCTAAAATATTCAACCTTATTGCTATAGGCGTTTCACTAAAACGCTTAAAAAAATAACAGAGCTCGCTATAAATTTTGTTTTCATAAAAATATAAGTTCAGCCCTCTATCTGTTCCTCATTTACCATTTCTCTTACCATTCAAAAGTTATTTGATTTAAACGGTAATTGTGGCACCTAGAGATAAGTCATCCTATTGATGTTTTATTAAAACGCCATTCGTAATAAAGGTGATTAGTTAGCAAATATTCTACTATTTTCAGCGATACAAAAGTAAAACCTATATTTTCTTTCGAATCAAAGTTTAGTTATGAATTTGCAATTTTTTTCGCCCAAAAGAAAGGTTTATAGTGCACCAAATGTTGCACTATAAACTACATTAACCTGAAAATGCTAACCCTTTTTCTAATCTAGCTGTGTGTGTTTTTCATTCATATAGAGTGCATTGATATTTTATATTACTTTATAACAGTCGAAAGTATACGTGATCATAAAAGTTTTATGCTCTCCTACTAAACAAAAGATACAAATACTTTTTTACAAAAAAAAAAGAGTTTTGTTTACTAAACAATTTAGAACCAATTACAATATTAGTATTATTGGAATTTTATACTACCATGAGTTAAAGGCATTAACAATAAATGTTTAATAAAATTTACAGATGCTTACCAACTGTGAGATTACTGCAGTCGAATTCCAAACGAAACACATCAAGTACGGGTTAGTAACGTTTGCCCGAAATTATAAAATCCCCAGCCCTAAAATCCCCCAAGAGAAAATCTGCAAACCGAAAGTCCCCAAACCAAACCACGCGCGCGATTTTATCGCATGATTCACTACTTGAACATATTTGTTTTGGGGATGTTTGCAGGAAATGTAATACAATGAGTAAACTGTTGTTCTTAAATCTAAATATGGCATTACTAACGTAGATGACTTTCACCCACTCTTAGACATTTTTCTTGGCCTGAGGAGTGATTTTTATAAAGGTAGTAATGCAAATGACTGTTCATATATCTTCGACTACCGGGGAGCACATTTCGGTTTGCTTTCTGAAGAACTAAGCAGAGCTCGTATTCATAATATTTCAGCTTCTGGCAACATTGACGATGTAGTCAAATGTTTTTACTCAATATTGGAAAACTGTGCAAAAAACATTGTTCCCCAAAAAATTCTTAAAAATTGTAGCATTTGTCAGCCTTGGTATACCAAAGAGCTAAAGGCTCTGCGGAATAAAAGGAATAAAGCCTGGAAAGTTTTAATTATAAACGCATTCTACAGCCGACCATCATTTGTACATTGGTCTTTTTGAAAGCTTCAATGTGCTCTCCAAAACTCTTTACTCTAACTATCTTAGCCGTATGGGTTTTTCTCTAAAAGATGATCCAAAAAGTGGCGCTTTGTCAATTCGAAAAAAAAATCGGATGGTTATCCAGCAAACTTCGTTCATGGTGATACTACTCTAAAGGATACTGCCGATATTTGCAATGCCTTTGCGACTCATGTTCGAAGCTCTTTTAGTTATACCCCCGTAAAAATTGACGTAAATTACTTTGCGTATTCACGCAACTGCTCTCAAGTAAATTTTAACATGTACCTGCTAACATAGATAAGATTTTACTTACAGTATTTATCATCTCTTCATGATGATTTTTCTTCTGGTCCAGATAATAGCATATCCACTTCAGTATCTCTTCCAGCTCTCATTGAACTCAGGTGTATTTCCTAGTCTTTGGAAAAAATCCTTCATCACACCTGAATTTAAAAAGGGTGCAAAGATAGATATCAAAAATTATAGACCCATTTCCAAACTCTCATGCATTCCTAAGATCTTTGAACACGTTGTTCGTGACTGCCTCTCTTTTTACACAAAAAATATTATTTGCAATCAACAGCATGGTTTTATCCAAAGAAGATCGACGGTTACCAACCTGCTATCTTTTTTTCATAATTGTTCCAACTCTCTTGAAAATGGGTATGAACTCGATTGTATTTACACTCACTTTTCGATCTTCACATTCGATCAACTTTCTCATGATGTTATATTATATAAACTTGAGGCATTTGGTTTTCCCACTGAATTTATTATATGCATTTGTTCCTATCTGAAGAATAGAACTTATCAAGTTAAATTTCGTAACTGCTTTTCGAAATCTTTTATTGCCCTGTCAGTTGTGCCACAGGGCAGCCACCTTGGACCTTTACTTTTCATCAATGATGTGGTCTCATGCATTTCTTATAGTAATGATTTTCGCAGACGATATGAAAATTTTTAAATCTATTAAGAATGCTACTGATCGCGTACTTCTTCAAAAAGATATCGATAGTTTTGTAATATGGTGCTTTGCTCTGAAGGGTCTACCTTGAGAGGATCCTTTTAATCCGCCGTCAGTTTTTAAGCTTGCAAACCCTTTGCCAAAGCCGTATCAACAATGATCTAATATTTATCCAACAGCTCATTGCTGGTTATATTGAGGCTCTCTACTTGCTCTCGTCCATAGTAGTAGGGGAGCCCAAGAGGGGATTTCGCGCGTTACTCGAGCGCGTCAGAAAATCATATGGGGAGAAACCTTGCACCATGTAATGTACTCCTACCATATATTAAACCTAAATGTTGGGGCGTTCGCTGAGGGCAGCCCGTCAGATTAGTAAAAAAAAGTCGATCATCGGAAATACTCGAGCGCGTCAGATTAAAAGATGGTAGGTTGATTACATCGAGAAAAGTGTATATTTCAATAATCTGACAATTTGAGCGGGGCTTTCGTAAGTAGGCGAGTCACAAAGATGTAAAAAAAAATCGATGTTTCGAAATACTCGAGCGCGATAAATTTTTTTTTTATTTTGAAGGTAATTTTATCAGGATTACGGAAAACATATAATCTGACATTTTGGTTGGGGCGATTGAGGGAAAATCGTCAGTGAAATGTATAATATATGATGGTTTATATCTCGGTTAATATTGATATTAGCAATTGGTCCATAAGACTTTTTTTGTAGAAAACTAAATTCTCTACAAGTTTGTGATTTACAATTTTTCTGTAGCTTTTGTTATTTAGGAGATAACTGCGATAAAACGTGAATTTTATGGAAAAATCTGGTTAAGTGGCCCGTACCACCTTCCCGGTATGAGTAACGACTTTGCCAAAAAGAACATTTTTGTAGAGCTTTCAATTTTGAGAAAAAAACATCTTCGGTTAAAGCGATCCCATGAAATGCCGCTGAGTTATAGAAATTTAAAAATAAAAAATCAGAGTTTCCGTGTATTTTCAATGGAAAATCTTCACACCTCTTGATCGAGCACTTAAAATTAATATTAAGGGCTCAAACTTTCAGGATTTTTTTTAAAAGTATTTTCAACAAAATTTCAATACAAAATTTTTAAATACATAATATGTGTACATAATTTCTGATTGCATCCAGTAACAAAAAATAGAAACAACAAAGAATTGTTACTTTAAAATTGTCAGACTAAGTGTACGCCCCCATATAATTGTCAGATTATCATCCTGGAGGACGAACACATCAAGTTGATCACTCTGTATAAAAATCTGACGCGCTCGAGTATTTCAAGGTCACGTGTTTTTTTTACATTTTTAAAAATCAGCCATGACTGATCGCCCCACTCAAATTGTCAGATTATTGAAATATACACTTTTTAGAGTACACTTAACATTCACTTTGAAAATCTGACACGCTCGAATAACTTTATTTTTTTTTTTTTTTAACCTCTCTTTACGGCCATTTGCCCCCCGTAAATCGTCAGATTAATATATATCCGTTATCAGAAAGACAAAGCGCGTATACTCTATGAAAATCTGACGCGCTCGAGTATTTCAATTTATCTGTTTTTTTTTACATTTTTAAAAGCTCATACACGCCCATCGCCCCACTAAAATGAAAAACTGCCATACACTTTTTTTCGTTTTAGAACGTAAACTTCACAATCCAATAAGTCCCCATGACGCTTTAGTAACTGCAAATTTAGCGGCTCGGGCTCCCCTACTATAGGATTTAATTACCGCGGAGGATCTCACCATTTACGTAATTTAGAGTTAATTCACTGCCCCCATCACAGAACCAATTATGGCATGCATTAGCCGATATCGCGCATAAGTAGACTACTTAACCCAAATCATTTACTTATTGATTTTAACATTGGTAAAAATAGTTTGAAACAAAAGCTTAAAACCAGTGCTTCAAATACTTGATTTTTTTCTATTATTTATTTCATTTGTAATCTGTTAATTATTATATTTTCTAGTCTAGTCTTGTTTAATTTGTTTATGTTATGTAGCTATATTTTTTCTTTGTTTTTATTTGCTTTATACGCTCTCTTTGTGCTGGTGGTGCACTTGCATTTCTGATGAAGAGCGTAAATAAGCTCTAAGCCCAGTGCGACTTAGTCTCTGAGAAGGGTCAATCCATAAGGCCATGTCAATGACATTCCTAGTGTGTTTTCAAATTCTGAATGCCTTTTACGTATGTAGATGATCTGAAAGTTTTCCGGTATATAAAAACTCAAAAGGATTGTATCTTACTGCTAGATGACCTTGAGAAACTGTCGAATTGGTATAAGTAAATGTCAGAATTTAATCTTTTGTCAATTTTGCTTATAAAATTAATAATTCACTTTTGTCAAAAGTAATTTTGAAAAAAATCTTGGAGCTATTTTTGACCAAAAACCGGATTTTGTTAAACATACATATTGATTTTTTAGTTGCAAAGGGAAATACAATGTTGGGTTTTATTTTGCGCATTTCAAGAGAATACAGTGATCCTCACACATTGAAAAGTCTATATTAGTTCTTACTTGGAGTATTGCAATATTTTTTGGAATCCTATGTATGAAGTTCACTCGTTACAAATTGAGAAAATCCAAAAACGCTTTACAAGAGTTTTAGTAAAAAATAAGCTTCACTAGGAAATCATGAGATGTGTTTCATTTTTACAAAATCGCATTGCACGCACCAACCGCGCAGATTTGCGCAGGACTTTACTTTTCTTGCCCCACAACTTCAATTTGTTTACATATGGTTTGCTCGTTGGGTCACCCTGGGAAACCTAAATTCGCCCTCAATGTCAAATTGAGCGTTTTTGAGCCATAGGTTTGCCATAGGTTTCCCCCAAACTCGTCCTAGCTTTTTGCTGTGGCGATTTGAGGGCTGTCAAATGGCATGTATTTTTTTTTTAATGACAAGGATGTGTGGTGATTTGTGGTTTAGCGTTTTTTGAGGACTGGAAAACCCAGTTTTTTTGACAACTCATAGGGTTGTCAAGAAAACCTGGGTCAACCCTGGGGAAAGTTCAACGAACGAACCTTTAATTAAATCCATGCTTTTAATCGAGAGTTATACAACGATTACCAGAATTGGAAAACTTCTTCACTCTGTTGAAAGGAAAGAAAGTCATTCTCTTCTCTCAGAAAAATTTATTTACTGCTTCAGCAAAGGAGTTACCAATACCAACTGTTTTTTCTGATGTCTTACCTGCTATGACATAGACTGTAATAAACCACATTTCTTTTCCTCTCTGTTGGCTAGGAAAAAGAAAATGTGGAAATACCAACAAAAAATCTTGGCCTTGTCTCGAAAATATTAAACTTCTTACAATACCACTTACATGCTACAATACACAAATACACAACACACATCCATGAATAAGTACATCAGGTGTTAGGAAATCTATTGTTGAATTAAAACCAAAATACCTATCACCTTTAAATTTTATACAAACACTTTAGGTGGCAAATAAATGCAATGGCCTTCATCTTAAATTTAATAGAGCTGATAGCAATAGAAATCTATATTTAAGATCTTCATACTTATTTTTGCGACAGAAGACAAACACGTAACACGGTTTCTACTCTCAAGAGGTTGGTTCGTGTTTGTATTCAATTTGAATATGCCCCTAATGAACCCATTCACATTGGCCAAATTACAATTTTTCATTAGCATTTCAGTTTCAATGACTATAGGTAGGTAGTCGGTATCGGTATAGTTTTACTGTAGCGCACCTCTTGTAATTATTAGAAGCAATGACGCCCGCATTAATAAAATCAAAACATTCGACTTTGAGACTTTCAATTACGAATTTCGCAAACCAATAAAGTGAAGGTGCAAGTCTACACGTTGATATGATGTCTATATACTCATATAATTGAAGCTGATATATGTGAAAGGAGAGTTTTTTTATTGGACAACGTTATTTGAGAGATATTTAACCAGTTTTTTTTTTTTTCATCGAATAGCACTTTTTTCAATATAATTCTTTATCTGGCCAAAACTGGATTGAGCGATGTTCTTTGATCTGATAACATCAAATTTTTATCATTTTCAATGACTGAATAAAAAATAAATTTGTAAAATCTACAGATGTTGATAAAAAATTTGGTAAGGCTCATTGAATAGGGATAGGCAAGCATAACCGTGGTGCCCACAAAGAAATGGTTAGCATGTTTAGAAAAGAAAAATTTATTTTTCCACGGGTATCACCTTTTGCTAGGAATACGCCAATTATGTGTCAATTGTATTTTAATACTAGATAATGAAAAAAGATAGCAATATGATATTTCACACCTTTATCTATTTGATTAGCTTAGTAGGTACTAGCATATCTTGAAATTGCAAATAAAATTTATGCAAATACAAGCTGACCCGCTACTCGGGTCTAACTTATTCAATGCAATGATCACACAAAATAAAAATAAAAACATTTCTTTTGAGCTAAGCTAAGAATTGTTTGTAAGTTTTTAGTTTCCTGTTCCCGTTTCTGTGGGAATAGGGGGATTAAATATGGTTAATATTACTGAGGTAATTTGGTAGGTAAATCCTAATGTTGAAAGAATTTCAAAACGGTCTAGTGGTTAAAAGCTCTCGTTTCCGTTTCCGTTCCCTTGGAAATATGACAATGATGAAATATAGTCTATGCTACCTAAGGGGCCAGTTATAGCGATCAGGAAAACGAATCAGGAAAAATTTTCAAGAGGAATAATCACCATGTTTTCGTTACAATTGAATAACAAATGTTATACCAATCAATAGTAAACATCCCAGAGAATATTTTTTGCCAAGAAAATGTTCAATTGAACAAAAACTTTGCCGTAAAATTGTATTTTTCTATTTTCCTGATGGAATTGAAACAGGAAAATAGAAAAATACAAACTAAACAGAAAATATTTGCTCTATTATATCTTTTTTGGGCACAAAAAATAGTTAAAGTGATTTGCCATCGATTGGTATAACATTTGTTATTCAATTGCAACGAAAACATAGTTATTATTCCATTTGAAAATTTTTCCTGATTCGTTTTCCTGATCGCTATAACTGGCCCCTAAGAAAGAGGAATAGAAACCCATTACTTCTCTTGCCCCGCCAAATTCCATTTGCTTAAATTGTTGCTTTTGTAACACGAGATCTACCTATGTATGTCCTGTGATACACGTATTCAAAAATAAATAAATTGGGTGGTGCAACAGAGCGAGGAGCCCTAGGGCTTGGCTCATTTTGCACAACCATGTTTTGTGAGGGAAAACACATTCGCTTTCCGCTGTCTGTCTGTAATTCTTAGATCTTTGAAACTACGCTTCGGATTTTGATGCGGTTTTTTTTTAGGTATAGGTAGGTTGATTTAAGAGAAAGTTTTGTATCTATATTTCATCCCCATATTACAACGGGAACGGAAACGGTAATGGGAACATTAACGGTAACTCTAAAACTGCTTGCTATAATTTAAAATTTTTTCATCGTTAGAATGATACGAATTTTAACTTTTTGATTTGTGCCAAAAGCAAGCTATATTATTTCAAAGGTTTTTGCTTCGCTGAATCTAAATATGAGCTCAGAATCTACCTAACAGGTCGCGTTTCTGAGATATTAAGCGTTCAAAATCGAAAAAATCCAGTTTTTTTTATCTTCCAGCCTCTGTTTTAACATGAAAAATATAAAAATAAATAAATAGGGTGGCGCAACAGAGCGAGGAGCCCCTGGGCCTAGCGCATTTCTCACAACCATGCCTTGTGAGGAAATGGAAGGGACCTACAATTTTTCTGCCGGTTCCGAACGGCTAATCGAGAAAGCGCTTTTATGGCAACGAATACTAACGGAGGACTTGCCAATTCCTCGCGAAAGGCGATACCCGTGGAAAAAAAATTTTTGCCTCTGTTAGGATTCGAACACGAACCTTTAGATTAACAGGCGGACATGCTATCCATCACATCACGGGTACCACATGAAAAATATGTTAGCTCAAAAACCAACCATTGCTTTTCCGATGATTTGCTATCCGCTGAATCCGTATCTGGTCTCAAAATGGCTCTATTACATCAAATTTTTGAGATATATCGCTTGAAAAGTTGCAATATTGTATTGTATAATGTTTGGTAGTAAGTTAGTAGATTTAAATGAATAACAAAAAACGGGCAACACGAGTGCTCAGTCTTTTTTAAACTTATATAGTAGGGTAGCCCAACAGGGAATTTTGCGCGTTACTCGAGCGCGCCATACCATATGTATTTGAAACCTTAATGTTGGGGTGTACGTTGAGGGCAGCCCGTCAGATTAGTAAACAAAAGTCGATCCTCAGAAAAACTCAAGCGCGTCAGATTAAGAGATGGTTGATTCCGTTGATTACATCCAGAAAAGTGTATATATTTCAATAATCTGACAGTGTGGCCTTATACTTACTAAGGCCACACTGTCAGATTAGGTGAGTCACAAAGATGTAAAAAAACATTTTGAAATACTGGAGCGCGATAAATTTTTTTTTATTTTGAAGGTAATCCTGGGTCTATGAAATAACTCCCACGAAATAAGTCCCACTTTTAAAAACGAAATAAGTCCCACCAAAAATTGCTATTTTGAAATTGGGAGTTATTTCGTTTTTAAAAGTGGGACTTATTTCGTCAATTGGTGGGACTTATTTCGTTACGCGTTTTTATTTTAAGTTAAGACTTATTTCGTTTTGAGTGGGAATAAATTCATTTTGTAAAGTGGGAGTTATTTCATACCCCTAAATTTATATTTTTTCTTATGCAAAAAGTTATGGTTGTCCCTTTTACGAAATGTCCAATATTTCGTAAAAGGGACAACCATAATTTTTTGACCTTATCTCTCATGGCTCTTCTTGCTTGTATACGATTTTTTTTTATTATTCCTCTGCTTTGATTATTCATATTATTCGACGTGTGTTTTTTTCGAAGAGCCAAATACTTCTTATTTGAAATCGCATTAAACAATGAAAAAGTGGGACTTATTTCGTTTATGAAAGTGGGACTTAATTCATTTAAGAAATATATTATTCAAGGGGGAGTTATTTCATTTTGAGTGGGAGTTATTTCATTTCAAGTAAATTTTTAAATCATTTCATTTTGGTGGGACTTATTTCGTTTTTAAAAGTGGGACTTATTTCGTGGGAGTTATTTCATAGACCCGGTAATCCTACCAGGATTACGGAAAACATATATAATCTGACATTTTTCTTGGGGTGATTTAGGTAAAATCGTCAATAAAATGTATAATATATGATGGTTAATAACTCCGTTAATATTGATATTAGCAACTTAGTCCCAAAGACCTTGTTTGTAGGAAATTCTCTATAAGTTTGTAATTTATAATTTTTCCGTAGCTTTTGTTATTTACGAGATAACTGCGAGCGAACTAACGTGAATTTTATGGAAAATTCTGCTTTAGTGGCCCGTACCACCTGGCCGGTATGAGTAACGATTTTGCGAAAATAAAAGCTTTTGTAGAGCGTTCAATTTTGAGAAAAAATTATCTTTGGTTAAAGCGATTCCATGAAAAGCCGCTGAGCTATACATGTCGATTATGGAATCCGCAATAGTCTATTCCCGCGGATCTCATCCGATCCGCAAGGCATCCGCATCTGCATTGAACACAATTATTGAATGATGAACTGCAATGTCGATCCGCGACACCACTTTACCTTATCATATACCTCCTGTCAAATGGCTTCATTTGACTTTATTCAAGTGGCATTCTTCATCAAAAGGAATAAGAAATTAGAACTTGCATAAATCTAATAAAATAAATTTCAAATGGATTCCGCAGCGTTCTTTTAATAGAAATGAAATTGGAAGGAAATTCGATGTATTGTATCGGAGGACGAAGCCGAGGTATAAGTCTCAGTCTTCACATCTTTTTGAGCTGCCTAATACTGCGTGTGTGAAATTAACTGGATTGAATAGAAAAAGTTTAATAAAAAGAATTACATAATTCATTTATATAAACTAGCAATGTTTTGGTGTTTGGTCTGCTTTTCGTTTTGATTCATCACGATTGTGTTTGAACGTTGTATTACACTTTGACTACTATTATTTCAGATCGAAATTGAGTTGCATATTAATTCGCTTCTTTCAGGGGTTGATGGTGTTCCTATTATAAAAAGTCAAAGCAAAATTCTTAAATCCACAACTTTTATTCGAATTTTTCGATTAGCGTTGCAAAACACTGAAAAAAAACCTACACAAAGGAACAAGTAACATAATACCAACAAGAATTTACATTCACTTTTAAATATCCGCAACAATTTTGGTGCGGATGAGAAACGCCAAAAGTTGTATGGAGTGCGGATGAACAACGGATTCGGTAATATGCATTTTTTAACCTGTGTTATCGACAATCTTTCACTTTCACACCGCCGGATTCAATGCGGATTCGATAATAGCAAAAATATCAAAACTCGCGCGGATAGCTTCCGCAGTCCTTTTATCGGATTCTAAATCAGAGTTTCCGTGTATTTTCAATGGGAAATCTTCACACCTTTTGATTGAGCACTTAAAATTAATACCATGAGCTCAAACTTTCAGGGTTTTTTTTTAGTATTTTCAACAAAATTTCAAATGAAAATTTGTTTTTAAATATGTCTACATGTTTTTTTTTATTGCATCCAGTAATAAAAAATAGAAACAACAAATAATTGTTACTTTCAAATTGACCTCCATAACTGTCAGATTATCATCCTGGAGGACGAAGACATCAAGTTGATCACTCTGTATAAAAATCTGACGCGCTCGAGTATTTCAAGGTCACGTGTTTTTTTTACATTTTTAAAAATCAGCCATGACTTATGACCACTATTAAATCGTCAGATTATTGAAAAATACTTGAGTACACTTTATTCACTTTTAAAATCTGACACTCTCGAATAACTTTTTTTTCAACCTCTCTATACAAAATACGAATACATACAAAGATACTTGACGCTCTCGAGTATTTCAATGTGACTGTTTTTCCCCACTAAAATGGAAAACTGCCATACACTTTTTTTTGTTTTAGAATCTAAACTTCACAATCCAATAAGTCCCCATGACGCTTTAGTAACTGCAAATTTAGCATCCTGGGCTCCCCTTCTATAATACTGTATACCAACTTCCTTCTAAAAGGTCTATACATATTTTAAGTGCTTGTTTCAGGAATGTAGGATCTTTCCTTGTAATAACAATATCTTCAGCATAGGGCTGTTTCTTAACTCTGTGATTGCAAAATCTAAAATCTGTCATCTTTTCAGAATTGAAAATAAAAATATCCCAGAAATTGACGACAAAGTAAAGAAACGCTTTTTGCAAGAAATTCAAAACAACGCTTGAAAAAAGACAATGCTGTGTCGCATTAACTTGCGATTGTGTGCTACGTACAGTATCAAAATCTTAAATCTGGGTACAAAGTTTTAGTTCAATGAGTTCGAAATAAAACTTTGTTTTCATTAATTACACTGGTCGACAAAAATTTAGCCGACATAGGCAGACTACATTTTTTAAAGGTAAAAGAATTGCTCTGTCACATCATGTTTTCGAGATATTAAGCATTCAAGATCGGAAAAATCCAGTTTTTGCTATTTTTGAGCCTATGTTTTAACATAAAAAATGTTAACCCCCAAAACAAACCACTGCTTTTCCGATGATTTGCTATCCGCTGAATGCAATGATCTCAAAATGGATTTATTACATCAAATTACTGAGATATCTAGCTTCAAATGTCGTAACACACGGTCACATAAAATTTTATCGAAATCTTTAGAGTTGCTTTTGAGAAAAAATAAGTATTATCATAAAGGTTGTATGGCAGGTATTGTTATGTCAAGACCTAGTGACTTTGTTCTAAAAGCCCCGTCTATAGGCTGCCCCACAGATCTTAAATGCACAATTTGAAGGAAATCAGTCTAGAGGTTCAAGCTGTAGATCCATATATGGACAGACAGACATACAGATAGACAGAATTGAAGGACCCACTTATTTCGTATTTCCAATCATCGTAATCACCCCTATTACCGATGTCGAAAACGACACGACACAATCTGTATTCCATAAGTCGTTTTCGATGTTGTACACTCGTTTTGATGTCGTGTGTAGTCGTCTGTAAACGTCAAATGTCGTTGAATGGAGTTATTCTTCATACCATTAGTCGAAAAAATACGACGACGACGAAAAAAAACGTTGATATGGCTCGTTCAAAAATTCGATCGCGACATAGAAATGAAAGGCCGCAAAACAGCAAGTAACCTTGTTGAATAAATTTATTTTGAAAATTTTATAACTAATAAAACATTTGTTTGGCTTGTATTTGAATTTGACAAACCAAAACCACTTTGAGACGCTCGTCGAGTTGATAGGGAGGTACGTAAAGTTAGCTAGAGGTTTTTTTGATGGGAACTTAAAAAAACGATATAAAAAAGAAATCGGCTGCGATAGCGGTTGGCAAAAAGATTGAATTACTTTTGTCAAATTACATATGCACACATTTTTATAAATGTTTGCTTTTATCAGGTTTGGGCTGACATGAAGCATAACGTAAGAAAAACAATGATACACAATTCGAAACAAGAATTGAATGCGACTGGAGGAGGTCCACTGTAAGAAGCTGTTGCAAATTTATTACATATAGAAAAAGTGGTAAGCCCGAGCGGAAACGCCGTTTGTATATCGGAGTCCATTTGGCTTCCTAACCCCTTGGCAAATGCCACATCAGTTCCTTTATCATCGCAAACGCAGACTGCATACACATCGGGGTGAAGTTATTTCCCATGACACCAGGAAATCTTGTCATTTTGAAAAGTAAAGCTTTGCTTCTGATTTTTCGGCAGGTGTCATTCGGAATCGAATCCATTTGGGTCCTTTGGGGCAAATAAGTTTTTCTATGACGTTGACAATTTCTTTAAAAATTTGCTAACTGTTGAGCTTGTCCCAAAATGAAGTCATTCCCGCCGCCGCGCCGCGGCCGTTTTGGTTACTTCCCTCAGCTAAAGTTCTTAAGGTGAATGCAAGTCTCAATATGATTAGAATTGATGATGAACGATGCCGAATACTTTTTTTAACACTTGTTTCATCCAACAAATACTTAAACGCTCATTTTGTCAATCTGCTTAAATCTGTTAAAACGTACCTACAACACTTTTACTTAAAAGCAACTATTGGGATAAAAGTGTGAACTCACATTGAATCAGGCAAGTCGAATGGATATGAATTGTGCCGTATCTGTTTTCTTTTTTTTTCTTTCAGGATTCTTTCTTCTACACCTTCTTCACTTTCACTACTTGTGCTGTAATACATTTCTATACTGATAATTTTAATACTATTTATTTATGTGTTAATAAATGTATGTACAACCGCATTCGAGCTTTAAACAATGATTTTTTATTCAAACTTTCTTCCAATATCTTCTGATTTTGACAGATGTTTATTAGTTTTTAGTCGTTTTAAAATCTATTACGTATTTTTCGTGTCGAAGAAGTTATGGAATGCCATTAAAAAAACGACACGACAGAGAAAACGAGAGTTGACGAGATTACGAGATCGGTAATAGGGGTGATTGTCATATTTATTTGTAATCTCAAAATTTCTGCACGATTGCAAAACTTGTCTGATATTTAGAATAGTAAATCACTTTGCTGGAACAGGATGTGACTGATTTTAGGTGCTAGTTGTTGATGTCTAGTCTAATAATCAAATTATTTTTCTTTGAAACTTTGAAAATTGTTCAGCTTGCATAAAAAAAAGAAAAAAAATTAGTTTTGATTATTATTAGTGTATCTATTTGCTTCTAATCATAATTATTTTTCATTGTAATTTTTATGACATGTTTTAAATCTTTTAAAAGGGTCAACTTGCCCATAATGCTAATTTAAATTTAAATTTTCTTACTGTTTAAATGGCTTTTAACACTATTTTGTTATCAAATATAAATAGCCATACTTATGTTTCTCAAAAATTATTTAATACAGTACCGCACATAATTATTGGCACACAAAGCTTTTTAAACTTTAAGCAAACTTTTTAACCGTTACCAACATGCAATTGCACAAATATTTTTTTCCTTCAATGGTTGTCTTATTTTGTATCAAATGCAATAAATTTGACAGTATTATATTTGTCCACATTCAAAGAAATAAAATAACTAGCGTAGAACTACTCAATTACGCGCACAAAATTACTGGCACACTCAGCGTTTTGTGCAATAAATTTGTACCCTCGTGGTCGTACCGTCAAAAAAGTCAATAATCATAGTAACAGTTATTTAGTTTGTCAAATAAAGTCACGGTTTCTCACAAGAAAAATAAGTTAGGAGTCAGGAAGTTTCATTCAAATAAAATGAGCCCAAAACAAAAAGAAACCACCGAATCCGAAAGAAAAATAGTGGTAAATATGCATAACCAAGGCAAATCATATGCAGAGATTGGGCAAGTAATGAATAGAAGCCGATACACTATTCGCAGCATCGTTCATCGCTTTAAGGGTGAATCTAATTTTAAAAGTTCCAAACATACCGGTCGTCCTCGGCTTTTGGATGACCGTGAACGGACCAGGATTGTCCGGAAAGTAAAAGCTGATCCGAAAATAACATCAACCCAAATAGCTGCTGAAGTTAGAGAAGAGTTTGGGAAAACTGTTCATCCCATGACGGTAAGAAGATTGCTTCACGAGGCCGGTTACAATTCTCGAGTTGCTAGACGTAAGCCAATGATTTCAAAAGTCAACCAAAGAAAGCGCTTGGACTACGCTCTCGAATATCGGAGCAAATTAAACAGTTTCTGGGATGATGTGCTGTTTTCAGATGAAAGCAAGTTCAATATTTTTCGATCCGATGGCCGCATTTCCGTGTGGAGAAAACCCAATACCGCTCTGGAGAAAAAAAACTTAGCACTTACAGTGAAACATGGTGGTGGAGGAGTTATGGTGTGGGGTTGCATGTCTGCTGCGGGTGTTGGCGAGCTTGTTTTCATCGAAGGCATCATGGATAAGAAAATTTATCTAGACATTTTAAAAGAAAACTTGAAAAAAAGTGCCAATAAGTTGAATCTAACACGCTCGTTTACATTCCAGCACGACAACGACCCTAAGCACACGGCTCATGATGTGCGTATGTGGTTAGCATATAATACTGCGCATGTGCTTCCACACCCGCCACAATCTCCAGACTTAAATCCGATTGAACATTTGTGGGAAGAATTGGATAGAAGGGTCAAAAAACGCGCTATTACCACAAAAACAGAACTGAAACAGGCACTAAACGAAGAATGGCAAAATATTGGAGAAGAAACGACAAGAAAACTGGTGCGTTCCATGCCAAATAGATTAGCTGAAATTATAAAGCAAAAAGGACTGCATACGAAATACTAACAGTTTTAATTGTGTCTTTTTTTTAAACTTTCCATGCACTGTGCCAATAATTTTGTGCGGCAAAAATGTCAATGTTTGTGAATTATGTTAATTTTTGGAAACCTATTAAAATGTTTCAAATTAACTTTTACTGTATTTAATAGTAAATAAGTACCACCTTAAAATAAAAAAATAATGGTTTGTATAGCATGTTAGCAAAGGCTTAAAAGCAGCATTACTTTTCAAAAAAGTTAGATGTGCCAATAATTAAGTGTGTGTGTGGTCAAATGAAAAATCAATTTATGTTCAATATTTTATTTATATAATGTGAATCTTGAGAAATAAACAAACAAACAAAAAAAAAAATCAAAATAAAAGCGCTGAATGAAGTTAACTCTTTGTATTGCCATCTTTGCGCTCGTTGCCAAAGTTTACATTGGTCGATTCGTTGTTAATTTGTTGAAAATTGACAGCTTGCAGTGAGTGTTAATTTGATTTTGGGAACGGCCTTTCAACTGCCCTCCCTTATATTTTTGCCAACACACTCATCAACAAATTTCTAAGTGCATAATTTGGCCCAAAATAGACCTAATTTCTTTTTGCCTTCAATTCAGAATTAAAATTTTAGCATTTGGCAAATTTACGCATTATACAAAATGTAAAAAGTTGAAATTGTGATAGGAATACCAATCTGTGTAGCTTTTTCTAATGTTGGACGGCTTTTGTTTTTTAATCACTATCATTAAATGAGCTCTATTAATAAACATTAGCAAAGTCGTTATTCATTTCACCGTGATAACATGAACATGAACTATGATTTATGCATTTCTTGCGTGACCTTGCAAATCACAACAATAATTTAATAATTTAAATAGGTACATAGGTACAATTTTAGCCTTGAGCATAGGAATTATTATTAATCTAGAAACGACCTAAGCACCTCAACTTTGATAGTTAAATTAAAGATTATAAAAGATCTTCTAAAGGTATATTCATATGAAACCAAGTTGCCTTTTTTATATTTACGCGAACATATTTCGAGAACATTGAATGTTTTTTGTTCGTTTGCTTGGAAGGCTTGTTCTGATGGTTTGTAGATCACCGTAATGCCCGAGCTACGTCGAGAAGGTCAACAAGTGAATTTATTATTATTACAACTTTATTAACAGGTAATAAATTACACCACTAATAATATTTATTCGGCATTAGCTACCAGGACTTTCTGCCGATGAAATAGTACAATTTCCAAATTGATTAAAGTTAATATTTTGTATATATGTTTTATTTTGAAGGAACAGTTAAAAGATTTATCAGTTTGAAACCCAAATGAAAGGGTTTGTTCGTTGAAGCCTTAGGGTCGCCACAAAACGTTTTTTGAGAGACCTAAAGTCGCCCTGAATGTCAAACTTAGTGTTTTTTGAACCCTATGGTTGACCTCGGTTTTCCCTCAACTCGCCATAGTTTTTTGCTGTTGCGAGTTGAGGGCTATCAAATGTCATGTATTTTTTTTAAGGACAGGGATGTGTGGTGATTTGCGGTTTAGGGTTTTTTGAGGAATGGAAAACCCAAGACAACTCATAGGGTTGCCAAGAAAACTTGGTTTAACCCTGGGGAAAGTTCAACGAAAAGTTTTGAGCTCTGGGGTTGACCTGGGTTTGCCCTCAACTCACTCTAGGTTTTAGCTGGGGCGAATTGAGGGTTGTCAAATGACATGTATTTTTATTCAAATGACGGGGATGTGTGTGATTTTGTGGTTTAGCGTTTTGAGGCCTAGAAAACCCGGGCATTTTTTGACTACTCATACAGTTGTCAAGGAAACCTGGGTCAACCCTGGGTAAAGTTCAACAAACGAACCTTATGTTCACAACAGCTACAATAAAGTAAACGGTTTTTCCAGTCCTCAAAAAACGCTAAAACACAAATCACCACACATCCCTGTCATTAAAAAAAAATACATGCCATTTGACAACCCTCAAATCGCCACAGCAAAAAGCAAGGGCGAGTTTGGGGAAAACCTATGGCAAACCTAATTTAAAACACTCAATTTGACATTCAGGGCAAATTTAGGTTTCTCAAAAAACGCTTTGTGGCGACCCTAGGGCAACCCCAGGGCTTCAACGGACAAACCTATGATTAGCAATGCTAATGTCAACGCGAAACACACCCTTATTTCTTTCGTTAAAATGCTATGAAATGAAATGGGTTCAATAATCCAAAAGCAATGCCTTAGCTTTGTTAAGAAATCAGAGTTTTCTCCATTGCATGCATGTATATTATAACTTTTAATATTAATTGAATTTTATTTTCTTACTTTTATTTCTTCAGTAAAAGTCACACTGTGCTACCGAAAAATTCGAAGTCGTGAAAGCTTACGTCCAAAGTTCTGAAATTCGGCACTGGCAATATCAACACAATAACAACTGTTCTGATTTTCATTCGGATACTAGTGATATCCTCCCGTTTTATAATTTTTGCTATTTTCAACTCCGCATTCGTACATTTTCAATTCGCCTATAATTTTGTTAGCGGAATTGAATTCAGTTGGGGAATTTCGTAGAACATTTTTTATTGTTAAACATAAAAAATAATAAACATTTTTACAAAAATACAAAAAAAATTAAATTTCAAATTCACCTTTTCAATCCGTACAGATTCAATTTCGGTTTCCGTTTTAAATCCGGTCAAAAACTCGAACAGCCATGCCCATGACGTGAGCCATGACCATGAGTGGCAGTTCCATTCCACTCTTTCCATCGTGCGAATACAGGTCCCTATTATGAGTAGCGAATCGAACGTTCGATTGGAAGCGAATGTTTTTGCGAGCTTCTTTTATAGCGGTATTATAGGTTGTAGAAACAAAAACTTTGTAGAAAACTATTTTTTCGACGTTAATACCTTAAGATAAGAGAATGGACGAAGTTTAATGATAATAGTCCAATAAATGAGTTTCTCTAAAACATTCGCGTCGCATAATAGGGACCATACGTATGTAAATAATATGTGTTGTTTTTTGGCTAGAAGTGTTTGATATAATTTGTATTGGAGTACGACGAATTGAAAGCAAGTGGCTAAAAGAAAAAGTTATTGAGTTCTATAATTTTGAACTTGAAATTCTACTGTGATATGCATTCCCAAACACTTTTAGTTACTAAGTTAAAGAAGTTCAGTCAACAGGACTCAAATTTAATTGTAATAAAGTCAAATATAGTCTTGTTAAATCAAATAATTTTTAATGACGCGTTTCGACTATGCAGTCATCTTCATCAGTCGATTGTGATCCGAAGATGACTTCATAGTTTAAACGTGTCATTTAAAATTATTTGATTTAAAAAGACTATAAGGCGTTTTTATGTGGCTTTATTACTTTTAGTTACGGTCTTGGCGAATTGGCACAACCAGCCATACACCGATTGAAGCAAACAGGCAAAACAGGTAAATAAAATCAACAAGTAATTTGACCCTACTTTATTTATATCTTTTGCTCGTATTTTAACAAAAAAAAACCTAGTAATGAGTTTAATCGTAAAAAAAAAACAGTGGAAGTACTTTAATTTCTTCTTCGACGAACTCTTGATATTCTCCATGCATTTGGCTCTTCATATTTGTTATACAAAGGTTCGAGTCGTTGATTTTTCTTAAATTTACTGAGTTTAGTTGGATCGGAGAATCTAAAGAAAGACGATGCAAACTCCACCAGCCATTTCGGATCGATCGTTGTAACTTCTCGCATGTACTCCTTCGTTGTTTGCACAAGTTCATGATAAACAACCCACTCTGGTTGCCGATTGAATAGCGCACTAGAAGGATGAATGTACACAACTTGTGAATCAACAAGAGTCCTATATCCTTCCTGGGGATCCTTCTTCGCTGCATTTCGAAAGAAACCCGAGCAAATTGCTTTCTGTATACGTACAGTGTTTTTCCCTGCCGAAACTACATCCAACTTATGTCGGTCCATTATACCCAGCAACTGCTTGCGTACATCTTGTGACCGTTTGAGAGTTCTTATCTGAACAAAGTTTTCATAGCACCAAGCATTAGAGAACTTATTGTTCTTCCAACTGTTATAAACAGCTAGAAGAGTCAAGTGGTCACCTTCGGCTTGGTTGAACTTGGCTTTTTTTTGATCAGCCAATGATTGCTTGTCTTTTGGACGATAGAATACGTTTTGGACACTCAACATGGAAACAATGGTTAGAATTTCATCGGAACACTGAAGAGCCACTGACATTATGAGCATTTTGGATAGATTAGGTTCTAGAGGAAATTCAGCCATCCTTCGTCCCAAGCGTGTTAAAAGGCCTTCGTCGTCAAGAGCCGACAGCGAATGCAATTGTTCCAAAGCCATTACCAATGACTCCACTGGTGGTGCGTCCATGAAGTCAAAATGCAGTAAATCGTTGATTCCCATCGTTTTTAGCTGCAAGACTGTGGTAGCTAAGTTGGTACGTTGTATTTCTGGAACAGGCGTGGGTAGCATTTCATCACGGTACGCTCGTTCTGTGTACAACCGATAAGTTTTGCCTGGCCCAGTACGACCAGCGCGACCAGCTCTTTGCTTGGCAGCTGCTTGCGAAATTGGTGTTACAACCAAAGAGTCCATTCCCGTTTTTGAATTGTAAACTTTCTGTTTTACAAACCCAGGATCAACCACGTAGTAGATTCCATCGATGGTCAAAGACGTTTCAGCAATGTTTGTCGCAATTACAACCTTTCTACTACCAGCTGGAGCTGGATCAAAAATTCTTGTTTGCATTTCCGATGGCAGGGCGGAGTAAACTGGCAGAATAATCAATTCAGGTACATCCGGCCCAAGGCTCTTCATTCGTTCGTATAGAATCTCACAAGCTGTATCGATTTCCTCCTGACCTGTGAGAAAGAGAAGGATGTCACCAGGTGGCTCCCTCAGATGAATTTGCATGACAGTTATTAGAGAGGCATCAAGGTAATCTGTTTCAGGTTCTTTTGTATATAACACTTCTACGGGAAACGTTCGCCCAGGAATAGTAAAAATTGGCGCTTCGAAGAAATACTGTGAAAACTTGACAGCATCCAATGTAGCCGAAGTAACTATGAGTTTCAGTTCTGGACGTTTTTGAACTGCCTGTAAGAAAAAAAGAATGAATGCTTTCATTTTGAAAATTAGTTGTTCAATTGAGTGAATACCGTTTTGAGTAATCCAAAGAGCACATCTGTGTGAATTGTTCTCTCATGAGCTTCATCCAACATGATGACTGAGTAGGACTTCAAATCGAATTCCATGAGACATTCTCTCAGCAACATACCATCTGTCATGTATCTGTGAGAAGGATAATTATATTTGCCTTTTTTTATTTTTGGTAGTATAACTTACTTGATAACTGTTTCCGGGCTGGTACAATCTTCAAAACGAATTGTATAACCGACTTCCTGGCCCAAGCGACATCCAAATTCTTCTGCCACTCTCTTCGCCACAGACATTGCAGCCACACGACGAGGCTGTGTACAGCCAATTTTCCCACGAGCAGTAAATCCACACTCGGCCAAGTATTGTGTTATTTGAGTAGTTTTTCCAGACCCAGTTTCGCCAATTACAATTAAAATTTGATTATCCGTTACAGCCTTTAAATTCAAACAAAACATGAGAAAATTTAACTTTCCCTTTGTGTTGGGAATGGGATACATGCTTACCTTAATCAAGTCATCGCGCAATTTGTAGATGGGAAGCGATTGTCGTTGTTCGACGAGTGTCATATCAGTCTTCTTACCAAATGATGATTTTTTGCCACCGATTACGTGCTTTTTCCATTCGGGGACTTCAACCGGTGCCAGCCCAACTCCTCGGACGTTAGCAGCAAGAGCTCGACTATCCTCTAAAACAGAGATACATTTTTTTAAAAATTACTTAAGTTTTCTAGAGTAGTTCATTTAGAGCAGACATACCTTCAGGAAGTGGATCAATCCAGTTTTTGTTCAAACTTGTTGGTATCGAGTCCATTTCTTGTTCACGTTGCAGCATCTTTTGTTCTCTCCTTTCTTTGGCCAAGGCAGATTGCATCATAGCAGCTTGAGCCAGCGAACCGTCAGGATTTTTGACAATTCTAACTGGCGATAGATCGTGCAACGCTCGACCATGTCCGGCAAGAAAAGGTGGTTCCTCTTCTACAATTTCGATTTCAATGTCAGCTTCGTCGTCTTCATCCTTTGGTAGTAATCTAAAAGAAGTAAAAATGGTTATGGTATAGTTATTTATTCCACAAAATGAGGCTGATTATTGAGGTCGGAAAAACAAGTACTCATCTTTAAAAAAAATTATAATCATGTCAAAGTAAAGTAGATGAAGTGAAGCTGTAGCAAGGAAACGCAAGACAAAAGTGAGGAAGGCTGCTCTTACAACTTAGATCACACTTTGAAAATTTTTGAACGGGTATTGTGGGGTAGCCGATAAAATAATAATGCTATCACCAATGTGGGTTTGTGGGCGACAAACCAACAACAGATCCAAATACAAAGATCCTCATGGAACCAAGTCGTGATTTCTTAGAATATTTGTATGTTCTGGTGTTTGTCTTCGTAAAAACATTCGATCGACAGCCACGTGGCCCTTGGACAACGAGAAGTTGCGGGAATTTATGTACAAATGGTTAAGGATATGTATGAAGAAGCGGCGATGAAGGTTAGATGTTCAGCAGATTTTACTGGAGCATTCCAAGTCACAGAAGATGATATCAAGGAAGCATCTTGAGTCTTCTGCTCTTTATGACAGTCAATGTCTACAAGCTGCAAGATAAAGTATAGAACAGTAAAGTATATGAACTTTTCTTTCTTTGCTGACGATGGAGGCATCATAAGCGAGGATTCTACATCCCTGCAAGAAGCACTTAGCGTATGGATAAAAGATTTTTAGAAGGTAGTGGGTACCGTATTAGTCCAAGAAATACTGAGTGCTGGAGTTGCACATTTTCTGATCCAGACATGATTATTCCAGATATTTATTTGAGTGTTAAAAGTTTAAACACCTTGGGGCAATGATCAAAAGTTGTAATCGAATAAGCCTAAGGTGACTCAGAGAAAAATGCCCAACATAGTAAAGTAAGAGTAGAGTGATTGAGGTTAGATACTACATCGTGGTTGTGCGTTCAGCACTGACATACGGGGCAATGCACAGTGGTTCCACTCTCGAACAAAGGCGGCCATAATTACTTACTCACTTGATAACATCTAAAGACTATTTATTCTTTAATGATTTGGGCTCTCTGATTACGAATCTGCCATAAGTTTTGATGTATCTCTTAGGTGTCTTCAGATAAAGGCGGTAAAAGGCTTCAAGATCGGTTTGCTTTAGTTTAGCTATTGTGATTGGAACAAATCTTTGTTTTTTGTTTGATTTTGCTCTTTTATTTTGAATTTTTTTAATTAAGGAACAAATCAATATACGATATATTGCAAACATGTTTCTTAAAGAAAATTTAATGTTCTACAAAAAAGGTGTTTTGATATTTTTCAATAAAATACTTCCTTCAGAAGTTATTCGCGATTAAATTTGAAAAAATAATAAATTTCTTAGTTCGCTTAAAAATTCATTAAAAATCAAACCGCAAATTTCCGCAGCTGATTTAAAGTGTGCTTAATAGAATATTTAATGACCTTTTTGGCTATATATAACACTTTGGGGGCAGTGCAAGGCATAACAGTTAAAAGTTTAAGGCAAATAACATTAAGATCACATCCACATCAAAGAAACGCTCCACAAAGAGATAAGAAAACGTCAAAACCAGCAAATGAAGTCCTATTAACATTTGGAGCACTAAAATTCAAATGTCATGTGTTCGGAATGTTATAACTTCGAAAGTAAATAGTTAACGGCATTTAGGTTTTCATTTATTATGACTTTAGGATGTTCTCAGCTTATTATAACGGATTTTTATTATAACCGTTGCAATGAAGTTTTTTAGTTTTGGCCTACGGTGGAACCACTGTGCAATGTTGGACAGTGTACAAAAAGTTAAGTTGACAACAACTGAGATGACGATGTTCTATATGACAGCAGGGTAAACAAAAAAGAACCATAGAAAAGAACCGCGGAAGCCTTCACATCAAAGCAGAGACCCAGAGAATCAAAAATGAAATCTCATGCAACGTTCGGACACGAAGAAAGAAATATAAAGGGGGACCAAAACACTCTTGGTACAGACAACTGCAACAAAATCTGCATTTGATTGGACTCCGACATGAAACTATACAAATACAGGGGTCATATTGACCATATTGACCCGGCGCATTGTGGGCCAATACGATCACTAGTGCGAAGCAGTTAACTGGGAGAGCGCTGTGATCCCTTTTAGATCATTATGCTCATTATGCTCGATTCTGAAAAACTGAGAAGATGTTATCCAAAATACCTCCGAAGACTATTCTGAATGAAATCTGAATCTTAGCGATTAGCCATAATCATTATAAGTTTAATTTTTTGTCCGCGGTGCTGTTTTTTGCGTTAACAGCTAATTGAAGCAAATGCACCTGTCAATGATTCACGTTCTGATAAAGTTGCGGTTGTATTCGTAATTTGTTGATGGTATTTTACTTTGTGTTGTCCCCGTTAATAACCAGATCCATTCTGTTTGCTGCTGATTTCATGATAGTGAAGGCGTCCGCATCTTCTTATCCTAACTTTTCCCATGTCCAATGGATTGTGTCCAATGTCATCCTTATAGTGTGGATCAGTTCAGTAGAGGTTGTAAAAGCGGCAATGATGCGATAAAATACTTTCCTATTTATCGTGTAGTAAGCTGCTTTACATCTTAAACAAAAAGTTCATTGGTGTCGATCTTAGGTTCTTGAGTTTCATCATGGATCAGCTTGCAATCTAAACGATTTTGTATACTTTCTAAGTCTGAAACTGAAAAGCATCATCACAGTGTTTAAAAGACTGTAATCCCTATAATTGGCAATCGATCTTATTTAATGTGGATTGTGGAGACGGCATTGATATTCATAATGGCTGTGCATGTTTTTCTCTGACCTTTTTTTCACCAATGAGTAGGCGAATTCTTGATTAGCTTAAAGACGAAAAACGTTCTGCTGGTTTGAGAGGCGCAACAGAGCGAGAAGAGCTCCAAGGCCTAGAGCAATTCACACAACCATGCCATGTGAGGAAATGGAGGAAACCTACAATTTTCTGCCGGTTCCAAACGGCTAATTGAGAAAGCACTTTTCATGGCAATGGATTTACTAACTTGCCAATTTCTCGCAAAAGGCGATACCCGTGGAAAAATATTTTTGCCCCTGTTGCGATTCGAACCACGAACCTCTGGGTTAACAGCAGGAATGCTAAAGATCACGCCACGGGCCACGGGTACCACAACTTAAAGTACTTTTTTGCTTTCGATCATCCTCCCTTCAAAACTTTTAGTTTATTACTTTTAGATAAAAAAGAAAATTAATATGCACGGAGCACGGTATAAGAAATCCTATTTCAAATAATTTCATAGTACCGATAAGTTAACCATCGAGCAAATTTCCACTGTACGTGATAAAAGTGAACTTACCCAGTTTCCTCGTCAAAGTCAGGCAGCTCACTGCGGTCTATTACACCCGAAGAAATCATTTGTTTGATCTCCCATCTTTCGGGGCTGGATATTCGAGTAACTCGTTTTCTGCTCTCGTCATCTTCAGCTTCGACATTTCCCTGCAACTGTAATAGTGACGTGCCTCCGATTGGCCTGTCGGGGTTTCGGTCTCTCAGGTCCTGGTCTTTTGTTGAAGCATGAGAGAGCGGATTTAAATCCTTACCACTGACTTGATCGACTTCTTTCATAGAAAGCGACACTTTTTGTCCAGTTATCGATATGACCTTGACTTTTACCATCGTGCCTCGATTTACTACTTCCGTAACATCAGTAACACGTCCCTCTGATCGAAGTTGGGAAATGTGAACCAAACCCTCCCACCTTTTACGCAGGCCAAAGAGTTGAACAAAGCACCCAAACGGAACAATATTGGCTACTTTGGCTGTGTAAATTTTGCCCGGCTCAGGATCATCAGGCATCGGCGTTGCGCTGCGCCGCTTTTCACGCTGTGAACTTCGATCTCGATCGCTTCGTCTATGGCGATCTGGCGTCCGGGAACGTCGACTTCTATGGCGATCTCTTGATGTACTACGTCGAGTTTTGCGATCTCTGGATCTGTCCCTGTTTTTGTCACGCTGATGTCTATCGCGTGATCGGCTTCGTCTGTTTTTTGAACGACTTCGTCGTCGATCTTTGGATCTACTTCGTCGTTTGTCTCTTGAACTACTCCTTTTTCGGTTTCTGGATCTACTGCGCTTTCTGTCTCTTGATCTACTCCTTTTTCTTTCTCTCGACTTACTACGCTTTCTGTCTCTCCTGTTACGTTCTTTTGAACGACTGCGTGATCTCTCACGCTTATGCTCACGCGATAATGATCTTTCTCGTTTTGAATCTAGTTTGTTTCCCGCACTGCTCGGAGCTAATGCTTCAAGCTCTGCCATGGCATCATCCACAACCTTTTCATCCAAATCTGGCTTTGCAGATTTCTTCTCCTCTTCAAAAGACAATACCATCTCATTAGGAATGGCTAGCCCAGGAAACAATTGGGTTAGCTTATTTTTTTTGTCACTTTCATTTAATTCTTTGCTTGAACATGGTGCTGACCCGTCTACAGGTTTCATTAGTTGTATAATTCGTAACAAGTTCGTCACAAAGGAATCTGGGAATTCTGCTCCATTTTCAAAGAGAACCTTCTTAAAGGAATCAAAAGTTTTGTTTTTCTCTGCTAAATCGATGATAAACTCGGCTAGTGGAACAGTAAAGCGTGTTTGTTTACTTCAAGTTTTGTAAGGAAAAATGTCACTTGGAAGCTTACCTAAATCTTTGTCGTTGATGCCCAAATGGTTGTCCAATTCTGTGCAAATCTTCGATACCAACGAAAGATGCTCTAATTTAGCTAACTCATCCATTTTTAATATTTTATTTATTAAAATTCAGAAGAGATATACGTTTTAATCCAGAGCTGCATACTGCACGCAAAGCCAAATGAAAATATGAAATGAAATGTCAGTTTTGACATTTCTTCGTAACAGGGATGCAATCAAAGGTGGTAGGGCAGTTCGAGTGAGTGAGTTCAGCCAGTTCAGCTGGTTCAGTTCCATTAAAAAAATATTTGTGGTAAAGCCTAGTACGCTGCTGATGCGAAACGAAATTTTTCGTTGATCTCCACGAGCACGACGAAATCGTGAACGAACACAGCGGAAAATATTTGTGTAGAGTATAATCAGCTGTTTAAAGTGACAGTCAAAGTCAAGTAGTCAAAAGTGTCACCAGAAGCAATAAAACAAATTAATATTTTTAACATAAAATGTGTTAACAAAGTTAACTAAGAACCATATCCAGGAACTACACTTTTCAAAACTGTGCTTGAATATTTGTGTGGGTGAATCCGGTGATAGGTTGACTCGTGCCGCTAAGGTAAGCTTAGGACTATAAAGTGCATTAGTTGAATGCTAAACGAATAAACATTTTTTGTCAACATTCAGGTATCGGAACAATTGACTGGTCAACAACCAGTGTTTTCATCAGACGTAATGAAAAAATCCCTGTTCACTGCACAGTTCGTGGCACTAAGGCTGAAGAGATTTTGGAGCATGGCCTTAAGATCCGTGAATACAAGTTGATGAGGGACAACTTCTCAGGAAACCTCAGTTTCGGTATCCAGGTGGTTCCAACAAAAATACGACGGAAAAACTTGAACAGCACGAACTAAATTTCCAAGTTTTCAACTGTTTTTTAAATAAAAGATAAGAAATCCAAAAGTAAATAAACCTTTTTATTCAGTTTTCATTGATTCGGTCGATGTTTCGAAAACAATGAGTGTTGGTATGCTGAAAAAAATAGTTGCTGGTTGGGTGTTCTTTGAAATATTCGCCACCTTGTTCTTCATAGTCGGTTTATGTTGTAACAAACTTCTCCAGATTATCACTGCCGGGTGCGGGCGATGTCTCTTGCTCCAAACCAGGCATTCAAACTTGCTGAATCAGCCATAAAAATTTTGTGCGGTGATGGGAAAAGCCTCATCTCTAGTGATTCCTTAGAGATCCGCTTTTTAAGTCCTGGAAAATGATTTTCTTTAAAATTGTAATTTGGAAATTGCCTTCTTAGAAAGTGTACCTTGCAATTGAACGCATCCACCGGTCAGAAATACATTCTGTGCTAAATAGAAGCTACTCAACGGGGCGAAACATTTTGATACGTAATCCAATCAATTCGACAAGGCCAGATTCAGAGCTTCCTTTCATACTTGGTTAGAATAGCAATTGGGCTGTTCGTATTGATTCGACTCCGACGTGTAGCTAAACATTCAGAATTACTTTTTCAAAGTCCATGTTCACTATTCACACCCACTTCAAAACGACTTTATCTATTTATTTCAAACTTTTTTTTAAATAAAATTCTTCTATTTTCCATTTAATAAAATTCTATTGAAATGGCATAATAAATACACCAACAAAAAAAAAAAAAAATAGAACTGTCAACATTTCGCAAGCATTTATTGCCCCGGGAGATAAACGATGGACGGAAAAGTGTGGAGAATTATAAAAAATTGTAGTAAAAAATCTATTACAACTATCCACCTAAGGAACCCTGTGGGCTTTCAAAAATCCACAGATGATAAAAAATCTGGGTCCGAATTACGGCACACGTTATCGATGTACAATTTTCTTGCATTATTACAAACAAGCAGGCAACCGACTCCAAAAAAAACTCCCATCCGTTCATACTAATCACTTTCGTTGTCCACGTACACATTCACCGAAAGACAATCGCAACCGTCTAAATATTGTAATGTACACCCAACATTTAATACCAATTTCCTAATCGAAACGTTCCACCGAAAAACACATCTGGGAGCACTATAATGGAGTGGTTTAAAAGAAGACGTCTTTTGTGAGTGAGTGTGTATGTGTGCAGAAATACCGGGAGGGGAACTTGTCTAGACATCATGGTTCATAGAAAAACTACTAGAAATCTCTCGATGGTTCACTTTCCTATATAAAGAGGGAGCTGACGCAACCAGAGGTCAGTTTTATTTAGAAAGTGATAGTGTGAATATTGGATAAACGTAATTGAGTTGAGTTCGATAAGGTGTATATCGAAAGTAGATACTGAATAAAGTGGTAGAATTAAATTGAAAGGTAGAGTTTTATTTTTGCGAACTAAGCGCACGTTACATTGGTGTCAGAAGTGTAAATAAAACTTATTTAACTAGTAAAGTGTAAAAAAAAAAAAAAAAGTAAAAAGAGAAATAATAATTATATACAGTGAAAATGGGTAAGTTGTTAGAAGAGCTCAACTGCATTGAGCTTAAAAGTGAGTTAGGTAAGCGAAATCTTTCTAGAGCGGGATCGAAAAATGAGCTCGTCCTGCGCTTGCGTAACTATTTGGAACAGCAAGGGGAAGACGTAAACACTTTTGTTTTTGAAACAGAAGTGGAAGAAGAGGAAGTAAGTGAAAATGTAGATTTTTCTAGTATGATGAAACTCTTGTTAGAACAACGAAACGAGCAAAAGAAAGAACAGCAGAATGTTCTTGAACAACTTGAAGCACAACGAAACGAGCAAAAGAAGCTGATTGAAGAGCAACGAAGCGAGCAAAAGAAGCTGATTGAAGAGCAACGAAACGAGCAAAAGAAGGAACAACAGAATATTCTCGAAAGACTTGAGGCGCAACAGAATGTTTTGGAAGGTCAGAAAAACATTCTAGAAGGTAAATTGGGTAACATTGAGAAAAATGTTTGTGCCCTAGACGAACGCGTTGAAGGTGTGGAGAAACAGCTTTCTGTTGTAGAGAATCGTTTCGAAATCGTAGAAACCCGATGTGATAAACAGTTTTCTGTTCTGACCAAGGAATTGGACCAGATCCGGAAAATCAAAATTCGAGAGTCTGCTGGGGAGTTTGTAAAGAAAAAGGAGATGAAACCCCCAACATTTGATGGACAGTCTTCTTGGCCAGTCTACAAGAGACAATTTGAGGCAGCCGCGACAACAAATGGCTGGGATGACGAAGACAAGTACATTGCACTGACTCTTGCTCTTAGAGGACCAGCAGCTGAATTACTTCAAACAGTTCCAGCTGGTAAGAGCGTCGATTTCAGTTCTCTCGTGGCAGCTATAGATAAACGCTTTGGAGATAGCCACTTGAAAGAAGTCTTCCGAGTCCAACTCAATAACAGAGTCCAGAAAAGGGGTGAAAGTCTACAGCAGCTCCAAGCAGACGTCGAAAGACTGGTTCACCTGGCATACCCGGATGGTGGAGAAGAAATAATCAACCAGCCCGCTGTTGAGTCCTTCGTTCGTGCCATTTCCGATATACATCTTCAGAGGTCTGTGCGAACTGCTAGAACACGTACTCTTTCCGAAACTTTAGCATTCGCATTGACAATTGAAGCAGCAGAACAGGCTTCTCAGGGAGTACATCGACTTAGAGAGGCCATAGTCGAAGAATGCTCGTGCCAAAGAGCTGAAATACAAAAGAACCAGCGGAGCGGACTAGCAAGATGTTGGAACTGCAACAAGACCGGGCACTTACAGCGTCAATGCCGACTACCACCAAACAAAGCCAGTTGTCAACATTGTGGAAGCAAGAGATCCAACCCAGAGCAAGGTAACAACAACACCAGGGTTGCCTATCAGCCCGTTTCCCATCAGGGAAACGAGTAAGAACCAACTTCGAGGGGCAGAGGCTGGTTTCTTGTATCGATGGCCCCAGAACCACCATCCAGGTCTCTCAGACCAAACGAGACAACAAAAGTCTGACTGTGGAGACTACTATTAACGAGAACAAACATTTGGCTACCATCGACACCGGTGCCACAGCCTCCATAGTACGTCGAGACCTGGTAAAGACGACGTGGCTTCATAACACCAATAGCTACCGTCTAAGAACCGCAACGGGAGAAGCAGCAAGAGTATATGGAGAAGTGTGTCTTAAGATCCGACTGGCCGATCTAGTGTTTACTCATCAATTCCTGGTGGCAGATATATGTGACGAGTGCATCATTGGAATCGACTTTATGAAACAGCACGGAGTTATTTTGGACATCGGTAATCAGGTTTTGAAGTACCAAAATAAGGAACTTCCAATGACCTATTCGAACGAAAGTACGTCGACACTGAGAACTGTCATCAGGGAAGATCTGATTCTGCCTCCTTCTTCTGAAGTGTTCGTTTGGACGAAACTGGAGGGTGAGTTTGGAAGCCTTCGATACCTCATGGTGGAACCAGACCCAGAGTGTTCCTCCCAAAGCGTCATCATTGGGAAAACACTGGTAGCACCGAAAAACAAAATGGTCCCCGTACGATTACTAAACACCAGACCGTACGATGTAAGGTTGAAGAAAGGAGAAGTCGTTGGACGTTGCGAATCGGTTGCAGCAATTACAAGGATCACCAACGAAGCTCCGAGAAAAACTATAACTCCGGAGGAGCTCGAAACCATCAGAGCTAAAATACTGAATTCATCCAACCTTGATCATCAACAAACAAGGATGGCTGAAAGTCTCCTACAAGAGTACACTGATATCTTCGCATCGCAAAAGGGGCAATATGGTAGGACACAGTTGGTGCAGCATCGCATCAACACAGGGGATGCAAGACCGATTCGTCAACCCGCAAGACGTCTTCCACTGGCCAAACAAGGTGAGGTTGAGAAAATGATAACAGCAATGAAAAAGGACGGTCTTATCGAAAATTCCAAAAGTCCTTGGGCGTCACCAGTGGTGCTAGTGAAAAAGAAAGACGGAAGCACTCGTTTTTGTGTGGACTACCGAAGGCTGAATGATGTAACTAAGAAGGACAGCTATCCCCTGCCGAGAATCAGTGATACCCTGGATGCCATGGAGGGAGCGCAGTGGTTCTCGACGCTGGACTTAAAGAGCGGATATTGGCAAGTTGACATCCACCCTGATGATCGGGAAAAGACGGCGTTTTCTACAGGTAATGGGCTCTGGCAGTTTAAAGTTATGCCGTTTGGGTTATGTAACGCTCCGGCAACATTCGAGCGTTTGATGGAGTGCGTTCTTCAAGGACTGACGTGGAAAGCGTGCCTAGTCTACTTGGACGATGTCATTGTTTACGGGAAAACATTTGACCAACATTGTAAGAACCTTAAAGCCGTGTTTCAGAGACTTCGAGAGGCTAACCTTAAACTGAATCCAGAAAAATGTGCACTTTTCAAAACCGAAGTCAAGTATTTGGGACACATCATCTCATCCCAAGGAGTAAAGACTGATCCTGAAAAAGTTGACTCCGTCAAAAATTGGCCAACACCACAGGACAAACATCAACTCCGAAGTTTTCTGGGACTTGCCACATATTACCGACGTTTTGTTAAGAACTTTGCTGGAGTTGCAAAGAGTTTGCATCAGCTCACCGAAAAGGGGAAGCAGTTTAAATGGTCAGGTGAGTGTGAGAAATCTTTCCAGGAACTCAAATACCGCCTCTGTAACGCTCCAGTGCTGGCACATCCAACACCTGGCAAAACATTCATCGTCGACGCAGATGCAAGCAACGTTGGAATCGGGGCGGTACTATCCCAAGTGCATGATGGCGAAGAGAAAGTGGTGGCATACTACAGCAAGGTCCTATCGAAACCCGAAAGAAACTACTGCGTGACCAGAAGGGAACTACTAGCTCTTATCTTGGCAACAAAGCACTTCCATAAGTACATCTATGGACAGAAATTCCTTCTGCGGACAGTCCACGGTGCTCTGAGCTGGCTGTTGAACTTCAAAAATCCAGAAGGTCAAGTCGCAAGGTGGATAGAAAGATTGCAGATCTATGACTACCAGATCCAACACCGCAGAGGAAAGCTGCACTCAAACGCCGATGCATTATCCCGAAGACCTTGCAAAGTGGATTGCAAGCATTGCAGGCGGCAAGAAGACAAAGAAATCATTACCGCTCAGTGACTAAGAGCTGATCCAATAAGCGGATGGAGCAATGAGGAAGTGAGGACTGCTCAACAGGAAGATCCAGATATCGAACCCATTCTCGCATGGAAAGAAAATGAAGAGAAACCGGAATGGGGAAACATTTCTGACAGGAGTCCAGTTCTCAAAGCCTATTGGGCACAGTGGGACTCACTATATGTGCTAGAAGGTGTCCTCAGGCGAAGATGGGAATCCGCTGACGGTAAGTCACATGTGATGCAGCTGATCGTACCGCAATCGAAAGTCAGTGAAGTTCTTCGGGAGATGCACGACGGACCTTCTGGAGGCCACCTCGGAGTAAACAAAACACTGGAGAAGGTGCGACATCGGTTCTACTGGTTACATGCTAGAGATGACGTGGAGAAGTGGTGCCGAACATGTGACAAGTGTGCTGCAACCAAAGGACCTGGTAGGAAGATTCAAGGTAAGATGCATCAGTACAACGTTGGATCGCCTTTTGAGAGAATTGCAGTAGATGTGGCTGGGCCTTTTCCAGAGACCAACGCTGGAAACAAGTACATTCTGGTCATGATGGACTATTTTAGTAAGTGGCCTGAGGCGTATGCCATCCCAAATCAAGAAGCCAAAACGGTGGTCGACCAGATTGTGTTTAACTGGGTAAGTAGGTTTGGCGTGCCTATGGAACTCCATTCCGACCAAGGGAGGAACTTTGAGTCAAACATCTTCCAAGGAGTGTGCGGACTACTAGGCATTAAGAAGACAAGAACCACACCGCTTCACCCACAATCTGATGGGATGGTTGAAAGATTCAACCGAACCTTGAAAGAACACCTCACCAAGGTCGTAGGCGACTACCAAAGAGACTGGGATAGGCACGTACCGCTCTTCCTGATGGCCTATAGAAGTGCAGTACAAAGCTCGACAGGACAAACACCATCTGACATCCTGTTCGGGAAAACCATGCGGCTGCCCAGCGAACTTAAATTTGGATGCCCCACCGAGGAGCCACAGGACACAAACGAGTATGTGGACGACCTCAAGGAGAGACTCGCTGACATCCATAAAAGAACAAGGGAACGGATGAAAACCTACAGCGACCGGATGAAAACACGGTACGACACAAAAGCGACAACGGCAGGATTCCGAGCAGGAGATCGTGTGTGGCTTTATAATCCTCATCGTCAAAAGGGATTGTCACCGAAACTTCAGCAGAACTGGGAAGGTCCTTATACTGTTGTCACGAGGATTAACGACGTGGTCTACCGCATCCAAAGAGGACTAAGAGGCAAGTTAAAAGTAGTGCATTGTGACCGGCTTAATCGATATAGTGGGGAGGCCGCAAATGAAATTATTCGGGACGAACAATCTTAAGGAGGGGGCAGTGTAATGTACACCCAACATTTAATACCAATTTCCTAATCGAAACGTTCCACCGAAAAACACATCTGGGAGCACTATAATGGAGTGGTTTAAAAGAAGACGTCTTTTGTGAGTGAGTGTGTATGTGTGCAGAAATACCGGGAGGGGAACTTGTCTAGACATCATGGTTCATAGAAAAACCACTAGAAATCTCTCGATGGTTCACTTTCCTATATAAAGAGGGAGCTGACGCAACCAGAGGTCAGTTTTATTTAGAAAGTGATAGTGTGAATATTGGATAAACGTAATTGAGTTGAGTTCGATAAAGTGTATATCGAAAGTAGATACTGAATAAAGTGGTAGAATTAAATTGAAAGGTAGAGTTTTATTTTTGCGAACTAAGCGCACGTTACAATATCAATCAACAAGAATTCTTTTAACAACAACTCCTAAAGGCATGAAATGTGCACTAGAACTAGAAGTTGTATTTTTTACAAAGGAATGAAAGTTAAAAGGAAAGTAAAATTAGTTTAAAAAACATCAGTGATATCTGTGAATTCATAGAGACTAGAAATATGCTAATGAATATTCGTTGTTACTAGAAAATTTAAGATAGCTTCATTTTACGTGAGGTCACGTATCCTCTAATTCCAGAATAGAAACTCACTTACTCGATCACTGATGTCACTAATAACGTAAGTAATTCGTCCCCTGCATCCGCAACAACATGAGGATACCTTTAGCGCTACCAAAATGGTTACTGATACCGATACCTACTACGATGTTGTTTTCTTACCCTGCAGCTACACGATCAAGATATGGTAAGCCATCAGCCTACATATACACTATGTCAAATTCCTGTTCGTGTTTTGGCTGTGACGTAGGCGACTTACAACTTGCCAGGCTTTCAATCGACATGTCATTATATGTATATTTTCAAAATGGCACCCACAAGAAATTTGAAATTCATAGTTTTTTTCAAGGCACTCTTTTCTCTTTTTGAGGGTATTTGACGAAGCTGTCAATTTCATGGCTACTGAAACTGCTTCTCGGGTGGCTTTCAATATTCCATACCAGTTGGGTTTCAATTTCGAAAAGTTTGGGTGTTACATACACACCCAAACTTTTCGAAAAAGTTCGAATGTATTGTAAATGGCTTACCATATCTTGATCGTGTAGCCCCGGGGTTATAGCTTTTTATATGGGCTACAAAAACCCATTTTCCTTAAAAAAAGTTATTCTTAATATGTTGACTGTAGGTCCTACTCTAACCTTTCATTTTCACATTGTTGTGGCTATTAAAGTATTCATTGGTTAATTAAATCGAATTCAACAAGTCCACATGCTCTGTTCGGATTCAATTATTACTTATGTAGGAGTGTTAAAAATTTAAACACAAACTCACGCCTATTTAAAAAGATAAATGCAAACCTAAGTGGACCTTGAAAGTTACGAAAGGCACACAGGAAACTTGAAAAAGCTTTGCACAAAATCTTAAGCTTACATTTTCAGTACAAATGGCTTTTGTTGATGAGAACAGGCAAATTATAATTTCAAGGTACACATATCCAAACTCATAAATCGCGGCCAATGACGATGGTTTGATTTGCCATCCTTCTAAGTGGTAAATTGTAATATTGAAACCCTTCCCTACTTCAGTCCAAAGAGTTAATACCTCCCAGCCCCATTTTACTAATCCTCTTCCCCATCATTGTTAATTCAACTCGTTTAACGTCACTATGACTTCTCAGAAGTATCCCGGCATAGTATGCAGAGAAAAATCATCCCCTCTTAGTAAAGCAAAAAAAAAAAAACACTCGATGCTCCATGCTCCATATACAAACGGAAGGCTCAACAAAATATTTGTTATCCCCATCCCACTGCACTGATTCAAACATAATACATGCATGTACATATAATAAACTCAAAGAATCCCTTTGCAGCGTGTTGCATGCAGTTTGGTTAGTTCGATTGTATCTTGTTGTATGAACAAGAGGACTTTTTAATTTGTATCTGTGTAATTTTCTAAATACGTCATTCCTTCCAGTCCCAGATTCTAAGCAGCTATAAGTTCACCCAATTCACCCTAATTCCAATGCTTCAACCTCGCCTCAAACAACGTAATCGTTTTCCAGCAATACAACCACAAACACAATACACAACGACGCCATCAAACATAACAATGACAACTGGAAAGAGCATCAACGCTCGATGGTACCTATTCCAAATGCTCGAACAGCTTTCCACGGCATCAAACCAAAACCTTGTGTTTGAATGTTTGAGTGAAAAGCCAGAGCTAGAGCAAGTTGGCCCAGGATGTTTTCGTTTGTAACTTTGCCTTTCTCATGGCCATCCATCCTATTGTACTGCTGCTGCTGGTTGTTTTGAATTTTTCATTTGTTGCGATAAACGATATGGTCGGTTGGTCGTTGTCGTTGGTATTGATGTTCACTGTTCAGCAGCAAGTTTGTGTATATGTATGTATCTGGCTTTAAAGTCAGCTAGGTAGTGGTATTTTTCTGCAAGTGGTTTGTCAGCGAACAGCGATTCAGTTGATCGAGTGCGTCTCTAGAGTTCGGAGTTGTTTTTCGAAGTGCTTGTGTTTGGGGGTTAAAGTTGTTTGCTTGAAACATCCTATTATAAAAAAATCTGTGGTGTGTTGTGAAAAATTGCTGCTGGCCATCATTGGAAATCGTGCAGATTTAATCGGATGTGAATTTTCTACAGGGTCGCGAATATTTGAGTTTTGCAAGTGCAAAACGAATTAGCCAGTGAACGGACTAGAAAGCAGCTGCTTTTTAGCAGAGTTGAGAGTGAAAAGTGAAAAAAGTAAAGCAATCATCACACATGTGCGACCATAAGTTAAATGTGTGCGTCGTTTTCCTTTAAGGGATGTACTTTTACCTATGTTTGAACTCGGTTGTCCTCTTATTTGATCCCCCATCATCGAAGTCGCATCATCGAAAGTGAAGCGCAAAATGAACTGAATCCATTTTTTTGTTTGAGTCCTTGTTAAAGAGTACACATTTGTGTGTGTACGTTCTCTACGTCGTTGTCGTTTTCGAATCTCGTCTTTCACAGAAAAATTGCTCTGATTTTCTTTTTAAATTACAACAAATAATTAAAATTAAAAACAAATGTTCTTGTGTGTGAATTTTGTTGGAAAGAAAAAAAGATCTTGACAAGGCTGGTGTGAGAAATAAGCGAGAACCTTTGATTTGAGCAGCTCAAGTGATGTGTTTCGTGTCGGTGGTTACAAAACGTTCTTGCATCATAACAGAAGGAATGGTGTGAATATATATATTACGTATACCTATATATATTTGTTTGTGTACTTGTGTATGTATAGTTGGTGTTAATCACAGGTAGTATAGTAGCAGAGGCAAATTGAAGAAGATACTTCGTCGCGGTTTTTCTTTCCAAATTTCGGGTCATAAGTGACGCGGCGCAGTGAAAATAAAAGTGCAAATCGCTGTTGTGTCCTTTGTGTGTCCTTTCGATTGAGTTGTGGTATTTGTTCGCGTGGGTGGAAGCTGCTTAAACCCGTACAGTACAGTACCGTACCGCAATCGAGATGGCTCTATCTAAACGGATTAAATGCTTCAAATATCTAGTCTACAGTTACGTCGTTCTTCTAACGGTAAGTGAAAGTTTATTTTTCTTTCTTTTTTCTATACCAACTTTGTGTGTATCAATAGAATCAATCGAGGGATTGGAGGATGAAAAACGACGACGTCGAGGACGACGAAGTCCTTTTTCTCTTCCTGTGCACCTCATCTTTGCATTTATTCGCATTCACTCACACTCCTTCCCCTTTGATGTGCACTGTGCACTCTCTCCTTTGCTATTTGACCTAAATTCAGAGCTTGCATGCACGTAAGAACAAACTTTCCGCAAAAAAGTATCTATCGTGTTGGTGTGACATGACACATATCTACCTATACCTAGATATAGGTGAAGGCAGCGTGTAAAATGCACATAACTACATATAGCTCTGCGCTGGGCATTGCCATATTTGTTTTGGATTATGCCCAACGAGTGTCGTAAAAGGTTTTCGCTCGCGTGTAGTTTTCTGAATTTGTTGGTATACCTACATACCAGCCAGCTACCACCATCGACCAGCTCAGCTACCAATTCGATAACAACAATTTGCACCACTGGTGATGGTGACTGGTGGGCTGATGGCGGACTCTAAACTCTCCACTCTACTAGCGTTAAAGTTGAGAGGTGACTTAAAGTTCTATGCCGATAGTTCTGTCCGTTCATTATGTATGCAGATCTCGGATTGGATGGAATCTACTTGAAATGTTGGTTTTTTGTTTTGTTTTTGTATTCAAGCCAACACCGAGATCTGGAGATGAATATTTTAACGAAACTTGTTTTTCTTATTTTAAACTGGGTGTTGTGTGAACTGCAGTTAGGTAGGTATTTTACTGAGATTTTTCTTTGTCTGCTAGTGCCAGTGCAAGTAGCAAACAAACAACCAACCCTTGTCCTCCTAATAAGAGAAGAGAAGAGAAGTGAAGAAACGAAAAACCGCAAGACAGCACACAGTGTGTTATGTAATTAAATAGAGAAGTGTGTTGAATTTTCACGTCCGATCCGAGAGTCGAGAATTACAAATTTCCACCCCGCATTCACATAATCATTGACATCGAACCAAAGAACAGAGCAGCACTCTCCTCTCTCTGTGTACAGATGTGATGGCGTATTATGTTTATTGCTGCCTGCTTGTAATGCCGACTATTCCAAGCCCCGATCCGAATCGACCCCAACCAAATCCCGACCTATACCTATATTTTTTCTAGGGATTCTTGCGAAATCACCACACATACTCCTTGTATAGTCGGTATAGGTACCTACGTTGGTCTCTATGTACTGATGCTTGACCTTGAAAACCAGGCTGCGCAGGTTCTCTTGGAAAATCTCATTGGAAATTGACTACGTTATGTGTTTTATAACATGAGCCGAGCGGCGGCAAGGCTCACACAGCCTGTCTTCCATTGTTGGGTACATAATTGCATTGGATGAAATTTAAAATGCAATGTTCTCCGTTCTCGCAGGGAACGGAAGACGATTTATTTTTTTATTTTTGGAAGGTATATGGGGCACTAAAACTATTCCAATTTTATTGTTGTTCGTTGTAATGTTTTTAAGTACATATATACTTTCTCGTAGGTATATATAGAGTGGTATTTATGAAGGTATCTGGTTCAAAATGTTTTTTAATTAAATATTCGCTTCATTTTGTGGGTGGCTGGTTGGTGGGAGGCAGTTTGCTAGTTTGTTGTAGGTATCCTTCGTGTTGGTTGCAAAATCGATACAGATGGATGGATAACTTAAAGCTACGTTGGAAAATAATAATAAAAAAAGAATTGCCTGCTCTTGTGTTCGACAAGGATTACAAGAATATGTACTTTGGAGCGTAAAAGATGTTTGTTTGGCACTCTTTGGCTGGCAGTTCGATTTTTCTTATTCCGTTCAAGGTCCTATCGCTACTTTTCGTGTGTTCAGCGAAGTGGTTATTGGAGGTTATTTCATCTACGACAATGTTTATTTGTGCGTTGGTCCTTATGTGTATCTGTATAAATGTACCTATGCAGAAGGGATTTTCACAAAAAAAAAATGCAAGGATGGGTCCTTCTTATTCTTAGTGATGAGATTGTGTGATCAAAAGTTCGCTTGTGATGATGTTTAGACATTTTTTCAGGAGCTCTGTAGGTATTTTTATTTTTGTCGAGTGACGGAGGATAATGCAATTACCTTAAATACATATACACAGTTATGCCTACCTATGTATAGATAAGTAGTGATTCCGTCTTATCTTTCACAATGTGTGCTGAGGTTGAGGGCATAGGTAGGTACTACCTACATACTTATCTACCTACTGAATCGAAGATTGTTTTTGATGTTTGAACGATTTCTATGGGTAGGTACTTGGCTATAAAGGCACCTTTTTAAATTTAGATAGGTACCTAGGTAGGTACCTGCCTAGACGAGAAGTTCTTTAATCGATAGGTAGAAAAGTTTTTCAGTCACGTTGCTGGGTAGGTAGGTATATTTAGATTTTATTTCTTCTTCCTTTTATATCAAACGAACTTCTTCAATGAATTAATAAGTTTATTTAATTAATAGATTTATATATAGTACGACTTATAGTTACCTACAGACAATCATGAAGGTCTACTATAATACTAAAAAGTGTTAAATAGTTAACGCTGGTATTGCAATGTAGGTATTTTCTGCTTCAACTTTTAAGGTTATCGGAATATAATAATAAATCTATAAGGTTCGTTTGTTGAAGCCCTGGGGTTGTCCTGTGGTCGCCACAAAGCATCAACCTCAACTCGCGCTGACTATTTTCTCAGCCCTGGGTTTGCCCTTAGCTCGGTTTGAAGTATCACTAGGTGACTAGGTGTTTGCTGAGGCGAGTTCAGGTAATGAACAGGGCTGTCAAATGGCATATAATTTTCTTCAAATGAGACAGGGACGTGTGGTGAATTTGTGGTTTAACGTTTTATGAGAAATGAAACCCCAGTTTTTTTTGGAACTCACAGGGCTGTCAAGGAAGCGTTGATCAACCGTGGACAAAGTTCAAAGAAAGAACCTGTTTCCATCCGTTAAATATTACCGTTATCCAGAAGCTGTGATTCTTCCAAGTAAACTTCTTTGCTGGAGGTGTTGCAATCAGTGATGGCTGATGGTAGGTATAGGTACATCAAAATTTAAAAATATGAAAACTGCAGAAAACCCTACCTTTTACCTACATTGAATACAAGGTAATAATAATTAATTGAATTAAAATTTTTTGTCAATATTCAATGGAAGGTATGTTTTTTATTCTCAAGCTTATAAACGCTTGATCATATAGAGAAGAAAAAACACGATTAAGCAATTTGGTTACGATTTCATTTCTCGTGTCAGCTGATTGAAATTTAAGCCAAAATGGAACAAATCGTTAAAATTATTTGGATTTCATTTTTCATGTATTCAACTGACATTCACATCATATTATTTTTTTCGTGTGCATTGCATAAGGAAAACCAGTTGCTGTTGTGGGACTGCGAAGGGTTGAGATGCTGGCAACTCACATATTTTTCCTGTTCGCTATAAAAGCTCATCAGGAAAATATTCATGTTTCCATTTATCTCAACTTTTCCTGATGGTTTTTTCTAATCGCTTTATTTGGCCCCTAAGGAAACAGCCCCGATTAAATTATGAGACTAAGGGAAGCATGTTTGTTGCATGTAGCACGTGAATTTTTTTAAGCAGCAACGGCTTCAGAAAAAACACTCTTTCCACAGGGTAAAATTTTAGGTGCAATACTTTTTTTCAATTTAATCAATACCAACATTTTTGCCACATTGCCATGAACCCCTTTTTGCTGATGGCCTTCAATTGATGAACAACTGCAAAGTTGACATGGTTGATGATTCTGCAGCCAGAATAATTGACTATGTTTTCTCAAAAAGTGGTCGCACTTAAACCCACTAAAAAGCAAATGCCTCGTTATCTCTGGGAAAACAATTGTCTTGTCAAACTTTCCTGATATTCTGCTAGGTAACTGAAGAATGTAGTATGTTCCGTGGCAGAAATAAATAAATAAACAGATAAATAGGGTGCGCATTTCTCAAAACCAGGCCTTGTGAGGGAATCGAGGGGACCTACAATTTTCTGTCGATTTCGAACGGGTCATCGAGAAAATGCTTTACGCGGCAATATATTCAATCAGAAAACAATCTTGGACTACTAATGCCAAAAAGGAAGGATCATAGACACCTTCGTAGTGAATGCTTTGTTACAAAATTTATCTTTGTTGATAAAATTATTAACCAGTTCTAAATGTCTGTTCCAAAACATTCATTACCAAGATGTTTTTAGTATAGTGAGTACATACTATTTTGCACTCGTAGTTGTTAAGGCGGGGTGTTTTTCCCTGTATTCTATAAGTTGCTGACACATTGGCATTGGATTTTACCAACGGAATATTCCTATTAAAAATTGCCTTATCCTCGTGAAAGGCGATACCCGTACAAAGACATTTTTGCCTCTGTTGAGATTGGTGTACCTACCTGTAATCAAAAAAGAGCATCTCAATGTAGGAAACAAAGATTTAAAATTTTTTTTATTAAATACCTATATCCTACTTAATTCTAGAAATGTGCAAGTTAGTTTGCTTTTCACACTTTTCCGCCTGAACTACTGAACCAATTGACCAAACCTCATCCGGAGTTTTCCAACTCCAGTATGTTTTTGAATTAATGGTAGTAAGTTGGAGATAGAGCTGGAAAACCACACTTTTTGTCAATATATCTCATGAACGAGCCTAAATTTCAATAATACAGAACATTTTTGGATCCGAAACGTTGAAAAAACTCCTTGAAACCCGAATTTTTCAATTTATTATTTTTTTTTATGTTTTTGTGTACCACTGTTTTTTTTTAATTCTCTCCATGACAAAATAAGTAAATATATTTTTCTTTAAAACGTTAGATCACAAAACTTTATAAAGTTGACAAAAATACGGCAGCTTGATCATAGAAATTTACCGTCCATTTTCATCCCTCATAATAGGTCTGTTCGATGTGCAGTGCTCCAGTGCGCACTGGGGAATGTCAACGCACTGAAATTATCTGTCAATGCACTGAATACCTGCTCTGGATTTGATTTCACATCGAACACTTAAGAGCTTAAACTCACGTAACACCTGAATTTCATAAATTAGTTTCCTCCATTTGGCAATAAATATGGTTGCATTTCTGTCATAGATGTATGAAAAGATATGAAATATTAAAATGAAATACAAATAATCAGTTTATAACCCAATTGCCAACAAAATACAATTTGCTTTGCAAATAATATTTTTGGCGTAAACAGCTGATTTCCAATTGACAGCTCTGAAAACCTGAACCCTAGAAAAAACCTGGGGCATGGCAGTGCGCACTGAGTGCTTGCACCGGACGAACATCGAACACAGTGCAAATGCACTGGGTCAAAAAAAATGTCACATCGAACGCATCAGTGCGATTTCAGTGCGCACTAGGGCGCCCCAGTGCGCACATTGAACAGACCTAATGATTGTACTTTCATTCTTATTCCTTTTTGGAAAAAACACTTCTTACTCATGTTCTAAAAGGTGTCCTATGTGTCCTAGGTGTAGGTGTGTTCTTTTTGTTATCATAAAAAGCATGTTTTCATTAAAAACCTTTGCCTAGTTGACATAACATATTTTTGAACATTTATAATGATTTGAAAATTCTATTCATCATTCTTTTTAAACAATTGCCGTAATTAATTTGAAAAAAAAGAAGTACCTACATTTCTAAAAAAAGGCTGTGCAATTTTAAAAACTTTCGCCAACGATACGGTTCTTTTAGGTAAGAGGTAGATTGTAGCATTGGTAGTGTTTTTACATCGATTTTATTTAGAAAGGATATAACTTCGCTCTCAGTCAACAATCTGGATTCTAACAAGTTCCTTCCTACTTAACTTAAAATAGGACATTTTCGCGTAAAATAGATAATATCCTCTCTTTCATACAGTTTACACAAACTGCACAGGATTGGTACATCTTTCCTGTGAGGAATGAAGTTCAAGCGTATCAGCTCTTCCAGTATTCTGGCCATCATAGATAAGATATTCCATCCCATCAACGCTATTTTCATCTAGGATAGATGTAATTCGTCTTTTCCCTTGTAGTCTAGTTTTTCTCTTCTTATAGTCTAGTTGTGAATATATTGCTATGTGTAGCGAATCGTTAGCATTGTTCTCAAACTCTTCTCTGTACTTCAGGTCTATTAGTGAAATGAAATCAACAGCAAACATAGTCAAAACTGTTTAGACTAAGGTCGATGGCGTAGTAATCCGTGAAATTTTTCTATTCAGATTACCAACTTTATTCCTCACGTATGACGTGGAGGGCCGCAGCCTTCAGCTTCATGATTTTTAACATGAAGCCGCTGAGTCGCCTTAATCGGATTCCACTTGAGTTTGGGTTCTTGCTTGCTAATAAAAGTAAATTTACTCTCCATAGCTGCCAAAGTAGTTCCGTTCCAGATTCTCATCCCCTAAGAATTACGACCATCTAATTTACAATAAAGTTTTTAAAACTAACAAATTTTTTTGTCGTCGTAAAGCACCTTGTCGGGGACCGCAATACAGAAATTGACTGAAAAATTCGAGCTGTTGGGACTAGTTAGTGATTTGAAGAAAGAAAGAACAATTGAGAATATTGCTGCTGTACAAACCCAGGAAATGGGTATTCCACAAACGTCATTACACCCTATTTTGTACAAAGAATTGGGTTTTAGGGCCTATAAAGTTCAGTTCAAACAAGTATTCAGCCGGCGCGCCGATCATCAACAACGTCATGTCTTTGCTGATTAGGTCCTTGAAATGCATGAAAATGATCCGAAATTTTATCGACCCATTTACACTTCAACAAGTAACATTGTTGCATATGGGGCTAGAGATTTATTGTTGGAAATCCTTTCCATCCTCGACGTATAATTGGTGCGATTAAAGATCAAGACTTAAATTTGTCGAAAATGAGGCTGGAGCACCAGTTACGGTGAATGCTTTGTGCTATCGAGATATGATTAACTATTTTTAGTGGTTAGAATTGGATGCTATTGATCTTTACAACGTTTATTTTCAACATGACGGCGCTACTTGCCACATAAGCAACGAAACCATTGGTCTTTCACGGGAAAAGTTTCCGGACCGTGTTATCTCTCGAAGAGGTGATCACCACTGCGGCTACTTTCTTTGGGGTCACTTCAAAGATTAGGTGTACGCCAAGTACCCAGCGTCGATTCAAGACCTCAAAGGTAGAGTTCGTGTAGCTATTGAGGGCATACCTACAGCAGTCACTTTGCGATTTGGTGACGGAAAATTTAATGAAAAATATAATGTACTATTAAGCGTAGTAGTGGCGGCCATTTGGCTGGTATAGTTTTGCACTATTAATGGCGGTGAAAGAATCTTCTTTACATTAAAAATTAAAATAAACATCCTATCATTTCTCTCAAAAATGCCATATCAAATTAACAAGCCCATTCCTATCCTATTTTCAAAAGGCTTTTAAAAAAAACATTTTGATATTTAAGAAACATCTTTTTTGACACTGACTGTATGTATAAATACGGAATGGTGACGGTTTTATGTGTTGGGGTTTTTGCAAAAAAAAAAGCACCGAGATTAGGTTTTTCAATTACGAACCACACGCTACACTAGGGCTTCTAAAACACACCCAGTTCCTGTATATATGGAACCTTACGTACCTACATGCTACATCTCTTCCCGCATGAACCCCCACAGCTCGAAATATAATCGAACAATCAGTCGCCCTGGTAGGTTATACACTCCAATCGCCTATTTTAAGCCACACTTAAAAGAAGTGTTCGCACTGAACTTCTCACAAACTCATTTCAATTTCTATGAATTTCAAATCACCTGAATTCGTAATGAAAACCCCTATGGCAAGATCGGTTTAATGAAAACGTAAACGTTCCAGTATTTGCTTATGCGTCTATACGTATCGTATATATGTATGTACAACATACTGCTGAGTGGGTATACGGAATACGGTATAGTAGCAAAAAAGAACAACACAGCCATTGTATGTATGATACAATTCATATTTCATGGCTCGTTTAATGCAAACAGCATTCTGTCATTTCCCTTCCTGGAAGCAAACATAGAATGAATCTCTGTATCTGGCTTGTTTGATTTTGGGATTGAGCTTCCATCATACAAAGGGAATGGTTTTCGAATTTACTTCCAAATTTCGTCACCACAGCTCGGTAGCACGATAAAAACAAAAAACAAAAAAACAAACAACAACTTCAATGAGCACATACGTACGAATGTGAAATACAAAAGTTACCCAAGTGTGAACTCAGCACAAAACCATAGAAAAAAAAGTATCGTAAAAGAATAAGACTACAACGCCAAATTAGCTTTTAAAAGAATAGCTACACTTTTCAGAGCAACACGGAGGACGGAGTTGAGTAACTAGCGCCACGATTCTGATTTATTTTTATCAAGTTATTGTTTGAATCAGTTCCCAATCTGTCATAACTCAAAGTCTAAACAAGAGGCGGATCCATTTAGTTCTTTAAGATGGATGGGAAGGAAAACATAAAATTGTAAACAAAGAATGACATTTGATGGATTTTTTCGATCAAAGTTGCAGTAATGATTTCCATAGTGTTGGTTTTGTACGAAATCGCACAACCACACAGACGACACAGTAATGTAATCCAATAACAATACAGCCCTAATATTCAAAACAAACGTTGCATTAATTAAATTGTCCACATTAATGGTCGACTTTTAATGGGATGTGCTTTAATGACTGGGTTTGGGTTTCAGATAGAATGATAAAGTGGTGTTAGAGTAGGTACCTCGGGTTGAGCAGGGAGGGACCTAAAAGTTAAAATGAAGATATTAATATTTCTAAGACTTAATTTGGAACAAACCCTCATTAAAGTAGCCAGCTCTCCTTCACACCTCTCCCACTCCTTTACTTACAAAGGATCAAAACTTAACACTTAAACATTGCCTATCAGGGGTTTGTTATTAAAAACTATAGCACCACTTCTTTCGAGCGAACGATGCCGTGAAAAGCTGGTATAAATAAATATAAAACAATCAAGTCTCCCCAGTCCTTTAGGCTTATTGGGGGAGATTCACCAGTCACCACCAGCTGGTGAGACTTTGACACGTGACAGTGAGTGGATACATATTTTTCTACACCCACTTAATCAAATCATCAATGTGTGCAGATTTGCCGATAACCTTTTACTAAAGTTCATAGCACTGCGTGGCATGGATGTGGATATATGGATATGGATAACATGGAATAAACACGATAGAGACTTCCAAATAGAATTGATGATGATATGACTGACAGTGAATGGTTTTTTCGAACGTATATTTGTTGTGTGTGTGTGTTCTAGAAAGAGTAGGTACTGTCGAAAGAGTTTTTTTGTAAGAATTTCATTACTCGAAGTTTGTTAACCGTTTTATTTGTTATGCTTCTCGACTGTTTGGTCGTAATGCTAAAGTTTCGATAAAAACATTTTTGTAATGTGTGAAGGAAATGTGTGGTGGAGGGAGGACATAGATAGGTTTATGTGTGTTGTAAGTTACTAACAAATAATAACGAAAGTGAGTTCAATGAGTTCTAAAATCAGTTTGAATTGCTGAAGACAGTTTTAGTAGACTTTGAAATGAGTGACATTGTTTTCTTTTTAAAATTTGAAAGCCACTTCTTAAATATTTATTACACGCCTGGCGGTTTCGCTGGATTACATAATTTTGTCCACTTTTTTAATGCCAACAAAAAAAGAATTCATAGCATGAGTCTCACTTACCAACTTAGGCGGGGTGAACCTGGGACTAAACCAACTGCTTTAGTTTACAATAATTTCGATCTCTTGTGAGTTTTCTCTAGTTTTGCATTCGAAAGTCGGTTGAGGTGTTTTTTCGCTTGATTGAGGTGTTCCGCCATTTGCCTGCAATATTATATCGAAAAAACCAACATTTTGTACCAGCCATCTTAGTCTAGCGAATCTTAGTCTTATAGCTTTGCCCATGTCGCGGTACGTTGTTGAATCTTCTTCTCCACACTATGCCTTGACATGTTGACATATTTTTCTTTCGAAACAAAGTAGGTAATTCCTCGTTTGATTTCCGTATTTACGTTAGGAGCCACAAGTGGCAGCACCTCACTCGGATCTCAAGGATCCATTGTGCTCCCCGGGAAAACAGAGGATGAAGAGGTGGGAAGATTGGAGAGGTAAAAGGTTGGGTTGTTGATTGACTTATTGGGGTAGGGAACCCCGACTGCACCATTTGGAGCCCTTAGTTAATTTCAGGACGTTGCTCAATGGGAGATTGGAGATGTCGCCCAATTCGTCGAAGAAATATTCTCCGAGGGCCTTTTCCTAGTGCGGGCCAAGCTAGGACACTCACAGAGGAAGTGGAATGATCCCTCCTCTGCCTCCTCATCTTGGCATCCTCTACATAAGTCGGAAGTACTATGAGCCCATTCTCATCATGTCGGTACCCAACGAGTTGTGGCCCGTGAGAATGGCAATCAACAGAGAGAGCCGAGGTCTGCTTAGCTGGAGTAGAAATTCTGTTTTTTTCTTGGAAATATCTGGCCAAAGGTTTCTGGAGACTCGGCATGTTTCTAAAGATGACCACCTGTCATTGGCGGTTTTTAAATTATGTTTTTTTCTTACTTTTGTGGCTTTAGAACTGAGGTGTTCGTTTCTCTGGATTCGAGTGCTGACCCGATTTTAGCCAGCTTATCCGCCATTTCATTGCCGATTATGTCACGATGTCCAGGAACCCAGGTTAAACTTACTGTGTTTGTTTCGCTGAGCAGTCGTATTAACGTTGGTTGCTTGTCATGTACTATTTAAAAGCTTGCCTGTTGTTTGCTGACAGCTTATATTTCGTGGCACCTTCACTAACCATTCAATCCCTTTTCGCCACTTCTGTTTCAATGTTCGCAAAATCACCTATGAGATCATGCTTACTTCCTCCCATTACTTCTGCGTACTTCTAGGAATTCTACAGACTTTTGAAAAATTATGCCTGCGGTGTCGACGTTTGAGTTCTGCACAGCTTTTCCGTGTATGATGTCAAGAGAATCGCATGACTGTATGTCGCTTTTCTCGAGAACCTTTTTCGACATCAAAAGTCTCGATGAGTTCCTTGACCTTGACGGAGTAGCGTTAACTCTCCAAAGTCATCCTGCATAGGAGTATGATGCCTTACAGGGGTGCCAAAACTAGACATGGCCCTCTAGAGCTCGTTCCTGTAAATGCTGTCATACGTGAAAAACTCGGCGTCAAGGCTATCTGCTGCTGCAGTTTTATTTAATTTTAGCTTTCTTAGGCTTAACTTGTTCTTGGTTTGAAAAATGGCTTTCTTGAGGATCGTCAAAGTTGAATAGGATTTTCTACGAAATTTGTGTCTCTAATTGGTCTTTCTGCTCAACAGTAACGGCTCTCCCTGCTTGTCCTTACAGGCGTAAGTTCGAGCTTTGTCGCCTTGGCATCACTCAATTTACTCAAACAAGCTTTCCTCTTTCTGCTTTCTTTTACTTTTATAGAATTCGATGGTCTTCCTTGCTTTTCTTCCTGTTAATTTCGTTGTTCTAGTCAAAGGCAGCCCTGGTTTTCAATCCCATCAAAATTTGCTGTGCTATTTGTTTGGCTGCATTTGCCTGACTACATTCTTCATCGAATCATGAGTTTCGCTTTTGGGGGCTCAGTGAAACCTGGAACATCAGAAGCTGCTGCTCTGATGGCATTGTTGACCCTTGTCTGAATGTTTAATGCTGTCGGCATCAAGGATTCAAGTATAGTTAGAGGAATATTGGATTGGAAAGGGCATTTGCGAATGCATTTTTCCGAAGTAAAATCGTTTCACAGCCTAGGTTTGCGCAAGTCGTGAACATGACATCCTCACTTGTACCTTGGTATGAGTTTAATTTTGTACCCAGATAAGCTCGGACATCTAGCGTCTAGTGTCTTGCGTCGAACGCAATATTGTCAGTTAGGTTTTTGGTTGATTGATCTCGATATCGCCATGTACCTTTACGAGTTTTGAGATGCGGAAACCGTATACTACTAACAACAGGCTTGAGTCCCTTTTCGGAGGTTTTGTCATGAAGGTTATTCTTACCGTTTGTATTTTCAAATACGTACTATTTTCCTAGTTTTGAGTTCAAATTGCCATTGAGTATATTCACTTGAGGCATTGCTCATTGAGGAGCTTAGAAACAAAATTTGCTTGGGTCGTCCGTTCTCACCGATAACGGAGAATAGCTATGTATATACAACTCTTGCTCAAGCAGGACGCATACAAGAAAACTAATTCGAGATGGTCAATCAGTTTAACGTGTAACGCAACGAAACAAATCTGACCCAAGCTAGATCTTAGGCGGTCGAACGGCCTGATCTCTCTCAACAGAAAACACATTGGTGTCAGTACAGGACACTGTCTTAATTGAAGACATGCCGCCTCAAACGATTTTTGCGGGACCTGTATAGATGAGGTAGAGGAGGAGACTCTTCCTTACCTTCTCTGTTCGCATGCCCGCTTTAGCTCACAAACGTAGGATGCACGAATTTTCGTGTTTCTTTAACGACTCTAGTGATCTTACTCAAATCGACGCCTATCGTCTCTCCCGCTTCATTATAATTTCAAAATGGTTCAATTAAGATGAGGATACATTGGATCCACCGTGGTTCCACAATGGGCCCAACGGGCCTAAGTTTGTCAGCCGAGCTGACAGCCACTTCAACCTAACCTAATCTAACCTTGGGTCGTCAACGATGAAATCATTGTTGTTGTCCGAGGCAGTTGGTTGTTTCAGAACCATATAATTTTTACTTGGTTGGGAAGTTAGCCCCACGCACAACTTTTTGCCTGGGGAGCTCGATCCTTTTGGGATCCACTTGAACATAAACTGTCGGATAATTCGGTGGCAGTACCCTGTTGCAAAGTTTGAGAACTGCCGTTGACTCGCCATTGAACACCAGAACATTTTATGGCTTATAACCTTCTGTGCATGGGAGTTTTTTTGGTGTGCAATTTGTGTGTTGTCCGAATTGGATCGGAAATCCGAAAGAAAAAGCTAACCTGTTTGCAGAACATCTTGCGAATGTTTTTAAGCCATTCCCAGCAATGCATCTGAAATCAGCTTACAGTTTATTGATAAAGTCGATGAAGTTGACATACCAATTGTCACACTCAAAGAAATAAAAAGTGTGTGTCGAAATCAACTATCGAACAAAAAATCACCTGGGTACGATCTAATAACTGCTCAGGTTATGAAAGAAATGCCATCAAAAGCCTTCATAAAGCTCCAATTCATAATAAATGCATGCCTAAAGACCCAATATGTCCCACATCATTGGAAAATTGCTGAAGTAATTGTTATACCAAAGCAAGGTAAGCCACCAACAGAAGTGACGTCTTACAGACCGATATCGCTTATACCAATAATGGCAAAAGTCTTTGAAAAATTGCTACTGAAAAGACTGAGCAAGGTCATAGAAGAAAGAAATCTAATCCCAAATCATCAGTTTGGATTTAGAAATAAACATTCCACGATAGACCAAGTTCATAGAATAACGGATACAGTTGAAAAAGCATTAGAAGAAAAACAAGTATGTTTGGCTATATTTTTAGATGTTGCTCAAGCATTCGACAAGGTATGGCATGAGGGGCTAGCGTACAAACTGCAAAGGGACCTACCCAGGCAGTACTACAAAACACTAAAATCTTATATCTCAAACCGGCTCTTCAGAGTACGGTATGATCAAGAATATTCAAAGCTATGTAATATACAAGCCGGTGTTCCACAAGGAAGCGTCCTAGGACCTACCCTGTATTTGCTATATACAAGGGATATTCCAGTGGATAACAACACCATTATGGCTACTTTTGCGGATGATACCGCAATTTTGGCATCCAGTAAGTGCGTCGTCAAGGCTGCTGAGAAATTGCAAAATGCCGTCGACACCGTTAGTGATTGGACCAAAAAATGGCGTATCAAGCTCAATGAAGCTAAATCTGCACATATAAACTTTACAAATAAAAAGTTAAGCTACGTTCAAATATTCATCAACAATCAAGCTGTACCCTACGCCAATACGGCCAAATACCTTGGGATGAATTTGGATGCAAAGCTAAAATGGAAAGAGCATATCAAAAAGAAAAGGGAAGAGCTCAACTTGAAATATAGAAAAATGTACTGGTTACTCGGTAGAAATTCGGACTTATCTGTCGAAAATAAAATAATGCTTTATAAACAAGTACTTAGACCTGTTTGAACCTATGGAATCCAATTATGGGGCTGTTTAAAGAAAACAAATACTGAAATCATCCAAAAGTTCCAAAACAAAGTCCTTCGTGGAACAGTAAATGCACCATGGTATATAAGAAATAGCGATTTACATCGTGACCTACAAATAGAAACGGTTACAGAAGTTGTAAGACATTCTGTATCACACAATCAGCGACTGCATAGTCATATCAACTCTGAAATGGAGTCCGTATTAAATACGAGAGGCAATGTTCGGAGATTAAGAAGAACCAAGCCACACGAGCTAATGGCCTAAAAGTCATGGGAAGCATTAAAAGTTTAAGCTTCCCTTAAAGAGATAATATTATTGAGAAAGAAAAATCTGTTGTCGATCGTTATAGATTGGTTCTGATTATGAGGAGATTTTAGTGGGTAAGAATCCCACACTACTTGGTATCGAATACTACTGTCTTTTGAAGATTTACTCCTGACAAAAAAAAAAAAAAAATGTGTTACTCTTAAAAGGGCTTCCACCCACCGGCTTCAAACATCACATTGCACTTAAGTGTAGTATTTCGTTCTCTTTTGCTTAAATTCTACGAGTTTTCTTTGATTTTATTTTAAAATATTGAAATTCAATAATTCGCTACAAGTTGTTTGACTGATCAACTTTTCCGCCTAGTGTTTCTACAAAAACCCTGTGCCTCCACTTGTTTTCATTCCATTCATTAAATTGCGGTTGCAGTCAAAATTATAACATTTTTTTGTTTCTTCAGTTTTTAATACGGTATTCATTCCATGGAAATTGCATTTACACGGAAAAGGTTACTCATTGTCATTAGCATTCTACCAAAGGAAATAAAAACAGAAAAAACAAATGACGCATTGCGGTTCATATAATGTATTCATATGGCATATCGAATGGAGCCTTCGGCATCAAAGTGAGGAGAATAGGGACTGTTGCATGTGCTGTGGTCATCTAAATTCAACATCACAGGTTCACAGGTGGAATCTGGACTGTGGCAATGTCGAAGTGTAGTAAGATTCATCTCCCATTGAATCGCGTTTGAAATATACTCGTGTGTCAAAAAAGGAGATTCAACTGGAACCGAACACCGGGCCATGTGATAAACATCATGGTTGGTACGGAACGTCGAATACCCACAACGACCACCACAACTAAGTCAACAACAACAAAACAAAGCAATATTCTCGTTATTTTCGTTTAGCTTTGCTTTTGTATAAACGTACACTCGTAAAAGATAAAAAAGTTAAACTATTGTTTAGGTATGTGTGTGCATTTCGAATGTTTATTTATTTGAATTGCTTTGTATACATTCATGCCCTACAGCGCATAATAAACTACTCTGCCATTCTGTGCGGTTGCTGTGGGAGTTTATTTGACGATCGCTTTGGGCCGTTTTGTGGCCCCTGAAAGGTTCACTTTCCTATACAATAGATTTTTAGAGATAAGCAATTTTTCTTTCCTTATTTTTTTCGTATACTTTTCTTTTTGTTCAAAAGAAATCTTCTGCAAATATAAATAGACGGCTTTAATAGGTGGGTACATAGTGTCTGCTCCGCGGGTTATTTATAACAATATCGAGTCATTTCCTAAATATGAATCGCGAGGAAGCTAGTATTTCCGCTTCATTTGCCTTAACTGCGTTAAAAATCGATATTCTTCATCGGATAACAATGGAGAAAAAAATGGAAACCTAAAATCTGTCTTCCTCTGGCCAGACAACTTAAACGGTTAAAATTATCAATGGAGAAGCAAAAAGTGTTCTTGTCGAATCAATTGAATTTGAATTTTGTGTCGTTGTTGAAGAATTTATCTAGGAATGTCATCGTTGAACGCTTCAGGGCCGAAAGTCGTTAAAATTTTGTTTGGATGCAGTTGGTGTGGACAAAGTTTGTCGGCCATATCGTGTATGATGCCAATTAGACGTCAAATGTCAAGTGTCAGTTTGGTTTACTTCAAGTTCAGATTTTTGTCGCATTTTAGCAATAGGAGGAATCATTTTTTATAATAGTTGAAGTCAAGGTTTGAATAGAGGATAATGGTCATGTACCCATAAATTAATTTCTATACATTGCAGCTGTGAAAATGTAATGATTTTGAAATTAGTATACACATTTTTCTTTTTTAACTATTTACATTCTTTTTAGAGATTTAGGATATTGAATTATTCCTTTACAGCTATAATATATAATATGTATAACAATAAGATTTTGAAATTAACTTTAAAAGCATTGTATGTAAATAGAGGTATAGATATTAAGAGTATTAGATAAAAGAGAAAAATTGGATTACTAATTTTGAAAGTGTTAATACTGATGCCGTTTCGCCTGCAGACAATTTATGAATTTAATAAAACTAGGTCAAGTTAAAATTAAAGGGGGTTTCTTAGATATGTGGTCTTTAAGAAGAAGTTAAAAGCATATAATTTAGGCGCAGGGACATACATAACTCCTTGGGACATAAGTCCAAAACTGGATAAAAGTAGAGTATTGACTTTTATCCCTCCAAAGTTGGACATAAATCCAATCCAATTCTTTTATTTTAGCTGAGACATAAGTTCACCATTTGCATAGAATCTAAAAACCACATTACGAACAAACTGGTGTCATGTAAAGAGCCCGACCCATAGAATCCGTTGCGTCCGTTCGCTGCCGGATTCAACTGACAGCTCGATTTAATACACACGATCTTATGAGAGGTGACCCATAAACATCGGATGCAACGGACGCAACGCAAAAAGTAGCCCAACTTTTAACTTTTGCGTCCGGCAGAACTGATGACATGCGCAGTAGAAACCAATTTGAAATTTTCTTATCTGCTGACATGAGTTGTCTTGTTGAGTTGAGACACCGCAACGGATTCTATGGGTCACCCCAATCCGTTGTGTCCGGTAAAACTCACTGCTGTCAGTTGAATCTAGCAGCGAACGGACGCACCGGATTGTATGGGTCGAGGCCTTAAGTAATGTAAGTAATTCTCTGAGCCTCATCTCGGGCTTATCTGTTATACAAGCATAACCCAACAAAAAGTAGTCCAGCGGTGTTAAACCGCCCGATCCCTGAGGTATCAGGTTCAAAACCCAAAATTAGGTAAAAATAGGTGTTAAAAACGACTTCGCTTCTAGACAATTTACTGAAAGTACTGCCATTGATCGGTGAAATTGGCAAACCAAACTGAACATAAATCAAGTTACAGCTGTCAAAAAGAAAAACTTAGAAAAAAGGGTTGACAGATTAAAAACAATACACCTAAAAATAGTCACCCTTTTCGAAAAATGGTGTTTCAAAACTTAAAACAATGCCAACCACAGTAGCCGCGCTGTTTTTGGATTTTGTGTCAATTCAATTATTTTTTTTTGTCCTGTACACTGAATCTTGCCAGCCATTAGCGACTCGCTATATCTTTTGCTTTCTTTCAAGTTGTAAGATTGCGACAACCACCATAGACATAGACTCAGACATGTTTGCACCGTTTGCAACTTTGAGGAGATCGCGACCTGAAACCGCTTTGCTGAACAGATTGAGCTTCTCAACTCTGCTAAGGCTAACTGCGTATGTTAACAAACACTAAACTCGCAAAGGTGATATAAATTTCAGAAGAAGGAAGCCCTTCAATACAAAGAAAGGATTTTTTTGTGCCGAACGGAACTGGAACTGAACACTTTTACGGTAGTGTCTTGAATTGATCGTTCCAATTCGGATGCGTTCAATTGCCCCGTCATTTTATTTTGGGCGCGTGTTATGGGTAGTGCGCTGGTGAAGTGTTCCGAAAGAGAAAGAAGTAGATTTCAATCATAGAATGAAGAAAGAAAAATATTACTGTCACGTAATCGGCAAAAAAAAAAAAATTGTATTTCCTCTCCAGCAAGTTATGGTTGTGAGGAATGCGTTATACCCCGTGGCTCGCCGCTCTATTGCGTCACCCCTTTTATTTTTTTATCTAAAGCATATTCACTTTACTTCGAGGAATATTTTCCAGATTATGTCTGATATCACACTTACAGAATGTTTGATCGCATTTCTACTCTAATAAGCTTCAGATGTTTGACCATCTAAATACCTATGGTTTAAAAGGTGGTCAAGAATTGGACTTCCTCACATTGTTACATAGCTTTCATCAAAAAAAGTGTTTCCTTAATTTTTATTGCTTCAAAAACATGTTATAAAAATCGGTAAAGAAATCATAACCTTCCGTGGTTTTTGGGGACATCGCGATTTCTGGTGTCGCAGCTCAATCGAGGGCATTGTACAGGGTGCTCTGGTTAAGATGTGATAGAAGTTCAGAAGGTTTGAGTTGGTTCGAAACAAAAACAAATTGTATGCAAAATTGTTTCAAAATTTAATTTGACGAAAAGAATTATTTTGACTTTGAGACTTGATTAGTTCTTGAGTAACTATTCTCTTAAGCAACTTGAATTGAAAAGTTTATTGAAGAACAAAGTAATAGCTTTCAAATACACTATAGCACGTGTTGGTAGGTGGCTTAGTTGGTTCTAAATATCTAAATCCCTAAGTCAATTTGTTATAAACTTGCCCCTTTGGCCTATATGGAGGGAAATAGACCTTTCCCATACGACTATTTTCTTGTCTCGACCTAACCAACCCGTCATAGGCTTTTATATCATCTCATTCAAAGCGCCCTGTATGTGTAGATAACAGATAATATAATTTTTTTTATATACTACACGAAGTGTATTTATTTACAATTTTAAGCTTCAAATAAAATTGACTTTTATTTCTATTTGCCTATAGTTTTAGTGGAAATAAGAATATAGTCAACTAACCAACTTGAGGTCGTTTTGTAAGAAAAAAATGTCTTAGTATTAACAATGTTAGGAAGACATATTTTTTTATAAAGCAAAAATAATGTTTTATAGAAACGTTTTTTTCTGTTTTGATATCTCTCTTAGTTTTTTAAAAAAAAAAGATAAGAAATTCATTTCATCTGTTCATTTATCGACTTCCATTCGTTCCAATTATTATAATGAAGGAGTGTCAAATACTGGTACTAAAGTAGTGCTCGATAACATGAGAAGTAATGCCAAAAACACATAATTCAGTCACGTATTACTCGCTCACGTGTGCGGCAATTAGGCCCCTGGTTTATCAGTTGCCGCAAAATGCCGTTGATCACTTTCATGCGAGCGATCCGCGGCCCCCATGTGTCTTAAATCATATCTTATCAAAAATGGTCTTACATTATTTGTGTCATATCAAACACCACCACTCGATGTCACTACTTCGGTTCAGTGTTAACTTTTTTTCTCTGAACAATTTCCACCAGGTGGAAAGATCCGCCCCTGTCTTCGAATTTACATAAATATAAAACCACGTTTCAGTCTGAAACGAGTTTTTTTCTTATGTAAGTTAAGTATTCCTTCTGAGTTTAGTTTGTGAAATGTTCAGCCATACCGGTTACTAGTCACCACGTACTTTTCAAGCTCTTTTTGCTTTACATTCAAATAAAGAAGTGCACGTTATTTCCAAGTACAGTATGTGTGTGTGTGTTTGTGGTCTTACCTATAGTTTGTGTTTGTTTTTTTTTTTCAGTTTCGTTTTGTTTAAGTACGGCTTTGGAAAAGGAGATAGATCATACACAGGTATGAGTAGCCATATAAACTAATTGTGTAGGTATTGAATGTCTTGAGTCTTCATCGCACTCTTCAGTCTTCAATGTGTGGGGTTGTATCTTGTGTTACCAATACTTGTTTATTTAATAGTTGTTTTCTTTGGAATGGAAGAGAGTTCATGACTTATGAATTTTTTATTTATGAACGAAAAAGGTGTGCAGGGAATTTTTTATTAGAATCAAAGCATTTACAAAAATTAAAATTATCTCCCTACAGTGTCCATTTAGAAGATTCTTGTAAATTTTAGGTAGATAGGTTCCAAATCTATCTTTATAGAGCGAAATTTTTTCATTAGATAATATTTAAATAAAAAGGCAGTAAGTAAATCACAGGTCTTCATGGAAAAAACCAAACTAAGTGCCGTTTCACACATTCGTTTCTACCATTTGTTCGACCTTAAACATTTGTTGGTCATTTATTTAATTTGAAGTAATTGATCGTCGAGTTGTTAGCCAAACAGGTTTCTCTTTCAAGTAATAGGAATTAGATTTTATTATGAATTAATAGATTTTCTTACGAATTCATAGTTTTTCTTATGACTCCCAACATGGCTATGTTTTGTTTGAATTTTCTATTTAAATTGCATTTATGACTCTACCTACCTACTTTTGTTTGTTTTTGACGAATCATTGATTATGACTCCTATCTATTTCGATGTTTTCTTTTTACATACACAGTAGGTACATATTGGGATTTTTATTTGCGCACCGATGTTAAACACCTCACAAAACTTGAAAACAGTTTACATATTTCATTCCAAGCTAAATAGACGATTAGATGTTAATTTGTTGTGTTGGGTCATCAAATTTACAGCGATTAAACGTTAGTCAAGGAAATAGTATTCGTTTATACAATTAGGAGGAGTTCACACATTTTAAACTTTCGAATCGGGATTGTAATTGTACATTACCTACCCATTTTTTTTTTAAATTTTCGATAAGTCGATACCTATGTCAGTGTGTATTAAGTTAAGCGCTGAATTGGTTTAGAGCGTGGAACTTTTATTCAACATAAACGTTGGTCTGAAAATTTAATTTTCTGCTCATAGTTTATTCGACAATTTTTTCATAAAATAAATAACTTTTGGCCTTCTCCTGCTATATGCAGTAATAGATGCAGTAATGAATTTATATCTAGGTGAAAAGCGAAAGACTCGATCATACGGGAGACTTGAACCACCTTCAATAATTCACTCAAATTCCACTCGATACTTTTATGAGTAGGCTTAAACGTTGCACTCCTCTATCTTTTCCTTGCAAACGAAAATAGTTCCAGGTCGTCAGTAGACTTATGCTGGTGAATATGAAAATTGTTTTTTTAAGCACTAAATGTAAAATTTGTTTTGGTTTTTGGTATTAAAAACTTTTTTTGCAAACTGTCAAAATTATCTTACTTTTTAAAAGCTAGTATTTTGTTATATAACGATTTTAGTTCAAGTCAATTTAGTGCATAGTTTTAGAGTAATTTATTTTTTTTCTTCAAATAAGATTCAAATAAAAAAATATCAATAAAATCAAGGACAATAAAATTTTCATATAAATTCCCATATTATTTTTTTGAAAAATGGGCTCAGAGCTCTTAAAAATGCACTTTGTTAGTGATGATAGCTTGACTACTGTCGATTTTTTCGGTAGAAATCTCCTAAACATCCTAAAAAGAGTCTTTATTTGAAACCAGCTGACCCGCACGGCGCGGCGTATCTCGGATCCTACGGTGATCGAATTGAGTTAATCAAGCAAAGTAGTTTTAAGTGCTAGTTTCCTTGGGAATATGACATATAGTTCGTGACTCTTTTACTCTAATAGTGCAGTAATTTTTGAAATTGATAAATTTTTTTCAAAGTTTCTGATTGTGTTACTGTTTCCATTTTCATTTCCGAGGGAAAGTGAACAGGAAATAAAGACCTTGCTATTTCTCATGTCCTAACCATCTCTTTTTCGAATTTCATTCAAATCTAAGTAGTTTTGGAACTCTTAGATCTCGTTTGAGTCCCCGTTGCAGTTACTTAGGGAATATGGCGGTGAAATATAACCTTATTTATTTCCTAGACTCTAGACCATCTATTTTGCAATTTTTATTAAAATCGGTTCAGTAGTTTTGGAGCCTTTTAAATACAAACAAATAAAAAAATATGTTCTCTTTAAAATAGAGTAAAGGTTTTTACGGCGGCGACTGTAGGGCAAAACAATTCTTTGCAATTCTTTGCACGAAATTTAAGTATAATTTCCTATTCTGCCACCACGATAATTGACAACTTCAAATTTCGAATTTTACTTTAATTTTTATTAATTTATTCGCTGATCCGCCCGGAGGACTCGGGGTTGCTCGGGTATAACTTATTCAAAGCGTTGTTGACACAAAATTTCCGAAAAGCCAAAATAGTGTTTTCTGGTCCGATTAAGTTTTTATGATAATAGAAGATATAAATGAAAGAACAACAAATTATGAGTCTTCTTAAAAAGTTAAAGATATTTTTTTTTTTTAAAGGTATTAAAAGAAATGCAAAGAGTTAAAAAGGTTACAAATATGTATGTGCATTGTGCAATGACTTTGGACTTGGTATTTTTTGAATTTTTGTATGGATGGATGACGCCAATGGTGAATTACCTTTGATAGGGAAACTGAGAAGTCCAACAATTGATTTGTCTCTTGTTGGGACTATTATTAGTAAATTCAAAGTTGGTGGTGGTACTCGTATATATATATCTCCCCGAATCGTGTTCTCATTGAATTGAAAATAGAAAAAGAACAACAGACATCGCAAAAAAACTCATCGATCGAAAGCTCCCAAGTTTGGAAGAGACATGCAAATGTTCGTATATACATCAAAGGCAAGATGGATGATGCTTTGCAAAATAAAATTGTTTATTATTTTTATTCGTTTAGCTTATTTTTTCTCTTATTCAAGAATCAATTCAAATAGAGGATGTTGATATAAAAAATAGTTTGGCTTAGACTGTGTCGCACTTACATACTTGCGATTATGTGCTAAGTACAACATCGAAATCTGAAGAATCATTTTTAGATGAAACGGGGCTAAAAACTGCACATTAAGTATAAAAATTAAATAAAACAATTAAATAAAAATTTCAAAGTTTTTTTTCTAAAACACACACGTTGAAAATTTTATCAAAATCGTTTGACCAGTTTTGTAGTGTGTTCCAAGCGGAAATTCTGGCAATTAAGGAGGTGCTGTGTTGGCTCAAAGAAAACGTCATATCCTCCACGGATATTCGAATCTTCTCAGACAGCCAGCCAAGCTGCCTTTAAATCTCTCGCCTCTGTCTCTACAAAATCCATCACGGTTCAAAATTGTCAGATGTCTCTGAGGGAGATGTCATATCAGTTTAACATTCACCTTTCATGGGTGCCAGGGCACAGGGACATACCAGGCAACTGTTTGGCAGACGAACTAGCCAAAAAGGGCACGACCACTTCCCTACGCTCAGAATGGAACAACATAGGTGTACCTATCGCTACATGCAAACTCCTACTTAGACAAGATGCTTCGAGGATAACAAACACTTGAGAGTAAGAACTGCATTGCAACCAAAATAGTTTTTTCCGTGTGTAGACTCAAAACGCTCGAAGAGTTTGTTAGCCCTAAACCGGCCTGTATCTATAGGTTCTACCATAGGTGTTCTTACGGGACACTGTCTAATAGGGAGACACGCCAAAAGACTTGGTGTGCTTTCCAATGATTTCTGCAGAAGCTGCATGGAGGAAGAGGAGGAAGAAACCGTTCAACACCTTCTTTGCTCATGCCCTGCACTACTTCATAGGAGGAAAACTCATCTCGGCGAATTCTTCTTCGATGATACCAGCGACTTAGCTTACATAGACCCTTAAAGTCTTTCGAAATACAAACGAAATTTAACCGGCTAGTCCCGTAATGGAAGATTAATAAGTGATCAACTCGTTAATCTTACATCGGGTTTCTGAGATCAGTAGCTGATTAACTTGCTGATCTCTGATGTATTACAATGGGCCCTTGCGACCTTAGTGTGTCAATTCCACCTAACCTAACCTAACCTAGACCAGTTTTGTTTTAAATCAGTTTTTTATTTGTCAAAAATAAGTTTCTTAAAAATCAAGTATGCAAATTATTAAATGTTTTGACAAAAAATTTAATAAAAGCAAAGTTTTCTTAAAAAATTAATGAAAATTTCAATAACTAAAATTTTTAAGTGTTGGCTTGCAAGTAAGTCGATTTTGAAAAAAAAAACAGTGCTATCAGAGGTACCGATATATTAGTGGTTGACCGAACTGCCTTGAAAGAAAGAGATTATTAAATGGCAAAGGGAAGCTTTGAATTTGATATGTCGGCCAAGTTAGCGCTACCCTTTGTAGCAGATATGGTCTAAGACGCCCAAAACACTTGCAAACCATAAGCGAACTATGCGAAAATTGGCTCCGTAATTGTTGTAGATACCGGACAGATCCTCGTAGGTAGACACTAGAATCGGCATTACATCAAACGACTTCTGCAGATGCTGTTTGAACGACCAAGAAGAAGAGACAATGGGGCATATGCATAAAAGAGAAGTACTTACTAGTAGTATAATGGTTATAGTATATACTAGTACTACCAGTAAAAGCTCAAATTTAGAGTATTTACTTCATTTGGTATGCATTAAGTAAAGTTTATACTGGTAAGACTATACTAGTAGTATATACTGGGTTCATCCAAGTAAATACTACCAATTCATCGGAAATTGGCAGTAGGTACTAGGTAAGTATACAATTTATTAATAACTAAATTTGCTACGTGATGCACAGTTCTGCAAACAGTACTCTGATGGAAGCCTGTGTCTTCTCCAACCCCGGCTTGAAATCCTGGATCTCTAACATATCTCAAAAAGATTCGGATATTTTTATCAGGGGTAGTAGATCCTCTCCTTTTTTAGTTTTTTTCATTTTTAAATTCATTATTTTTTATTGGGTCTCTAGGTCTTGAAATAACAGTACTTGCCATACAACCGATATGATAATAATTATTTTTCTCAAAAACGGCTCTAACGATTTTGATAAAATTTTACTAGAGGTATTATTTTTGAACAGCTGTTTTAATGATGGAAAAATGTTTTTTGGAAGAAGTCTAAAAACGGTAACACCCATAGTACCGTTTTTTCAAAACCGACTTTTTCACTAATGGCTAACACGATTTTAACGAAATTTCATATTTTAGAAGTCCTAGATTGTTTTAGAAGGATTGCGGTATCTACATTTAAAAAATTAAGTTTTTTCCAATTTTCGTTAATTAAAAAAAAAATTTGTTTTTTTAAATATTTTCAAAACGATATATTTGACTTATTTCAAATTTTTTGTCAGTACAAATTTCAGCAAGATCTTTGCAAGATTTGTGTACTTTAATTTTTAAAATTTCGTCTTTAAAAAACATTAAAAATAAAAAACCAAATTTTTAAAACATGGTTGTAATGATTTTGATTAAATTTGCTAATGCCTTTTGGCCTAGATATAACTTATATACTAACAATCTAGACTCAGTCATTATTATCATTATTATCATTAATATTATTATTTTTTTATTACAAATAAATTAGTTATTTCTTAGTTTCATTAAATTTTAAATAAATCAACGTTTTTCTTTTCAAAACAGTAAGGTATTTTGAAATTGTTATCTCCGGAATCTTTTCGCTCCTTATAATTTTTTTCTGCGATTACACTTAAAAAAGAGGCCATATAAAAAAAAATCTACCGAATACTTGGATATAAAACTGCCGACTAAAATGGACATTTAACATGAAAAAGTATTTACTAGCAAATGTTCAAGTTGGTTTTCAATAGCTTGAGAAAATTCCAGTATATACTTGAACAAAATAGTTTTTATGCATACCGATTAAAGTATTTACTGGTTTAATTCATCCGAAACCAGTAAATACTTTGTTACCTAGTAAATACTTTTTTTCCAGTATTTACTATGGTTTTATGCATACGAGAATTAGTATATACTATAGAAATTTACCAGTAAAAGCATTTACTAGCCTTTATGCATATGGCCCAATGCCACACTCCCTTTGTCCATGTCCTGCACTCTCCTTCAAAAGAAAACTGCGCCTTTTGTAGTAGATATGGTCTAAAACGCTTGTCTAAGACACTTGCTAACCATAAGCAGATTGCACATTGGCTCCGTTATCGTTGTCGTAACCGGACACTGCCTCATAGGTAGACACGTCACAAAAATCGGCGTTCCATTAAACGGCTTCTGCGGATGCTGTTTGGACGAGGAGCACGAAGAGACAATTCACACCTATTTGTCCGTGTCCTGCACTCTCCCTCAAAAGAAAATTGCGTCGAGAAGATTACTTTTTCAATGTTCCAAGCGATTTGACGAACGCAGATACACTTCGCCTCTGTCACTTTATCAAAACCCGCAAATGGTTAAGTTAATTTCAGGCACTGTCTCAGATGGTTGTCAGTCATTTGAAACAAAGCTTACGAAACTTGGCACTGCCTCTTAAAATTTTTCAAAAATTGTTAATCAGATTAATAATTGTTGCTAATTTTTCGTGAAAACAAAAAACTGACGCTTTCCCAGTGAAAAAATACTCTGTGTAGAGCTAACTTGAGCCGCCAAATAATCCAAATCAATCTGAAACAACTAATCTAGCAAGCAACCTGACGCTATTTTGTGGTAGCTTTTCATTTTCTAAAAGTACTGGGTGCGGTAGGTAGGTACTAACTTGACGTATCAGGTAGTGAAAACAAACGTGTCAACTTAGCATTATCATCCCCTAAAAAGAGTCAAATCGACTCAAAACAATAAACTAAGTACGCCATTAACTTTAGTTAATTTGTCATTCACAAGATAGACAAAAAGATGTTTTGTCGCAAGCTCTGAAAGGTTCTGTGGACAACTCTTATAGACAATTTGACAATAAGGCAAATTTTTCGATGAACTTTTGATCTAGGGCAGTATGGTAGCGGGACATCTGACCCCGTCCACTCGGTCCCCAAATTTGTCCCAATGTCTTAATTTGGGAATTGTACGTAGGTCTAGCACACACAACATTTTTTGGTTTATAAATATAAAAATAATGATTACTAACGAATCTGTACATGAATCGATAGCCACCTTAACAAACCACTGGTACTGGAAAATCCAGCGGAGACACATCCACAATACAAGAAATGCCGGAGTGGCAAACCTCAAACTCAAACCTTCAAAGACAAAGCCAATAGGAATCACTGTCGCTAATGAGGTTCTGAAAAGACCACTTCTTTATATTGCTTATCGGCGATTATGGCATAAACCTTGTTACCAATCAGAAAACTCCATTCAAAGTGACGTTTTTAAAAAGGAGCGATTCAAAATGGAGAGTTCTTCTAAGTATTAAATCAAAGTGACAGCCTCTTGGCCCTTAATTTTATTTTTCATTACTTGCACACTTCAATTAAAGTGATTTCATACGAAACATTTCTCGCACAGAAGACGCAGTTTGTCCTGCTTATCGACTAAACTCTTTGAACTTTGGTAATCAGCGATTTTAAATCCAAACATCTATTTCACTTTCAACATCATAGCCTGGCAAAAGAATGATTGCCAGAAGTTTTCTTTCTCATTTGGCTTCTCTAACGAAAAAGGCAGACCTTTACGATGCGATGTTCGAGTATTTTCTCCTTTGTGGTTGCACCAGACGATGCCTTAATGAGCTCCTCCAAACCGGAGATAATCTTTGCAGAAAAATTACTGAGTTTACAAAGTAATTGATTGCAATGCAAAGGTCCATTAACCTGGTTTCTTGCCTCTTCTTTGCTCTTCTCTTCTGCACACAGAATACAAAGAAGAAAAAATAGAAAAAAAGGAAGAAAATCTCCAAAGCAAAGTAAAGCCTCTGATGTCCTGCTGCCTTTGCAAGAGAAGAACTATTACCGTCCCGACCGCATCTGGGTGACTCTCACCCGCAACCTTAATGTTTAGCCAACATAAATTATTATTGGGATGCAACCCAGATTGTGCAGCTCAGTGCTGCATTATACTAACAATAAACCACACATCTAGATGAACGCCTTCTAGATTCAAGAGACGTTTTCTGTTCACATTATGAACGGTACTACAGCCCAACATAATTGGGGCAGACAAACTTTGATTCCACGCGAAGCAAACTATGCTCCTTTGATTTTTTGGAAATACGAAGTCCTTATTCAATAAATGGCGAGTGTGTTGTGCCTTTTGCCGATAATCAATAAAAAAGGAAGCATTGGTTTTAGCCGGCCGGCGCGGTGAACGGTGATCCGACATGAATAAGTGTAGACCCTTTGTATAGAGTCTAGGAGGGATAATCCTTTTCAATTTAAAATCAGGCCACGCGTGCTGGCCCACTTATGAGGAAAATTCTATCAATCAGATTTAGAGACTATAGAAGTAGATTACTCGGTTGCATGATAAGAACTTGTGAGCCGTTGTAAAACGATAAAGCCACAGAGTTGCTGTTAACGTTTGCCACTATCAATCACACCCCAGACATGCAAAGTTTTCCCAGCGATTTTCCGTCACGCAATTTCCAATTATGGGAGACTCAACGTCGTCGTCGTTGTCGTTGTAGTTGTAGTTGTCGGCCAGCACCGTATAACAGTATCTATCATGTGTGTCGATTGGCACACACACACATAGCCATACCAACAGGAGAATGAACTCGCCACTGGATTGTGATGTTTTGTATAATCTTTGACCTCAAAAAGTGCATTTCGGATGGAATACCTACCTTTTTTTATCGAAAGATTAATGTTGACTGCTGCTACAGGTCGACGTTGCTGAATCAAAAGTGATATTTAACAAAATGTCCGAATTTCGAATGTGTTTCCTGTTGCGCTGGTTCCTTTTATTTTTTTCGTTTTGTCGTTTGTCGTAAGGCAAACCACCAATGGGGAAATGTGTCAAGGGTTTTTCATTTATTCGCATGCAATTACATTCGGTCACACAAAGACACTTGCAGCAGTCGTCGATGGGGGTTAATGAACGATGACGGAAGTTTTTCACGATATAGATTATATTGTGGAAGTTGTTTTATTATTTTTACATAAATTAATGGGTTTCGGGATTAAGTTTGATTGATTTGTTTTTTTTTCAATTCATTTAAGCTGGAGTTGTTTTGGGTTTATAATATTAAACAAAAACTTTAAGTTTATTTTTAAAGCAAGAGGCTTAAATTTCTAAAGAATTATGGCTGCTCTGAAGGGTAAAGTTTTTTTTATGTACGAATGTTTCTACGTACGTGAACCTTTGGTCGATTGTGGACTTTGTTGGTGTAAGAGCGCAGTGAAGTTCGCATACTACAGCCAACAAGATCTTATATGCGACGTTAACAAAGCTTATTCTTCTATTTATAGCGCAATTTTGAGGGTCTCCATTTTTTAGGGCCGGACATATGATCCTCACATTCCATTAATGGGGCATTCTTTCTTCCGACCATATGACCCATATAAGCTGTTGCATGTTCCTCTCCAACTGATATCTATCATTTCATTTTTCACAACCATGCATTGTAAGGGAATGGAAGGGACCTGCCGGTTCCGAACGGCTAATCGAGAAAGCGCTTTTCATGGAAATGAATACTAACGGAGGACTTGCCAATTCCTCGCGAAAGGCGATATCCGTGGAAAAAACATTTTTGCCACTGTTGGGACTCGAACCAAGAACCTCTGGATTAACAGGCGGGCATGCTATCCATCACACCTCGGGTACCACAATATCTATCTGCCTTGAAATGCTCAGAGTCAAGGCCAACTGCACCTGCGGTTTTATTTGATTTGAGTTTGCATATGACTTACTGGACTTTTTAGGTAGGATGGCGTTCTTGATCATATTCCAAGTTGAATGAGGTATTCTGCTTGACAGTGGAATTTGTGTCCTCATTTCTGCTAAGCAGTCTGCAGAAGTGAGGTTGCCAGATCCTCAGGTCAGTAGCAACTGCGATTCTATCAATTTGTTTCCTTGCTGGTCTTTGCAGGCTTCAGTTTGGAATTTGCCACCTTGGCAGGATCTTTTTAAGTAAATAAAATAAAATTTCTATGATGGTATCTCTCAATTTCACCTCAAACGCTCAAACCAACACTTCTCATGCTACTTCTCTTTCATTTTGAGAATTGAGTGAGAATTTCTTCCTCATAAATCTCGTTGTAATGGTCAAAGGCAGCACGTGCCCGTTTTGTCATCAAAATTTGTCGTGCTATGTGTTTGGCTGCATTTTTCATCGAACCATGGGTTTCGTTTTAGAGGCCAAGTGGGACCCAGAACATCAGCGTCTGCGGTTCTGATAGCTTTTTGGCACTCCTGGCGGAAAAGCATTTGAGGATAGAAAGAGAGATACTCTTTTAGAGAAGACATTGGCTACCTCTCATTCGAACCTAGTCTACAACAAGGCAGTGGTCCGAGTCAAAATTGGACCCTCGGAAAGTTAGTTACATTTATCACAGTTACAAATTGGCTTTCGTCGATCGCAACATGGTCAATTTGCTTGACGGTTGATTGATCTGGAGATTGCCATGTACCTTTACGAGTTTCGAGATGAGGGAAGCCTATGTGGTACAATGACAACAAGATCTAGTCCTGCACCAAAATCGATTAGCCTGAGTCCGTTTTCGGAGGTTTTGTCGTGCAATACCGATTGTATTTCCAAAAATGTCCTCCTTCCCTAGCTTTACGTTAAGATCACCAAAGCCGATTTTCACTTCATGCCTAAGTCATAGCTCACATGTTTCTTTGAGGAGGTCGTAAAAACAATCTTTGGAGTTCTCGTCTTACTCTTCTGTGAGGGCATGGGCGCATATTAGGCTAATGTTGGCGAATTTAGTCCTGATGCGGTTAGTCATTATACGCCCATCAACTGGATTGTGGCTGATATCCCTGAGTCTACTTCTAACGACGAACCCGCACGCCAATAAGCGTTGTTTCTATTGTCTGTGACTGTCTCCATAGTAGCAGCGCAGTTTTCATCTTCTTTATGAGGGCTTCATTCTTTTGCTGTTATTGGATGCTGATTATATCTTCCTTGCGGCAGTCCACGGCTCCTTTTGATTGTACGGCAGCCCGTAATTCTTAAGAGAGTCCTTGCTCTTTTTTTCGTATGCTTGGGTCCTCAACGATGAAATCATTATTGCTATCCGAGATCATAACTTGTTTCGGAACAATGAAATTTTTAAGTGTTTGGATAGTTAACCCCTCGCTCATGGCACAACCGCCAACCTGGTGGGCCAGGTCCTTTGGTTTCCCCTCGGACATAAAGGGCCGGATGACCCGCCAGGAGCTCATCCACCACCATCTCTATTGCTATACCGTGTATTAACGACCCTGAAAGATCCATAAACTAAATGTGGTGGAATAATAATGAGCTTAAGAGGTTTCTGCCTCTTTGTGTTTGATAAAGTTTACCTCTGGTCCTGTAAGTCGAGTTCATCCGCTGTGACATTCTCCATAAGCTCTGGCAGATCACAGAAATTCCGACAGTTTGTCATTACTATTCGCTCATAATCATAGTGTTGCTCTATTTTTCTTCATCCTTTTGTTAACACTACCGCCATTTTGGGAGGTCACCTCTGGTTGGAGGGGACCAGTACCCAGTGTTTACCACCTTTTGCGAAAAGGTAAAGTAAACACAATTGACATTTACTATACATTGTAACATCTGGGCGCTACTAAGTTGGCACAATTCGACGAACCCCCAATGTGAACGCACATCTGTCAAAATTTAGACGATATTCCAATTCAACAAACCAGAAAACCATGTACAAAGAGAGAAAAGCGAATACTTGTACAATGTACATGTACATTGTACATATGTATTCATAAGAACTCCTTCTCAAAATATTAATTAACTGTTCATCGTTTGGTTGAGAGTATTAAAAGAATTAGAAGAATGAGTTCAACGCTGCCCAATGTTTAATATTTTCTTGATTCCCAAAGGCACAATCGCACAATTAAGATGTTTTTGAAGCCATTTTCAAATTACTATTAGTTTAATATTTCAACATTTATGATCACTCTTCGTTTTTGTTTGAACTACAGGCAGGCATTCACCTGCAAATCGCAATACGCTTCTTTGAATTATTTAGCTGTCTGCTTGGAAACGAAGCATCTGCGTCATGTGTTTCATTTTGGTCTTTGAAGTTAATTTTAAAATTTCATTCTTCAGTTGAATAGGATTGAAACGTTAAGTATCACATATAGCCATTATGAGGAGTGATTTATGCCAATATTCGCACTCGTGTGTGTATAACTAGACTTGTTTATGCTCGCAGGTTTGCTTCCGCGGCGCGTTGTGTTCTATCGAATCGGCAGTCTGGGTGTCCATATTTTATAACCTCTTTTTATTCTACATATTTGATTTCGTTCAGTTGATTTAAACGTGGTTATATACCCGGAAGGGCGAGTCGTTGTCGTTGTCGTCGTCGCGTCGTAGCTGTACATCCGCACACATAATGCTCCTCATTGCGGTAGCAATTCAAAAGAATCGTGCTATGTGCTTAAGTTAAAAAGGCATCCTTTGACTGTGCTCCACGAAAATTGCAAATCATAGTTCGTACCCTGAATAAGCAATGCATGTGCGATACATGCATATAGATAATAATATACGACCGGTAGCTCTTTAAGGCAAAAGAATCACCATCTCTCCATACCTCGAGCCATTCTAGTAGCACAGCATCAATATTTGTGCAAGTCATCTATTCCCCAGGATCGTCTCAGAATAGTAGGCACAAGCGAGCATTGAAAACATTCTACTTCAGCTGTTCAACTCTGTTTGGTATCTGTGAGAACATCTTCCCTCGACATGACCCAATTAAGGTGTGCAATGGTTTCATGATTCCTTTTTTGTGGTTTTATTCTTCTCTTGTTCCTTGCTGCTCGTTCGATCCTTGCACGAAACCTGCAGGACAAAAACTCACAGCACATCACAGAGACAAAATGAGCATCACCCTTCGCCGGAAGCTAACGGGTGACTGACATTTCCAATAAGCTCGTCCGTCGCCACTTTACCTGCAGATGCAGCAAAAGACACTTTCCTCACCACGGGTGTCGTGTACATTATAGGCTATAACCGTATAACCCCGTACCTACCTACAGTTAGCACAGCTAAGAAGATTAAGTAATGCAAATTTTGATTTACCGCCCTAAATGATCAGCTAGAGCTGGCTAATCAAATATTCATTACGATGTCGGAATACCTACATAGTTTCGACTTGTAATGTAATGAATTTGGGATTTTTTATTCTCTACTTGACACCAACGGCAACGACTGACTCGACGACGGAGCCGACGCGACGTGTCGTTTAAATTAAAGGACTTTAAGTTGTTTTAATAGGTTGCATTGCACACGTGAGGAAAGGGAACTCATTCACGATAGAGGACAACCTGGTTTCGTTAGTAGGCATTGAAGCAAAAGTACCTTCATAATAATAAATCGAGTTTATAGGTACAACCGGAAATCCCTGTCAGGACTTTTAATATTTTTCTCTCTCTCTTTTCGCTCGGAATCAGGACAAGTCATATTGCCTCATTTTCCAACTTATTTAAGTGCTAATAAGGATTCTCCATTCTACTTGGCCTAAATAAATACTATAACCACCCTTAGTGGGTCGCCGAAGCAATAAATATCTGTTGAGACTCAGATTGAGTGTATATTGAATTAGGTGAACTCGTTAAATCAAATGTTGCATAATGCAGAGGGGACTTTGCCGGCGCGCGGTTCGGTAGTTTGGGCTGCAAATACATAGACACACACATACACAAACAAATAAATTTTGTGGAGCAGTTAAATTGCATTAGAGTTTCTTTGATTTGTTTATGTTTATAGTCGCGTGCGGATTATGGCATATTGAACTGGATTTCCAAAATCAATGTCTTATGTTTATTTTATTTGGTAAACAGTGAATATTAATGGTTTAAGTAACTGAAACGATTGGTTACAGACCCTTCTATTATGCGAAGATAAATAGTTTTGGCTTTGGTGAGTGGCAAAGGAGAAATTTGAATGTTTAATTCAATTAGAGCCTTTGTATTTTGTAAGCACTTGCGTTTCGAACATAAGTACAAGGAAATATGGACGAGGGAATATCAGTCGATTTCTTTAAACCTTATAGGTATGCTGATCTGAAGGAACCGCGTTTTCTTTAGCAAAGTAGGTTGTAAGTTTTCGATGGTAGAGAAGCTAAGTCAAAAGGAATTCATATTTGGATTTTGTCTCAGTTATGAAATTTTAATTTCAACAAAACCTCGACTTATTTTTTTAATTATTTTCACCTGGACACGAATGATTTCGATCCTATTAGATGTTGAAGTTAATCGGTGAAGAAATATTAAAAATAATAAACACAAGTTCCCATCTCAAATACTTCTAAGGATTATCTGTTTCTAAATTCATTTAGACCTTTAGTTTTCGAATAATGTAGGTTAGGTTAGGTGGAAGTGGCTGTCAGTCAATGAGAACATTGCCTGACACACTAAGGCCGCAAGGGCCCATTGTGATACCACAGAGATCAGCAAGTTAATCACCTACTGATCTCAGAAACCCCATGTAAGATTAACGAGTTGATCACTTATTAATCTTCCATTACGGGACTAGCCGGTTAATCACCTTCTAGTTGAACCACGTGGAACTTTTAATGTATTTTGAAAGACTTTTAGGGTCTATGTAAGCTAGGTCGCTAGTATCATCCAAGAAGAATTCAACGAGATGAGTTTTCCTCCTATGAAGTAGTGCAGGGCATGAGCAAAGAAGGTGTTGAACGGTTTCTTCCTCCTCCTCGTCCATGCAGCTTCTGCAGAAATCATTGCAAAACACACCAAGTCTTTTGGCGTGTCTCCCTATTAGACAGTGTCCCGTAAGAACACCTATGGTAGAACCTAGACACAGACGGTTCAGGGCCAACAAACTCTTCGAGCGTTTTGAGTGTACACACGACCAAACTTTTTTGGTTGCAAGGCAGTTGTTACTCTCAGTCCATCTAGTGTTTGTTATCCTTGAAGCGTCTTGTCTAAGTAGGAGTTTACATATAGTGATAGGTACACCTATGTTGTTCCATTCTGAGCGTAGGGAAGTGGTCGTGCCCTTTTTGGCTAGTTCGTCTGTCAAACAGTTGCCTGGTTTGTCCCTGTGCCCTGGCACCCATGAAAGGTGAATGTTAAACTGATTTGACATCTCCCTCAGAGACATCTGACAATTTTGGACCGTGATGGATTTTGTAGAAACAGAGGCAAGATATTTAAGGGCAGCTTGGCTGTCTGAGAAGATCCGAATATCCGTGGAGGATATGACGTTTTCTTTGAGCCAAGACAGCACCTCCTTAATCGCCAGAATTTCCGCTTGGAACACACTACAATGATCGGGTAGGCGGAAGAAAAGGCTGAGATTCAGTTTTTCTGAGTAGATTCCACTTCCCACACCTTCGCTGGTTTTTGAACCATCGGTGTAGAAGTGTATTGCTTCATTTTCCAAAAGAGCGCCATTTTCCCAAGCTTCTCTTGAAGGTATGGTTACTTGGAAATTATTGTCAAACACCAACTTGGGGGTGGTGTAGTCGGATCGATTCGGTAAGAATCTAAAGTTATCTAGAATGGTAGTGTGGCCGATTTGATTATTGGTCCACTGTGATGTAGCTCCGAGTCGAGTAGCTGAGCTAGCTGCGACTTGTTTGTTGAAGATATCTAGGGGTGTGAGATCTAGTAGTACATTGAGGGCGTCCGATGGGGTTGTCCTCAGTGCACCACTAATACACAGACTAGCCGTTCTTTGAACTTTGGCCAGCTTGTTGTAGTTGATCATCTTGTCTAGTGCTGTCCACCAGACTATCACCCCGTATGTGAGTATCGGTCTAATTACCGATGTAAACAGCCAATGGGTGATTTGGGGGGAGAAACCCCATTTCCCGCCAATGGCTTTTTTACAGGAGAAGAGTGCAACGTTGGCTTTATTTACTCTTTCCTCAATATTGGTTTTCCAGGTCAGTTTTTTGTCAAAAATGATACCTAGATATTTAGCCTGATTTGATAGTGTGAGAGTTACCCCTTTAATAGTTGGGGGTCTGAAGTCCGGAATTTTGTATTTCTTCGTAAAGAGAACTAATTCCGTTTTGTGTGAATTGATGTTCAGACCACAATCTGCAGCCCAATTGTTAAGCTTGTTAAGTGCTGTTTGTAGCAGCTCAGCTAGGGTTTGTGGGTGCTTACCTGAAACGGCAATTGCTACATCATCGGCATAGGCTATAGTTTTGAAACCTTCGTCCTCTAGGTCGATTAACAATTTGTTAACGACCAGGTTCCACAGTAGGGGAGATAAAACTCCTCCTTGCGGGGTTCCTCTATTGGCCATTCTGCTTGTTTTGTAGTTCCCCATTTCGGAACTAATGATTCTGCTGCTGAGCATTGTTGTTATCATGTTTTTGATGAATTCCTCTATGAGCAGCCCATCAAGAGCATTAGTGATTGCTGAATTGTTAACATTGTTAAATGCACCCTCTATGTCTAGGAATGCGACGAGAGAGTATTCTTTGTAGTGCAGGGATTTTTCAATGGTGCAAACCAGAGAGTGGAGTGCAGTTTCCACTGATTTACCTTTTGTATAGGCATGTTGCGCCGTTGAGATCAGACTAGGAATAATGTAAACATTTGGTGAAATTTAAGAGAAAATTTAAATTTAAATAGCGCAATCTTTGGATATTTTGAGGTGGCCCTTTTAATAAACTGCTACCAACGTATTTTTAATTGGAGTCAAAACTTAAAAACAAAACTTTAAAAAAGACAATTTTTTCTGTAAAGGCATTTTGTCGTTTGAATGAGCTTCAATTGTTTCTGTGTTTAGTTGAAACACAAAGTATTCCATTGTGTAATCGAATCATCACCCGATTTTGGTTCAGAGCTATTCGGACTCCTGTTTCGAAAGCACGTCTAAATGCACAACTGCAGTTAATTTTCAATAACAATTTTTTTGATGGTGTAGTCGGAAGAAGTAAAAGGCAAACAGACAAAAGTCCGGGTTCGTCGTAGGCTAATCGATCAAAAGACGTTAAGGAAAAACTGCCTTTTAAACTTGTATCTTCTTCTCTTTGGGCTTTTCGAGCATCTTGATCTTGAAGGAATCACAACTCTCCCACTTATCTGCTTAACACTAGTGAACCGCGTACCCAACGACGCCGCCGTGTTGACCTCAGAATGCGTCGGCAAGCCTCACGGTTTTGGATTATTCCATGTCTGAGGCCAACCAAATCCTGATTTCGTTAGAATGAGTGGTATGTCTTTACTTCTGTTTTTGTTCAGGATCTCTCCGTTGAACATACCAACTGAACCGGCCATTCTCTATTTTTTCCAAGGTGGCATTTTCGAGGTAAGGGCTTCCACGGATCTTGTAACTTCTAATACGGCCAAGTTTTGCTACTCGTGCTGTCATAAGGAATATCTTCTTCTCTGTAGCTGTCAACTTACAAATAAATAAATACATAAATAGGGTGGCGCAAAAGAGCGAAGAGCCCCAAAGCATAGTCACAACCATGCCTTGTGAGGGAATTGAGGGGACCTAAAATGTTCTCCCGGTTCCGATCGGCTAATCGAGAAATCGGCTTTTCATGTCAATGAATCGGAGGACGTGCCGAACGGCGATACCCGTGGAAAACATTTTTGCCCTTTTGGACGTTCTAACCATCGCGCCACGGGGGTACCACAGATGTTAACTTACGCTCATATTTTTTGTACATTGTCCAAAATTGTGTAACGTATGGGAGTGGTGGACGCATAACCGTGATGTACTGTCTTCCGTTCAGCTCAGGGTTCGTTTTTCTATCACAGGAGATGACTTTCTCGTTACTTCCACCCTACGTTTAGACGATGATTGATGTCGTTATAACAAGTTGTTGGACTGTTGATCATAGATCCCTGGTATTTAAGCTTTTCGTACCAGGGAAACACATTTCCATTCCATTTCCATTCCATTTCCATGGCTGGATTAGAGGCATGTCTGGATCAACTCTATCGTTTTGGTACCCACTACCTTCTAAAACTTTTACCCGACGTTGAGTACTTTTTCCAGGGATGTAGGATACTCAAAGTTGATGTAGATACTTTGGTATTCTGTACTTACTACTGTGTATTCTGTAGACCTACTGTGACTTGGAATGCTTCAGTTTCCTTTAAACAAATTCGTGATCATTCGTATACATACGTCTCTGAAACTCCGCGTTGTCTTTGGCCTCACCTTTTTCGATGTCAACCAGCACGACGTGCAAAACCTCTATGAAATTGTGATATTTTCTATTAGGACTAGGACTCTTTTACTTTGGATTGCATTTGTTGTTGACTAACTAACGACAAACCAGCATTGGTTATCTGATGGCTTTGTTGCTTTTCGCAGTCGGCTATCTTATCCCTGCACAATGTTGTTATGTGGGACATAAGCTTAATCGAACAGCAGTTATAACAGTTTCGTGTATCTCCCTACCCTTGGTACATTAGTAGAAGGTAATAGCTTTCTTTCCATTGCTTAAGCACTTCCTAAATGCTTGGAAATATGAATTGTAAGTCATCTTAGTTCGATGTCTTAAATTAAAATTTTAAATTAAATTTCTTTCCAAAAATCATATGGTATCCCATCTCGCCCAGCACCTTTTCCTTTTTTGGAGGTATTAACAACTATTAAGCTTGGTTGAGCTTTGGCAGAGTGCAGCTCATTCAAAAGGCTGTCAAATACTGTCGCCACCATTGAACATCCTTGATCTATTCTTCCACGAACGTATTTCTTGAGCATTTCTCCTTTTTTGAGCGACTATTTTGAAGATGATTGCCATTTATTTGAGTTGCTTTGTCGTATTTCTTGAATAATTTGGTTTGTATCAGCAGCCGGAACAGAAACCTCTGCCAGCTACCGATACATGCACTTCAGACTCTTTGCTTGGAGTCGTGCGCACTTTTTCTTCTATTTTTTTTGCAGTTTCTGTATTGCACGCAAGGCAACACTTTTCATCTCTTTTATTCGGGGAGTGCTTTTAAAGCCCCTTTCTTCTTAATTATCTCTGCTTTAGATTCATCTTTACACTACCATGTTTCTTTGAATTGTTACAGTTTCTATTTAGAACTATCTTTCTTTTTTGTTTGATAATTTTAGTAAAACTTCATAGGCACAACTTTCCTTGCGTTACGAGTTTAAGAAGCATCAAACGGTCACTGTCACTAGACTTAAAAATGGTTGTTAGTAAGCTGTTCCTCCGTAACGATGATAATTATTGCGTTTTTACCCTGATTCGTTGCATTAGAAAATCTTGTTGGCTTTTGTCTTTTCATCCAAAAGGCGGACAGTTTTCTGTATTCCGCCATACTTCCAACGTTCAATCCGTCGCCAACCCCCGGTAATGCTCGAATTTTCGCGAGAAGTATTTTCATTTTTTGATCTCCAGTCGTGTAAACTCACTTTGATGTTGATTGCCTAGATCTGATTTAATTACTAGTTTTTTACAGTCATATGTATAATATTTGCTCCGAACACTCTTCGAAAGCTGTCCAGCTAGGCAAAGAGTTGGACAAGCCTTCTCCAAATTCGTGTTTATAAATGCATTCCAATAGTTGTCTAAGCAGGCCCTCAAATACTCACAACCGTACCTGGATTCTGTAAATTTAAAATAAAAAAATGAATGGTGGCGTTCACAATGTATCCGTCCAGTACTATTGTTTGTGTTTTATTATGTGAGTAAGTACAACAACTAAAAGGCTTTGAAAGAGTGTGGCGTAAGACTTGAACTAGACCAAAAAGAACAGCTGATTTGATTTTATGTTACAGCTTCTCCAAGTCTCGCAAAATGATCCAATTTGTGTAGTTTGTAAATGAAATTGTAGAATGTAGTATTTTTGTACCTAAAACTTCTTATTTTTTTTTTCGACAGTGTTTTATAATACATTAGGGTGTTCCTTTATTTTAGAGGTTTTTCTGACTAGATGCTTTGATTCTTCTTCTAAAAAACTTAGTCCGAGATTATTTAAAGAAAACCTTAAATTGTTAGAAACCACTGTGGTTTCCTTTCGAAATGTAGTAAGTTGCCATCTACTGACAAATGTATACAAAAATATTTTACGGTGCGTTGCCGCTATCGTAGCAAAGTGAAATTTGGTCTACCAGTAGGTTATGCGTTTCAATATATTGGTTTGTATGTTAAGTACCAGGTACCACTGTGACACTTCTGTGATACTAGTACTCTCTACGTTCAAACTGAACATACAAACTAAGATATGGAAACGCATACCCTCTCATTTCATTAAAAAACTCCCTTCCCTACTTAAAAACATATTAAAAAAAAACTGTTTTTTTTGTCTAAAGTTTGACATTCCTTAGACAGCGGTGGAAGTGGATTTGGAGTTGGACACTGTTCTCAGAGCTATCTAAAGTTAGACATACTTTGGAGTGGGAATATAAATACGACTGTTTATGTTTTTCTAAGCCGTGAGTCATTGCACAGTTATCTGTAAGATTTCTGACGAATTTGAGTAAACCTTTAGTTAGAAAAGTTATTTGTTTGAATTCAATAAATCTACTTAACAAAACTGCGTTTTAAAGTCTCCCAAAAGTACGAATGGCCATTTTCTTTATTTAATGATTTCAGATCATTCAAAAGTAAATTTCGTGTTAGTTAGTGATAACATACCCGAAACGATGAACCCTAAGTCAGACATGAGCCATGACGTTGTAAGTTTCTTTTTCAAATAAATTACCGTAGAGCCATCAACATTAACATGTTCAAACACAAACACAATATAAAGGTGAATATGCCTTGGAAACCGAGTTCCCCATGCAGCACTATACTGGCAATGGGCCCATTCAGTTTTCTAGTGACTACGTAGTGAACTCTTCTGATTGGTCGAAATCGACTACAAAACGAGTTGAAATTTCCCCTTCAACGTAGTTGAAAAATTTCAGCTACAAAGTTAGTCTGACCTTTGAGAATCAGCTGTTGGGTAAACACACAAAAAATTACAAAGCGCAAAATGAAATTTTTTCGACAATTTTTATCAAATTGAAAGCAGTGAAGAGATATGTAATTAAAGTTGCTTAATTTAAAAGATAAGATTATTTAAAGTTCTCTAAATGCAATTGTTTCGTGTTTTTGTGTACTTAATTTGACAATTCAGGGTTCACTACATTTTTAGTGCATTTTGCATTCACAAAGCTAGTCGACTTTCCACTACGTAGTGGCTAGGTTTTTGAATGCCACCATTGTGTTAACTTCACAGAGTCATAGTTTGTATATGTGTATATCGCCGGATACTACAAAGCAGCGATAAGAATCAGCAATCAACATTAACACATTTTTCACATGGAATCAGTTGTTGTTGTCTATATTTTCATTGATAAATTGGCATTCGTTTTACATAGAAACTTCCAACGATGACCAAGAGCCAGTTGTATTCATTGTATACGCTGTGATATGCAAAAGAAAGTCGTTCTGCATAATGAGGCTATGATATTCAATATCATGGAATGCAGTACTGCATTTTGTAATCCAAGAATGAATGAATATACCTTTAGTAAAGCATGACGTTACATGGCATTATTTTCTTGTTTGTGTTAGTGGTGTAAGGTATACAAATGTATCGAATACGTTGACATAGTTTCAGTGTCAGAGCATAGCATGACTGCTTTTTTATGGTCTAGAACACTACCTTATCTGCAAAGCATGTGCTCTTTTCACCCGATGATTCAAATTACTACTGGAATCTGGATTTCAGCTTTTAAAATGTTTAACACTCATTAGCAACTTACATTTAACTCGCATTTATTGCGTTTGCTCACTTTCTATTACTCTTTGATTAGCATTTCAATTTAAGCCTTGATTAGCTTACTTATCCCTCGGTTAAAAATGAAGTTTAAAAATAAATAAATAAATAAATAGGGCGGCGCAACAGAGTGAGGAGCCCCTGGGCCTAGCGCATTTCTCACAACCATGCCTTGTGAGGGAATGGAAGGGACCTACAATTTTCTGCCGGTTCTGAACGACTAATCGAGAAAGTGTTTTTCATGGCAATTAATGCTAACTTGCCAATTCCTCGCGAAAGGCGATACGCGTGGAAAAAACATTTTTGCCTCTATTGAGATTTGAACCACAAACCTTTGGATTAACAGGCGGACATGCTATCCATTACACCACGGGTACGACAAAAATGAAGTTTGGTTCGAGCAATAACTAAATAGGGGCGAATCAACTTGTGATTTATTTTCAAATCACTGGTTATTTTGACACTGACAGTTGCTTCCCGCCTGAAATGTTGTGAGAAAATAAGTATTAAATTTGCGGAACGAAATAAATAAATAAAGTAGGCAGGCGCAACAGTGCGCCTTTCGCACAATCATTATTTGTGAGGAAGGGAGGGAATCTACCATTTTTTTGTTGATTCCAAACTGATAATCGAGATGGTGCTATTCTTGGCAATGAAATTATAGGAGGACTTGCCAATTCCTCGCGAAAGGCGATACCTTTTCGGAGGATCGGATCCGGACCTCCCGTACAGCGTAATGGGCAGACATATTAACCATTACGCCACGGTCACCAGGGAACGAAATCGGTTGCTTTAATCGCGTACGCAAAGTTGGGAAATATCGAAAACTTACTCCAACCGAAACAGTTGGTTTTTTTTTTAAAAACAAATTTTGGCCGAAATGAAGCAGCGATTTCGACCTCTTTGGACTTTTTTTTTGTGGGGACCCGCGAAAGATCGATGTTATGCCAACATCTCCGAAACGATTCAAGCACTTAAAGCCAAAATTATCCGTGAGTTAAAGCCTAAAATTGTACAAAAAGTCTTTTAAAATTCAAGTGAGGGAAGTCGGCCGAGGCAGCCACTTGAGCCATGTTGTTTTCCATAATTAATGGTAATGGTTGCTCTTACTAATGAAACCATAATGAATGGATAAAATTAATTTTGTTCATTTTATAGAGAGAGACTTGTACTTGGCCCACCCCACACTAAAGTCGCAATTTGGTGTAATATGTTCAAATAAGCCGGCATTACTTTCACAGGTTCATTATGGGGTATCAGTTGGGGTTGTTAAAGCATCTTTCCAACACCCTTCCGCTTATCCTTTTCGTTCCTTACAAAGTACGAAAATTAACTCCTCGAGAAATCAATATGTGCATGAGTTACATTTTTGGCTATTTCTAACCGAAGGACGTTGTGTGTGTTTGGCGAAAATACCCTTTCTATACACAATGATGCGGGAATTTATCGATTCTCGTGTTTCTGTTTATATTTCTTTCTTTTCTTTTTTTGTTTTTACATATTTCACAGTTGGATGAGAGTCAAGGCAAGAAGAAAAAGAAAACGATGACACCCGTATCCTATCGTATCGTATCTATGTGTACAACTGTTTTTGTGGAGAGAAACATGATCAAGTAGATGGACGGAAATCCAAGCCTTCGCCATGTCAATTGCCAAATAAAAGGAAATTTATGCCTGCTCGCCAAAACGTTTCATTGTACTGGGCACGACTTGGGCAATAAAGTGTACAGTGAGCCTTTAGGGGTGGGCAGTGACGAGAATGAGAAACAGTAGGAAAATAAAAAGAAAAAATAAAGAAAAAAAAGCCTCGTTATTGTCCATTGACTGTCGATGAAGATGTCCAAAAACGAATGTCGAAATGGAGTGTACGGCACAATAATGGTGAAACAAAGGATTGCCTTTTGTTGTGTGATATTGGTGAAAATATACTCAAAAAAGGCATTTCCAGTACTCAAATGCTTAAGCGTTTTGTGATATCCTTTCTCATATTGCATTGCTTGTTCTTTGTGGAGTATGGTGGAGAGTTCGAACTTGAAGGTATCGTCCGTTGTCGCATATGGCACAAGGGATGACAATACGTTTTGATATCTTTAATGGCGTCAGCTTCAATTACATTTAAGCTGATTTGGTGAAGTTAGGACATTTGTAGTCAGATATCAGATTTGTAGTCAGTCCGGAAGGCAACTGAGAACATTCAAAATATTTTTCTTCTGTAAAGCATTTTCATCTTACTTTGGTAAGATCCAAGTTTTACACAGTCGAGATTCACATCCAAACTATCTTGACGAATAGAAGCCTTCCTCCATAAAAAGTTCTAGCGAAATTCTTATACCACCAATATAGGTACCTACTTCAACTTTGATTCGTTAAATTGCATAGAATTTGTATACAAATCGTTATCGCTATCGCCGCGCCGTCTATATTGACAGTGTGGCAAACCCTATTTGCTTTGGTTGTTAATGTCAAAAAGTTTGTTATTTTGCGCTTAACACATCATAAAATGGTTGCTTGATTAGCATTCAAGCATTTATGAAAATACCATCCTCTTCCTCTTACCTAAGTGGACAACCAAACCAAAATTCTTAAAACTGCTAAAGAGACAAACTGTAGAAATAGGCTTTGCAGACTTTTCTCCTCCATGGTGCTACTTTAATTTATAAATACACCAGTGCAAATTTTAATTCATTTAAAATCGTCTCATAATGAGCCTAAGTGCTACACTAGCTTAAAATGACATTTGAATCAATTTATAATTTATTTCAACTTTACACTTTTTTAGAGTCACTGTAATTTTGCAATCAGACGAACCCCATTTTAAATACTTAATACTTGTGATTTATTTCTGCAATGCGACTCCAACAAATCAATTGAGGCCCGCGCTGGTGTGACATGCTGCGTAAATAACAATTTAATGGCTCAAATAAAGGGTTTTTCAACGCTACAAAAGTAGAGCGACAGAGACAGCTAAAGACGCCATATTTCTTGCCGCTCTTTCGATATTTCTCTTCAGTAAAATTTGCCATTTCATAATGGAAAGATGTACGAGCCAACAACGAGTCGAAATTATTAAAATTTACGAATTTACGTCCAATTTATGTGGTCGTCATAATCGTCCTAGCAGATCAACATTTGAGCGTCTAGTGGAAAATTTGAATCCACAGGTGCAGTACAAAATGTTCCCGTGCCAGTAAGACAAAGAAATGCCCGTAGTGTCGAGAATATTGCTGCCGCTGAGGCTTCAGTTGTATAAAGCCCAAATCTCTCAGTCTCTCACACGTCGTTCTCAAGCGTTGGGCATCTCTGTTACATCGTTGTGGCGAATTTTGCGAAAAAATCTTGGTCTACATCGTTACAAGATTAAATTAACTGAAGCCGCTTGACCACCAGAAGCGTGTATGTTCTTGAATTGGGCTGAGCAACAACTTGAAAATGAATCGAATTTTCATCGAAAAATCATCTTCAGCGGTAATGCTGATTTCTGGCTGAATAGCTTCGTAAATAAGCAAAATATGCAGTATTGGTCAGGTAGCAGTCCATACGTACTCTATGAGCAACATTGCATCCCGAAAATATTACGGTTTGGTGTGGTTTACGGGCCGGCGGCGTCATTGGGCCGTACTTCTTCCGTGATGATCAAGACCGACACGTTACTGTGAATGGGGATCGCTACCGTCAAATGATAACCGAATATTTTTGGCCCCAATTGGATGATATATATTTGGAGGACATGTGGTTTCAACAGGGCGGCGCGGCGCCACAAGCGTATGTCGCAATCTATTTATCGGAAACCAAGTTTGGAGAAGTTGTTATCTCATGAAATGGTCCAGTCGCTTGGCCGCCTCGGTGGTGCGATTTGACGCCGTTAGACTATTTTCTGTGGGGCTACGTCAAGTCTATGGTCTATGCCAACAACCTAGCGACGATAGCTGAATTTCGAACGAATATCGAAAGTAAAATTGCAGCAGTATAGTGAAAACCATCGAAAATTGGTTTCAGCGTCTGCACTTCTGCAAGCATGCCCGTGGTGGCCATGCAACAGAAATCGGGTTCCATACATAATGGCATCGAACGTACTTTCACAAAAATAAAGAACTTCATTGTTATACAAAACTGGTTTTGTTTAATTAAAAAAACTTTTTTAGCGCTCTTATTGAAGAACCTGATACAAATTCAAAAAACAATCCTCTGAAGTTCTGAAGCCAAACGAATAGCACTGCAAATATTGGTTTAAAAGAGAACGGGGGCTGTTTCCAACCAGTGCAACGAGATTAACAAGTAGACAAGAAGTGAAGAACCCCCAATTCTCAAAAAGAAAATAAGCAATATGGGAAACGTTCCTTTGAAGAGATGCCATGATAATAAGAATGAAGTTGGAAGGTTTTTTCAAAATGTTAAAAGATCATGCCACGGTGCCAATCCTCGAACTCAAGCCTTTAAATACCGAGAAGGAAACATTGCGATTGAATCTCAGTCGGTACTTAGGATCTGGAAATATTTCCGCAGATAGACACACAAATTCCGCTATCTGGGCACTATGCCCCAATGAACTTGGACGATGATGAAGACTGCCGTTCTCCCAATCTATTTCAAGAGAGCTGGAAAGGAGCATGCAGCGACTCAATGAGGTAATGAGGGCAAAACAAAGTATATATGTTGTCATTAAACAAGGGCAGACATCATCGACGAATTTTACAAAACGTCACATTAGACAGACATAACTTCGAGGTAGTACAGGAATTCATCTGCTAAAGACACGGAAAAAAACATAAGTGAGGGGATCAAACGAAGAATTACCCTTGTCAACAGCTGCTTCTTTAAGGTACAAAAGCAATTTAGAAATAGAAAAACCACAAGAACCCATTATTGGATCTTCATCATACCAGTCCTGCTACAAAGCGCAGAAGTATGGACCTAAAGCGGAAACCCTGCGGTATTTCGAAAAGAAAATAAATACTCTGAATGACCTTTGGTCCCGTATGTGAAGACAATGTGTTGAGAAGAAGATTTAAGAACGAATTGTATGAGCTGTACCTAGAAGCAGTTCGAAGATCACGTATCGCGAGACTATGGCCACGATCAAGTGCAAATCTCGACTGGTTTTCGAAAGCAACTTGCAGGGAAATCCCAGGGGAAAAGCTTGTGAAACCGCAACGAGCTTAGAATGCAAAATTGAAGAGAGCTCGCCTGAGGTTGAAAATGTTTGGAGATGTTGGTTGAGGCCCATCAGTTTTACCCTGAACTGCGAAATGCCTACTTAAGTAGGAAAAGCCCAAAATGCAGAGACAATCGTCTGTCTCTTAGAGATCGGAGTCAACAAGGAAAATCTTTATTACAAGCCTCAAAAAGAGAAATAAGAAGATAGAGGGTTTTGAAATGAGGTTTTCCATTTATAGAAAGACTTGTAGTAACGTACAACCCAATGCAGCTGAGTGACAATGTTTTTTCTACAGCCCACCCAACACGCGTACGTAAGAAGGCAAATAAGTTTAGATTGCACTTCACAAAGTAGTTGGAACAACCGAACAATCAATCCAAAGCAAAGAACACGTTGGCTGAATTTATCGATGTAGAAAGGGCCTTCAAAAATATTGAAAAGAGTGCAATTCACCTGACACTAGACCTCATCAATATCAAACCACCGAATTGAATTGACTCCATATTCGAGGCATGGCATGGGTGCCAACACCCTTATGGTCAAAACTTGAATGTGGGGTATTATCTCTTGGTTAAACTAAGCCTGAGCGGGGCTAGTTGTAGCTTATGCTGATGACATAATCACAATGACTTTGGGCAAATTTACCAGAATTCTCTGTGAGGTCTTCCAGTCAACCTTAAACAAGACGTCGACTGGACCGAAAGCCGAGGATTTAACCATCCATAGTCACAAAATTCAAATTGGTATAGAAAGCTATCGCAGTAGGTCTCGGCCTTTCTTTGTTGATTGGCAACTTCATGGGTCACCACTCATTGGGTACCCCCATATGATGAGAATGACGAATGAAAATGAATTTTTTTCGACTGTGACATCTCAAAACTGCCAGTGAACAACATCCTAAAATAAATCTAAAATTCCATATATGTAGTTCAGAGAGGCCACCCTAAAAATCTAATCACTATCTATCCACTCACACCCCTAACCTCCTTTATCTTCCTCCGCGGAAAATACAATGAATGTGAATCGAGTGACGTGCTGCTGTTTGCAGCTGTACTCCCTCGTGGCAGACAACTTTTCAACCAAGCTCGATCCTCAAATGAAGTGATTAACTGAAAAAATGTTTCCATAAAAAAAATACACAAATTTTAGGACAGGTGCAAAAGATCTGAGTCTGTATATGTATGTCTTTGAGTAGTAAGTATGAACTATGCACATTGATTAGGAAAAAGAAAAGTCTCAAAAAAAGAGGAAAAAGACACATTCTACTTCCAAAGTAATCCATCTAAGCTAACCTATATTTCAGTCGAACATGCTATTCCCATTTTTTTTTACAAAGAATAAAGAAAACTCAGCTATATCCTTACATTTGTGGATCTGGAAAATTGAGTTAATCGCACAGTAGACTCCTACACCATTTTACATTTCCTGCAAAAAGAGAAGACAAAAAAATGGAACAATTGAGGGAACTAGGGAAGAAAACACTCTGCTAATTCAATTCGTATGAGATACGAGCACACGAGTATGTCATCCCGCCAATCGCGGATGCATATGCATGTCAGCTGAGGATTTGCTCATTTTGCCTCTGAAACCTGAAATTAGGTAGTACACCAGGCAGGCATATATCAGATTGTTCCATATCCTTATTGTGTTGCATATGGGATACTCCCATTTAAATTATGTCATTGTGTCGTATTTGCATGCATGCATCCTGTTTCTTTTTGTGTTTTGTTTCTGCCGTTGCTCCTACTGGGTTCCGGAATTCTACGACATGTGACTTTGATCCGTTGTGATGATAATCAGCGAGGATAGTGCAGAGATAAAGTCGGTATGGGAAAACGGATATTCTTCTTTTTTCATCATAATTTTTTTAGGTCGCTAATATGTCCTGGCGCATTACTCGGCTGTCGGCTGATGTGCTTGACTCGCATTCCAGTAACAGAGATAAAAATTATAACTTCTTCTATTGCAACACTTTTTGTAAACGTTGCCAACGTATTCCGCGCCGCTGTTCGATGGCACAATTGATAGAGCGCGCAAAGTTATGCAACGCCATGCAATGCGAATGCACAGCCATCTTTTGTGAATTGCATTCAAGTAGGACACGTTAGCGCATTGGCAGTCATTGTGTGCACTCATTGTAACAAAACTCTTCCTTTCAGCACTTCATTTTGTTCCACAATAGGTACCATCGGTTTCAGGTCGGCACTTGGCACATACAACACAAGTGATGGATTTCTCTAAGCCCGTTTTGTGCCTATACAATACGAGTACTCTTTCCACAAGAAAATTTGCAAGTGTCGTCGCCTAGTTAAATCTAAACTGAAAGCTGTACACACCCAACACCCAACACTCCATACCCCACATCCTAATCCCCATTCGCTGGCGCTCATATGTCGTCGAATTAAAAGAGTCCACTGAGTCCTTTTAGACAGACACACACACATCACAGATATAGTGAAAACGCGACGGCACGGTTCAACGTTTGGGAATAATAATTCGTAATTGGTGAACATATTTTATAACGTCGTCATCGTCGTTCACGAAACAAAATTATTTCCGTTTTATGAATGAAGCACTAGGTGGCTGCTGTGAGGACATTTAGTGGGACAGGATAATGCGGACAGTACCCTTCCTGTTTAGAAATACTGCGGCATTTGCAATGAAATATAAAAAGAAAGAGTAAAAAAACTAAAATAAAGGAGGTGGTGGCGCGGCGGATACGGAAGAGTTGGGCAACAGTTCCATATACAGGAAACCAAATAGCTAGGTAACCTCTGAGATGGGCCTGAAAATGAGTGTTTATGCATGTCGATGTGTTTGAGCTTGAATTCGCTGCTATGTGCACATTATGCGGATCATGTACCTGGTGGCTCGTTATAGGTATCGACCTGCATGTGCGGTTTGCCATGCTAAAGGCTTAATTTTTTCTTATTTTAGGGAAGCATATAATGGTTTGAAAGCTGACGGTTTCTATTGTATGGTCTGGTCGTAGTTGCGCCCTGAATGCCATTAAGCTACGGACCAATTCGCTGCGGATATGGGCTTTAATTATGAGCAGTAGTTCTTTTATTTTGCACTTTTGCACTGTGGTAGGTTTGAAAAGTTTTTGGGACGTGTTGTGCTTTGACGACAGAACTTCGGGTATTGACGGTTTTATGTTTTTAAGTTAAGCGACTAGCCTATTAACATTAATGTTCAAAGTGAACTAAGGCAGTGTGCCTTTGAGGATGTGGTTGAGGTTTTGAGGAAGGGAGCAGTAGAGCCGTTTCGTCAGGAGTATTTATTTTCTTCAAAGCAATGCTTTCGAGATTTCCGGTGTCCCGAATCGTAAGTCTCCTTAATTTATCCTTACGTAAAAAAAAATAGTTATAAGAAAAATGCTCAGAGTGAAGTAAATAAAAGTCCTAGCATACCGTTTTTCCGTATCTGAAGCTTTTTTATGCATAAAAAATGGGCCAAAAATTTTACTTTAAAAATGCATCAAATTGAATTCTTTTCATGTGATATGGCTTTGTTAGTAATAGCGAACCTTCCCAATAAATATGGAACACAATTTCGTTCAAATGGCTGCCTCGGTTGGTTTCGCAGTAGCGCATTTTGTCACTCCAATTTTCCAAGACCTTGTAGATAGTTTCAGGCTGTAGCTCACTAGTTGCTTGCATGATATCTTTCTTAAGGTCTTGAATCGTTTTCGAATTATTGGTAAAACATCGATCTTTCGCGGTTCCCCACAAAAGTCGAAATCGCTGCTCCGAGGCTGCCAATAGATATCGCAAAGACAACTGATAAAACGATTTGGGAGTTTGGTGCACAAAAGAGCGATTGGTGCATTGGCTGTGTGGCGTGGCTCGCCATTCTGTGTGAACTATTAGAGGTCGTCCAAATCAATTTAATTAATTTCAGTAAAAAAAGTTGGTTAACATGGTTCTGTAACACGGTTACCGAAGCTCTGATCCCAGGCTCATTTTCGAAGAAAATTAGATCGATGATAACACTACTTCAAAATCCACCAAACCAAGGTGTCATTCTCTGTGGATGCAATTAAAAAAAGGATTTTCGATTCGATGTTCGTGGACTTAGCCTCACACACTTGGCTACAGCAGTCATATTCTAGTCTATGTGTAATGGTCTAAGATGGGGTTTATTAGTATTTGTCTACTATCAACCAGGTAGTGCTTCATTTTGGCCAAAAGATATATTTATAAATAACACGCCCTGTTTGGGCTACACTGAAAATAAGTTTTTAATATTTTACAATGTCCTTCAAGCGTAAAACGACTCGCATTGTTCCGCGGAGATATGGTATTTACTTTCTGTCAAAATTTCAAAGGTGAATCAGTAGGTTTCAATTTTCTCACCTTTCATAGGTGCCGGGGCACAGAGACATACCAGGCAACTGTATGGCAGACGAACTAGCCAAAAAAGGCACGACCACTTCCCTACGCTCAGAATGGAACAACACAGGTGTACCTATCGCTACATGTAAACTCCTACTTAGACCAGACGCTTCGAGGATAACAAACACTAGATGCACTGAGAGTAACAACTGCCTTGCAACCAAAAAAGTTTGGCCGTGTTTAGACTCAAAACGCTCGAAGAGTTTGCTAGCCTTGAACCGCCTAGATAGAGGAGGTTCTACCATAGATGTTCTTACGGGACACTGTCTAATAGGGAGACACGCCAAAAGATTTGGTGTGTTTTCCAATGATTTCTGCAGAAGCTGCATGGACGAAGAGGAGGAGGAAACCGTTCAACACCTTCTTTGCCCTGCACTACTTCATAGGAGGAAAACTCATCTCGGCGAATTCTTCTTCGATGATACTAGCGATTTAGCTTACATAGACCCTAAAAGTCTTTCGAAATACATTAAAAGTTCTGCTTGGTTCGACTAGGCTAGTCCCATAATGGAACATAAATGGGTGATCAACTCGTTAATCGGGTTGCTGAGATCAGTAGGTGATTAACTTCCTGATCTCTGTGGTATCACAATGGGCCCTTGCCACTTCCACCTAACCTAACCTTAGTCTCAATTATTCGCTGAGCCTTATAAGAATACGAGAGGAATGCTACTGGCCTTAGCCCAATGAAAACTAGATTCGTTAAGTTATTACTTTTCCATGTTATTCGTTTTATAACTCTTATATTTAAAGTGTTTTAACGACATCCGAATTTCTTTCTGAATAGAAGAAGACTAAAAATATTTCTGATTGTTTTGTTCGTAAAAAGTAAACGGAAACGGATATTGTGGCTGGCCCATCGTTATTTTTCCGTTTCCTACAAAGATTTTAGAAAAAACTATTTTGAAGCAAACATAAATATCTATTCAACAATAATCTGTGCACAATATGTCAATTTGGACCGTCTAATTTTTTACTACTGACGAAAAAAAGGACTGCAATAAATAGATGAAGCCAGACTTTTTAAAGGCTCTGACACCTTACAGCATTCAATTTTAAGTAAAAGACTGCGTAATTTCTTTGATGGGTTTCCTTAAAATCTTGGAAGCTGATTCTTTCGTAAGTTAGCGGAAGGCAACAACGGCTCGTGGCAAAAAGTGGTCAAACATTATTTTTTCTTAATGTTCTAAGTGGAGTGCCACAGAGATCCATTTTCAATCCAATTCTTTTCTTACTTAACATAAACGAGCTATGCAGAAGTTCTTAAACACTATCAGCCATATTAATAAAAAACGCTTATTCTACTTTTATTCCACAGACCTACTAAACCATAGAATAAGAGTTAATCCATGGGTTAAAATTTCTCATTAATAAAAATAAATTGTTCCCGGAATAGTAAAGTGACGTTTATCAGAGATTTCCCTTAGGGAAATTTATTTTTGCTGCTTATTGACAAGCAACTTGAAACATTTATTTAGAAAGTTGATATTTTTCTTTTTCTGGAGAAACAAATTTAAAGTGTGGCTTGCATATTTCACTGTTGTTAGATTAGATTCTATCACCACAGACATGTAAAATAGCGTGTTTCATGGCCGGTTAAATGGCTCGGAGAGATGCCAAGCAAATGTAAGTTCTTTGCATTAAATTTGGACGACAAGCACATTACGATAAATTGATTGCAGGGCCAGATTTGTGGACAAAACTCATTAAAACAGTAAACAAGGATCGTTTCATCGATTTGGTTTTGGATAAATAAAGTAGAGTTCTTGTCGTGGAGTTAAAAACGTAAGCGTAAATTTGTTTGGACTCAAGAAGGCCCATTTATGTTTTATTGAAAAAATTGCGTCATTTCAGCACACTGATATTTTTCAACCACGCAAAATCTTCTAGTGGATTGCAAAATTGAAGAAAGTGCTCGGAGCACAGTAGGAGATCAACGACTTGTCAATTATTGGAGTCCACAATTGCAATTCAACCTACCATCAACAAACCAAAAGCGAATTTTTATGTTTACTTGATACCTAATAAAAAACAAAAATTTGTTTTGTAATTTACAACCACTACTGGTTTTATTACTGTCACTTCTTATTGGTTTGGTTGTATTTAAGTACGTATAAAATATAATAAATTTTTATTTCTTGCAAAAAAGCAAACGCAGTTACTTCTGCGACCACGATTGAGTTCAAATTCGTGCCTCTTTGATCGCACGATTAGGGTATTCCAGGTGCCTTTGCCGATGTGGTTGTTAGTAGTACGGGCAGTACGCATACCCTGCAAGAACAGGGTCTTCTTGCTGGTTGGCGGCTGATTAGCCTTCAGGATAACTTGCTGGTTGGCGACTGATTAGCCTTCAGGATGCACTCACAGGCCTTTTCGGTTTCGTGCAATGCACACAGTGAAAAGACGCAAGTCATTGGTGACAGTGTCAAAAACCAAAGTTGAGTCGGCTGATACGCTGTAAAGACATTGGGGGCAGATTTATTTTGCGCATTAACAAATGTTTTAGAACAATTCTGTTAAATTTCTACTAGTCCCTACTAGTCACTGAATTTACAGAAATAAAATAAAAAAAATAGAACTAGTGCGGTCCACCACCAAAGTCATTATTGTTTGCAGGCACATGTATTTTAACTCAAAAATTTCTTTCATTTTGTATTTTGATACAATTCTTGGTTATTCCTTCGCTAAACCACCCTCATCGGTGGAATAACTTAGTAGACGTCAATTAACAAAAAATTTCCTTTATTAATAGCAATTTTCACTTAGTCCATGGAATAAGGCTTAACCCTTCGCTATTCTGCGTTTATTAATACGGCTGTATCTGATTAATCTGTAGGTTGATCAGTTTCTGATAAGTCGACCTTTCGAGCAGTAGAAAGATGTTGTTCCATTACTGAATGAATTTCCTTCTCTTTTGAATTTCACGTTGGTCTTAGTAAAACCATCATGCCTAAACCCTCCCTAATCTACAGCTCTTTCCATATATCGCAAAATTTTTGATTCATCAGTGTTAGTCCGTATAGAATCTTGAAATCGATACATTTCAATTTGTTACCAATGCTGGGAACCATGGTTTTCAACAATTTCTGAGACTCTTGCCGTACTTTGTAGGCCCATCTTTTATTTTTACATCTTCTTAATTTGTGTCGTGTAACTCAAATCGTAATATGCGTAAATATGAACTTTTGTTTCTCTGAATTTATAAGCACGTACCGGCTCAGATTTGGTATCCAGAATCTGCGAGTCAACGTTCAAAACGGCACCACAAATTTAAATTAAGCTTACTATGGTTTGAAGACAATGTGCATCGGAGTCTTCTATTTTCCTGAATGCTCCAACTCTGTTAAATTTTGCCATGGACCTAAATCAGCCTTTAACTTTCATAAATACTGAACCAGCCCCCTCTCCAATGATTGCTGGAGACAACGGAGTTTCTACTCGGGATAAATCCAATCGAGTTGATTTTGTTCTCCCTAAATTGTAATTTTCGCAAAATGGAAAGGGCAACCCATTGGCGCCCAATTTGGGACCCCAATTTATTGCAATATGTCATCTCATATCCATTTGGGTTTCGGATCAGATCCATCTTCAGGTTGCTATTAATTTAGGTAATCTTGTTTCTTGTAATCTTGTTTGGGTAAGGACTTTACTGTAATCGAACCTGTAAATAATAAAAAAACCGAAGTCGGAGACAAGAATCTCAAAATCAAAGTTTTTATTTGATTGCTTCGGACTATTTCCTGGGGATGGAGACCAGTAAATTACCTAAGCTCTAAATTTAAAATGCTTATTGTTCCTCGTAATATATTTCGATTTGCTCTTAACTTAGTTATTGTTTACTTTTTCGTCGCTTCATCTTTAAAATTTCTTACAGAACTCTGCAGCATTCTTATATGACGTCGAACTTTTGACTTTGATATCCATAGCTCGCTCTCTTCTCTTTAACATGAACACTTTTGAATTGTCTGTGTGTTACAGTGTACCTTTTCATTCGATTTAAAAAATAGGCTAAGCCTTACAAAAGATAGCTTTGAGTCCTTCTAACAATCGTGTTCTCGAAGTATGGCGGATATAGGTTTTTCAGTTAGTAAGAAAAACGCCTTCACTAAATTATGACGTTGTATTACCTAAAAATAAACATTTTTGAAGCTTTTTTAAATATCAGAGCTTCGGTAAACTAAAATGTTTCCTTTAAAGCTCGTACTATATCCTTAGGTACAGTCGTTGAAAGAACTTAAAGAATATCGCGTTACCACTATTGAAACCCATAATTTAGAGTATCTCAAGAATCCATTTTGGGACCTATTCTTTTTACTACACAAATCATATTTAAAAGGGCCGAACATGAGCTAGCACCGAGCTATATCGGAATGCAAATGTGCAAATCATTACACCACTATTTTATTGTGGCTGTTATAAAGTGGTATGAAAAAATTCAAAAGTAATCCTCAAACGCTTTGACCATGGTTAACTTGTTTATCTTGGAAAACATGCCAAGAACCCATTTCAAATCAAAGTCCTTGAAAACCACAAATGCATATGAAATCCCAATCAAACGCTTCTTCAAATAAAAATTAATCAAACGAAATAAAAATTTCATGAATAAGTTCGCTTCTTGTCGTCCCCCAAAATCCCTTTTATAGGAGGTATACGTACTTAAAGAGTAATGGTTGTCATATGCTCATCCGATTTCTCATACAAATAATGCAGCAGTTGGTCGTTAAAAATGTTTTTGAAACGAAACCGACAGAAGGGAAGAGTGAACTTCCATTCTTAAGATGGACTTTTCCTTCAAATACATACATGCGACCTCTTGAAATACATTAGTCATTCGTTTTCGTTTTCGATGAGAAAAACTATTTTCAAAGTTAAAGATTTATTATAGAGGGGGGAAGTTCATATAAGACCATCTCCTGCTTCTTTATAGTCTTTCTCTATCATCGACTGATTTTGGTAGGAAAAATGAACTTGCACCGTGAAGAAAATTCCAACGTATGCATATTCACAAGAGTGTCGTTTTGGGATTTCTTTTTTTTTCTAGTCGTGTGTGGTGGTATCCGGAGTATGTTCCCTTTTAAGGCATTCGCTATCCTTTGTTAGCATTTTAAGATAAATGGAAATTCTTATCACGTTTTCGGTTCGCTCTCGAATGGGAACACTTTGAATGGCTTAAATGGCATGAAGTCATAATACCGGCATTTCACTTAATTGGGTTTCATTGTTCTCTAAGACAGAGGAATACGGTTGACAAGAAAGATATTACTCCGCGACGTTTGAAATTTTATGATTGTCGAACTGTGTATTAAGAAGTGTGTAAAGGAAGAGGAGGGTGGTGCAGTTATGTGTATTCCGGGAAACCTGCTAACCGCTCAAACCTTTGTGATTGATTAGGAGAGAAAGACAACGTCTTGGTTCTGTTGGTAGGTACTTGATTGAATAAGTGATTTTCAATCTTTTCGTCATATCGACCGGCGCGACGTGTATGTAGTCAAATATTGTTTTCAATTGAGCCAGGGTCTTTTGGACGGTCTTTGTCAGCTAGGTATTTCAAATCACTCAAAAAATAAAAGTTCGGCGAATTTGTCAGTCGGGCACTGATCGCCTTCCGAGCAGATTTGTTGATGTGCTGGGAAGTGTTTTCACTCAAAGATTCAACAATTCGACATGGTCACCGTGTTATAACCAGGATCCGAATTACAGCACCAGTGATCGACTGAGCGAGTGGCATCAGTGATTAAGTGAATAAGTAACTATTGTGGGATTACGGCATACGTGATCTAAAGTAAGATCTGGTAAAATCGAATATTCACTGATTGGTTTCGATTTTCTGTTAATTCATAGATGCCGCTGATGTCTCTTTAGACTCATTTCATTTCTTTTGGTTAACAAAATTCATTCCATTGTTAATAAAAGACAATTTTTAGAGAGCATTTCAGAAAGTTAAAACATTCAATACCCTCGGGTGGTGTTGTTAAAAGAAGTCTTGTTGACTAACGGTTGTGATTCCTGCAGGACAACGAAAGTGATCGGTTTGATCGGAAAGGAGCTTTTTTTATATTCGGTTCGTTACTTGTTTACTGATTTGAACACTTTATTATAAACAAGCTTTTTTGATAAGTAATTCTACCTTCGTAATAAATACAAGAAAAGTGCACACAAAATTTCTTATGTTTTCATTTCATGAATAAATCAGTGAGCACTTCATGCTAGAAAAAAATTTCGTTCGACTACTGATGAGAAAACGCAAAATTGTACTAGATTGCTCGATAACGTCAGCTGTAATACCAAATTCACATAATTCCGTGACGAGTTATTCGATAACGTGAGCTTTCGGCCTCAGACACAAGTTTTGGTAGTACAGTAGTGCGGTACTAAATTCTCATCCACTGTATGATCACAATACCAAACCTACATAAACTGGTTTTTCAATTAAGTAGGCACCTGTTCACCATTCTCAGAATAACTGTCGTATGTTTCAAACAAGCAAGACTTCCTGTTGCACCCTGGCTTACTTTTCTGGCTTGAATTTTCCTCTTCCATGCGTGCTTTTTAATAAATTTCATCGCAAACGAAGGCATGTCTAAACTATAAAGACAGGCCATTAGTCCTTTTTAAAACAGAGTTTAAAATAACAAAATGATTCATCGAAGAAATTAACACAATGTTGACATTTTGTGAGATTTATGCGTACCGCATAAACATTTGCTAATCACTTTAGGTGTGTTCTTGATGACAAACAAGAAAAAACTCGAAGATAAACGGTTTCATTAAAACATGAAAACTCATAATGTACCTTCGTAGTACGTTGGGTAATAGATTTGGCCGTGAATGGTAACAAGGAATATGCTTGGACAAGAATTCACTGAGGTGTATTGTTTTGATTATGCGAGTTGAATTGCTTAACGAAAACAGACGAGGTCATTGTCAACATGATGTGCTGCTTAGTAAGTTCTTTCATTGTCATGAATTGACACAAGATTGTCATTTGTGTTTTCTTTACACATTGTTAAAGACACAAATTGGTTGGCAGGTCTCTTTTTACATCATTGTCATTGCTTTATGACTTCACCTCTTACGAAACCATTCAATGTTTAAAATTGGAATTATTTCCAATTATTTATAATTTGAGATGCATAATAAGCCTAAAGAAATTTTGACTAGCAGTGGCTGAAATGTGGAAGATAAAGTTTCCTAAAAACAATAAATTAATTCTAGCTTTTTTATGATAGAAATAACATGTTTTTTTTAACTTTTGAGGCCGGTAAGTGAAGGAATACATTTGTGAGCACGTCCACCGGAAGATGTTATGTAGTATTGAACTATTTAAATTGACAAATCAAGTCGGCATAAAATCTGAAGATATTAAATGTAGCGTATCAGAAGTTCTTGCGAACCCTTTCTGAAATTTTGAAAAGTCGAAGGCACCAAATTGTGTTGGTTACATCATTTTTCTGACGCTGTAGTTGAGGAAACAATTGCTCGTGGTCGTGAAGCAGTCCGTGTGTAGCTTATGTAAAAAACTTTTAGGCCCTGAAGTTAGAGTTCCAGTTGTGGATCATGTTTTCTCGTTCCCATATTTTCTATTCATCTTATTTTAATATTTAATGATCATTATTTGGGGGCAGCCTTCGACATCTTTGAAAATTCCTGGACAGGTTGCGACAGTTTTGTGGTGGCTTTTGAACGCACAGTTCCCTCGGGAGCACTTTTCACAAGCTAAACGCAACTAAACAGAAATAGTCGACATCACAGTAGAGGAATTTAATTATAATAGATCTGAATGGAACCTATTGAGCCAAACTAAGTGAAGTTTCAGAGCTCCTCCTCTAAGTTCCTGAGAAAAAAAATTTCGGTGGGCAAATAGTTCAGCTTGGAGGATGGACGGATTACTAACAATACTTACTTAAAAGCTCGTTTTAGGGGAGTCGCTGATGGAAAATGTCGGAACCTGTGCCAGTTTCTATTTTCGAGCCGTTAGTATACCAGTTACCAGACCATATTTTGCCTTAAAGGAAAGGTCTTTGTGTTCTCCCAGTTTTCTCAATAGAGGAGAACTATGGAGAAGTTGAGTTTAAAGTTCTTTACTGACGATAGATCCCAAATCTTTGCCCGAAGCACTTAGGTAAGGTAATGGGTACCGCATTAGTAAAACAGACTGAATTTTCTGATTCAGACATGCCAATTCCAGAGATTTATTCGAATAGAAATGTGCTTTCCGAGTATGAAAACTTTACATATCTGAGATCTAAGATCAACCGTTAGGCAACTTGTGAAGACGGTATGAATCAGCTCATAGAGTGGAACAAGTTGCATAAAAATCAACCATCTTCTTTGACCGAAAAACGCCCTCCAAGCTGAAGGGAAGACTATACACCTTGGTTGTGTGTCTAGCAATCGCATTGTTGGACAACACTCAAAGAGTAAAAGATTTGACAGCAGCTGGGATGAAGATGCTCCTAATTACACCAGGAGTAACAAAGCTTGATCGTATAAGATTAGAAGTATGAAGATCCATGGAAGACTTCACGTCAAAACAACCGAACCAACTCAGTTGACATTGTCGTGTTCAAAAGGGAGATCCAGTGAACCACACCAAAAGCCAATATCATACAAAGAAAGGCAGACCTCCTGGTAACGAAATCTGCATTTTGTTGACCTCTGACATGGAACAATCAAAATTCTCTGGGACTTGCCAACGCTTTCTGAGGTCAACGCCGCATACCCTAAGAGTGTGGTATTGGTATAAGAAATATAAATTTTTAAAATTGAAAGTCTCATCTCTCCCTGATTTGATAATAATGGTGGTGTCTTCTCTGGTCAGGGGGCTAGAGAATGTAGATACTTTTCATTATTTAGCTAGCCGTACCGAACATAATTAATTTTATTACTCGTCTCTAGGCTGAAGAGTGAGCTAAGCCAATGACATTCCTTGCGTTTTGAAAATGGATTTGAAAATCATAGTTCTTAGCTCTGGGAGTTGTTGTTGGGGATTTTAGAATTTACACTTTTTTGTAGGTTACATTTTGCGTTTAAGTTTGAAATACTTACTCTGTGATGCTTCTAGCGTAAATTTACTCACTGCAATATCTTCTTTACATGGATGTTCTCTCTATTTGTTAAATTGAAATAGTTTTGTAGAAAAATGCGTATTTCTTTTTTTTACACTCTCGATACAATTTTGTCACTAATGTGAGTTAAAACAACACGTGTAAATCTATAAATTACAACTTTATTTTTATCAAAACTCTACATCTGTATTCTTTTTTTCATTCACTGAACTTTTTCTCTTTTTATTTTCAGGTAAGAAGTTGTTCCACTTAATTGTTTCCATCCAACTGCTCTTGACCCTGCAATGTAAGTGTAAATATTTATTTGACGTGCTTCTTTTATTAGCCAGAATTGAGAAGTAAAGTGTGTTAACCAAACATCACTTACTAAATTGAGTGTAAAAATAAGTACATCCATATTAAACTGAATAACAACAAATCACTCACAGATGCCACCACCACTGCCATGCCATCGCCATTCGCCACCCCAACCTCATCTGCTGTCTCGGAGTTTCACATTACATTCCTCATTAGTGAGGAACCAAGATAATTACTGGAAATAAAATTATCTTCTCGCATGGCATGTTGAACAGGGAGGCTTTATATTTGTTACTTAGCCTGTGCAATGACCTTCTCGGCGCGTATACATAAAGTTTATTTTCGTGTTTCATGTATGCCCTTTCTTTGAAGAAAAAACTCTCATCTATAAAACCACATGTTTATAGTGCTGTGTTGCGTCTATGAAAACGTCGTGTCGGTTGGCCATCGGCGTCTTAGCTCCACAAGATCCAGATTGAAAATCCATGTTTTGCTACACACAGCTGCAGCACTCATCCCACAATACAGACATTCGCGCGTTGCCGGCCGATCTTACATGTTCATCCGAAACCAAACACTCTAATTTTATGCCATATGGGCACAATTTCTGTCGTTTTATGTTTTTCCGTTCCGGACGTGGAAAACGGTGGTTGAGACTGAGACGTGGGGGAAAAAACAAAAATAAAAATAAAAAAACGAATGCAAAAATAATCCTAAAACCTTTACTTCTCGAATTCATTGCATCAAAAACAATTTTAAATTCAAATGCAAACGAAGAAGCGAAGAAGCACACAGCCGAAGGAATTAATGGGCCCAGCTTCCGCGAAGTTCACTTCCAAAAAGTGAAATTCTGTTGCATTCAAGTTGAACGCGCCAAAATGGCAGCCAGAGAAAATGGAATTGTCTTCCGGTGTGTATTTAAATTGCATCAAAGTCGTCTTATTGCCAGAGCCACTGCTGGCAACTCCGGGCTAGATTCTACTCACGTATGTATGTACCTATATACGTTGCATGCAAGGACTACATACCAAAGGTCGATAAATAATACACTTGCTAATATACGGCAAAGTTAAGGAGCCTACAAAAAGGGAATTAATTGCAGTTATGTTTCTGAAAAGGGGATGGAAACGAATAGGAAAAAAAAAAAATGAAATAAATTTCCGTTTTGGTAATCGGCCAATGTTGTTTCCTTTAAACTAACAATGGAATAATTCTTTTAGAATGCTTTCCTTCTTTTTTCCATTCGTTTGAGTTGAAGAGGGCTGACTCTTAAGAGTAGGTATTATAGCAAAGAGGATCTGGAATTAATAACGTCGCGTCTAAAGCAGCATAAGCATACGCTGTTCGTTTAGGATAAATTCCCGTAATCGTTACAATGAACAATTTCAATATAAGTGGGCATAATTTAAAGGAGGTTTCCGTGTATTCTTAGCTTATGGCTCCGGATAATCTCAGACGGTTTTAGGTATTAGGTATGGAAAAAATCTTTTGAAGTTTGGTATCTGAAATTATTTTGACTTTTGATGCACGAGCTGTGGACCGCATCTAAAAATATATAATTTCATTTAAATGAAATGCGCTGTCAAATAGTAAACAAGATGCTGAATATTGTGTTCTACTATGAACTCTGTGCATTGCGTCACATTTTTGACTCTTTTCTGATTTGTTTTGACTTTTCTGTTGGTTTGAGATTTCTAACCGGTCAACCAAAACCGACAAAGTGTGTATCTACAAAACTTTTAAACTAAGGTTCAAGAAAATCTAGGAAAGTAATGATTTCCTTGCATGCAACCGTATAATTATTAGGAGCTGAATACAATAGTGATAGGGGTCGATACTTACCAATCAGTCTCTTAACCTATAAAATAGGTTTAAGATTAAAGTGGCTGATAGCTCGACTAACACACTAAGGCCCGTTGGGCCCTATGTGATTAACCTTTAAACTATGACCATGGTAACAAAAAAATAGTACATAGAACGAAGTTAGAAATCTTGAGCCAACTTCAGGTAAAATTCCACCACATTGACAACAATTTGATGCCACCATCGCGATGTAAGGGATGTGCATTCTGATGTCACAGGTTATTTTTCATTCCGTGTCATATAACTCACATAGAAAATTCTATGAGGCATACTGGAGAAAACAGAAGTCAACAAGCTTTTAAGTAGTGTACAGACTAATCCCACAGAAGAAAAACGAGGGTACGTAGTGTGCCCAGAGATTCCAACTTTTGAACCAAGACTCCTTGGAGTACGAGGTATTTATCTTCTCACTAGCCTTTTAGGGACTTTTGTTGATCTGCAAGCGATTGAACATCTGATGCCAGTATTTGACCAGCGATTGAGTTGATTTGTCACTGATTTTGAATTTTCCAGGGAGACAGTGCGATCGCTAGCATTCGAGTGGTTGCTTACTTTTAGGTGGGCAATACAGTTTGGGGTAAACCTAGGACTCAACCAACATTTTTCGGTAACGAGTTTGATTTTGGGTGATCTCTTTCCAGTTTCGCCTTCAAAGACGAGGTTTTTCACTTCCGCTATTTCCCTGCAATCTTCTTTCGAAAACCCGTCAAGTCTGAGTGTTGTTGTCTATCCGCTCCTCATGTTCCAGCCATCTTAGTCGTTGTTAAGTTTTCCTCTTCACACATTGTGGATGGAATGTCTTCATCCACTTTAGTCGTATGGCAGGACTGTGATGATGAAGGTTTTATAAAGAATTATCTTGGTTTTTCTAGATAAGCTTTCATTTCTTAATTGCCTTCTTAACTCAAAGAAGTAATTGTTGGCAAGGTGTACTTTCCGTTTGATCTCCGCACTAATGTTGTTTTCCTTGTCTATAGGGGATCCTTGGTTGACGAAGTCCTGTACTGCCTCATAGCCATATCAGTCTATTTTGACGTTTGGTCAAATTCGTCGATGTTCTGTGTCCCTGTTTGATGACAGCATATACTTAGTTTTGCCCTCATTAACCATCAAACCCATTTGAGTTTTGTACAATCTTTTCAAGTATGATGGTAAAGAAACCGTATGACAGTTTGTCGCCTTATCTAAACCCTTTTTCGACAACAAAAGTCTCGGTGAGTTGTTTACCGACCTTGCCGGAGCAGCGTGAATTCTCCAGAGTCATCCTACACTGTTGTACAAGTTTGGCAGGGAAACCGAAACTTGACAGGGCTTTGTACAGCTCGTTTCTGTGAATACTGTCGTACGCGGCTTTTAAATCGATAAAAAGATGGTGTATATCGATATCGATAATATATTTTCGGTTTTTTACCAAGACCTGCCGTAATGTGAAATTTAGTCTATTGTAGACTTTTCTGGTTTTAAAATCACATTTATGAGGGCCTATCAAATTGTTGACTTGGGCTTAAGACGTTCTCATGTTACAGCAGACAAAATCTTATACGCGACGCGACGTTGAGGAGGCTTATTTCTTGTTTCTCTATAATTGGCGCAATTGTAGGGACCTGTCTTTCTTAGAAGTAAAAAATAATCAAATAGGGTGGCGCAACATAGCGGGGTGCCCCAGGGCGGCCTAGCGCATTTCTCACAATCAATCGTTCATTGTGAAGGAACGGAGGGGACCTACAGTTTTCTGCCGATTCCGAACGGTTTATCGAGAAAGCGCTTTTCATGACAATAAATTTACTCTTCCGCAGCTCTGTTGGAAGTTATACTCAATATCCCCGATATCGCTTTTGTAACAAAAGTCAGGATAGCTATAAAAGAGCTTAATCAAATAATGCTACTTTTGTAGTTCACTAAAAGCAAAGTTTCTGATAAGAATCTTGACATGAGTTATACCATCAACCATCAAAGAACTTTCAGTGTTTGTTTAATAAATTCATCATTAGAAGTAAACTGTAAGGAAAGCTTATAAAGTAATCTTTTCGTTGATCAGAGCTGAATATTGATTTACTTTATCGATGTAAGAACAACTAAATACTTTTTCGCAAAAAACGCCCTCTCTCACACGTATTTTATTTATTGTATGTATGGATTTGAAAATGGCCATATTACACTTTGTTTTTTAACGACTCTATTAAATGTTGTGTCTATTTGATTTAAACTGCGGAAATTTTTATTCAACTTTTGCCAAATTCATTATTTAAATTGAATCTCCAATGTACTTCAACTGAGTAGTTTTTATTGTTTATTTTATTATATATGTGTATGTTTTTTTTTTGTTTGTACATAGTTGTTCCTCGATTAAAAAAAGGAATACAAAAGAGAAAATCGAAATATATAAACAAACATCAGAGAATGTTTGCAATTCAAATATTTGCCGAGTAAAAAAAGCACATTTCCGTTTAGGCAATTACTTTCGCCATGCCATCAAATAAATTATGTATTGTTTTTTTTTTTTTTTTTTTACAAATAAGGAATTTATTTCTGTGGCGATTGTTTCATTTGGTTTGGGGAGTTGATGGGGCAAATTTCTGAAACCATTTAGTGTTAGTGATGTGACTCTGTACTGTTTCTGCAGTGTTTTATTTTTGATTTCTCGGTTGTTTTTTATATAGTCATAGTTTAGTTCCTTTTGATTTTTGATTTATTATTCAATAAAAAATAACATAATATGCGTCTAGTTTATACAAGATCGTGAAAGTGTTAGGTATGATATTAAATAGGGATCTTAAGGAAGAGAGGTTTTACCTGACTGCATAAATTTCCATATGCCTCTGCACCACGTATGGAAAACAAGGATAAAACGATGAGTAGAAGATTAATGAATGGTACTCCTTCCAATTTTGACAAAGCAATGAGGATTATCTAACGCCACCTTGATATGTCGTATCATTGATTCTACAGCTGGTCATGGTGTGGTTGTGTTCTTCCCTGTTTATAAAATTGATTGCGATCCGGATGAAGATCCGATTGGTGTATATGTAAAATGTAAATACATTTTCAAGGTTTGAAGCCACATAAGGAATGACTAGTTCTGGAAGAGGTTTTAGACTTTCACATATACCTAACGCATATAATCCTCAATCCTCATACTTAGTTTTTTTTTATCAGACTGAGTTTTTGTCCCTTCCTCCCTCCTCCCCTATGGTCTAGCGCACTAAAATTTAAACAATTAAAAAAAAATATTGTGTGTATGAGGTTAATGAATAAATGAATCAAAAAAATGGTTTTAACCGTAGACCTACGTTTAAAAAAAACGACTAATCTTACGTTGGTGGGTCGTTTTCTACCCTCATATTTTTCTTAGGAAAATATTAACAAAACTGAATATTTAATACAAAAACTGATAGCTTATATTTATTAATTCAATTGCACTGGAAACAACTGAGAAAAAAACACAAGTATAAACATTTAAATGTGTTCAATGCATTTTACACATACATATATTCCGGTTATGTATGTTCTTGCAAACATTTTTATTGCAGAAGACGCAGACCAACTCACTTTTTTTGTCTTTGGATTTTGTTTTTTTCTTTTGTGTATAAAGCACATCTGCCTCGTTTCTTTGGCTGTGGTAAATTGATCTTGAGCCGCTTAGCTGCAGGACTGAAATCTCTTTGATTTCAAGTTAGTGTGGGGGATGATGAGCCAACTAGTGTCGCATGAAGGGTAAGTGAGGATGATGCTCTAGGTGCTCTTGATCAGTTAGACATATACAGTCGTATTTATAAAATTTTCTAAGAACATCCTTAGACAGCAGTCCATCCAGCCGTTGTCTAAAGAGTTGGACAAGCCTTAGCCAACTTCGTATTTATAAATGCATTCCAACAGTTGTCTAAATAACCCCTCAAACTGTCAACTTTGAATGAAAAACTAAATGGTGGCGTTCATGATGTATCCGTAAAGTACCATTGCTTGTGTTTTGATATACGAGTACAACAACTAAAAGGCTTTGAAAGAGTGTCGCAAAGAGGGCTTGAACTAGACCAAAAAAACAGCTGATTTGACTTTGGGTTACAACTTTTCCAAGTCTCATAAAATAAATAATAAATAATAATGCTGAAATATCTATCATATTGGCAAAGACGCACATTGGCCAACGGTTTGTTTGGCGTCCTAAGAGACAAACTGAGAATCACAACCCGCCGAAACGACGGGTGATTCTTCACCTTCATTCTCGGATTCAGCCGAATCAAACTCGTCGGTGCTACCAACTTCAGGGTTATAATTTTCATCACTGACCGCGGAAAAATCATTGTTACTTGATGAAATACTTGACATTTTATCAAAACAATATGTTATTATTTATTGAAATACAAAACACAACGATTCTCAAACGAATTTATCAATACAAAATGATTTTTCATATAATGGGTCGAAATCGACCCAATCTGACAGAAAAAACTCAAAATCGAAAAAATCATACTCAACTATGTTTTAAATCGTAAACCAGTTTGAATTCGATGCATAAGGGTGCATGGAACAAAGTCATAAGAAACCAGCAAAATCCACAATCCAGTTATTATATTATTTTCGATAAACCATAGCGAATGGGTAGAAAACGACCCAAACGTAGGTCTACGGTTAAAACCTCCCTTTCTAAAAAATGGAATTGACTGGTGAGAGGTGATTTATCTTTCCTGATTTGATACAAAGAAAAGCTGACGAATTTTCAATCTGTTTGAATATCATAACACAAAAAAAGTTGACGAATTTTCAATCTGTTTGAATATTGCTATCACAGGAACTAAAATAATAATTATTTTTTTTACAAATTTGTGGACAGTAAAGTTAAGCAAAGTAAAGTTAAGCAACGACCTGTTTTTTAAATGTTTTGGTAATAAAAAATAGTATAAATATTTTACCGAAACTCCCTGCGATAGCTAGAACTACAGAGGATAACATATTGAAATTTCAGGCCAATGGGTCGCGTATTTTGTTTTGTGGCCTCCTGCAAGGCGAAAAAAAGAAGTTGGGGTAAACGCGTTTGAAGTTTCTTAAACTTTAAAGTTCAAGTTTCCAATGATTTTTTATTTCATAAAAGTTACAATATTTTAGTTTCTCTTTAATTTTTTAACATGTCAGTTGACTATTATTAATATTTTTTTTTTAGTTTAATTGTTTAATTTATAAATTGGAATATTACTTTAAAAAAGTTCATTTAAGATTCGTTTCCTGTAGTTAAGTGCTACCTTGATGTAATTGTAAAGGGCTTCCCAGTCCATGGCTCCATTTAGAACTCCTATGATTTCCTCTTCATTAAGGTAGTTTGCACCAAGTGTTATCCTTCTTGTTTCCACTAAAACAGGACACTTTCCCAAGAAATGGAGCACGTTTTCACGTTCATTTAGATTACAGAGTCCACATGTTTCTTCCAAATCATTCTCGTGAGGGATGAAAGTATCTCCCCTCTTCCTTTTAAAACCAGTGACATGAGATGATACTCCGCCCTAAATTAATTGTCTGTTAGCAGGTTATAATTGAGCCTTGCATACATGCCCCTGTGAAATGAACTTCTGTTCTGGCTTTTAGAATGTAGTCCTCTCTCTTTGGTTCATCAACTAACGTTATTAGGCTATAGATTTCGCTTTTCCAAGTTTCAAATATATTCCCATATTTTTCAATAAAATTTAACACTCGATGTTACTATCACTGGAGACCACGTTAAACTAACCAATATAACTCTTAATAAAACTAAAATATTTCCCCTTAAATTTATACATTAGTGCTAGTCAGGTATACAAACCCGAGCAACTGCAGTGAATAGTGGAGCCCGACTCTTCTACTTACCTGACTTTCTAATTCCCTGTAGTTCCTGAAAAACTCGGATGAATTTCCTCATCAAATTTTAACAATATATTTTTAAGATTTTTAAAGAAAAAAATCGATTTTTCGAAAATTTTAGACCGCCAACCCCCCCTTATTGCTAAAAGAAACTGGAAATAATAACAAGGCCTTTTTGACGCCAAGCTATTATTATATTATAACATCAAAATTACATATATTTGTTTTTATATCCATAACACGCAGTTGCTTAGGCTGCGCGCACAGTAGTGCGAGAAAGCTATGCGATGAGAGCGGCGCGGCGATGCGACGAATCGATATACGATGTTGTATGCGACAAAGTGCGCACAGTAGAAACGATTTTGTCCGGTTGTGTTACTTTGATTGGCTTGTGTCAAAACAATATGAATTCGTCATCCAATGTTTGACTTTATTCCCCTGTAGTAATTAACAGCAAAATAATTTGAAAATTGTACCACACAACATAGTAGGTACTGGTTTGATTTTTTTTATCCCTTTATAACTCAACCTCGTATAATTTATAAATTCGACAATTTTATGGTAGTTTTCAAAAAGTAAAAATACACGTATTTTTTTATTTCACTGTTTACTCATTAGAAAAGTATAAAAATGAGAAAAACGGAAATGTAACAGTTGTGTCTCATTGCCACAAAGTGCTCCTTTAAGGTGTATGGAATGCGTTATAACAATTATTATGATTATTGTAGCATAACGGTACCCCACATTTCTCACACATGGTCTGTGTAACGCCAGTACACTTAAATTTTCAATGTTCACCCACTAATAAAATTTAAAGATTCACAGCAAACAAACAAAGAACCAGCTTTATTACAAGTAACGCCATCTAGTTTGAACAAAAGTGAAACTGTTTGTAACCGTTGTGTCGCAGTGATTTTAATCGGAATTCAACGTCTACTTGAAATTTTTGGAGGAGTTTTTTGGTTTGTTACAGTTATGTCACACGGTGATATAAAGGGTTATTTATACGTCAGAGCCGTTTTCGTGCGAGATGCTTGCGAAAACTTTGCGACAGACTCGCAAGTGTTGCATCATATATTGCTTCATTGTACGTACGTGGATAAGAAAACATGTAAACACTTTTCTCACATCCAAACGCTTCTCACATCGCATCGCTTTTTCGCACTACTGTGCGCGTACCCTTTAGTCGTCGGGGCTCTTGGATGTTAGTCATATAAGTAACTCCTAGTAACTTGTTAGTGTTTCTAAATAATTGTGTCATTTTATGTTTTGATCGTTTGTTAAAATTTTCAAAAAATGCTGTGCAGGTACGACTTAGCACATAATTGCAGCGCCTACCCACACTTGTCGTATGTGTTGAGCATAAAGGTGTAATTAAATCTAGACAATCAATACAAAACCAAAGTGAGTTCAGCAATACACATAATATTTGAAAACTTTCATAAAACTGATCCCACCATTACAAAACGAACATTGTATTATCTCCATTTCGCTCGGTGATGACTGCATTTAATGGTCGATCGTAATGAAACCTCTTGAAACTTGAATTCTCAGATCATATTTGCGGCGAGATCTCATATCTCAAATAGAAGAGTGCGACAAAGACTCTGTTTTGAAGGCCGCTTCGCAAGTAATTAAAAAGTCAAGCAAAGCACCTTATTATATTTAGTACCTACATTTCATAAAGTTTTCATTTGTAAAACATCATTCAGGTCTCATCTGAGACACATGTTTGACAGCTTCAAGAGGAGTGTAAGATTCTAGGGGAACACAATCTTAATCTTTATAAACTGACGACGAGTCATTTGCAACTACATAATATACATATATCAACTAAACACATCAGTTTGTTACATTTGAACTGAAACTCTGTTCAGTTTATCAGAATGACTTCTCAAAGTCTTCCGTTTTGAAATGGGTTCGGGTGTTTGGAGCCCCGTGGTTAGGCACGGCTTTTTTTTGAGTCATCATTCAAAAGATCTTCATTTTTATTTTAATTTCTCAAAACCAAGAAAGAATTTCACATTCGGTTTGAGTAGTCATAAACGATTAATTGAAACAACTTAAATGAAAAAGAGAAAAGAAGAACAAAGCACTAGCTTTCAAAAACACTATAGCTCAAGGCGATACATGATTTAGTTGTTTTTAACAATTTTTTTTTGTGAAATTTACCTTCCCGTCTCTTCGGAAAGATATAGATAGTCCTCCCGTACTAATTTTTCTTGTCTCGACACAACTTATAAGGCCTTAACTTTTATTGCATCTTAATTCTTAAGCGAAATTAAAAATAGTTACCAAGATATGACAAATGTGTTTCGCTCAGTAAGAAAAAAATCATATTTCGAAAGTGCTTAGTACGCGTATCTTACTTTTGGAAATAAGTGTGTTTTCAAAAAGAAATAAAGCGCATATAATTTAATGTTATGACCAATAATTTAACTTTGTTATAAAGAAAAGGGTTTGCCATAATGAAAATGATTTAGGTCAAGTGACCGCCGCCGCAGCTGGCTCAAAAAAATTACAACCGAGAAGCCTAATTTTGGACCACTTTTTGCCGCATTTGGGGGGCCGTATGTGAGCGGTAACGTGGCGAATATTTTATTCCAAGGTGTCAATCGTCTCGGGCTTATCTGCGTAGATAAGCGACTTCACATAACCCCACAAGAAATAGACCAGCGGTGTTGAATTGGATGCAACTCACAGATTTGAAACACCAAATCGTATGTAAAATCGGCGTCAACAGTGATTTCTTTTCCGTGGTGGTGCGCCTTCAATTCTTTCAACTTCCACGATGGAATGAAAACTGAGCATAAATCAAGTGACAGCTATCAAAAATACCAACTCCGAAAAATGTATTGTCAGATTGTCACCCACATTCAATCTAGAAAACTATCCACCGCTCTTTCTGTATTAATTTCACCCGCTAATTGTTTTTTGAAAATTTTTTTTTTGATTTCGGTTTCTTAAAATACTTGTTCATAAATCTACAGCTACTTTAAGATTACACGAAATATGAGTTGAGTTGAAACACTTTATTTGTCCCCCTTTATTTGTTAGACTTGTAGCGGCAACGTCCCACTAAAATGCGTTCTAGTAACATCTGAACTTATCTCAAATGAAAATTTATAACTTGCCCTTGTGTCTTAGAAACAAAGATATCTTGTCAGTCCTGCCGAGTTTGCCAATAAATAAGCTGTTACTCCAATACCAGCAAAGTTGACATAAATGTGTTATTTTTATTTTATCTGTTTGTATTTTTAGTTAATAACTCTGCCTTCGTTCGTATGAACAGAAGATAAGAAAGGGACATAATAGAAGACTTTGTCTGTGAGTCAAGAAGATGACAGTTAAATGTTTATCTCGCCTCTTGCTTCAAAGCATTTGCCATGAGGCTAATACTTAATGTTATGAAACAATTTGTTAAATGATGGTGTTTTGTGTGACGACACGTTATACTTATTTTCTTCAAAGCAATGCAAGTGAGTGATATCAACTAGGAATATGTACAAGGCGTTCCTGTGTCTATAAAACAGAGTTTGTTTTGTGGAACCTTTTCTTTTTTTTTCACTCGAACCAAAAAACATGCATTTCTCGCTGGGCAAGTCAAAACAGTGATTTCAAAGCAGGAGTATGTTTGAAAATAGTTTTTTTTTCTCAATTTCAACAGATTAGTGTTTTTTTTTTGGAATCAAAATCGTGTAACGTTGATATATGGACTGACGTGTGAATGATTGACACAGATGTATTGTACACCTCGTGAAATGCAAGCCGAAGTGACAGTGATTTACCACTTTTCGACACCGTAAACAAAATGACGAGCCACTGAACTCTTAATCCCTAACAAAAATGTTTGCATGAAGTATTTGGGTTTGGAAACATTTGGATTTTATAGGTGTTCCATTAGTATTTAGTTTTTATATTTGGGTCAGTAAGTACCTATACTTTATCATTTGATTATTTGAAAATTGCATAATGAGTTTAGAATTGGTTGTAGATCAAAATATTTTAATTGAAGCGCTGTACTTAAATGACGCAACTCGAAAGCAAACCCACAAATTGGATTTGGATGTTTTTGGGTACGTGCAACTTTTTTGGTTAAACATGAGAATCTTAAACATGTTCCCAAGAAGTCTCCAAAAATAATGTTCAGAGTTTCAAGCTTGTTGCGTTTCACTTCGTGTGTCGCATGAAATTTCGTTTGATTTCTAATGAGAGAATTCCAAATTGTGGTCCTAAATTGCTCGAAAACGTGAGCGGTAATACCAAACCAGCATTTTTTTTCTGTTGCCGATTTTTTAAATACTAGGTGAAGCACTCAGACCTATATACCGATAATTATACTTCGAAATAGCAATTTTATTTTGCTATAGCTTTCCAGATGTTCGTAGAAAAGCCAAAAACCCTGACATGATAAGGAGCCTAAGTTACCAGCTCTCACTTTGTCTGCGCCGAGTATCTATAACCTGTTGCGAGAAAATGCAGGACATTCACACAGAGGAAGTGCTCAACGGTGTCTTTATACTCTCCACTGGATTCACAGAGTGTGGCGCACTTAAGCCTTACCACGTTTAAATGCTTGGCAACAGAAAAGTGTCCCTTGGCCACGCCAATAAGCGTTTAAAACAAACAGTTCTTAAGTGTCGAATAATCCCTTCAAAGCTGAATGTCCCAAAACACAGTAGTTTGTTTTTTTTTTCTGCAATTGTAAGTGGATTTGTGCAACTGTTAAAAAACACTTGCGAACTTTTAATTGCATTGCATATGATATTTGTTTTTTTTTTGCTTATCATGAGGCTTACTTAACGAAGCTTGTGTTTAGGAATACGACCTTTGATTAAAGCCCTCCCTGAGGACCCATACAGAACAAGCGCCGGTTCAGGTCTTGAGAAAGCTGTCTGAGATCTTTGATAATCGAATGATTTCCAGTTATACCGTGATGGCATGGAACCCAAACAAGACTGAAAGAATTTGGTCTTCTGATAGCATTCAGAGAGTTCTTGCATTAATGGAACACTTTCGAAGTAGGCTGTCGCTGCAAACACAAATACTTCTCCTCATGCAGCCGTGGTTTGTATAATAGCTTAAAGCCCTATGTGGATAGCATTAGCCTCCGCTTGGAAGATGGATGCGTATGTTCCTAATGAGCAGTCGTATGTCATCGCTCTCCACAAAGGCACCAGCGACAGATACATAATCGGTTGTGGATAACAATATTTCCCTGACTCAGATTATAGAGTATACCAGTCCTGAACTTACAAAAAGTTGACTGTGTATTTTTGATGCAGTTTGAGCCTCGTTCATCGTGTGGCACTGCTGTTTGCGAGTTCTTCAAAACTCGATTTCTGTCAGAGACCAACTACTTGAACGAGAAATGGTCTTCAGAGTACAACGCATGATGTAGGTATTACTTACTTACTTAGGTGGGCATTACAGTTCGGAATGAAATCCTGGACCTCATCATGAACCAACATCTTTCGGGCGAGCTCTATCCAATTTTGAACTCTAAGTCGGTTAAGGTGAGGTCTCCTTCCAGTTGAGTGTGCCACCTAAGACGAGGTCTTCCATGATTTCACTGCAATGATTTCAGTGCTGGGGAAGGACCCAGTAAAATATTTACGTGAGAGCCTTCTTTACCAAACAACTGACGCATAGGAGATGTTGGTCTCATCATAGCCGCATATAGATCCAAAGGACTCTCGTTGGTGACAGACAAAAGACTCCATTACATTGCTAGAAAACTGACAGTGTCTTATCAGTTTTCGACTCCACTTGTTATCTAGGACTACTTTAAGACGTTTGACTTCGTTTTATAAATGAATGTTGGCGTCTTTAAGTGTAAGTTAGGTCAAACCAATCAACACTCCCATAATTTCGTCACAAATTAAACGATAACGTGTTCGGTAATTCGGTCCCTGTTTTTGCTTATGTGTGAATGTAGATGTGTCGTAATGAGTCTTGTCTCGATGGCTGCTCGGGAAAAATATCCTCCGGCAGGCATATATTTTTTTTTTATTTGAAACTGAAACATTTTTATTTCCTCTACTGTGTGCCGCAAACAGAACAAAATGAATTTTGAAAATGAAAATGTTCGGTTTGATGTTGAACAAGCCTTACCGCCCACGCCTTCCATAAAAGAGATGAGTTTCTTTAAGCTATCGTTTTGTTATCAGTCGTATGACATATAATGATTTTCTATATGAGAGTCACGAATTCCGATGGAGATTAAAGTAATAAAAAATATTATACAGTGTTTGTAAAAGAGTTTGTATATACATATGAAGAATTAAACCAAGAATAAAACGATTAAATACTCGCCCAAAGCCCAGATGAGTTTTTCTTCCGCATGTATCAATCAAACAGCAACAGCACTTAGTCTACCATTCATGTTACTTAATTATTCATGTATCTCAATTATTTTTAGGATAAGAAAGCACGTGTTCATGACACTTTTGTGGTAACTTATGACCGAACGTTTTGCCAGAAAGCCTGATGGTTATCTATTTTGAAATTCATTCATATGTCTTGGTCGCGTCCATATTCTATTTCCCTATACCTTTTCTAGGTTGCCTCTTTTATTTCATGGTTGGAAGTGGGTTAGATAAAAAGTAATAAGTATCATCATTTATCGTTTGAGTGACTAGGTATCTGGCTTATCCCCAATCATTTTCATTGATATGGGATGATGATGATGAAAGATAATGATGAAAAAGAGTTCTGGGTTAATTTCTACCTACATTCCGGAGCACTAGTCTCTTTAATTTGAAGATTTTGATATATTTGTAGATCAAAGCGATTTGAAGAATCAAAGGAGGGCTCTTAATGATAAGAACTAATAGTGCCTTACATACCTTAACGAAGTGAGTCGACCCAACCTATCTGTTCATTTCTTTCTTTGGAATTGATGTCAACCTTACATCCGAGTTTTGCAAAATATTTTTCGGTTTGTAGTAGTTTCTAGTGAAAATATTTATCATTCTAAATAAATGAAACTAGGGTGGTGCAACAAAGCTTGGGAGACCTCAGGCCTAATGCATTTCCAAGACCCACAATTTTATGCCGGTTTTCAATGCTAAGAAAGTGACTTTCATGGAAGTTTATTTTACTATTGGAGGACTTGCTAATTCCTAGCGAAAAGCAATCTCCGAGGAAAACATTTTTTTCTTGGATTCGCACCTCGAACCTACCACGTAGCTGGCAGACATGTTATCCAATTTTCGTTTTTAGTAAAGTAAAAAAACAAAAAACAAAATTCCTTTTGCGTCTTTAAAACCTGATTTAGGTCTTACTTAGACAAGGCATTAGAGTTCAGGGAGAACCTGGGGTTCAACAAACATCTTTCAACAACAATTTCGATTTCGGGCGAGCTCTCTTTAGTTTTTCTAAAAGGAGGTTGATGTCTTTGATTGCACCATCTAAGACGAATTTTTCCCTTCCGTGATTTCCCTTTAATGTGCTTTCATAAACTCTCGAACGAAGCGTTGATGTCCATCCGCTCTACATGTCCCAGCCGTCGAACTCTCCCAACTAAGCCCATGTCGCGTTATAGCTAATACAGCTCGTAATTGGATCTTCCAATATATTGTCTTTAAACACGGGACACAAGATCACTCGTACTGTTTTTCTTTTGAAATGGCCTCATCAGCTTTAGACAAGGTCCATGCTCCCGCGCTGTATAGCATCGGGACTGGGATGATCAAGGTCTTATAAAAGGTTCCCTTGGTTTTTCTAAAGAGGATTTCATTTCTCAAATGCCTTCTTAATTCAAATAAGCTTAAGTTTGCAAGAATAAATCTACGTTTGATCTCCGAAATGGTTTATTTTCCGTGTTTATAGCGAATCTCAGGTAGACGAAGTCTTATACAGCCTTGAAGTTATGTCTGTTTATTTCGACGTTTTGTCCAATTCGTCGATGTTCTCCGTACAGACAAGTTTTATAGACTTTTAAAAGACTATGCCTCTGGTATAGACCTTTTAGTTCTGTTAAAGCATAAAAACATTGTATTACAATTTGTCACCTTGTTGAAAGCCTTTTGTCGACATCAATATTCTGGGTGAATTCTTCTCCTTCATCAATTCATAGTCGATATTATATTCGCGGTAGCCGACAACAGCTCACAGTAGTACAAAATGTTCCCCATCTTGTCACTAACAGCGCTCATTATCTTTGGGATTATCGTCTTTCTCTTTTATTGGGCGCTTATTTGGCAAATGTTGGAGAATATGCGGATTGTCGTTATACGTCCTTTAACCAGATTTCGGCTGACGACAAATCCGCTTCCAAACAATAGATTTTTCTGCTTTTTGTAGCAGTGGACTTAGTAGATATCTCAGTTTTTCAATTTCTGTTGCCTGGTCCCTTTCCGTCGCAATTCTTGAATCTTTTTTGCAGTAGTCCAGGGCTTCCTTTAACTCTCGGACTGTCCGTAGTCTGTTAAAGCATCTTACGTTCCAAGTACATATCCGGAGGTTTTGTCCTTTTTTCGGTTGGTTATTCGAGGCTGTTGGTTGTTTCAGAACCATATAATTTTTACATGGTTGGGTAGTTAATCCCACACACAACCCCCAACCTTTTGGGATCCCCTTGGACTTAAAGGGCCGTATAGTCGGGTGTCATTACCCTGCTGCAGGGATGTGAGAGCTGCCGTTGGCTCGCTGGGAGCTTATCCGCCACCATCTCTACTTCAATACCCTGTCCTTGTGTTGAAAGACTCTGAAAGGTCTTTAAACCAAATATGTCGGAGTACATCATCAAGGGATTTCTGCTTTTTGGCTGCTGGAAGTCCACCTTTGGTTCTGTAAGTTGAATTCATTCGCTCTGACATTCTTAATAAGTTCTGTCAGACCAATTGTTTTCGGGCCTACAGTTTTTACTCCCTCTATTTTTTTCGTCCCTTTGTCAACACTTGCACCTATTAGTCTGGTTGATGGTCACCTCCTGGTCAAGGATCCTTGTACCCAGTAGCTACGGCGCCGGCGGCTTGGAAGAAGAGCAAACCCAATTGACGTGTTATTTAGGTTGCAAAGTCTGGGCACAGTTGCGCCCGCCGCTAAATTGATACCAATCAGAGCCTTCCCGAGCAGTACACGCTCAACCAACAATTTAAGGCTTTAACGGAGGGTGTTCATGTTCATGTGGTCCTATCTGGCCAAGAGGTGAAGTTTTTGTAAGGAATTGGCTTGAATTTATTTAAAAGAGTAATGGTAATACCTTACTGTACAACATATCGACATTTTGGAGCTACTCAACTGAAAGTACAATTTCCCTCGACTGTACTGACAAACCAGAAAATCACTGTTAATTGAATGATTCCGTCTGTCTTTTGAATAAACTTCAAGCAGTTTAGTCAAATGAAGAATCGAAGAACAGGAGCACGTTTTTATTTGCTCAAACAAATGACTGCGGAACCTCAAAAAAAAAAAAAAAAAAAAAATAACATTACAATTTACTACATTCTTTCAGTTCTGCTATGAATGTCCCCCAATTGAATCTATACTTTTCCAAGACTACCAAGAATGTACCCCTCGCTGTCATAAAAAAAATATTCAGAAATTACCTTCAATTACATTACTTTTTGGTTTTTATAGATTTTTCAATAAACAAAGTCATCATCACCCCACTTGCCGTACCTACACTGTATAGCGTATATTCCTTTTCTTACATAGTTCGTCCTTACAACTGACTGGAAATATGTCAAACAACTGCGCGCATAAAGAGAATTATTTCGCGTTTCCACTGCGCTTGACTGCATCATTATAAAAGGAACTACCTTCACCTTGTTATTTTGTAACGCAAGCAGCCCTCGTGAATAACGAAAGCCCTAAAAATTTGCTATTCATACATTTATTGCATTTTTAATCAAATCTCGAGAATGGAAATAGCCTCTTTAATAAAACATACACAACCGATTTCTTTCTGGCTGGCCTAGTTCTGATAAACCTCTCTATTCCTCTTCAAGTATTAGTATAGACGAAAATGTAATTGCATTAAACAGAGACATAAGAAAAAATAAAGGAAAGAATGAGAATGCCCTCAGTGGGTCCTGCTTTTTAAGGAATCGCTATTGACGAATGCACATTTATGCAATTTAAAATGTCATAATTTTTTGCTATCAATTTATAGGGCAAATCGGCTTTGCTTCCTTCATCTAAGTCGTCCCTTCCATAGTTGCCACTGTGCCTCTGCCTGCCACCTACGTCACTTACATTGTTTCTGGCTTCCCTTATGTGGTGGCATTTCAGTCTACACTTCATGTCTATACAGCAACATTATTTCTAAAATTGCAGAAGAAATTTCATGCGAATGCTTTGTGGTTATTTTTTTTTTTTCTTGCTGCTTTTTCCTTGTTCCCATGGCTTTCCGCCATTGCATTGGGCATTGAGGATGGAAAACGGCATAAGACACTACAACTACTCCTTGGCGATGTTTGTTGGGAAAGGATGTTGGCATAATTAGATAAAAACTACGTTGCTGCTGTTGCTGCTTCAAGACTGCCAACCCATCGTGCAACGTTCCGACAGGGTTTCAATTCGCTGTCGTTAGTACCTAGAGCAAGAGTGAAGTGGAATTATAGAGTATAGAGTCATGCGGGAGCTTTTCGGTCCGTTGTGCGCATAAAGCGAACTGGGAACTTTAAAGCCTTGACACACTTTTGGTCCTGGTAAGAACAAAGACAAACTCAACTATTTCACAATAATCCTATGAAATTTTAACTCGGTTCTGTTTCTGCTAGTGTATTGGTATTGGTAGTAGTGAACTGTGCTTATGCACTTCTTTTTTGTGTGTTCTTCGTCGTTGCTCGTTCGGGAAGTAAAACTGTTTTGACTTTAAAATCAGTTCTAGATTGTGTCTGTTATTTTTACGTGTTGTATTCTTTTGCAATTTTATTTTTTTATTGGCAATTTGTATTTATTCTTTTGCTTGTTAAGTCAAGAGTTTTAGGGATTTTGTTTTAGGGTTTTTTTTTTGTTATAACTTAAGTTGTTGTACGAGTATGTCGGTTCTCTCTCTTCATAGAGGCCTGTTGTGATCTTAAAAGTTGTGCGGGGAGCACCGCTGCAGTAGTCGTCCTTTTTGAGCACGTTCTTTGGAAAGCAATTGCATAGTTAACTGGAGTACTCTTCTTCCACAAACACAATTATTGAAGTAGGTAACTACAGACAAATAAAAAAAAAAAGAATTTTCCAATGAGAACTCAATTTACTCAGTTCGATAAAGGCCGACGGCAAAGTTTTTAATTTGGACTTTCTGGATATCCAAACAAATAGAGTGATTCACGATTAGTTTACGATTTTAGTCTTCAACTTCTTGAATCGAAACAGGAATCGAAAAAGGAGACAATTTGGATCATACAGTGGCTGTTTCACTTTATAAAGGAGTCATCGACTTAAAAAATAAGCTGGCTTACTCTTACATACTCTCGTATAGTGTAGCATCCAGGATATCATATTGTATCATAGATTAAGTAGAGGAGATTGATAGATTTACTGAGTGAATTGTCAAGCAATTTAGTTTTTAGGCATGGAATCAATAAAATTTTCTTTGAAGCAGGCTGTTGCTTGAAAGTTACTTTTACCTGATTTTAGAGTGCAAATTTGGGGTAGCGAAAAGAGAGCTGTTATTGTCACTCAGTATTCTTATTCTTATCCTCCCTACACAGCATTTTACAAAGTCCGGTGTCTGTCTGTATGCTTCGATCCTTAAAACAATACAACGAATTTTGATGACTTTTTTTTTATTTAATAAATAGAGTCATTCGGGAGATAGGCTTGTATGTTTATTTCATCCCCATGCTTCGACGGGAACGGGAGCGGGACTTGACGGGAACTTAGAAAATGCTTTACTGATTTCAAAGTTATTCCACCTACTATTTCCATATTTTCATGGGAATGGGAACGACAACGTAAAGGAGATCTAAGTGTTTGTATTGAAATGGCTCCAAAACTACAGAACCGATTTATATCAGGTTATATTTCACCCTCATATTCTCCTGGGAAGCGAAACGGGGACTTAAACGAGAACTTAGGGTTCTTGTTGAATAGGCTCCAAAATTACTTAATCGATTTGAGCGGAAATTGGATGGTTTAGAACCTGAGAAATGACATAGGCTATAATTGCTTTTCATATTCTCTCGGGAATGGCAACGGGAACGGGAACTTGGAAAATACTGGACCGATTCCAGAAATTCTTTCATCGTTAGGGTGCCCCTGCCCCTGAGTAACATAGACTATATTTTATCCCCATTTTCCCATTGGAATGGGAACTTGGACACTGTTTCACTTAGTTTAGTCAATTAAAACACCGTTGCGCTCCAGCTATGCCGTGCAATTTAGCTATTGTTCACATACTTTTCTATGTCTGAAGTTATGTTCGAACATTTGATACTAATTAAGGAAAGTCATCTATCCATTCTGCATTCTCCGTACCAGCATCTTCGTCTCCCAATATTCATAACAGCTCTCGAGCTCGCCGAGTTGCGATGCGAGTTGGTTGTACACGACGAACTACTTTATCTTTTATCTTCCGTTTTGGATGTAAATTTTTTAAGTATTGCAGTAATATCCTTAGAGCCGTGTGATATAGGCCACATTCTTTACATACATTACGTTCTATTTGCCAATTTATCGTAGACTGATAGACAAAATCAATCATAAGGAATTTACTGACAATCTTCAGCTTCAGGCTGAAGTGTCACTGCGAGGCAAGCTAATAGGTTAATCTCTTTGCCATCATCAGAACTCACTTTTGATATTTTTTGATGAACGGCGAACGTCACGTTGCCGTAGACCCCCTCCCTTCCCCCTTGTCTCATCTTGTCACATTTTGTCACATTCAGGGAGACCCCTCTCCCCCACTTATTGCGAACGTATTTCAGGGACGATCCGGCCCCTAAGGAGTAGGGACCTGACAACTGTGAATTTGTGAACGCATCACCCTTTCACTAATCATCGAACTCTCATTGTCGATTTATTCAGTAAACTCAAGATTTTCATCATGATAAAGTACATGTACGTGAACGAGCAACATCTGCAATTCATAAAAGTTTTCTACCGAAATTCGGAGTCGGTGACCGCAACTTTAGGAGCATTAACTTCAATTTTCGGTGGTAATGCTCGCTCTAGTAGACAGGCAACAGCAATCTTAGTGCCAAAGTTTGAGTCTACATATTCCTTGTATGATGTTGCCATGTGTGTGAGATAACGGGTTGGTCGAAATGTCGAAAATATCGGTTCCGTTCAGGCCTCCGTAGCAATTAAGAAACCGGTCAATTCCACGGCGTTCTTAAGAACTGGGAATCGCTCAGACCACCCATGTTTATGCGTAAGGATCTTTTTGGTTTACAGACACCTTTACAAGATCAAGCTGGCTCAAGAACTGAAGCCCATTAACCACATTAACAGTAGATTGGCGGGCTCGTTCGTGCAATTTGACGCTTCTTGATTATTTTCGGTGGGGCTTCGTTAAGTCATCGGCGTATGTTCCGTGTCTTCCAAGCAGAAGTATGTACTTGCAATCTGTTAACCCGCAAAACATAATTGGTAGAAAGCTGCGGGCGGCAATGTAAGACTGCTCAGCTCAACTTAAGTTGGATTCCAGGACTTTGTGACATAAGTGGTAAAGAAATGGCCGATAACCAAAATCGCTTCACCACTTGACTCCAGAGACGAACAAAACTGTATGCAACAAAACTTTCTGAAAACTGGCAACTGTGCTCTTCTTTAAAAACTTTCCGAGCTTCCAAAAACTTATGGTCACATATTTAAGAAAAAAAAAAAAACAGAATTTCTATTCCAGCTAAGCAGGTCCCTCTTTTGATTGGCATTCTCACGGATCACAATACACTTGGTGCCCACATGATGACAATGGCCATTAGCACATCCGACTTATGTAGAGGATGCCAAGACGAAGAAGCAGAGGAAAAGTCTGAGAGAAGAAGCAGAGCAACAGTCTGAGAGCTTTATTTATCTATTGATGTGAGGAAAATCTGAGAAGATGCCTGACCCCTTTATGCGTTTTGGAACCGTGTGTGAAAACGGAAACATCCTTTGCTTTTATAACCATTTTTTGCTCCCAGCATTATCTAGTTGCGATTTTTGTAATGGTCACTGTGTCGAAATTCGTGGAATGTAGTCTGTTTGAATGTAAATATCATGGTAATCCATTAAAGCTCTGTGGCCTTATAGATTTGTTTTCCAATTATTGCATCTTTTGGTAATACGCTTTTGGCTGCCATCTGTTTAATGAAAAGGTCCAGAAGAGCTAGCAACAGGACTGTTTCCAGTTTCCAATTGGTGTCGTTTTCATGGCACTGGTAAAGCCAATATATGAAAGCCTTTGGATGTTGGTCATGGTTCGATACCTTTTATAATAATGGCCACCATACCAACAGGCATATGTGAGGAGAGGATAGGTCAATGAATGTGTATATCCAGTGAATGGTTTTGGGACCAGGTTCTCATTTTTTGTGAAAATTCTACTGCAAGAAGGTGACTTAGGCTTTTCTTTTTTTTTCTTGATAACTAACATAACAACCATTACTTCACGAGCACCACCATTTTATTGACAGCACCAAATAAAAATGTTCGGGAAAACTATCTGTTTTGTTGTAAAGCTCTGTCAACTGTTCTTCTACGGCTACCAATATATTTACATGATTTTAATATCGAGGACAAATTTATGTATTCATTAGCTAAAATGTACAAGATATAAAAAAAGTTCATACACGAAAGTATTTTTATCGAGTGACATGTGCAATCACCTTTTACACTGATTGCCCTAATTTACTTGCAATTAATAAACACAGTAGTCCCTGCGTCTAAGAAGGAAATGTTTCTTTATATCTACAAGTAGGTATTAACAAAGTTTAAATTAGACTGGAAAGTTCCATGTTCTCGTACATTCTCGTGTTCATACCTATGCCTCCGCTCTTTCAAGCATATACCTCTACAACGAGAAACGAGTTTCATTAAGCTCCAAACTTTCCGGCCTCTGTTAAATTGTGTATAGTTGTCAATGTGAAAAATGTTGAAACAAATTTGTTCAGTTCTAGAAGCAAGCCCAAGTGTAAATTGTCCCTGTTGACTTTGTTAGTAAACGACTTTAACACCCATGGGGGTAAGCAAGCGAGTGGTACTACACGTTTCAGACAGAGATACTGGTGTTGGATGAGGTTGATTACTTGGAAGAAATTGAGTTAAAAGTTTGTGCGCCAGTAATTCTTCAGAGGAATTATGGATCTTCAAATAGAGAGAAGGTACTTGATTGTGATGAAAACTCTTTGAATAGACACTCATTCAACCTGTGCGAATGTGTTTGTGTATGTGAAATGTTTTAGATGCTGTGTTGGTGTGGTATTGACTTTATTTATTTATAAAAGTTTAAAAGGAATGTTCCAATCAAGTACTTCAATTCTTGTTTAGTTTGAAAGTTGCTAATTTATTCACAACTATGGAAACCGTTTTATACTATTCTGAGGTTTGAAGTTTAAGAAAATGTCCTTAAGATATTTCTGGTGAAACTAACCGACAGTGTCCTCTTTATCAATGACTAATTTGAATTCTAAAAACCAAAAAACTTTGACGTGACGCACTTCACACATTTAGTTTAGACACCAGGTAGGAGTTTTTAGGCATCCGATGACTGGCTCAATAGGAAGAGAATGGCACAGTTTTTGTGAAGACATAACTTTACCACGCAAAAGCCCTTGTTTTATTTTACACACACATCAAGGGGGTGTAACTATACTCTTATAATGTTATAATGTAATGAAATACAGTGGTTGCTTTTGGGAAACAAGAAAGGATTATGTAGGAGACACCGGTGCATTGATTTTAAGTCTTAATAGATCATAACGCAGCTGAAAACAGGTCAGGTAAAGCATCGAACATTGCTGTTGTGTCGCAAAAATGTGAATTTTTATACTTAAATATAAGTTCGAAGTTAGGTTCAAGGTAAACTGATAAACATTCCTGACAAGGCGGGTATTGCGGCTAAATTGCTCTAAGAGAGGATTGCAACTGGCTATTTCACTAGAACACTGTTTGTGAAAAAAGCGATGAGAGAAATTAAGAAAAGTAACGTTTCGACGATATTAAGAAGAATCAATCGATCCTCAAGTTGAAATTCACCTATAAGTTTTAAAGCTCTATTTTTAACCTAACCTAAGCGCCTACGTACGCAAGGATGTGTGAGATGCACCTAGCCAAATATGAGATTTGTGCATTGCACTCTAGTTTTGGGTGAATGTAGACTTTGCAAATTTTAGTTAGATCAGAAAGAGTAAATATTTCATGCATCGTTTTAAGAATCTCAAGTATTTCGCAGCATTTTTGCGACTTCAAATATCTGGTCATTCCATTATGGAGGTCATCGTTTGGCAGCTTTTCGATTTCAATTAGGATGTAGCGTTCATGGACAACGGCAGTGGGGGTATGTGTGGTTAGTGATAGAAGCCAGAATTGAGTTTTTGAAGCATTACTCGGTTTTTATTACCTCTTATAACAATGCTGTCAAGGTTCGAATTCAATCAGCAACCATTCCCCTGACGAGTAGAAACCTGAAGTTAGAAACGAATTTAAACGTATAGAAGCGGAGGGTTGAAGAAACAGCAAAACAGTTAAAAGAATTTTAAGTTTCTGGTAAGAGATCGTTTAGAAGAGAGCCGGAGACAAAACGGAGCCCTGGGGCACACCAGCATTTATCAGGTGAGTCGATCATCAGTCTTGATATCCTTCTAGTATCAAACGGTCGGTAGGGTAGTTTCTAGTTTAACGAAAAACAGACTCATTGATATCAAAAGCACGCATTCAATATTCGATAATAATACTTTTTTGAAAACCTTTAAGGCTAGTTCCACGTTTCGGTGAGTTATGTCATCAAATCACCAGTGGACCTTTTACTACGAAAGCCGCCCTGTGCAAGAAACTTTTGATCTTTAATATATTTTCATATATATATATAATATATTTTCTTGAACTCAGAATTTTCAGGCCCCAGCAGCTCAGGGGAATCCAATATGCTATCGGGAGGTGTCAAGCCAACAGGAAGGTTGAACTCCCAGAAAATTGGGAATTGATCGAGTTAACATATGGAGAGTAACTAAAAATGATCGTTAGAACTAATGACATGGTTGAGTTTTTAATCTTTTAAACAAAAGAAAAAGGTTTTTGCTTCCTTTTGGACACAACAGTATTTTTTGTTTTACTTTATGGACATGCAAAAATTCGATCGTATGATTTTGAGTGATACAGATATTTTAGGCCCGTTTTAACAGATTTCGGGTTTCTTGTAAGATCGTTTCCAAATATCCGAAAACTTCTTTCTCTATCTCCAATCTCAGATCAAATCTCGAACTCTCTTTGGGAATAACACTTTTTGTGCTGTGAGAAACAAAATTTCTCATGCCGTTAAGAATTACGTTAGATATCATATCAGCTGATCCGTCAACTTTTCGGTCGAGAAATCACAATGACAAATTGAAATTTCGATAGAAGTTAATAAGGCAGTCCCAATTGACTGTCTGATATTGCCCCACACGTTTAGGGTCTTAACCTTTTTTACAGTGACGGAATACGCAAAAACTATCGATATGACAAAATGGTTCAATTTGCCTAGAGGAGCTGAAACTTAAACCCAGTATGGTTCAGGGTGAGAAGTGAGAAATCGGTCAAAAGATACCATGGGCAATTGGACATAAATACTATACTTGGCGAGTAAATGCTTATTTGCAAAAGATTTAATTCTTTTGCAACTCAATGTCCAAACACATCATACAGTTCATGTCTTTTCCATTTTAAGACTCAACAACATGGTCACGCAAAGACAAGCAACTGGGACATCTCAAGGTGCTCTTAAAGTTAACAAATGTTCAACTTCACCTGTGGAATCGGAATGTCAAAATTTTTGCTTTCAAGTCTATATATGACTTCATCTTGAATTTCTAGCTTCAAAGAAAGTTAAAACTTTGTTATATTCCCTGAAAAAAGCTTCATAGATTCTGATAAATGGAAGATTTTAGACAGTGAAGAAGAGTCTAAAGTAGCAAAAAGGAGGATGCATTCCTTGCTCAACAATAAAACCTTTAAGGAAGTAGGCAGACTCAAAGTTCATCGCGAAAATATAAGTGCGGAAGGTAAACTTACCAACTTAATTACTTAGGTGGGCATTAGAGTTCGTGATAAACCTGGGCCTCAATCAACTTCTTTCCATAACGACTTCAATTTCGGACAAGCTCTCTTCAGTTTTGCACTCTAAGTCGGTGGAGGTCTTCTTTCAACTTCCACTTGATTGGGCCATCTAAGACTTCCCTGTGCTTTCGGTATCCTGCCGAGTCGAAGATTTGAAGTCCATCCGCTTTACATGTCCCAAATATCACAGTCTCGCCGTTCTATCTTTGTTCATGTCACTGTACAGCTCATACAGCTCCTTGTTGTATTTTCTTCTCCACACATTGTCTCTTCGCATATGGTACCAAAGATCATTCGGAATATTTCTTTTTTTCGAAACGGCCAGGGGTTTTCTTATCCACTTTTGACAAGGTCCATGATTCCGTGCTGTAAAGCAGGATTGGAATGATCAAGGTCTTATAAAAGCTGAACTTGGTTTTTCTAGAGAGGTTTTTGTTTCTCAATTATCTTCTTAACACGAAGAGGCCAGATTTATTCTCCGACTGAAATCCAGATTGATGTTTTTTTTACCGTGTCTATAGTGGATCTAGTGGAGTAGACATCTTGTCTGTCTATTCATCGATGTTCTCTCTTCTCTGTCCTTGTTTATACACTTCCATTTGCCCTCACTAACCATCACCCATTTTAGCTGCTTCTGTGTCGATGCTAGCAAAAGCACCTGAAACATGTCTGGTCGGTATAAAATATTAATGCACAGATAATAGCCGTGTTTTATTGGGGATCTATATGCAGGTTTACAAAAGATCGCTAAACATCGCACATGGGAAACAGCAAACAGGTAAATGGTGTTAATGGAAAAAAATTGAATTAGTGAGTATAGCGTTTTATTGAGACACATTACTGCACAAGCTATAAGACTCTCAATGACCTTGTGTATCCTAACATTCACGACATTGACCGACGGTACCCTTTCAGTTGCTGAAGCATAGTAGTGAATATAGCAGTCGGTGAAGAAGTCTAAGGATTATTGTTTGTTTTCATCAAGCCCATGCGAACCCAGGTAACTAATTGCTTGGTGGAGCTTAGCTATTCTTTAAGTAGTGCCTGGATACTCATTGACGACCACGACACGGACAGATAAAAAAAAATTAAAACAAGTATGCCCTCGTCCCATCCTTATGCAATTCCACAAATTGCATTCGTTTAGACTTTAGAGTAACGTCTCTTAACTAACCATTTTAATTTTTACTACTCGTAAACTAAAAGAACTAAAATTATTTGTTTATTAACAACGAAAAAAAAACTGTTCCAACTGCAAAACTCATTTGCACTTGTCTTGTAAAAAGCTAAAATTGCTATTCAGGGAATTAGTCTACGCCATTTGAGTTACTTTCTGCATTCTGATGAAAATATTATCAGACTCCCTTAAGGACCATTGACGTCACTCCGGTGAAAAGGCTTTTGTCGTTGTTACCACTTCATAAACTTCTCCACAACTAAAGTAGACACACAACACAAGCATGGGGTTGCTATTGCTGCAACAGCATGTTATCCTAAGTATCAGTCTGTGGTTGATACAGGTACGGTTACCTTATCCTAGTACTAAGAACAATTCACGTCCTTCGCTACATTTTCCCCCAAAGGACGTCATTTAAATACCAAGAGCCTTGTGGAAACTTACACTTTTACCTCGTCATCGTCATCATCATCGTCACGGTATATACATAATTCAAAGCATTAATGCAAATCTTTCAGAGTGATCTCATTAAAGAGTTGTACTCGTATGAAAAAGAAAAATCAGGCACAAAACGACTACATACGTTTAATGTGTTGTGAAACAAAGCCCCAAGCGCTCGTCAAGTCACACACCATCAGATTGGAGTTTTTCCCCCCTCATTTTCGAAGTATAATCTGATGAGCTTTGAAATAAAGCGATAATCGAAAAATGGGAGCCAGCAGGATGTTGCTTGAAATTAGGTTAATGAATCCTTTAACGAATCGTTGCAGCCATATACTATACACATCACATGTTCGTATATTTCAAACCCAGTACAATGCACAACGACCATACATAATGACATATATCGCAAGCTAGGTACAGTAATTTTAACTGACGTTAACAGTGCATGTGAGTTTATAGTAATACAACCCGCTGCTGACATACTTCAGTCGGTTGGGTTTAAGGATGCATGACAGCTGAAAACTTTCGATGTTGGATTCAATAACTCTAATGGATTTTTGTCCAAACTTTAGCGCAAAATAAATAAAAACACAAAAAAAAACAACTTTTCACTAGCGAATTCTATGGAGTAGTTTTGTGGTTTTTGTGTGTATAGTGCACATGTTCGCTGAAAGCGTATTTTAACACAAAATCACGCTATCATGTAAGTTTCAGGATATTCATTTTCTTTCTTTTTACGGCCATGGCAGATGGGTTGTAGAAAAAACTTCCGGACCATGTTTTCGGATGTACTCGTATTCGTCCAGTCAAAGTTCATGAGTGGTAAAACTTAAAAATAATACGAAAATAAAATTACTGTTCCTGGGGTAGCAGCAAAGATCATTAAACATTGTTCCTAGTTTCAATACAAAGGATTGCCAAATAATTAATTAAAAGTTTTTCAAGTTGTGAAAATGTTATGTGGGTCGTGTACGGTATTTTCTTATTTTTTATTAAAAAGTGTTTTTTTATGTTGCACTTGATGGTTTTCATATAAGAACTAACAGGAATTAGTTGGTGAATAAGAGATTTGTTCCCAAAGTACAATTTTCGAGCATAATGGAAATAATTACATGCATATATTTAGCCATGCACTGCTACTACTACGAGTGGAGCTGATCCTGGATAGAGCAGAAATGCGCGGACCAGAGCTGAACGGATCTCAGGGGCTAGCAAAAAAATGAGATGGATTGGACGAGGTATGTGAGTCGGGAGTTGGAGCGTTGAAAGTATGACTCGTCGAAGTTTCGAACTGTACAAGAAAATGAGGAGGAGGTGAGTAGGTAGAAAACAGAGTCCGTTTTTGGATGTAAAGGCAAAAGCCTACAATGGAATGGAACAAATTGGTAACCTTGTAACTCTCTGGAGAAGTGGAAATGAAACCCTAACTGCCAATCATTTATGGTAGCCATGTACCATGTTTATGAAACTTCAGGTGAAAGACTGTAAAGTAAAACTATGTGAAGCTGTCGTTCACCGAAGCCGTCTTCTACGGACGGCATATTTTATGGAGACGGTGAAGGAAATCAAATAATCAAGGACTACTGAGAGAATCAGGTCGTATAATTTGGGTAAAGAAAAAGGCTAAGAAATAATTTTCAATATGGGAGCACATCTGCATAACACCATCAGTACAGTCGAAAATGCAGGCAGCAAAGTACGAAGTACATATGTTGAAAAAAAATTTTTGTTAAAGATTTTGAAGAGTCACTTCCAAAAAGTCAAAGAAATTGTATTGGAATGATGAAGATAGAGCAGTGATAAGTAAGAAGAAAGCGGCTTTCAAGGCATGGTCAAGAGTGCTGTTTTAATAGTAGAGATGAAAAGGCTCGCCTCGAAGTGAGATACATCTGCAAGAAAGAAACTGGAAGGAATTACTGCCCCGGCTGCTGATGCAAATCAAGCTATTCAAGAAATATGACACAACAACAATAAGGAGCAATCATCTTCAGCGATAGATATTGTTCGATCAAATTGAAGATCCCTACTTTGAAGATCGCTGAGTGGGTATTGGGTAACCACATTCTAAAATATTAAGGCTAATGGATTGTCGCGGGTAAGTCAACAACAGTGATGCCATCCAAAATACAAGAATCTTAATGAAAAAAATTTTGATTGCTTGGGGCGGACTGGCGTGTTGTTGCTGTTGATAACGAGGAATTGCAGGGGTCTATGGGTGGTTGATCAAGGATATGTATGAAGGAGCAGTGACGAAGGTAAAATGTCCATCTTAAGTGAAGCATTTTAAGTCGCAGTAGGTGTTATACCAATAAAGCGTCTTAAGCATTTTGATCTTTATTACAGTCCTTGACTACCTGCTGGAAAATTAAGTGCAGACTACTAAAGTTCATCAACTGTTCTTTGCTGAGAATGGAGTTCTAGTAAAAGCTTAGAACGTAATGGGTACCGTATTAGTAAAAAAAAACTCAGTTCTGGCTCGAAGGACCATGGATATTCAACAAAAAATGATTTTATTACAAATCAACTACCTCTGGTGGGGAGAAATCAACTGACGATTTGATTGATTTGTCTTTGTAACAGCAATTGCTTTTTTTTTGATTCAAAGTATTCATACAAATTAAATGCTAACCATACAGTAAACCAATGATCATTAGAGCAACTTGTAATGACGGCATAAATCATTGAGGAAGCGTACGGCGGATGAAGGAGAAAACTCTGTCATCTTCTGTGACAGAAAAATCCCTTTTAGCTGAAGGGAAGAATTCAAACCGCGGTTGTGTATCTAGCACTCACACACGGTTCAAAATGTTGGACAATGTACAAAAAGTATAAGAAAATCAGTTGACAACAGCATTAGAGATGTAGATACTCTGCAGGGTAACAAACTTGATCGTATATTATAAGAACCAAGATGGGTGGAAGCCTTCACGTAAAAAATACCAATTGTGCCCGACCGGCTCAGTTGGTATTGTCATGTCGCAAAGAATGAAAAAGGATGCTGAAACAAAACACTTCTGCTACAGACAAATACCATCAGACATAAAGCAATCAAAACCAGCAAATTTGTCGAGGCATTCTGAGGCATCGTAAGCGTACCCCCGGGTGGATCACTAGTGTGAAGCAGTTAAGTGAAGGAGCTGTGATCGCTTCGAGATCACAATCTCTGTAACGTCGATAAAACGACGAAGAAGAAGATGCATCTAAACTTGAACACTGTAACGAAGTTACAAATACACACCCTAGCGCCAGCCAATACACATACAATTGTTTTCACATGATATTTTTCACTCACGCCATAGATCTCACACTCACTTATTACAGAAAACTTTATAAGGCACCCTGAAAAATACGAGAAGACCGAAGCCAGCCCGTGTTGAAAAGTATCGTGTACAGGCTACTTCCACTAGAGGAAAACTAGGGGTACGTAGTGTGCCCAGAGATTCCCAATTTTAAGCAAGGTCTCCTTGGAGTTCCTAGCGCAAATCCCCCACTAGCCTCTTAAGGACCTTTGGGTTTTATTTTGCCGGCTATAAGCCGTTTTTGCTGTTGATGCCAGGTTTCCTGTTGATGCCAGCGTTTGTCTGTTGATGCCAGTATTTTTACTGTTGATGCCAGCGTTTGGCTGTTGATGCCAGTATTTCTACTATTGATGCCAGGATTTTTCCTGTTGATGCCAGCGATTAAAGACCCGTACTTGATGACCGTGTTGCCAGCATAGGAGTAAGGATCTACCAGCGTTGGCACCACCACCAGAATTAGTCATAAAAATTAATGAACATTATATTAGATTAGTTTTAAGACCAATAAAAGGATTAGACCTTCTTCATAACCGAAGTTTTACGTGTTTTCTTTGGTCGACCCTGGACCCTACGAGCATACCCCAGCTCAAAAAGCACATCACAACACTGTTGTGAAGAATCTTCGTTCGAAACGTGCTTGAAATCACTTTTCTTGATAAGCTCGTCGTTGGTCGTGCTAATGTGAAAAGGCGTTCAGATGGAATATGGCAATTTTGTTCATTCCACATTATTTCTCGGCCAGCAATTATTGCTGGACATTGGCTAGCAGTGGTGTGAGTTCTCATGAAATGTTTGAAGTCTTATGAGCTTCTCAAAAAGTTTCCGATCGTTTTTCCACACTTGAATCTCTACATTTCTTTGTATCTATCCTTTTTTTTCTACGAGCGCTGGGTGCCGATGTGGAGTAAGTCTTCCTCCCCTGGACCTTAACGTGTTAAGGTTTTGCTATAAATATCTTTATGCCTCGGATTGTTAGGTAAGGTAAGGTTTGAATGGCTGCCAGGAAAAAAAACTGACACACTTAGACCAATATTAGGTCCATTGGATTGTGGTACCATAAAATTATTTCCTTGTGGCGGTGAACATATTTCGAAAGTTCGCATAGCACAAAGTAGGTACTGTATTTCCTATTCTAACAAATCCGAAATTTCTTACAAAGGATTTCCTTTTTTATAGTGCATGCAAAAGTAGGTTATTTTGGACCATTCTTTCAAAAGAAACCCTTTTGCTATCGGTATGAAGTTCTCATTTACCATTTATGCTTTTAATTTTTCAAATCAAATAGTAACTTGAGAATATCACCTCATGAAAGATTAAGGAAACCGTAAAATGTTAGCTGGATTATATTCAAAAGGAAGTTAATTTTTCAAAAAAAGAAAACAGCCTGAGTCAACTCTCCTAAGACGACTGTTTTAGTCCCATTCAGGCTACACAAAATGTAAACCAAACAAAAATTAATTAGGCGAACTATCAGTGTATTTATTCGCCTCCCACAAAATGTCCTAAGAAATTACTGAAAGGCCCAAGTATTACAAAAAACAAAAAATATAAAAATATATACAAAGCTGTCCTTTGTTTGTCATTGCAATCACGAATATTGTCCTCGTTAGAGCTAAAGGTACAGCGATTTCATGTTTTTAGTATCCACAGGACCGTTAAAAACACCCTGAATATGTTTGCTTGAATGCGGACGCAACTTAATGCTGTTTTCCACCACAACAGCGCCAGTTTTTTTTTTGTAAACAGTTCTTTTTTCTTTTTTAATTAGATGAACCTTTTTTTTGATTACTATTTTTAAAAACTCTTACACGTCTTCGCAGGCAATGTGGCATCTACTATGCCGCCCGTGGCAAGTGATTCGTATAACGACGGTCTTACTGTGCACGAGTGTATATGGAATTAGCTAACAATAACATATACGTATGTTTATATGTAAAATATGAAAAAAGGACTACGATGACGCCGAAGCCATCCGAATGACTATGTAGTGTAAATTGGGGCATTTTGCCTCCAGCTTTTGGTATTTTGCGCTTTGCATATAGGTTGGTGTGCAATTTCGCACCGGGAGAGATGTGAGAAAATTAAAATATGCATGTGAACACATCCAATTTAAAAGGGAATGGAAAACACACTACAACAACCCTTTGGTGTGTGCTGTTTGCTGTTAAAGAGCTCCTTAACAAGAGGTGTTTCTGATTTATATTACTTTTTTCTTAAACTCTTTGGCCTTTTGAATTTAATTTTCAAGATTTTCACAATGTTTTTGCAGCTTAGCTCATTTTAATCCAATTTCGCAGAATGTCAACCACAATCGCAAGATTGTACATACAGACGACGAAGAACTTTTGCACACTTTTTTGCGTCATGAATCGATAATAATCTATATAAAGTATGCATAAGTCCTTAAAGTATAATTCAATTCACTTTTTTCTTCTTCGAAATTGAAAAAATTGACAAAATCTAGGCCAAGAATTCAAACACAGAAGGTCACATGGCTTTGTGTGTACTTCCAGCAGCTACCAACCACCCACCTGCCACCTACTAGACGGAATTCTGTTCCATAAATAAGTCTTGATTTATCTGAAGGATACGGAATGTCTTTGTGCGACAAGATGATGACGATGATGTTCATCTCGAGACTTATTTTTCGAAATCAATTCCTTTTACGAGAACACTCATGCAAATTGAAAGGAAATGTCAATTACAAATTTTGCTGCTATCAATTGTTGAGGGTTGAGGAAGGACATTTTGAATAAATATTTACATTTGCGACAATGGAATTCTGGGAAGCAATTCTATTTACGTTTTGAACAACCTGTAAAATTTTTATTTGTATATTTTCTTTTTTGTTAAAATGATAAATACTTTTCGTTTGAGAACTCGTGAGACTTTGCTTTTGGCGGTTGATTACAATTTGAAAGTGGTTCTTTTACGAAAAGATAATTATATTATGTATTCGGAATTGAATTGCTGTAACCTTTTTAAAATCAGCACAGAAATCATAAGTCTTATGTTGTTTATAGGAAACAACGTTTTTTCTTCGGAACCTGTACTTCTTATTTAACTTCCAGTGTTTGAAGATATCTGCCTTAAAATTGGGGCCCATCACACAATTTTGTAACTAAAGTGTGGTTAAATCTCAAGGGTCGATGTTGATTTTGAATAAAACACAAATAATTTAGGAAATTATTGTCACTTCTTTTTATTGTGATGATAATATTGGTATTGTTCAATTATATAATGAACAAAATATCGGCCAAATGGTCTCCGCGAGTTTGGAGTTTGGAGGCACACCTCCATCCGATGGTAGAAATTTTCGATGACGCTGAGGCATAAAATTGAGGATCTATGCCGTTAATTTGCCGAATTATATCATCCTTTAGCTCTTGAATTGTGGCTGGCTTATCGACGTACACCTTTTCTTTCAAACACACAAATCACATGATCTTGGGGGCCAATTGACATCGCCACCATGTGAGATAACACGGCCATTGAATTTATCGCGCCAAGGAGCCATTTTTTCGTTAGCTGGTGTGGCAATTGGCACCGTCCGTCCTGTTGAAACCACATATCGTTCGCATTCATATCTTCCAATTTGGAACATCAAAAGTTCGTTATCATTTCACAAAAGTGAATACCATTCACAGTAACTGCCTTAACGGCCTCATTTTGGAAAAAAATACGGCCCAATGATACTGCCATGCCAGCCCATACACCGCACCAAACAGTCACTCTTATTGGTTTTTCGACAGCCACACTTGGATTATCATTCGTCCAAATGTGGTAATTTCTCTCATTGACGAATCCACTGAGGTGAAAATGTGCCTCATCACTGAAGATAAATGAAACTTGCACTATTTGCTCTAACTCTTACTTTTCTAATACACTGCAAAGGAATAGTTTTGCTTTTGAGCCAATTACATCATTAGAAATTATAAAAACCATTGGTAATTTAAAAAACTCAAACGCCTGTGGTGTAGATGAGATATGGATATCAAATAACACATTGAAAAATATTTCATGGTATTTAGCAGATGTTTTGAGGGTTTTATTCAACAAGAGCATTTTCTCAGGAGTCTTCCCGGAAGAACTCTAGTGTGCAGACGTTATGCCTCTTTATAAAAAAGGAGCAACTTATGATCTATGCAATTATCGGCCTATCTCTCTTCTACCAACAATTAGCAAGGTTTTTGAAAAAATTGTGAAAGATAGGATAGTAAGCTATTTAAATAAAATAAATTTCTTCAGTCCAATTCAGTTTGGGTTTCGAAAAGGTAAATCAACAGAAGATGCATTTCTACAATTCTGCTCTCGGATTTTTGCAAATTTATATGGAAGAAGAATTACGTGTCGTTTGTTTATTGACATAACTAAAGCCTTTGACATGGTCAATCACCAAATCTTACTAAAAAAACTGGAAAATGCTGGTTTTCGAGGCTTTATGCTGGACTGGTTTGAGTCTTACCTTCTAAACAGATCTCAGAGTGTAAAAATAGACGGCACTAGAAGTAGCCTTAGGTTCATTAATCTAGGAGTACCTCAAGGATCTGTTCTAGGATCGATTCTGTTTTTGATTTACATAAATAATTCATTGTTTGGTTTGAATTTTAAAAGCAGTCTTACTGCTTTTGCTTATGACATTGGGTGTACTTACGGCACTAAAAGTGTCTTAGATCTTGTTGCTGACATAAACTGGGATCTTGAATTGCTAAGAAATTGGTTTGCAGAACACAAATTGGATATAACATATAAGCCCTAAAACTAAAATAATGTTCTTCAGTTTTTCATCATCAAATTTATGTACAACTGATATCTTCTGCCATGCACCTGAGTGCCAGCGTTTTAAGTTAGCTAATTGCAGTTGGTCATCTCTATGCTTAGCTTCTACCTTTTGTAACGATTTAAGCTGCCACAACAAATGTTTTAAGATTGACAATGTAAGTGAATTCAAATATTTGGGTCTTTGGATTGACTCGCGAATGAACTTCTCTTATCATACGGAGACTTTAAGAAAATATTTCAATTGGACAGTCAGGAATTTCTTTTATTTACGTAACGTTTGTTCTTCTAAACTTCTTACTACAATTTACTATGGCATCTTTCATTCCAAGTTACAGTACGGAATTAAATGCTGGGGAGGAGCTTACAGAAATAAGATTCAACCACTGCTCGTTCTTCAGAAGTGTATTGTCAGAATAATTAGTAGACGAAATCGTCGACACCACAGCTTTGAACTATTTCGCAGTTTACAAATTCTTCTATTAGACATTTGTATTGCTTCAAGGTTCTGAAGACATTTTTCATGAGGTCAGGAAATTTGAACTTTAGGTTAATCTCTAATTACAGCCTTCGTGGAAATTCTCAGAATATTGTGTCGATACCCAATTTCCGCACCACTGCTTTCCGTAATTCTTCTTCTATATTTTCTTACCGTCTTTTCAATATGCTTCCCCAGGCAATCAGAGAACTATCATTTTCTGGAATGTTTATAAAACGAGTCAAATATTGGCTATTTAACTTCGATTTTCTAAGTATTGAATCGTTTCTAAATGATATTATGGTGTGATAAAGAGTTTATTATATTAGAATTATATATTGAGTTGAGCTAACATCAAGATGTGCTAAATAACTTTTCTAGTTTTGTTATTGAATCCTTTGTGATATTTTAAATTAAAAAAAAAATGTTCTTTTTTTGTTTGAATATGTTAAGGGTCACCCCACCCACATATAAACATGTATGTACTATTACGCCCTTTGAAGTGGCATTTAACACTATTTTTATACTAATGTATACAAAATATCAAATGTCACTAATATTTCATATAAATCTTTGAGTGTCTCTATATTTTTATTATTGTATATTTTGAATTTTTTATGGAATAAAATGTATCTATCTATCTATCTATCTACGATTTTCTCCAAAATCATCCACTGTTTCCAGTTCTTGTCACCATTCAAATAATTGACGTCGGCGACGCTTGAAATGGTCAAATGGCTTTAGTTCTTGAGTGAATTGCACCTTGTAAACGTGCAATTGCAGGTTTTTATGCATAATTTTTATCAACGACGAGCGTGAGAGGTGCACTTGTTGGGCACGAAGACGAGTTGAGGTGGACGGCTCTTCAGCCACACTATCGCGGACAGCGGCAATATTCTGCAGTACGAGCATGCAGTTCACATCTCCATTTTAATAATAAGCCTGAATAACTTTAACAACTCTTTGCTCGATTGTGTATTTTTCCATGGTTCAAATTGAGTTAGTCTGAAATTGAGAAATGTCAAATGAAATATCGAAAAAAGCTTGACGTTTAGGAGTGGTTCACATTCAACATTAAAATCTAACCACCCTTTGCAATAGTAAGTGAATAGAATTTTTTGCTGTCGTACGAAAACCGCGGAACGGAACATTCGTATGCTTGGTGTTTGAGCATCAAGTTTACTGCTTAAATTTTAAAGAGCATCTTGAACGCAGGGATTATTTACTTTCTCGATTCAACTGCTTATACCAAATTCGGTCCTAGTCACAGAAAACGCAGTGTACATACAGGGTTGGTCAAATGCCAAGTTTTTTAAATGCCGTGAAATCAGTATTTTTTACGTACGTTATGGTTTGCTAGTACTAAGAGCAAACATTTTCATTTGCTATGAAACACTGCTTCGGCTGGTTTCGCAGCTGCGCATTTTGTCGCTAGATGGCTTCCAAGACCTTGTTGTTGGTTTCGAGCTGTAGTTACTTAGCTAGTTTCTTTATTTAACAAATATAAACTATTTACCTTTCGGACCGTTCAATAAATATGGTGTGCCTCAGAGTATACTCTTAGGTCAGATGATCCTCAAACATCTTTGCGCCTACTTGATAGGGTGCAAAACAGATCTTTAAGACTGATAGTTGATTGTAGGGTCGATTGATTCTTTTGAACATCGTCGAAAAGTTACCTGTTTCTCGCTTGAAAATTTTGGCCTTAAGGGAGAAGCGAGGGTATAGGTAACTAGCCCAAAAAGGTACATTTTTGTGAAATTTTGAAACAATATTTTTAAAGAATAATTCTAAACGCATTAAAAAATCACAGTTCCGAGTGAGCCAATTGACGTCTAAAAGACAGCAGATAACACGATTGGGCATATCGGTGAGCAAAAGATCGATTGTAAAAAGGGCAGTGTGGCATGCCGCGCCATGCTGCATGAACCAATGTAAATTCAGTGAAAAGAAATCGGTTAACACGGCTTTTAGTTCAAGATTCTTATAAAATTTTTTCTCAGAAATTCATCGTCGATCCGTATATTAAAATTTCAAATCTTAAAATTACACTAGAAGCAAGTTTTGTAAATCGGGATCAATGGAGTTTCCTGTTCAATAGTTGCCATGTTTATTTAGACCTTGCCACGCATCATCCTGCGTTTACGCTTCTTACGCCAATTAACTCTCATTTTCTTCGAGTTTGAAGTGAATTGAAGTGATAGAGAACGAATGCAACATGGCTTCGTAACGCCTACCGTTGACCGAGACGGTGCTTTGAAGAAAAGTGATCCAATGACCACCGTTCAAAAGTCCAAACTCTCTCTCTCTCTCTCTCTCTCTCTATCTCTATCTCTCTCTCTCTCTCTCTCTATCTCTATCTCTCTCTCTCTCTCTCTCTCTCTCTCTCTCTCTCTCTCTCTCTCTCTCTCTCTCTCTCTCTCTCTCCCTCTCTGTTTGGGTACTTTTACTTCTCGACAATAATGTGCTTTAGGTGCGGCAGTAAAGATAATTTTCGCCCAAAATCTTTGTCCAATTCAAAGCCCAAAATGCAAAGCGTCGCGTGCGGTGTTCGTTCACACTCTCGCCTACAGCAACCAGACTCACTGTTCGAAAACGGGGTCTAAGAGTTCCGCGGAGAAGAACTTCCCAACAATATTTCGAGTGGGAAACAGTGTCAAAATTATGATTCAAAAAGAAACCGCAAGACTACCCTTTAATTCCAAGATATATTGAAAATTTTCTAATTTGCTTACAGGAAGTTGAAAAATGTTTACTTGGGCTAATGACGATGTTTCAGAATTGTAGAACGCATTATAATTCTCGCTCTACCCATGATCCATGAACAGATACAGCCTGTCTCAGTAAAATCATTACTTATCAATTAGTAATAGGGGAACAGATTGGTGGTATATCAATATCATAGCCTTCTAACATCTTTCCTTTATGTAGAACAACGCATTCGGATTCATAAACATGCTGTCGGTCGTAATTATTGCAATCTTTTCGTGTCTATAGAAAGCCAGATAAATTCCTCGAGGTTGACTAGGAAGAGTTATAGAAGTTAAATTTCCTTAAATGCAATAAAATGCCTCTCCCTTTGACAATGATTTCCTTTTTGCTCACCCACCCAGATGTGTTTTCTTCCACTTTCCGAGTTGGTCTAAATCCAAAGTTAGAGACCCGTAAGCATCTGCTGTTAATGATCCCCTTATGAGCTCCTTGATTCATTTTTAAAAGTGCTTTGCCTCACTTTTTCCAGTTCAGTAGCCGATACATTGTTGTGTACTTACGTTTGTCATATCTACCTAACTTCTCATTAATAACCGTTGCACCGAGCTGACGACAAGCCCATAGCTTATTTTGTTAAAAACACATTCAAATAAATGAATTACTTACTTAATTACTTTACTTACTTACTTACCTACTTACTTACTTACCTACTTACTTACTTATCACTGTTGCAGTACTTGCAATGCTGGCTGTTTTCGGGCTTTAATTTTTTCCCAATTTTTTTCATCAAGCCAAGCAAAATTTTAAAAGCTAGTTGCCATTTTTAGTTCATATAAAAATTCGTGTTAAGCTCACTTTGCGGGCGCCATCCATTCGCATTCCCATGAAACTTCTATAATCGCTTTATTGCCATTCAACCACAATATGCATTCTTCTGTTTAGCATACTTCAAATCAAATTCAAATTTACATTTTCGTGTTGAGAAAGAACAAAATCCTTGGTCTAAATATTAGTGCCACTTTCGGATCTTACACAAGAGCTCCATATTTGTTCAAAAACTAACACGAGCAGCAAACAAAAAGACCCACAAGCAATATTGTGTCACATCCATTTTGCTGCGTCTTGAAGCATTTATGCGAATAGTAAAGCATTCGTCATCCTTGCATCCGAAAGAGAGCCAGCAAAGAGCAGGCGCTGAGTGCTCGTCGTGCAACGAACCACTTCGACCATGAACTACTTTTATTCTTTTACTGTGTAAACGTAACTCATTTATGTTTTGTTTATTTTTGTAGAACGAACAAGGAACAAACGAACGAACGAACGGCATATTAATACATGTGGTACACGCTGTCAGCCTTAAACAATATCCAAAGGTCAAAACTGGGGGAGAGAAATAAATGGTGCCCACTCCCCTTCTTTGCATCTCGCTCGCATGCAGCACACAATTTCAATGCCAAGCAAAATAATCCTGCTGTTATACCAAGGATTGTGCTTAGAATCAAGTGCTAGAAAACCACTTGAAAGGTCAAAGGATATTCAGTACACACATGCAAGGAGGCGTTCACGCAAACATAGGCACTCATTGTATTGCAAAATGAAGAAATTAAAAACGAACAAATAAATGAAGCATCAGAGACAATCCTTTTTCTTCCATTTGGAGATCTTTTATTGTACGCGACAACAAAGAAAAGAGGAGCACTTTCAAAACCGAGTGAAGCCAAGACACATGCTGGTATAATTTCCCACAATGCTTTTGCATTAACGTGCATTGTTACGTGGCGTTGTGTTATCGTTATCGCTCTAAGAACTGTGAGAGGTAGGGCATGAAATGTGACACATTTCAAAATGTACAACCCGTACATTGTGATAGTGGCTTGGTGCACTCCTTTCTGGTTTTGTGGTTTGCTGTTTCTCGGCAAATGTGCACACAGAGAGCTAAAAAATAGGCCAAAACCCTTTAGCTCCTGGGCATCCATTCATCTCTTTGTCTGTGAAGTGCATGTGCCTTGCTGGCTATTTAGGACCGGATCCCTCCGCCAAAATTGTAACAAGATTATAATTACCAACCAGAGTGACTGGGTAAAGGATATGCCCCTTTTATGGGGACAGAAGAGGACCTGGAGCTGCGAGCAAGAAGAAATAAATACAATGCTGACCTAGAACGAAAGTGTGCCTCATTCTGGTCTGCTTCATGGCTTCCTTGCGTTTTGCTGTTCATTCAGAGCAATCTGCAATCTCCAATGCTAAATGAATCTGCTGAAATCCTAGTCATATCATAGTGTAATAGTTTCATATTTTCTAAGCGAAAGAGACCCTGTTGTTTGAAAATATGCGGGTGTGTTTGCTTCGTCCTTTTTAGTTTTAATTTTTTTTAGCTTTCCCTGTGTATAGGTACATGAACTAGGTATTTGAATGTGTGCAGCAACTCAACTGTCGTCCTTGACCGTGACCCTGTAAATGCAATCGCATGATATTTTCTCTGTTTTCATTTCCCAGTGTCGACTGCGGAAGCCCTCCTTTCCCCTGATGCTGATGCTGCTGCTTCTCCTTCACCAATCCGCTTGCTATTCCATTTGACGTTGGCTGTCATTGCATTTCACATCTGGGTGAATGCCAGTTGTATGGTCGGCTCGTGCATTTTTTAGAATTTGAGGATTTAGCTCTCCTGCAAACAGTTTCAAAATGGTGTGATGCTGTTGATTGTTGGTTATAATTGCTGAGCTTTTTTAGGATTTTAATTATGTAGGCACACTCAGATTTGTTTTTTATTCATTCGGTTTAGTGAGCGGCAAACACAAATGGAAAATCTGCGTTTCAATCTGGGGAGAGCATAATAAGAAAAAAAAAATCCGTAAGGGAGAGCAAGTCTGCAGCACGTGGAGTATTTTAAATTACGTATGAGAATCGGATTTGCGTCATTACATAAAATGGCTGCCCGTTTGAATAACTAACTGGGGGTTAAGAAAAAAAAAAAAAAAAACACACACACACACACAAGCTATTTGATACCTAAATGGAATTGGATTTTTTTAAGTCATTCGGCTTATTTGTTAGGTAAAATTGGTACTAATTTGAATTGTTAGTGTAAATGTACAAAAAATGGCTAAGATCCTTGTTTGTAACAGGATGTTGGGGCTCACATGTGCTGGTACTAGTGAGGTTTGATGCTGTTTTAAGTGCATCCTTGTTAAATGGTTTATGAGTTGAATAGATCAGTGTTTTATGTGAGCAATGTACATCCACTGCTTGCTCAATAATTCAGGCTTAAAATTAAAAAGTGCTAGGTACTCTGTTTACTTTGTAGTATCAATTGCGTTAGATTTATCGCATTAACAGAAGATAATTCTTGGATAGAGGGCATTTAACCGCATATTTTTGTCTCATTTTTTTTTTACATAGAGATATAGATAGAGAAAGAGAGATTGAGGCAGAAATAAAAACAGAGATATAGATAGAGACAGAGGTAGAGACAGAAATAGAAACAGAGATATAGACAGAGATAGTGACAGAGATTGTGATAGAAATGGAGATAGAGATAGATATAAAGATACAAAGAGATGGAGAAAGAATCACTGCCATTGCTTTTTTATGTAGAAGTTTTTATACCTACTGAGGTTTGATTCCGTAACTTGTTAAACCATTATGATATGCATATGTATATAAGTAAAGTAGGTATTAAAAAAAGTCTAGAAACCTTAAAAAGTACCAACATTCATAAGAGTATTATTTAAATAGCTATCGTTCAATCGATGAAAGCGACCCTAGAATTTTCGAAAAATCGATTTTTTTTAAATTCTAAATGGACCCTTACTTACTTACTTTTAAGGTGGCGCTACAGTCCGGGTCGGACTAGGGCCTCAACCAACGTGCTTCTCCAGCCAGCTCGGTCCCTAGCTAGCTACCTCCAGTTTTGCACGCCAAGTTGGTTGAGGTCCTCTCCTACTTGCGTGCGCCACCTGATTCTCGGTCTTCTTCTACTGCGCCGTCCCTCGGGATTGGATTCAAAGACTTTCCGGGCCGGAGCGTTGGTGTCCATTCGCTTCAAGGAACGCTTCGTTTGACAAGGTCAGTGTCGCTGTACAGCCCGTACAATTCGTCGTTGAATCTTCTTCTCCACTCTCCATCTATGCAGACGGGACCAAAAATCACCCGAAGAATTTTTCTCTCGAAGCATCCTAAAGCGTTCTCGTCTGCCTTTGACAAGGTCCATGCCTCTGCGCCATATATAAGAACCGGGATGATAAGTGTCTTATACAGGGACACTTTAGTTGCTCGAGAGAGGACTTTACTACTCAATTGCCTTCTTAGTCTGAAGAAACAGCGATTGGCAAGAGTTATCTTTCGTTTGATTTCAGCGCTGGTGTCGTTGTCTGAATTAATAGCGGCGGCGGCGCCTAGGTAGACAAAGTCCTTAACTACCTCAAAGTTATAGCTGTCAATCGTGACGTTCTGTCCAAGACGTCGGTGTTGGGTGTCCTTTCTTGATGACAGCATATACTTGGTCTTGCCCTCATTTACCACTAAACCCATCTTCTTCGCTTCCGTCTCAATGCTCATAAAAGCGCCATTGACATAACGCTGCGTTCTTCCAATTATGTCAATATCGTCGGCATATCCGAGCAATTGAACGGATCTTTGAAAGATTGTGCCTCTTGTGTTGACGTAGGAGTTTTGCACTATTCTTTCAAGAACGATGTTGAAGAAGTCGCATGACAGTGCATCGCCTTGCCTAAAACCTTTTTTGACATCGAATGTATCGGTGAGATCTTTTCCGACCCTGATGGAGCAGCGTGCGTTCTCCATCGTCATCCTACACAATCGGACAAGTTTGGTAGGGATGCCAAAACTAGACATGGCTCTATATAACTCCTCTCTATAGATGCTGTCATGAGAGGAAAAAGACTTGGCGATCTCTTGCGATTGTAGTCGTCCAACGTCGAATTGTCTCACAGTATTTCCTATTTCATGTATGCAGTTGTTATTGAAAATATTTATTACCTGACTAGGCTAGACGAGTAAGACTTGTCGAACGTCTCTTTCAGGCATATTTTTCTACTAAGCAACTTTAAACACGTTTTTCTCAATACTGTATTTTTCAAGTTGGTTAACTTGAATTTTAAAAATGTCTTGAATAATACATTGTCTATGGAAGTACGTAGGATTTCCTTTATTATATTGCGTACTTAATTTGTTGGGTTTATGAAATAACTCCCACGAAATAAGTCCCACTTCTAAAAACGAAATAGTCCCACCAAAAATTGCTTAAAAAAAATGAAATAACTCCCACGAAATAAGTCCCACTTTTGAAAACGAAATAAGTCCCACCAATTTGAAAATAATTTCAAAAATTTACTTGAAATGAAATAACTCCCACTCAAAATGAAATAACTCCCCCTTGAATAATATATTTCATAAATGAATTGAGTCCCACTTTCATAAACGAAATAAGTCCCACTTTTTCATTGTTTAATGCGATTTCAAATAAGAAGTATTTGGCTCTTCGAAAAAAACACACGTCGAATAGTATGAATAATCAAAGCAGAGGAATAATAAAAAAAAAATCGTATACAAGCAAGAAGAGCCATGAGAGATAAGGACAAAAAATTATGGTTGTCCCTTTTAGGAAATATTGGATATTTCGTAAAAGGGACAACCATAACTTTTTGCATAAGAAAAAATATAAATTTAGGGGTATGAAATAACTCCCACTTTACAAAACGAATTTATTCCCACCCAAAACGAAATAAGTCCCACTTAAAATAAAAACGTGTAACGAAATAAGTCCCACCTATTGACGAAATAAGTCCCACTTTTAAAAACGAAATAACTCCCACTTTCAAAATAGCAATTTTTGGTGGGACTTATTTCGTTTTTAAAAGTGGGACTAATTTCGTGGGAGTTATTTCATAGACCCTAATTTGTTATCAACATCAACAATATTATCTGACAATTTTTTGGGCAAATTTTTCACTTTTCACTTTAGAAGGGTGCCATTTGGCCAAAAATCAATGTATCGCATATTTTTGACGAGATAAACGAAAGTTGAACGAAAAGTTACAGAATCTAGACCCTGTTGTTGGAGCTTCCCGTAATTCGTAAAAAAAAAAACTGAGGGATGCTACTTTGGCGAGGTGCCCAAGTTTAACACGTTCTACCCGGCGTGAACCACTGGTGGTCCTGTTTCTGCACAATTGCAAAACTTGCATTATAGTGTTTATTAACTAAACACTTGTGTTTTTTCTGTTCCAGTCAATAATCATTTGAAATGCAAAAGTTATCCACATATTTGTAATTGTCCAATCATTTTCTTAGCGGGACACCCAGCCTTAAGGCTCTCACCATTTTGTTCTGGGTATCTGCAGGGTTATTCAACAATATGAGCTTGTCAGAAGATTTCTGCTAAATATAAATAAAAAGGTTGAAACTATCTTATTGACTTTTAGGGCGTTCGTTGAAGTTAGGCAAAGTTGAAGTAATTTTCAGAAGCGTATAGGCTTAAGTTAGACTACAGATGAAATAATCTTTCAAAGTTGGTAGTAAAAGGTTTTACATCAGCCTTTTCAAAGAAGTTACCTTAGTTTCAGATAAGAAATAAAATATTTTGTTCAAGCTTTTTATAGTCTTGAAGATTCATAATAAAAAAAAAAATCTGAAATTGTCTTAAGAAAGTATTCAAAACTTTATTGTGATGCCATTTAGGGCAACACCTCGGAAAAGAGGTGAGTCCGCGTTGACAGCAGAACCTTTTACAAGACCATCTGAAGTGAACGAAAAAACGTGGTTTCGTTGAGATCATATAGAGGACAAAGGAAATTAAGAAATAAAATTTGATTTTAAGCAGGCGTTTTTACGAAAAAAAAAGAAAGTTTCGGTCAAATTATCTCTAATTTTTTCCTGTAAAAAATGGTTGTAATCGACAAAATCCTTCGTCGAAGGCACTTGGGTTTAGTTTCATCGAGATTGGTTGCATGTAGTCCTCGAGAAATTCGACATTAGATTTTAAAAATATATTTTTACATTTTTAAGAAGAGCGTGTTAAAAGTTTTAAACGCTAGGCTTACCTCACGTCGAGTGTGTTACTTCTCAGGGTCTAATCTCGTATCTCCAATTCTTTGAAGTCGGTGTAAACCATCTTAATAATTGGATAAGCCTCATCGCTGCCTGGTATTTCGGAAATTAAAAAAAACGACTTTGCTATTTGATGGCATCATCTATCACTGACAACCATTTCATAATGATTTTTCGGGGTCACAAAATTTAGTGAACCATTAAAATGTAATTTATAGTTCTTTGAACTTCTTCCTGTTCTTATATCAGCAATTTTATCGATTTTTTTTTTTGCTGGAAGTTTTAACAGCGATGGAATCATATCGTTCTCTTTGAACTGATGATCGTTTGATTGGTGAGTCGGTTAAAAAATCAGATGAAGTGAATGAAAAATCAGAATGAAGTAGAAAATAACTGGTTGCTGATTAAAATGAGAATTGAAGGGGTGCATAAGCATAAGCTAATACGAGCTTAAATCGATCATGCAAGTTCAGTACTTTATTGTTACTTTTCAGTTAACTGCCTTTCCACCGCCTATCCGTTGTATTAATGACTATTAGTCCTTCTTCATCTCCTTGTAACTTGACTTCCTTGGCAAGTGAATTCACTTTTAGCCCAACATTGATCTCCAACGCGCGTTAATTTAAAAGTCAAGTGAAAAAAAAAATTCGCTTGACATCCGTTTTACGAGGGCACACCGTCATTCGCATAATTTTAAACATTGACAATCAAACACAAAGTTCTTTTTAAATGTTCTTATTAATTAAATGAATCCACTTCTTTTTATTTCTAAAATTGAAGCAAACTAAACTGTGTTTACTTGTGAACAGATTGTATTTTGTGTTGTGTTACGAGTACAGCCTTCATAAATAAATAAAACAAAAAATAAAAAACTAACATTGCATCCTTTGGGTTGTATCCTTGCAGATAACTGGAGCTGCGCAAATTATAATAGGAACTTCTTTGCTCTGGGGACATGTCGGATACTATGGCATCGTACAGAATAAATTGTGGGCACCATCCGCGATTCTCCTAGCTCTGGGTCCTTTCACATTTATCTTGTGCTGGATGGGATGTCAAGCGACGAATCAAAAGAAACGCTGCCTCCTAGGAATGGTAGGTCTTTTTTTTAATTTACTAAAGAACTTTTCGCACAAAAAAATGCAATCCAAATTGAATTGTGCGATTTTGTGTCAAGTCGAGGAGGAAGATCATTAATTTAATAATTTTTCCCTTACAGTTTAGTGCACTATTAGTGGCTGCAATCTGTGTGCAGTTTATTGTATGTGGTTGGGCACTTGCAATGAGAGAAAACCTACCCACGTCTGTGGAGATATTTGTTGACGATTCTTTTGTGGATTTCCTGGATAAGTTCTCGCGTACCAAAGTAGATAATTTGCACTTGTGGAATCGAATGCAATCCCAGGTAAGATTTCAAGTTTTTTATCCTCTTCAACATCATAATAATTGATTCGTTTTAGTTGCAATGCTGTGGAGTTGACGGACCGTTGGATTATAGACGCTTATCATTGCCATGGTCGTGTTGCTCTCGACCCGAACACGCTTACGAGTCGGCTTGTGATACACATTATAAACGTGGTTGCCTTGCTGTACTATCAGAGCAAATCAAAGTTCGACTGTTGCTGGCCTGTTTCGCTGCCGCTGGTATTGCACTGCTTCAAGTAAGTTTTTGATAGTTAAATTTAATGTAGTGGCTTAGAAACACCGATTTAATCCTCGCTGAGCTGTGCACCCATTGTGTGTGTGTACCTTAAAACTGTTTTGATGCTTCAAAATGAATGCTGTTAGTTATAAGATGCGCGCACACAAAATGATATCGTTATGGCACGCTTACAGCGTTTTGTCTTTCAATAATTGGTAACGAACACATTTTTGTTTCAAAATTTAAGTAGATTAGCTTGAGTGGTTTTTTTGTGACTTTTAGTTAGAGCCCTCTATTCCCCTTATATACCTAGAAAACTAACATATTTAAATAAACCTGATACTAAAAATAAATATATTCGAGTCATAAGGGTTCAGTTGGAAAAGAAAGGAAAACCAAGTTTGTTTTTGATTTCTGTTTTGTTTTTTTATTGCAACACTTTTTAAATCTTTATTCTTAAGAACTAAACGAATACGATTTGTAGTTGAAGAGTCTGGGAGTTGTGAAAACGAAAGGTGTAGTATATGTTCATATATGCAACTCAACTGTTAGTGAAACGATTATACCAAAGTACTCGATTATATTTACAAAATTTTTGGTTTCTTTGGTATTTTGTTCGTAGACCTCTTCAGAAACCAACTAAAGTTAGTTTTTCGATACGAGATGGCAGATTTTATAACCAAAATCACCCTTTGTTGTGGTTCGGTTATCCTTACTTATAAACATATAAACTGTCTTATTAAATTGTTAGCTCAGCATATGTTTAGATAGCCTCACTGTACTCTCTTTCCTCTTCTTTTTTCTTTTCCGACGTTACGAGCTGATCGTGATCTCGAATGGATCACAGTTCGCCCACTCATCTGCTTCACATTAGTTATCCTGATCCGCCCGTGGGTAAGGCCACTTTTTTCTCAAGATCCATCGGCAATGTCTCGATCAGAAAACAGGCAAATGCAGCCCTCTAAACCCTTTACCCATACGTCAAATGTTAGGCGCAGTTGATGTACTTTGGTATTTTGTTCTTTAGCTTCCAGTTGGTAGTCAATGATTTTAATAAGGAGAATAAGACTCAAGACGATTTCTTGGTGTGCACCTATTGTGACTTTTGTCATGCTTCAGTCCCTCCGTTTGATCATCTTACCTTCGTCACTGCTCTTTCATAAATATCCTTGATCATACGCACATAGACCCCTGAAACTCCTCGTTGTCTGAAGGCCGCACGTTTTGAACATCGCGGTTGTGGATCGAATGCTTTTTCAAAGTCAATAAGGAATCACGGTGTTTTTCCATCTTTTACTTTGGATTTCATCTGTTGTTTACTTGACCGTGACAAAGTAGCATTGGTTGTAATATACCTCTATTATTTTTCAGAGTTGGCTACACAATACTCCCTCAATGATCTTCAGAGTGTGGTACATGAGCTTGATGGAGCGGAAGTTATTGCAATTTCGTCCCTTTCCTCCCTTTCCTTAGTACATTAGTAGAAGATAACTTTCGCTCCATTGCTTAAGTAGACTGTCATCTTCCATAGGCTATGAGATTAGAGGCGTGAGCCATCTAAATCCGATGCTTCAAATCATTTTTCAAAGCTCTTGTGGTATCTCATTTGGCCTAGCACCTTTTTCGTTTTTATAGATTTTAACAGCCTCACGGACTCCTTCGATTTTCATGTGGGGTGTTTTCGTAAATTAGGTTCAGTTTCTGGAAAATGATCTCAAGGAAAATTATAGTTAAAAAAGCCACCACATATGCGGAATTTGGTATAGCATCCACAGAAAGCTGTCTTTGAGCATCGTTAATGAACTTCGCCAACGAGTCTCCTGAGCATTTCTCCTTCTTTGAGCCCCCATTTTGAAGAGACTCGCCTCTTATTCGAGTTGTTCTATCGTATTTCTTGGACTTGGTTTGCATCAATAGCCCATACGTAGCCTCCATGCTATTTGCTCAAAGTTTGGTGCACTTTTCTTCGCTTCTTTCTTGCAGCTTCTTAATTCCATTTCGAACCTTTTCATCTCTTTTGCTTCAGAGGCAAGCTTTGAAAACTTTGAGACTTCCTTATTACTTATCACTCCTTTAGCTTCATCATTTCACCACAATTTTTCTTAACTTGTTGGTAGTGTCTCTTGGTGTCTCTTTGAAACCATTAGCAAAGATTTTGTTCTCTTTGAAGGAGTTTTTTCACATACTTCTGACCCGTGTATTTTGAACTGTGTTGATGGTGTTATACAGATGTGTTTGCATATTAAAAATATGTTTTTGCCCAAATTATACGACTTAATTGTCCTTGTTTATTTGGTTTACTTCACCGCCCCGATAAAAAAATACCGTCTGTAGAATACGGTTTTGCTGAACGACAGCTTCACACAGTATGATTTTGCAGTTTTTCACCCGAATTTTCATAAGCTTGGCTACCAAATGGTAGTCAAATTGAGTTTCATTTCCACCAGTCCTGTGAATGACAATTTTTCGGTCTTGTTTGATGAATATGCTATTTAATACAATAAGACCGTGTGGCTTTCACAAACTCAAGAAATCTTCACCAGAAGGGTTCCTTCCACCGTATCTTGTATTTCAATGTGGCAGTGCTCGTAATCCTCGTTTGTTGTCTTCCCAACATGTCCGTTCAAATCTCCATCAGCAAAAAAAAACTCCTCCTTTGGGATGTCATAGTATATTATGAAATGCTATCCAAAATGCTTCTTTCCCAACTTATGAACCGACAATATTCCATACCATTCTTTGCATCATCAATTCAAGAGACATCAAACGGTCACTAGACTTCGAAATGGTCAACACGCTACGAACTAGATCTTCCGCAAGGATGATAGAGATTTCGTTTTTACCCTGATCCATTCCACTGTAGGCTTTTGCATTTACTTAAAAAAAAAAAAAACGGGCTCTATTTTTTGTCTACTCACCTCCTCCTTATTATCTCTTACAGTTCGCAACATCGACCAGTCATACTTCCAACGTTCCAACTCGCGACTCTTATACCATGCCTAATACGTTGCATTATTTTGCTAGCCCCCAAAATCCGTGTAACTCTGACTCGATCATTTCTGCTCGGTCCAGGATCAGTACCACTTGTAGCTTTGGTAGTAAACGTACTCGTATATCCATTTTTCTTTTTTTGACACGTGCATGCTTTATTTTTTTAATTTATTTTCTATTTTACTACCGCGGTGGGAGTCTGGAGCTCTGGACTCCAGTTGTGTAAACCCTGTGATCTGCATGATCGGCTGTGTTGAGGTGGTATTTTGATCTAGAGGCATAAATTTTAGGTAGTTTTGAAAGAAAAAAGCAATCGATATTTTTAGTATACATTTTTTTATGTTATCAATCAATATTTAGAGAATACATGAAAAAGTTAAAAATTTTCAAAACTAGCAGCCTAGTCTCAAAAATTGGCCACTATTTCAACCTTTCTGGCAATCAAAAAAAAAATTGATTTGTACTCTAGATTCTAGAATAATGTCGCTATGACCGGAACTACGGAAAAGTTGAAACAAAAATGGTCTAAAAATAAAGAAACAATTTCTTAACCCTTTTTTGAATTTTTTCGAATTTGGGCATGAGCGTAGTTCGTAGATACCATAGAGAAGACTATAAGGAAGACTCTCAAAAATTTCAGGTAAATCGGTGCAGTACAACTCGAGAATTCGTGGCCATAGTTTGGAAAAAGGCAGTTTCGAGATAACGCGTTTAAGGTTTCGTTTTAAAGAAACGATTTTTGAGGCAGTTTGGATGCGCGTCAGCAAAACACCTATATCTACTAAAATATTTTGATTCGTCTTGTTGACATATTCCTGTATACAAGTTAAACTTTGGAAATATTTCAACAAATCAATTTTTTTTTATTTCTACACCAGAATACCCCCTTACAGCCATATTATTGAGAGCTCGTTAAACTTGAAATGAAACTAGTTTCAGGTAAAACTACTTTCGATTCAAGTTTTGCAAAAAAAATCGGTATTATTGATTTCTGGAGAAAAACTAGTTCAAGTTTTGAAAATGGTTTCTGGTTTTGAATATCAAAACTAGTTTCATAGCAAGAGCTGCTTTGATTTTGAAAACAAAATAGAAAATTTAAACAAATTGTATTTTTCAAACGTTTGATTGTTTTATATGTTATATATGAAAATAAACTATAAAGGTAAGCATTGAACTTACCATTCTATTTCTCAAGAATAAGAACATATGGGTGGTCGACAGTTCAAGCTTCAATATCTTCATAGCCGAAGCAAAAATGGAGACACTGGCATCGCTTTGTTTATCAAATGGTAGAAGTGGTATTTGGTCCAAAAGGACAAGTATTTAAGCAAAGCGACTTAAACAAAAAAGATCATTTAATGGATTACTGTCCAGTCAGAGTTCAATTCGGTAATTACGCAACACAACGTAATTCAGTATAGAAATAGCACCTCTTTTAGTCTTATATTAGATGCACCTACTACGAAACATATCAACATCATCGGTCACAAGGCGAGTTGCCTTGCGCAGAAATCAAAACAATAAGTCCAATTAACGTTGGCTTACTATATTATTCCTGCTCGGTGCCGTGACATTGTGCCAAGCGGCATTATCCCAAATGCAGAAATTTGGCACAATGACGCTTTTGCAAAGTGACATTGGACCAAACATTAGGGTTTGGTATAATGACGCTTTGTAGAAGTGCCATAGGGCCAAATTAGCTAGTGACATTGCGCCAAATGTAGAAATTTGCATCATCTTGCTGATATCTGTGTTTACACCCTTGCGACATGACTAAAGGGATTATTAGCTTAATGATATCTAAGAAACTCCCACGCTTATCATATCGAAGGCTTCAATGCTTTCTTGAACATGAAAAAAGCGACCATTTCGCTTTTTTTCGTGTTCAAAACCAAACTAAAACAGATTCAACATGAATAGTGTTTTATATTAAACTTTTTTCGAACTGAAGCCGAGTTCTTCGGATAGGATGTCTAATGCATAAACATATTTATTTTATGATTTATTTTTATAGAAATAATATTGTACACCAACACAAATGTATTACATAAAGGTTCTCACTTTTGTCAACATCCGTAAAAGAATTAAAAACGTTAATGTTTTGAAGTAGAAGTTTTTTCTCAATTTTTATTTCTATCTGATTTTTAAAATTGTATCAAAAGTCAACTACAGGCAACGTACTCAAACATCAATTGCGAAAAGGAATTGATTCTGGTTTTGGAAAAGAAACGGTTTTTCTTCTTGGACTCAAGACATATCTTTGAACCTTTGGAATTGAAGTTCATATAATTCCTATGCCTACTTTTAACTCAATCATGACTGAATTATGTAAACAACAATGTGTGATATCTTGAATGTCTGCAGAAATAAAAAGTAATAAATTTTTTGACAAACCAAAAAGTTTAACGGTGTATTTCTTTGTCGTCTTCTACATTTTTTCCCAATTCTGTATCATCTTCACTACCAATTTTACTAAAAAAAATATCTTTTTCAATAGAGCTTTGGACTTTTTTGTGCAATACATCTAACTGTGCTGCTTGGAAGAAGTGAAAATGGTGAGGATATTAACCGCATTGCTAAACGACAGCAAGAATTTTTACCACTGTCCATTCAAGATAAAGGAAGACGTGATCTGCCTTCGCCATTGAGTTTATCTCCATCGGCACCTGGCCATCGACTTATGAAGACTGCTCCACCACCGCCACCCACCATGCCCAAATGACAGACAATTAGTTTCTAAATAAATGATAATTATAAACTATACGTATAATATTTAAAATTTTCAGATTATACTTAAATTTACTAAATAATTTACCAAAAAAAGGCAAAAAAAAATATAAAAACAAATCCTGTAAAAAACCAACAAAAAAATGATGAAAAACTTAAAGATATCTTATTTAGAAATTTTAAACATTTCAAAAAAATGAAAAAAAAAAAAAAAAAAACAAAGCCCACTGCATTCCGGCACAAAGTGGTCATCCATTACCGTAGTTTGTGATAGAATTTTTGTCTGGCGATCTCTAAGAAAAAAAAAAACAAAAATTGTAAACAAGAAAACTCTCGAATATTGTAAAGTTCCAGCGAATATTTTTCCAAAAACTAATAAACTCTCTCTCTCTCATAGTAGACAAACAATAAACGAACGAAACTAAACATCACAACAGAGTCAGAAACGCGCAGGAAAGGAAATATTATTCGAATACAATACGAACGCTAGAAAAGCCTGAAACAGATTAAACCGTCTGCAAAGACAAACCAAAAATGAATAGGCACCATCATCGTCCTATTTATCGCTCGAACTGAATACTAAGACGAATGCCAATAAAGCTGTCACCACCTATTATACATTTTGTAAAAAGAAAACGTCTTTTATCATTTAAACATTTTTATTTGTTCTAATATTTCTTTTTTTTACAAAACAAAAATACACAAACGAATCTTTCACAACAAAACAAAAAGTGTTTGGTAAAAGCCCTCGAAACGAGGACCAGAATTGAAGAAGTTGGTATGGAAAGAAATAAACGGAAGCCTTTTTAGACATTTACAAATAGACTATAGGTAGGAAATGTAATGAAATTATCTATTAATATTTCAAAAAAATAAAATAAAAATTAATACTATTGATTTAATAAATTAAATAAAAAAACAAAAAGAAACTGCCAGTTGAGTACATCATGTTTAACTTTTTTCCAAAAGTTTTAAATGTACTTCAAAGAAAACTTAAAACAAAAAGAAAAAAGAATATAATCAAAATGAAAACATTTAGATATTTTTTATTTAGGCATAAGAAGCACTTTCTGTAAATGCGCATGTTTATCCTACGGATATTGAATTCGAATGTCTCTCATCTGCAGAAGATAGGACTCAAATGGTAATAGACACACAATATAAAGAGCACGCTGATGTTAATCGCATAAGTAAATGTATCGAAATGAGGATATGGAGGTAACGTAATTACACACACAATAACATTAAAAACTATCTATATTTAGATTTGAAATTAATTTCTAACACATATACTATACATACATATATTTAACACTAAAATTAACATCACCAAATTAAAAAACAAAATTAATAAAAGAAGAATATCACAGCGGTTTTTGGAGTTGGCACGCATTTGTAGAAATAGAAAAAGAACATTCACATCAGCTCTCAAGCTGACTTTATAAGTCAGTTTATAAGCCAAACAGTGGTAAATGCAGGGAAGTTTCTGTATCTGTATGGAATTACAAAACCTGGATTATTTGGACGAGTACAAGCAACAAAGTATTCCTAAACATCTCTTTGTCTTTGTTTTGAAGTTTTTTTTCTGGAAAATGTTTCAGTCAGGCGATTTATTGAAAGCAAAAGACGATTGGTCGATAATCGTAACTTGACGTGGTGTCAAGAAAGTCCAATTCTACACTACTTGAAATCTTATTAACAGTTGTTGTGACTTCGATAGGTCCTTTGCAATCTTCCCATAAAGCAGTCTCCTCTCAGACCTTAGTTCTGATTTAACGTCATATTACTATTGTAAACCAAATTTTTCTTTTTTTGAAGTTCTTATAGGAATTTTTCGTTGATTTTCTTTTGTACCTTTAAACGAATCAATTCCAATTGAAGTCATCTTCCACTTCTGCATGAGGATGCATTTGGGATCTTATCAATTCTCGATCGGTTTGAGTTTTCGATGGACATGTTTTCACAGTTGGTACGTTATTCAAGGCTCTTACAACCTGTGCCATGGTCAATCATAGTTTTCCATTGATGAACAAACGCAACCTCGTTTTACACAGCTGTAATGAAGCTATGCATCTGGTACACGCAACCATACTTTTGGCATCACTTCTCCTCTTCCATGCCCAACAATCAAACGCATCAGACATAATAAATTTATGAAGTGCAGCATCCAATTTTTTTTTTTTTAAATTTTGAGAAATTGTTGCTGACGATAGTCGAGGGTTTTTTGGTTTACCTATGCTTTATTTAATAAAACTATTAATAATGAAAAAAACAAACAAAAGAAATAATGATATACAGGAAAACTGCCTGAAAGTTTAAAATTATTTTTCGTTTTCTGACCCTTGAAAATAAAAGAAAATTTCTTCAAAGGTGAAGCTACCCCACTGTCTAAATCTTGTCTATGCAATTTTTAATTTGCCGTTATTTTAAATTTGAACTTGTAACTTTGCAAGTAATGTGAGTTGATGCGCAAATAATAACTCTTTGCAGGTGTAATGATGTTTTTATTTTAAAAGCAGTTGAACAAATTCTTTGTCTAAAATTCAAATGGCAGTATTTGTTCGCACAGGATGAAGTCAATCTTTCTTTAAGCTGATGGCTTAACTGCCAATAATGATTTTTCTTAACTATACCTGTGTACTTATGTGCATTTTTAGTTGTATCTTGCACATGTGTGGTGCGCGACCCTCCTGTCAGTAACACCTTTCACATTCAAAGCTAGTAATGGGCGGCCCGTAATTTAGTAATTTTTGTTATGGAAAAACATTCGCATCAACTCTTCCTTAATCCGTTTTTTTTTTATAAAAAGTTATTCATTCCCATTACTGCTTCTCACAACAGCTTCGTCCTTCTTCTAAACATTGTTGATTTGATCAACTGCTTAGCCTTATTTGAATACGCTTTACTAATCCTATAATCCGATATGTTTTTCCTAATGATAGAGGAACCGCAAATGTAAAATAATTTAAAAATATGAACTGATTGGTAGAATGGTATGCTAGGAAAGTGATGACGCATGTAAATAAGCTGAAACAGAATAGAATAGAATAAGGCCCGATGCATATTTAATTAAAGCATTAAAGAATACAGACTTAAGGACATACATAGAAAAATAAAAATATTTGCTGGGATTAAGTTTACAAAGATCGCTCGGTTTATTTGTACAATTAATTAAAAATATTAGCTAATAAGCAAAAATAAAAACAAAAAAATCGTAGTTGTTGAATTCAATGCAAAAACAAAACAAAACAATAATAAAAAAAAATGCGACATACCTAGTTGTTCGCCCTTAGTAAAACCACAACTTTAAATAAAAACTTCAATGTATAATTATATTATGAAAGAAGATGAATAAACAAATGTATTTTTCTAATAATCTAAGGTATATTAATATGGGGAGGTATCTGAAGAAGACAAGAATATAGAAATACAAAATCCTCTGTTTTAAGTTTATTTTCCGAGCCTGTACTTAATTCATTTTAAGTTTGTCTAATTTTACTTTTCATTTTTGCTTTTTCCTTTTCAAAACTTTTTTGTTTTCTGTCATAAGCTCTCACCTCAAAATGATGCTTTCCTTCACTTGTTCCGCTAAGCAGTACCTATAAATGAATGAAGACAAAATAAAACACATATATAGTTTGAAGGATGTGAATATAACAAAAGAGAAAAGTTGATCAAAAATGAAAATTTATTTTCGAATGTACTTAATATTTTTGAGTAGTTAGTAATTTAATATTACTCAAAGAAAAAGAACAAGAAAAAACAACATAAATAAACATTAAAAATACACTTAGTAGTTTTTAGCTTCACTATTATTGACCAATTTCATCATTATAACAATGAAAATTTAACTTTAATTGAAATTCAATATAAAATCTAAATAAACCTTTCAAAATTCCAAAAAGAAAAACGAAAACAAACAAAAATATTAATTAAAAAAAAGTATATATAAAACAAAACAATGTTCAAATTGACAAAAATAAAAAAAATAAAAAAATGATTCCCAAGTGTTTAAAGTTAAATTTTAAACATTCTAATGTTAGTTGACATTTCTATGTTTTTAGATGCAATACACACGTTGTTTTATCATAAACGAAAACATACATATATTTGTGATCATTTATAGGAAAAAGAAAGTAAAATAAAATTGTTAATTTTAATGTTTCTCTCTCTCTCTCTATCTAAGACTTCATGGGCGAGTTTAAATTCTTATCAACAATTGAAAACAAAAACAACCACATGCCAGACAATTTTTTGTATTTTTTTTAAGCCTCATGTCAATCATCTCAATAAAACATATTTATTTGAATTCATACAGCAGTCTAGTGTATTTTTAATTGACATTTAATTTTTAATGCAATATTTTTTTAGTTCTATTATTATTATTTTTTTTTATTTTTTGGAAATGTGTACTTTTAGTTTTGTAATGTCTTTTGTGTAAGATTAGGTACGAAGTTTATTTCGGAGGAAAACTTTTATGTGTCGTTTCATGTATTTTTACAAAACTTTACGAATTTTAAGGTCAATTAAAGAAAAACTATTAAAAAATAATTTAGTTTATGATTTTCTTCTCTTCTCTTTTTTTTTTTTAAGACTTCTGAAATATTTTTTTGAAGCTGATGCATCCTGAAATCGAGTAAAGTATGGTTGTTGCATGTCTGCAATGTCGGCATTGTTTACACCCTAAAGTTATTTCGTTGCAAATAATCAAAACTACTAAAGTTCACTTGGCTAGTATTCTCTATCTCTAACAGCACTTTTTGTCTTAGTATTGCTTTAAACTTTTTTCCAAGTTAAAGAAAAACTATGACACGACATCACTGATACCTCGCAAACCACAACTTTCCACTCAATATACAAATTTATATGTGATAGCAGGTCACAATCTTGCGACTGGTTGTGACTTATGACTTTTCGACAGAATCGGGCTATTTGGGTCAAAGTTTTTCCCTAGCTAAGAATGCTTTCAATGCTAAGACAAAAAGTGTTTACTTACAAAAAGACATCGATTTAAATAATTTAGCTTTCACCGCATGATGATAATTTCGTTTTTATGTTTTGTCTGTGAATATACATGGCTGTTCTGATTTTCGTACGGATTCAAAACGGAAACCGAAATTGAATCCGTACGGATTTAAAAAGTGTGTTCTTATTTCCGTACGGATTCACTACTGATTTTTTGTCACAAAAACGTGTTGGAAATTAAATTTTTGTGTTTATTGGAACTATTTACAGCTTTATTGCATGTAAGTGCTAATATAGTTTATTATTTTTCATTTCTAGCAATAAATAATGCTCTACAGAATTCATTAACCGGATTCAATTCCGCTAACAAAATGATAAGCGAATTGAAAACGTACGGATTCGGAATTGAGAACCGCAAAAATTCTAAAACGGGAGGATATGGTATCCGAACGAAAATCAGAACAGGGGTGATAATTTAAAATAATGTTCGAAACAAAGAGGGTGTTTTACCTAAGATGCCACAAAAGCTCAAGGCGGAGGGGTGGAGGTCTCTCCCTCCGTTAGGGGGTTGGGTAGTTCTACAAAAAGTGACTTAATATTCTACAAAAAGAAAAAAATAATAATAACAATAAGCAAATCAATTAAGCCACTCATTACCACAAACCACATACTATAGTGTTTTTGAAAGCTAGTATTTCGTTCTCTAACTAGCATCTTATGTCGAATTCCTTTCAACAAAAAAAAAAAAAATTTACTGTAGTCGACTGCAGTCAATTTTTTTTTCAATGGAATTCATTTAGGAGGGAAAAAAATCGACTGCAGTCGATCTCTTTTTTGAGACGGATTTGCCCACGAATTTTCACACACACAACAATTTTGACAGATCGAAAACGGCAAACAAAAACATCAGTATATGAAAAAAATTAAAGGAAGCAGGATTGTTTAGTATTTAGTTGTGAATTTGGAAAACATTTGGTGAAAAAAAAATATAAAAATTGTGTGCTTAACAATATGAATGTAATTGTTTTGTTCCATGGACTTGTTTTACTTCATTAGTCAGTTGGACACACATACATTCATAAAAAAAGAAAATCGCTACTTTTTTAATTTCCTAAATACCCAAAAAAGAATCGAATTTAGTAGCGACTGCAGTCGACTGCAAATTGGCGAAAGGAAATCGATATTAGTTCAAGTGAATTAAGGGAATGTTTTCTGAGTAATCAAGTCTCAATGTCAAAAGTTTGAAAAAACAAAATCATATTTTTTTCTTCACTACAATTTTTACCAAACTTTGCATTATTAAGGGTCGTTTTCTCTGATAATAATGAATTGTCTTTAAAACACAGAAAACCGAAGGTCAAAATCTTTCTTAGTTCTTGAGAAATTAAAAAAAATGTCTCCATAAAACCACTTTTTTTGATCAGAGAATAAAGTCCAATCAGCGAAAAACTCACAAAATTCGATTTTCTGGAAAAAGTACCTTTTGTTTTAACACCTCAACTAAAAAAGATTGAAACAGGAAATCGGATGAATTTCTAGTCTACATAATCCAACTATAGTTTCTTTATACAATGCTGAAATGAAAATGAAGCCCAAAACAACGATAGCTGCCCACTACATAGACCGATTATCATGGCTGTTCTGATTTTCGTACGGATTCAAAACGGAAACCTAAATTGAATCCGTACGGATTTAAAAAGTTTGTTCTTATTTCCGAACGGATTCACTACTGATTTTTTGTCACAAAAACGTGTTGGAAATTAAATTTTTGTGTTTATTGGAACTATTTACAGCTTTATTGCATGTTAGTGCTAATATAGTTTATTATTTTCCATTTCTAGCAATAAATAATGCTCTACAGAATTCATTAACCGGATTCAATTCCGCTAACAAAATGATAAGCGAATTGAAAACGTACGGATTCGGAATTGAGAACCACAAAAATTCTAAAACGGGAGAATATGGTATTCGAACGAAAATCAAAACAGGGGTGTATGTATTTCAAGAATGAATCCATGACAATTTAATTTCAGAACGATAGCAAAACGACCCTTAACAGCAGTCTTAAATAACAGGGAGTATCGTGAAACGTACACAGTTCCAACGTAACGATAGCTTTTTTTCTGTTATCGTAATTCGTTATGGGCTCTGTAGCTAAAGATTTGCAGACAAAGGAAATCTATCACATTCAGCCCTATTATTGTAACAGATCGGAACGAAATTCATTCCGATTTGTACGAAATGTAAGATATTTGTATTATGGTAACGTTTCCGATTGCTAAATCGGACATATCTCCGAAAAGAACGAAACAATGCGATGAAAATGTCAAACTCACCGCAACGCGTCTAGAATTCATGCGATGCATGGTGATTAAATATGAAAATGGTGGGAACGCATTCAAAATTCATGCGATGCATGCCGATTTCTTGGTTTTCTGTTCTATCCGATGTCTCCGACAGCAAAGTAGTTGCGAAAGGGTTGTTTTATGTCACCTACATGCGTCAGTGTTTCCTTTACGAAATGGATACCATAAACAAAGTAAATGTTAAGATCGGAACTTCTCTACGATCGTATGTTTCTCCGATCTGATCTGTGATAGGGCTGATTTATCATCATTGTAATTCTGTGATCCTAGGCATGGTCACATTGTTAGAGCAGGGATGAAATCGGCAAAAAGGAGGTCGGCTGTGGTGATCAACTAGCTCAAAAGTGCAAGTCCAAACGAAACTTCTTCAGGAATGTTCAGATTGTTCAAATTCAGGTCGACTGACAACCAGTGTTAAATGGGGGTGTTTATAAATCGTACTCGAAACAAATAGGGCTTGCCCCTGCCAACTAGTCCCACAAAGAAAAAAATCTATAAACACGGCCCTATCGTGGTAACCGTCGCAACGCATCTTTTTTCGGAGATTCAATTTTGGTTCGAAGTAGTTGTCGTCGTAAGAAATTTTTCACAAATGCGGCACCGCATTGCATTCCCAAAACTAAAATCTCCGCAACAAAAACTTATCGGAGAACGTCGTATCGTCCGATCGGAGAACTACCACGAAGCAAAATGTCTCCGATCGGAGAGAATTCCGCTCCGAAGGTTACCACGATAGGGCCGACAACAAATCAGTGTTACGAGCCCAAACGTTCAAAATATCTACTCTTATTGGTGTGCGTGTTTTTTTTATTTTATAAAATTGTGTTTGTTTTATTAAAAAGATCATTACAACAGAAAACTCCAATTCACATGAATTTCTGCTGCTAGTCTTCACTTCCTTCAAAATTTTAGCACTGTCTTTACTTTTTGGAAATATCTGAAGGTCCTCGATGTTCCGTATAAATAATATAGCTTAAAATATCTTCATTCAACTTTTGGATATGTAACGTAACCTCCAATCATTACTTAGCCGCAACTTTAACAACTCTACTATTTTCAGGAGCATTTTTAAGCACGGATATGTCCAAAACGCACGGATCTGATCCGGATCAGATCATGGATTTATTAGCGTTACAACAACAAAGGGAAATCCTGCTTTTTAGTTGGATCTATTTTTGTGATCTAAAAATTAGTTCTTCTATTTATTCTATATAATAGCCGCGTTTTATTATCACAATGATCCAATCCGGATCAGATCTTGATAATAAAACAGCTTTAGATCATCATATTTCCAGTTGGAAGCTGTAAGAGACTCGCTCTCTCAACTGACATTTCAAAAGAGTTGCAGAGTTGCCCTACGAACTTTTTTTTCAATGGTTAATTTTTTGTTCTTTTTTTTAGGGCAAAATGATATTCATCCACTTTGTCAAATATATATTTTTTTGCACTAATTCTTATTAATTTCACGAATATATGTTTTGTTTTGTAAAAATTTTTCATTATGTCATGTATTATACAAACATGAATAAATGTGAAGTTTCTCGGTATCTATCTAAAATATATTTCATTTCACACAGATAAAAATGTTCATGTGGCAATACTCTTATTATTGGAAATATTGGAAATGATACCAACGTTTCAATGGAAAGTCTCCTCTTGTGTGAAATAGAAGAACTAATTTTTAGATCACAAAAATAGATCCAACTAAAAAGCAGGATTTCGCTTTGTTGTTGTAACGTTAATAAACCCATGATCTGATCCGGATCAGATCAATAATAAAACGCGGCTAATAAAACGCGGCTATTATGATTGAGTAATATACGCAATTTAAAAAAATAGCAATGTGTTGTCATGTGTTGTTTCAAAACGAAATTTGAAGCCGGGTATAGCCCCTTCTTTTGAATATAAATCCTAATCATATGCCTAGCCAATATTATAAATGCGAAAGTAACTCTGTCTGTCCGTCTTTCTAAATGGGCCAACAATCTAACTTTTTTTTTCAACTAGTGCTTATTTTGTGAATGGTAACACTTAGCTTGTATGTCTGATTTGACAGATAATTACTTTTATCCTTCCGCTGAACGAATAAGGCTGTGTATACGCTTGGACAACGCTGGGAAATATTGCGACATTACTTGCTCATTTTGATCTTGGCGGGTATTAAACAAGCAAAATTGTCGCATTTGGAGCACAGAAAACCGCACGCATACATTTTAAAACCGATACACCCAAAACGAGTCACTGTTTGGTGCAGATTTTGGTCCAGAGGCATTCTTCGAAAATGAGCAAGGAGTGGCCGTTACAGTCGTTATCGGGCCATGTCGAACGAACAATTGAAGAAGGGGATATTGGCAACATTTGGTTTCAACAGGACGGCGCGCGTGGCGGTACGTGCCACACAGCCGAAGCAACACTCAATGTTTTGCGTTCTGTTTTTGATAAAAAAAAGTTATTTTGCGGAACCTTTATATTACCGTCTCCCGCCCAAACTAATGAACCGATTTAAATAAAACTTGGTACAGAAATATTCTAGAACCTGAGGAAGGACATAGACTATATATTTTACCACTATATTCCCACACGAACGCTAACCTAAACGGGAACCTATAAACTACTGAACCGATTTCAATAATTCTTCCACCGTTAGATTGCTACACTATTCCAGAGTAACATAAACTTTAAGTCATCTTTACTAATATCATAAATCCGAGGTGAACTATATGTCTGTCTGTTTTTCTTTGTTACCATCTACCACCCAAACTACTGAACCTATTTATATGAATATATACAGAGATAGTCTAGAACCTGAGGATGGACAAAGGCTATCCTTATACTCCTACGGGAACGAGAACGTAGTTGTTCCGTATTCGTATTCCAAGCGGACGAAGGGCGCAGGCACAGCTAGTTTTACTATATTTTTATTTTTTCACTTTTGACAATCCCAGTTAAATTCACTTGAAAAGGCAAAGAATATATTTTGATAAAGCTGCACAAACGTCAAAAGTTAGCTGTCCCGAGGTGCTAAAAATTCGTTAGAATGAATACTTACATGCTTATGCTCGTAGTATGTACTTGATCAATGATTGTTCTTAATTTTGATTCAACTGAAATAAAAAAAAAACCAAAAGATTGGAGATGCGGGGCATCGATCCCCGTACCTCTCACATGCTAAGCGAGCGCTCTACCATCTGAGCTACATCCCCATGTAAATTGTGACTTCTTACAATTATATTTGTGTATAAACAAAAAAGTACACTAATGCGGCAATAATAGTTAACTCTACTGTGAATAGGTCAGGTTTGAGTAAAGACTTTGTAATTACGGCGAATTCGTAAAGTTGTGCCAAGAACCAGGTAAATATTTCGCTAGATGTCAGCAGTAGTAAATAGTGACTTATTTCATAAACAAATACAAAATTTTAAAAGAACTGTAATTTTGGAAACAGATGAATCGAATTTGTAAATGAGTTACACTTTATGTCTGCAGGTTATAATTCAATAAATTTATTATAAATATCCTTTTGACCCTTTGAATTCAAGTTGTTTAAAGAGCTCTGCTTAATATTTTTCATGTATTCTTTTGTTTTCACCAAGAAAGCAACGGGAAAAGTATATATTTTTTTTTTGCTGTGTGACTGGTATTCACAATATGTATTAATTTTTTTTTTTTGCAATACACGAATCTAACCGTAATATTGTAGCTAGGGCAGCAACCAGGCGCTTTTATGTCAAAGGTCAAAATCGCCGCAGATCACTTTCAAATAAGGTTTAAATTTTATTTTAACTGTCTCTTGCGACTGAAAGAGAACAGCATTTTCAGCGACTTTTATTTGTCAATACGATTGAACTACATATGTATATATCGTCGTTCCCATATATATTTTTCAACGCTCGATCAATTGGTGACGTCATTTTCGGTACCCAGGAAACAGTTGCGAGATGCATAGTCTTTAAAATGTCTGTACAGCAACTCGCATTCAGTGATGATATTGTTGTTGATGGGGAAGCAAACGTTGCAAAAGCGCTTTTGCGGGCTTTGAAACAGAAGCGGCAAAAAATGGTTAAACATTTAATGAGGGCAAAACGAAGAACACCGATGAATTGAACAAATCGTCCCGATTGGCCGGCATAACTTCGAAGTAGCGCAGGACTTTGACTACCTAGAATCCGGTATAGTCACGGATAGTAACATCAGTTCAGAAAAATAACACCAAAGCATTTTTGTAGTTGTATCAGCTGCAGGCACGCTGGCGGAGCGGCGCTGTTGTCATCGTTTTTTCCGTCGCGACAATAGAAATGTATTAAAACGCTGCGTGGGTGGGTATTCTTATATGTACAAGCTGTATAGCTTAATTTTGAGAACTACTGCCATTCCCGCTGCTGCGAGTGCCAAAAATGCTTTGGTTTTGGAGAACCTTAATACTTCGTTTGATTTCCGCACTGATAATTGAAATTTTAAGGCAATTGAAAAATAAACCCCTCTATAAAAAAACCGAGCATTTATAAAACCTTAATCGTCCCAGTCCTGTTATACGGCGCGGGACCATGGACCATGTCTACAGCGTATACATAAACCCTTGATCGTTTCGAGAAGTATACCTTTACCTATGTATATTCTATATACAAATGATTTATGGTCCCATGTGTAAAGACAATATGTGGAAAAGGAGATTCAACAACTAAGAGCTATAGCTGTACCCCGATGTGGGCATATGGAGCTAGAAGAGTACGTATCGAGGGACTAAGATGACTGGGACGTGTACAGAGTGTACAGACATCAACGTTTCGGCTCGGGGGGTTTTCGAAACAACATTGCAGGGAAAACGCAGATAGGGAAGAGCTATAGTCTTATAGGGCGCAATTCAATGGAAGCAGATCTTAACCGACTAAAGCCTAGTGCGTTGCTGATGCGAAACGCAATTTTTCGTTGGTCTCCACATCCACAACGAAATCGTGAACGAACACTGAGCAGAAAATATCTGTGTAGAGTATAATCATAATTATATCGACAGAAATAATTAAGAAATTAATTTATATGAACAAAACGATTTTACAAAAGCTTTTTCCACAGCAACTTGTTTTTCTTGGTTTATTTTTTTATTTTTTTTAGGGTTTACTTTGATCTCTCCAAAAAATATACTCTCATTTGGCGAAAGTTGTTATTGTGGCAAAAGATATAAAAAATAATAGAACTATCAAAATTTCGCAAGCATTAATTGTACCAGGAGTTAAATGATGGACGAAAAAGTAGTGGAGAATTGTAAAAATTTGATGTAAAAACTTACTATTAGAACCCATTTCGCAAGGCGAAAACTGGTGTATCAAACTTGTCATAATTTTAGTCACCTTTTTTAGTAGAACTCTTCTTCGTCTTCTCCATAGCTTTGCGAGCATCGTGATCTCTAAAAATCATTGCTCTCACACTTAACTGGTCCTTAGGTATGCCAATGAAATAGTGCGTTAAGAGTTGCAGAACGCTAGGTATATTTTACCTTATCCAGGAGCTTATTTTGCTGGGTAAAAATTTAAGGTTGATGAAGACTGTCACCATTTGTGTGAGGTATCTATGAAGTATTTGTAGGAATATTACTCAGCTATCTATAAATTTGTAGTTTTAGATATTTTAAATGCAGCCCATAGACCTAATTAAATATTTCGTATGTTTTTAGATCGCTTAATGCAATTTATTTTACGAGTAGGAGAACTAGATTTAAAGAAAAGCATTGTATATAGAGAAACTGTAGTGTACTTACTCTGTTTACTTAAGAACAACTGAACAAGTGAATGGTTGCTATAAAATCCTTTAGGCTAAGGGCATATAAATATTAAAGTTAACTTACATTTTTTACTTTGTGTTGTCTTGAAGCAAGTCTAGTTCGGCTGACGTGATATTATGAAAGGAATGGGGTAGCAACATATGGAATAAATTTTGTATTTTGTATATCTTGACTACATTTCAACAGTTCCAAAATCAACACAGGAACAGAGAATCCAGATCTTTCCGTTCGCAACGCGTTTAACAACACTAAGAAGTTTAGTTTAAGTTCAAGTTTATTCCATACATTATTACATCACGATAATTAATCTTAAGCTAATTAAACATTACATAAAGGAAAAGGATATAGAAACGATCGATATTTTCTTACAAAAAGTAAATAGTGATGATGTCACTTCAAAATATATTCAGGCTTTACAAATTAAGTGCTTAATGTGGGGTGGCAATAAAAAAAAGCTTTTTAGAAGCAAAAAAAAAAAAAAAAAAATACGTTGATTTCAACAACAAGAACTATACAGAAAATAATAATAAAATAAATAGGGTGGCGCAACAGAGCGAGGAGCCCCTGGGCCTAGCGCATTTCTCACAACCATGCCTTGTGAGGGAATGGAGGGGACCTACAATTTTTCGCCGGTTCCGAACGGCTAATTATGGCCCCGATTGCGGTTGTCGATTGACTAATCGATACTCGACTTTTGTCGTTTTCGATCGACATTCTTCGACCAGAAAATTATGAACGAAAGCTGTCGACCGTCAAATCGAAGAATGTCGATCGACAAAAGTCGAGTATCGATTAGTCAATCGACGACCGCAATCGGGGCCTGAGAATGCGCTTTTCATGGCAATGAATTTACTAACGGAGGACTAGCCAATTCCTCGCGAAAAGCGATACCCGTTTAAAAACATTTTTGCATTTTGCCTCTGCTGGGATTCGAACCTCGAACCTCTGGGTTCTCAGGAGAAAAATAATAGCGATAATAATAAGTTAAATCGGAACATCAGAAAAAGTTTGAAGCTAGACTTGAACGGTCAAATTGTAAAAGCCAGACTCTTACGTATCTTTGAAACAGTCCAGAAGACATTGCTTTAATTGAAGGTCGAAGTTTATTGAAAAATCTAACAGAAGATATAGAATAAAAATTACGGAACGCAGTTGTGCGGAACAAAGGAACAGTTTGACAGATTTAAAAGTACTTTATAAGTGGAAATAAGCCGAAAATTAAGATTACCGGATTTCATATAAAACGATTTCAACACTTTAACGAACTGGAAGGATGTTAAGGTGGCAGAACAAAGGGAAACTAGGATGTCTTACAGTTGTACGGAACATTTTCCTTAAAATAAGGTTCTGCAGCACTAAAGGAGGTTGAATTTTGTTTAAATACGAACCTCCTCAGCAAACGATTCCGTATTGTAAATTGGAATGAAAAATTTCGTAATAGATATGTTTTATGAGAAAAGCAGAACACACATTTCTCAGGTAATAAAACAGCCGAAGAGTTGAACGAAAATACATGTACAGTGTAACACGGATATAAGAAACTCCGAGAATGCCAAATTTTTTTTGCTTATATCCGAGTTTTTCTTATACGAAAACCTCGGATATAAGAAAAAAACTTTCTTATAAAGGGTGTCCCGTACTTCGTGTATAAAAGAGCACGCATTTGGGGTGTGATTCTTGGTCATATTCTAAGAAAAAAATTGTTTTACAGTAAGGCTCGTTTCTCAACTTTGACACCACTTTTTGACAATTTAAAAAAAGGCTAGGTTTGGTGTACCCTAACCTATGTAAAATTCGATATCTCTGTCAATACTGATGATAGAGACTTAATCTTAGACTTAATTTTTTGTAGAAATAACAACTTTTAAGATTGTATTTAAGTTTAACTTTCATATTTTTAGGGTTGCCAGGTTTTCAATTTTAAGTGGTGTTCAAATTTTCTTCCCGAAACAAAGTTTTGACTTTGAGGTCACTTTTCTGCAGAAAATGCCTGATAAACATACAGTTTCTTAATTTTTTACAGATAAACAAAACAATAAAAAAAACTGAGTTATAAGTGCACTCAAAAACCCTTACATTTTATGATATTAAAAAAAATTCAAAATGGGTAAAATTAAAAAAAAGGTTTCTTCAATTTGAGGTTTGTTTGAATAAAATAATAATATGGGCGCTTTTAGTAGTTTTTTTTATGTATTTCATACAAACACAATTATAACAAGTGCTCAAAGTGCCTACACAGACATTTTTTTCATATATGAGTGTCTTCAAGTGAATATTTTTCTAGTAAATTGGGTATGACAACATCCTTGAAATTTTGAGCTGCATTCTCATCTGAAGAAAGGGATTCTTCGTGTAGTTTTTTGAAACGAATATTCTGGCTTTTTTCCATCTATTAAGCCAGCCTTGATTATGTCTTTCGGATCACGACACTGAATGGAGATTAATTGCTTGAATCGATTAATGGGTTAATTTTAGAGGAAAAACCGAAAGTGCTATTAAATTAGATGGTGCGATTCGGAGAGATGGGTTCTAAACCATCTTTATTCGTTTTTTCAATATATCTCGAGAACGAAGCAAAATTTTGATGCAATTCCAAGGATCTTTTTTTAGAGAGCAGATTTTCCCATCGAAATGCATCTTTTTCAAAATTATAAAGAACAACTTTTTATCCAAAATAATAAAATTCCCGACAGAAAAAAAGTCAATTTATGCCAGTTCTTGAGTTTTGTCAGTTTTTTTAATGGCATTTCTTTCTGGTTGTATAGGCAATGCTCCATAAAAAAAAATGTAAATAAAATTTTCTTAGAAATGCTTTAACAGAGAACTTTCTATGTTTGAATTTCACCGAAATATTGTCACTTGAACATAGACATTTACCGTCGATTTTCATCCTTTTTGTACTGACAGACACTGTTGCGGAAGGAAAAAATTACATGAAGTTTCATATATGCGTGCTCTTTTATTCTAAAATTTTAAAGGAGTGCATTAATATGAGTTTCTTTTAACCGAGTTTTTCTTATATACGAGTTTCTTTTATACGTCTGAATTTGAAGAGATACTAAAGGAAAAGACACGGTGCTTTCGATTGCCTATCTTATAAGCGAGTTTTTCTTAAATGAGACTTTCTTATATCCGTAAAATACTGTATAAGGAACCAATATGTTTTGAAAAACTCATGTTAGAGTCAATGAAAAGCCCTTCACCATGACAAAGGCCTTGGTTATATCAACGAACAACCCCGCTGTACACTTTTTACCATCCAGATTAGACATTAGCAAAACTGTAAGAGCGCATCTTCAGTAGGTATATCTATTCTTACGAAATCCAAATTGCTTGCAACTAAAAAAATTTGTTTTATTTAAAAAACTTAATCTTTCATAAGCTCCTCGAAAGCCTTTGCTCAGCACTGGAAGAAGAGAAATAGGCCTAAAATTACAGACCTTCAAAGCAGAACCTTTTTTAAGTAGTGGCATTACATCATCAGTTTTAAGTTCTGCCGGAAATACTCCTGAAAAAACGCACAATTATTAAAGATAACAGTCAAGACGTCTACTATAAGATACGAAATTTGCTTTATTTACGCTAAATAAGCCATCAACTCCACTGGTATTCGAATTTTTCAAACCACAAATAACTGTTAGCATGTCAACAGGAGTAATGGAAGTGAACAAAAAACTGCTTCTCTGCGAAGGCTCAAAGGATAATGCAGTGGACGGACAGGAAAAACAAACTGAGTTGAAAGTAAAACTAGTTATGTTTTCATAAAAATTGTTAAAAGTGTTTATCAACATTAAGAGAAACAGTTTTTTTAGATGAGGAGGACTTGTTTAGCAAACTATTGAAAACTTCCCAGTCTTTTCTAAGGTTGCCTCTCGTCGAATTAAAACGATTGCAGTAAAAGCTGTCGTTGCAGAGTGGAATTTCGCGTTTCAATTACTAAGATTGTTAAGATTTTTATAAATCCAAGGCTTGAGCCTTTTATTAATCGTTTCCTTGAGCATAATTGAAGAACAATTATTAACATACATTTTGAGACGCTCAAAAAATGTTGTAAATACAACTTCAGCATTTCTACACAAATAATATCTTCCCAAAATTTGAGTTTACTGATGTTAACTCTAGCTGTTTTGCTGGTTGATGCTATGTTATTACTACTCCTTTTGCATAAAGTTTTTATTAAGATTCCAGTCATGCAGTGGTAAACTTAGTAAGTAAACTTAAACGACAATTGACGGTTGAAGTAATTACGTATATACATCTGTGTTTGTATACACTCAAAAAAACTATTAAGGCACTCTTAAGGCCATTATTATTGTGACTAAAATTGCTTAGGTCGCGTGGAAAGAATGCCATTAATAAGTTTACTGAACTTGATTCCCAAATCAAAAGCGATTAGGGTTTAGTTTATAGATAGCGATAGGAAAATACTGAATCTCATATTGCCACTTTTATAAAGTTATGGATTAGATGTAATCTAAGAAGCTTCTGTAGAAACCATAGATTCTGAAAGGAATAGGTGAACAAAAAACATATTCTTAGTTTTGATGTTTTGGTGTATCAAATGTTAACTGCATGATTTTAAAACCTTAACTTGATATTTTTTCTATCGAGTTAAGTATACATAGGTACATTTTGCGAATAGTTCCCGAAATAGAAACTGGAATTCTATAACATGGCCCACTCTAAAGCTAAGTGCCCAAGGCTAATCACATAAGCCACAACATAACAAAATCTACCAAATCTAACAAAAGTACGAGTAGGTATCTACACAAAACAACACACCAAAAGGAAGCAACTGGTTTCTGGTCACACAAAAACTCTATGCACAGTCATTATGTTTTCATCGCGTTTTTCATTTTCCACTCTCATTTTCTTTCCCGCACTCATATACAGCAGCAGCAGCAGCGAGCTTTCAGAATAAATTAGATTTTAATGATATTCATACATTGTCAACAGGTTACAGGTAGGCAGTTCGAGCCGGAGAAGCTTTTTTCTCCACACTTAATCCATTAGTTACACTTTATGGCATTCGTTTTCGTTGTTGTTTACGAAAGTCGTCTGTATCCGTGGGGGCAAACGCTCAAAAAATGTATAAGTATATATGTAAAAAAAAAAATACACCAGCAGAAAATACGTTATGGCTTTGGAAGACAAATTCGTTGATCTCAGTTTCATTTGCTTTAGCTAGCGCTACACAACAACGTTCTTCATCCAGACGAAAGATCTTTTTCATATTCTTGCCACTTGCATTTTATTTTACTTTGCCAACAACCATAAGGTAGTGTATCGGTTTTGTATAGAAACACCCACCAACCACAACCACTCGATCGTGCATTCGGGGCGCGTTATTGTAGCAATCTTCGCGTAAATTAATAAGAAAAAATAACCAAAATAGAATAAAACACTTGGAATTTATAATTAGAATTGGTTTTTTAACATCCATCGTTGTGAAAGTTGAGATTATTCTTGCTTAGAAGGAAATTTATGTGAAACAGTGTTTGCAGCCTTATCTGTGGTGTTCTTAGTTCTTTTCCAAACTGTGGTGAATATTTGCAATAAAAAAAATTAATTCTTTTAGGTTCTTGTATTTTTGTTTGAATAAGAAATCAACACTATATCAACATGGGCTGTGGAATATCGATGGTGAAATACATCCTGTTTCTCTTCAATCTTCTGTGTGCGGTAAGTGTTCAGTAAAACTTGTGTTTCACCTATTAAGTGTAATCATAATAATTTCCCTATAAATATCTGTCATTTTGATGACGTTATGAAGCCAAAAACGATCGTTTATATCTTGAATCTAAAAATACTCTCATACATCAGAAACTCACATACTAATTGTTCCGGACACTGAGTTGGGCGCCCGCTTGTGTGTTGAGATTGGCGCTTAAAAATAACTCACCACGAAGAAGTTCAAGTTGAATTAACTTCAATTTTATTTATCTCTAGTGTTGTTGAAGCAAACTTTTGTGCTGTTTTGTTTTGAATATTCAGATCGTCAGAGATCCACTTCAAATCCACTCCCATTTTACTTACACAAGACACACTCATTCAATGGCAATGACTACATCAACGATTTTGAGATGCTTTTCGCTAGAATGACGTAATGTAGCGAACATGACACAGTTGTTGTTTCGTTGGGTTTATTTTTGAATTTCTATTGTTTTTTTTTTGTATAGAGTCTTGAAAATATGTTTGCGAGAGAACATTTTGTTTTTAGAGCGCGTTTTCATTTGATTGAAGAGGGGAGTTGGAGAAATCGGCAATACAAACAATAAGCTCTGAAATGACTTATGGTCGAAATGAATAACTCAAAATGGGCTTCTTTGGGTATGCGAGTATGACTGAAAAAGTTGATAGTTAACAGAAATAGCACATAACATAACATTTTCATTGGATTTCTTTGAATTGTTTTTCGAAGCTTTGGTCGATGAATGTGCTGCTTATACTCATTTTGTAGGCTTTTTTACTTTCAAGCCAGTCAGTCTTTACACAATTGTGTGTAATTCCGACTTTAACCTAGACTGTATTTTTGCTGGGTGATTCATGACTGGATTTATAAAGCTTGCAAGCTTGGAATTCATGAGAATTTTCTGGGATTAGAGAATGTTGTCTCGTTAAAAGTTTCAGTTAGATATTTGTATGGAATTTAAATATGAAACTCAGTTATCATTGTTTGAGCTGAGGATAGGCAAAGAATAAAAGAATGAAACTATCTTTTCCTACACATGTTTACATCTGTTAGCTCCATTTTACACCTGTTTTTTTTTTTAAGAAAAGGTAGATTGATACCAAGAAATACAAAAACGCAGCACAAAGTTGGTACTCAACTATTTACATTTTTAACTTTGTTGTAAAGCTTGTTTTTTAGGCGTGTCTTTTTCAAGGAAAAATAAAACTCATATAATTTATTTTTACGTCCTGGAATTTAGCATTCTTATAAAGATGGGGGTATTTGAAAATTTTTCTACCAGTTTTTGCAGTATTTTAAGCCACATGTCAGTAATAATACGCCGAATATTCTGTTCCAATGTCTCACTCGTCTGGGGCTAATCTGACTAGGCAAGCGACTTCACATATTCATACAAAAAAATATTCTGTCAAATCGCACGATCTTGGAGGTAATAGACAGGCTTAAGTCTTGAAACTTCAATTCTTGCACGAATAAATGGCTAACCAAATTGAGCATTGATTAAATAGCAGCTGTCAAAAAGACGAATTCCACGTCTAAGAAAAAAAAAACTGTTTACTTTCGAATCATTCGAATGTGGTTTTCCATTGAGGTTCGAAAGAAATTTAACTATAAAAAATGCATGAAATGATATCATTGATGATTATAATGAAAAGCAAAGGTCCAATGTCACTGCTTTGTGGCACATCCGAGGCCCGACAGAGCAATGAAGAGGCTCGAGAAGCTGTTGTGAAGATTAATCTCGTTGCTTTTCTATCTCTTGATGAGAACGATGAGAGGTAGTCTCTTCCACGGATCATAGTGTCTTCTTTCATTAATTAGTCACTAAAGCCTAGTTTACATCAAGTTGTCTTAAAAACCACTGTTTTGAATAGTTCGAATGAACGTTTATCCTTTGAACTTGATATCCTACTCTTGACCCATCAAGGCCGTTAAAATGCTTTGAGTTGGGCTTGTTTAAGCTCCCCAAATGTAGTTTTCGTCTTTGAGACAGCAGACTGGGCGGTATGTATGCGGGATCTCTTCTTCTTCTTCCATTGAGCCTCTGCAAAGTCATTTGATGGGACATTCAGACTTATGGCATGTTTATACCTTTGAGACAATTTCAGTGCAGTCTACTAAAGAGGCAACAAATATCTGGTACGTTTTAGATCTAGATTTGGCCAACACTTTTTGGTAGCCAGACAGGTGGTGGTGTTTGTCAACGTAGTATTAATTCGCACCTAGAGATATGTATGCCAATGTCGAATCAGAAATGTAGTTCTATTTGTGGCGAGTACATCGGCTTTGCAGATATCCCGAATATCTCTGTGCCCAGGCAACCATAAAAGGTGAATGTGAAAGTGTTTTTTCATAAGATATGGTCGAGAGTTGAGGGCGGTTACAGAGTTCGTGGAAACATGGCCGAGTGAATGCGGAGATTTGACGTGGATATCGCGACTGTTTCGATGGCACAGAATCTACGATTGAAACACGCTGCCATGGTTGGTTAGATAAACGGAACGATAGACTAGTATTTAGTTTGCCTGAGCCCAAGCCCCCAATAACTCCCTCTTCGGTTTTTGAGTCATCAGTATAGAAATGAAATCAGTCATCTCTTAGGAAATCCTTCCAGCTGTTTTTTGTTGGAAATAGGTATAGCAAACAGTTGAGAAGTGGTGTGTTCGGAGTGGCTGAAAAAAATAATAGAGTGAAAACTGAGTTATTGGTCCATTGGGGATTTGTTCTGAGGCTAATTGCTTTTTGTCTAAAGAAGCTTTCGCTTATTAAGCTTGCCATAACTAAGTGTAAATCAAATGAAGCTGCAGGTGCATATTGTCCTGATACCGAGCTTTTCAATAGGCCAATAAGGAATAAGCCTCTTTCACGTCGCAAATAAGATCTAGTCAGCTTGGATGTGTAAAGTCTAAAGACCAACGTCAACAATTCGATTGATAGGTACTTATCAATGCGCTCACGAACCAGACAAGTCTAAAACCGAACAAATTTTTACATTACGAAGCCCCACGTATAACTTCAAGGTAGTTCAAGACTTCGACTACTTAGGATCCGTTATTGACATGACAAATATGATCATTGTGGAGATCAAACTGAAAATTACTCCTGCTAATCGCTGCTACTCTGGGTTAAGCAATCAATCAAGAGATAAATTCATTTCATAAAAAAAAACCAAGTTAGCCCTTTATTAGACCTTAATCGTCCCAGTCTTGCCATACGGCGCGCTTGTATGTACCTTATCTAAGATAGATGAGAAAATTATTTGTCGTTTTAAAGAAAAATACTAAGAATGATATTTGAACCCGCATGGGAAGACAATGCGTGGATAAGAAGATTCAACAGTGAACCCTATGAGCTGTATCCCGATATAGAACTATGGAAAAAGCTGGAGAAAAAATCATAGCGAGACTACGATGGCTGGGACATATAGAGGAGAGCAGCTTGACGGATTCGCGAAAGTACATTGCTGGGAGATCACAGAAGAAGAATACGACGTCTCAGTTGGAAGAAGACCACAACCGACAAAGAGTGCAAAACTGAAGAGAGTTTGCCCGAAATCGTAATTTTTGGCAAAAGATGTTGGTTTAGGTCCAGGCTTACCCCGCATTGCGTAATACCCACCTAAGTTAGTAAGTAACAATGCTTCATAACTGAGAAGAAAATACTAAACACGTGTGAGTGAACAACATTACATCTGAAAATTATACGAGTAGCGATCATCGATTGCTTCCCCTCTCGAATGTAGCAGAAAACTTTTTCTCTCGTGGGATTAGAATTTTGAAAAATATTTCTGACTACAAGTCATAAAACAGTGAAAACGAGGTGACATCATATTAAGATATTTTAATTGCAACGTTCAAGGTAATGGGTTAGGTACATCGTACATACATCCTTTTACTCAACAGATAAAGTAATTTAAAAAAAAAAAAGAAAACTGTATTACATACACCTACACGTGGAGCATTGTTTTTCGTTTTTTGTTATTTAAATTAGCTTCGTAATGACACGTAATTGTGGGCTATAAAGCAAATGGCTGTACACGAACTTCAAAATTAATTAAAGTGCTTGAAGAGCACATACCGAAATTTTGTTTACAAATCAACTTTTTCACACTGTTGACTTAGCAGAGCACATCAAAACATTTGGATGTGAAAAACAACCTTCTAAACAATGTTTGTCGTCTTTTTTGGTATGTATATAATGTCTCGTTTGTGCGAGAGACTCGAATGGAAAAACAAAAAATAAAATGTCAGCACAAGTGAGTTTTAGAGCAATAATCAAAAGCTCTTTTCATTCCTATGAGAACTGGGTCTAAGGAGTAAGATAATTACTTGATTGATTTTATTGTGTAGTGGACTAATAAATTTATTGATGAGAATTGATTTGAACCAGAAAACTACTCTCTCCCCAAGGACGCAGACATCAAAAGCTTCTTTCTCATAGCTATCGTATTCAATCGGAAATTGTTGGTGGTTGGCCTTTCTTCATTATTTTCCAACTTGTTTTACTTTAACATTTTTCACCTGATTTTCGTTTAGACCAGAAAGAAATGATGTCTCAGTTCGAGGATTAGTGTTGAAGAAGATGTGGTCTAAAAGAGAGGAGCAGTCGGTGTGACCAGTTAGAAGCTGGTAAATAAAAATGATGTCAAACACATCTCTTCGGACTACTTGGTCATGGTCATGGAGACATTATAGAGAGCTGGGAACGATAAGGAAAGAAGGTTTCTAACTTCTTAAAAATTCGGAAGAACAACATTGAATGCTTTTGATCTTTGAACTGCGAGTGAACTGCTTGACATGGTGCCCACATTTGCGATGCGTATACTCAACGAAACGACGAGCTCATTGGACCATATATGTTGATAAAGCCAATGTCGGAATAAGATCTTGCCATAACTTCGTCAATACGACAGCGAAAATTTTCACAGTGAACACATAAATCACAAATAAGTTGCACACGGTTTATGGGAAGGCCCTGTGGTTGAAACAATCTGGGGGAGGGGTTTTTACATTTCGTGATAAGGTTATTACCTCTCATTCGGTGTTTAATTTAAGAACATTTTTGCTGCTGCACTATAAGTCAAGAGACGGAAAAACGATTAGAAGGGAAAGCTTTGAAAAATACTGGTTGATCTTCACGATACCAATAATAGGAAGAGTGAAGAAGAAGGGTCCTAGGTGGCTACCTTGGGGTTGTATTGATATGAAGAGGTCCATGACAGATTTGCAATGGAAAGAAAATATTTCATATAGAACGCCTAATAAGCGTTTAGGGATATAAGGGAGTTTAGCTACGGGTCGATAAATTTCGAGTGGTAGGGGACTTTTTCCATAATTCCAATTCCATAATTTAACCTAGTGATAATGGTGTTTTAAGAAATATGGTAAGTTTAAGGAAGGCATTGAGAACCGTTGGTTGATCCAAACTTTTTACATGAAAAAGGGCTGTAGTTAACTGAGGAAAATATGAAAAGTATGGAAGGGTGAGCTAGATCTGAGGGTATTTGTTAAAAAAACAGTTAAAAGTATCTAGGGAAGGGAGATAGTATTAAGAAACCGATTTCAAATTGCGGAAAATTGTGAATCTTTGAAATCAATTAGCTCAAGATTGGTTAAACCAATACGTGAGCACCCTCACACCCTACGATCCTTTGATAAAAGCCTTCACTAAGGAACCTGGCAGACCCTACTTTAGGCCATCTGAAAGATAAATCAAATTCGAGCCTGCTATATGATCTGCAATCATAACAAGACTCAATGAACTTAGGTTTCTATTAATATTCAGAGGAGCTTCGCATTTCCGGATAAGTTTCGCTGATGACAGCCCTCACTGAGGAACCTGGAAGGCCCTGCGTTACTTCAGGTCCTTAGAAAGATAACTCAGATCCGAACCTGTTTGATGGACCTTAAAAAGACACCTAGTATTTAGTCTCCTAGCAATATCCAGGGAGATACTGCAAAACTGGATTTCGAGGTATTTAGAGTTTTGAGTAGAGCTTGGCTGTGGCTGCACTTCCAAGACAGCTTTTTTGAGCAAGTTGGGTTGTAATAAATAAGAAAGCGTACATCAAGCCTGGAGTAGTTTAGACACCCAAATTTTGGTAAAGTTTTCATTTAGCTGAGTCTCTTTTATCGCTTTTTCTACAAACAGTGCTCCGGCGAAATAGCCAGTTGCATTCCTCCCCTGAAACAATTTAGCCGCAACGACCGCCTCTCGAGGAATGCTCATCAGTTTTAGATTGAACCCATCTTCGGACGTTCGAACCACCCGAATGTGGAATGCTTTACCTGACTCTGTGTTTCCCCGACATTACGACTAACAAAAATTCAAAAGCAATGTGCATCGCTGTCTCTTATTAAATACTTTCCTATTTTACTCATATGCTTGCACTGTGTTCTATAACATTATAAGGGAAGTCATAACCCCTTCATGTGCGCGCTTATTAAAAAAAAAAAAAAAAAATGCTACCAAAAACTGGTGTAAGTAACGCAATCATCGAACCATAACATTGCTTCCCTGTTTCAAATTTGGTGTAAACCATTAGGAGTGGTTGGCTGAGCAAATTTTGACAGTAATTTTTTCCCCATATTGTTGATTTGCAGACAAATACTCATTAAATATATCACGAAGATTCGGTGTAACTACTTTTGCATCTCAAAATTGAGGACTAAATAATTAAATAGGATGGCACAACAAAGCGACGAGCCCCAGTGCCTAGCGCATTTCTCACAGCCATGTCTTATGAGGGAATGGAGGGGACCTACAATTGTTTACCGGTTCCGAACGGCTAATAGATAAAGCGCTTTTCATGGCAACGCATTTGCTAACGGAAGACTTGCCAATTCCTCGCGAAAGGCGATACCCGTGGAAAAACATTTTTGCATCTGTTGATTCAAACCACGAACTTCTGGGTTAACAGGCGGACATGCTAACCTTCACACCACGGGTACCATAAAAAATTGAGAACTGACTATTTAAATGAGGATAATGAATGCAATTTAAAACACTTCCAAGTAGCCTAGAGTTTGTTTAAATCTTAGTCAGTTGAAAACTGTTGCCAAAACACAACATCAGTGATCGAGTGACTTTTTTCTCTTAAAATTTCCTTTAAATTACACAATTTCAGTCGGTTCTTCGTCTATCGAATCAAATTCCGTCCGATTACTGAGTGATTGTGATATACTCACGTAATTCAGTCACGTATCACTCGATAACGTGTGCGTTAATTTGGCCTCTGAAGTCGCACTTCAAAAATCAGGTGAGAAATCAAACAAAGATCTATGCATATACTCAAGATAATGTGATCGTGATTCATTGAGAAAACACAAGAAATCAGTTCAAGATAGTTCTTGATGCTTATTGTTTTTGGAAATCAAACGTAAATTAAACAGATGTTTTCGCATGATGTATTTTCAAAGTAAAAATTTTTTCGAGAATGAAACATTCAAACTAAGTCGTGTTAAGTTTCTTGCTTATTTAAAATACTTTTCCTCCTGATATAAAGTACCTCCGCGTTTGCAAATACGCTGTAAAATTGAACAAAGTGCCGTGGTTTCACATTAACTATTTCGTTACTTGGTTTGATTATTACTTTTATAGTAATCTTGTTTAAAAGTTGGCACTAATTTTCATCCGAATAAAATATAAATACCTACAAACTTACATATTCACAAATTAACTGCAATGTCTGCAAATAAAAACAAAACTGAACTGGATCAGCAACAAGTTGCCGAACTCAAGCGACAAGGAACGTCAAATTCATCCTCGAATTCTCCCTTGCCTCGACTTCGATCACAAATTGTTAGTCCCAACTCCAAAAATATACTAAAGGAAATGCAATGTCAACTGAAAAAACTAAACGACAATGTCGCAACCATATCAACAAAAATATCTAAAATCGATTCTTCCTTATGCAATGTTGATCAGCGAATTGGAGAGATTCAAACTAATATGAACAGCTTTAACACTCGATTAACACGAATTGAAGATGAACACATTAATTTCATAGAACAAAACACACAAATGCACAGTAAAATTGAAACTCTGAATAAGAACATTGCTTCTGTTATCTCGGATATTGATATTCTCAAGTTAAAAGCACAAACTGTCACGCAAAGCACAGCCTCAACGAACTGCATGAAGTCAGAAATTGCGATTGTTAAAGAAGCAGTTGAAACACTGGAGAATAATAGCATATCGACAGACGTTGTTTTGTATAATATACCTGCTGAACTTCCAAACTTAGGCAGTATATTTAATCACCTTTGCCTTTCTCTTGAGATTGTGGTACCCGCAGTTAGAAGCATGTTTCGCACTCGACATAGCAGAAGGTCCAACACAGCACCAATAATCGTTAAACTTTTTTCATCGCACGATAGAAACCACTTGCTTGTAAAAATAGCCGAATACCGAAGAACACACAAACGACAACTTGTACTGCACGACGTGGGAATAGAATCGCAAAGTCCGATTTATGTTCGCGAATGCCTCACCAAAAATAATCAAAAGATTCTCAATACCGCACTCAATCTAAAAAAGCAAAAACTAATCTCAACTGTGTTTACAATTCGGGGCAAGGTATACATAAAACAACAAACGCATGGTGATCCTGTCATAATAAATGATTTTGACACATTGATGAATTTGTTTAAAGATGTCATCGAAGAATCAACACCCAAAAGTATTGCCAGAGTCAAAAAGCATGTCGATAATGCAGCAGCACCGATAATGTAGCGCTGAGTATTTTAAATAGTAAGAGCTTATTTTTTTCATGCCTTGATTTCATTCTTTTCAATTTTTTATTAAATTATCAATATTCTTTCATTTCTTCATTTAACTTTAGTAATAACTATTCATTTTCTTTGATTTTTATTATAAAATTACTATTTATTTGTATATATATATATTTTGTTATTTTATTTTTTTATCTTTCTATTCTATTCTTTTTTATAATGATGCAAGCAATTTTAATTTTATTCCCACCCCAAATTTCAAACCCTGCCACTATTCCTACAGAAAACTTCGCGAGTAAATACTTGTTATTCATTATATTTGAGTCCTTCGTTCTTCTTGGTCTGCGTGTTTTTTCCCGGGTTTTAAATTATTATGATCATGGGTGACCAAAGTTATAGTTCTATTGTTTCCAACAGCGAGCAAAACGTTAATATCACAAAAGCAATGTTAAATATTTTAAACTCCCAAAATCAAGGTTTTAAAATTTGTCATTTGAATGCACAGAGTTTGTTTGGGAAAATTGATGAGTTTCGGGATTTGTTTGAGGGTTCGGATGTTGATGTTGTTGCGATTTCTGAAACATGGTTTAAAAACGATGTGAATGACAAAATTTATTCCATGAGAGGATATGCACTTTTTAGAGCAGATAGAATTGATCGAACTGGTGGTGGTGTTGCATTGTATGATGTATGTTAAAGAGTCTTTGAGGTGCAGGGTTAAGTATACGTCTTTGCCGAGTTATTCCTTCCAGTGTTTATTCATCGAAATTAGCTGCAATAATGATAAACTGTTATTGGGAGTTGTGTATAGACCCTACTCCTATCTTGATTTAACTCCAATCAACTCATTTTTAGAAGATAACTGCGTTTTATTCCCTGATATTATTCTTTGTGGGGATTTAAATAGTAACCTTTTAGCTGATAGCAGTTTGACCGATGACATGAGAACATTTAATCTGTATCCAGTTAATGTTACTTGTCCAACACACTTCTCGCGTAACTCGAGTACTCTATTAGATGTGTTTTATGTTACTAATAGGAGCAAAGTGATATTATATGACCAATTATCAGTCCCGGGTTTTTCACGTCATGATCTCATATATCTCTCTTTTGACTTCTCACCTGTGAGACATCCATTGAAGTTTCAATATCGGGACTTTAAAAATTTAAATATGAGAGCTCTTGAGACTGATATTAGTCATATATGTTGGCAACATGTTTATTATATAGCATCTCCCTGCGAACAAATTGAGTTCATTGAAAGTAACTTAGCTAGACTATTTAATGCACACGTTCCTCTAAAGACGAAGGTTGTTAGGAATAGTGATAACCCTTGGTTTAGTGTGGAGATCCGCAATTGTATTAACCTAAGAAACCAGGCATATGCAAAATGGAAACGCTTCAGGATAGCCGAGGATCGCCAACAATACCGTCTGCTCCGAAACAATTGCGTAAAGCTAATAAATTCTGCCAAAACGAGGTGGTTCTCAAGGCATTTAAACATTTCGCAAAATGGTCGAAAGCTCTGGAAGAATCTCCGAGAAGTTGGAATTGGTAAGCAAAATTCACACAATTTGGACGCAGATTGTAATGTTTTGAACCAGCTTTTTATTTCATCCGTCCCTCAGCCTACATTTTCGAATCCACCAAATGTTGAGTTGGAGCTACCGCCAACCACCCTCCCACGTTTTTTCAATTTCGAAGCTGTTACTCCCATAGACGTTGTGGAAAGTTTGATTTCAATAAAATCAAACGCCATTGGATTCGATCAACTGCACCCTACTTTTGTTAAAGCAGTAATGCCACTTATTTTACCATTTGTCACAACCGCCATAAACTCAGTTTTTACTAAGAGTTCATTTCCAGCCCAATGGAAGCTTTCTAAAATTATCCCAATACCAAAGAACCGCAGTGGAACAGAATTTCGACCTATATCCATTCTCTCATTCCTGTCGAAAGTCGTTGAAAGATTGATGCAAAAGCAAATCAGTCGTTTCTTAATAACTCATAGTCTCTTATCGGCTAAGCAGTCTGGTTTTCGATCTCATCACAGTAGTACTACTGCGCTCTTGGATGTAGTGGAGCAGGTAAGGAGAGCTATGGATGATGATAAAGTCACGTTCTTGGTCCTTCTTGACTACTCCAAAGCATTTGATACAATTGATCATGAGATCTTGTGTCGAAAGCTTTCGCAAAATTTTAATTTTGCTCCGGAAGCAGTCAAACTCATTTTTTCATATTTAACAGGAAGGAAACAGGCTGTAGTATCGGGTACTGAAATTTCCAACTTTCTTCCATTAATGCGTGGTGTCCCTCAAGGGTCGATTTTGGGGCCTCTTCTGTTTTCAACATATGTTAATGAAATTCCTTCCCTTGTAAAGTATGGGGATGTGCATATGTTTGCCGATGATGTCCAGTATTTTCAAAGCTCATCGTTAGGTCTAATAGAAAACTGTGTATGCAACATCAACGAAGATTTGAGTGCAATTTATAAATGGTCAAACGAAAGTGGACTGGTTTTAAATCCACTAAAAACAAAGTGCCTTGTCATTTCTAGGAAAATACTTGACCTGACTTACTTTCCTGCTGTATTGTTAAATAATGTTCCTGTAGAGTTTGTTCATACGGCTAGGAACCTTGGAGTTTACTTTAATAGGACTCTGACCTGGAACGACCACATAAACTCAGCCGTTGGAAAGACATATGGAGCCTTAAGAACATTATCTATTGCAAAAAAATTCACACCAATAGAAACTAGAAAAATGTTGGCTAAAACATTAGTAGTCCCAATACTAACATATGGCTGCGAAATTTTTTGCAATATGGATTCCGTTTCTCGTAGGAAAATCAGCGTCGTTTTTAACAATATTGCTCGATATGTTTTTGGGCTAAATAGGTATGATCATATCTCCAGTTATTCTTCGAATTTATATGGTGTTAGTTGTATCAACCTTTTAAAATTTAAGACACTAACAATGCTATTCAAAATTGTCCAAACTAAACAGCCACCCGACCTCTACAATTGTATCCAGTTTTTGTCATCGAATAGAACCAACCAAATCTCAATTCCCAGTTTTACCTGTCTTACTACCGAACGACAGTTTTTTGTTAACGCTGCTCGCCTTTGGAATTCTCTCCCACGTGAATTAAGAAGAACGGATAGTATAAGTATATTTCAAAAGAAATTAATTGAATACTTATCAACGAATCATTAATTTCACCTTTTATGTTTCAAATCATTAAAATTGAACCTTTTTATGTTTCAAATCATTAAAATTGAAGTTTTTTTTTAGCAAGCTTTCATAAATTTGCTGTTTATTTTTTTAATGAACATGATTGAGTCTCTGTATCATTATTTGGTAGGTGCTTGTTTTGGGGATGTTGTTTTTATAAAATAAAATTGCTTTTAATTATTTCTCTTTAATTATTTATATACTTTTTTATATATATATATATACAAAAATATGTAAATTCTATTCTCTTTTCTCTTTTTTAAATTCATTTTAATTTTAGTCGTACATTATCTAAGATATAAAATTTGAAATTTTGTATGTACAACTTGTTTTAATTTTGAATTAGTTACCATAAAATCTATCCACATCAAGGCTTAATTATCTAAAAGATGTAAATCTTAATATTAAGTTCTAAATAAATAAATACAAATACAAATACAAAAATACAAAATACAAAATAAACTGCAATTTATTTTATTGCAAATATTATGAAGGTGGCACTATCTGCGATTGTTCTCGAAAAATTCACAATCAAATAAAATCGATTAAAGCAATTTACCGGTATTAATTGAGTAGCTATAATAAAAACAGAAGTGTTTTGCGTTATCTGATTTCACTTGTCGGCCAAACCGTTTGTTTTTGTTCCTAGCGTGATTAAATTGGTTCATTTTGATTATGCTAACATACTCTTGGCACGTGTGAAGAAAAATCAAACACCATTGTTTTTATTATGTTTGAAGTTGTGAAAGGAAGCGAAAGGAAGTGTGCGTTGTGTACATTTATATTTAATTCAATATTATTAGTAGACGCATGGTGGGCAAAGTGAATGCTAATTAGCTGATAGCGTGGCTTGTATTCCGTAGGATATCTGACAGCACGCAATAAACTTAAAAAAAAAAAAAATTTTGAAAAGGTGACATCAGTTGATGGCGTAAGTTTCAATACGACGGACAGTAAATGCTGGCAAATGGGAATAATTTTTGCTTTCGGTGTCTCAAACAGTGCGTTCTTACATCATATGATAAATAAGCATATCGCCGCAAGTATCGTGGTCTAGAAGCGATCACAATTTCCTCCATTTATATGCTTCACACTTTTGAACCACCAGTTGGTAAACCGATCGTTTAAGCTTGTTTTTTATCTTTTTCCTTTTCCGTCGTTACGAGCATTGTGATCTAGAAGGGATCACAGGTCTCCCGCTTGACTGCTTCACGCTAGCGATTAGCTTCTGGAGTGCGCCGCATTAACCGCAGAAAGCAGTGCCAAGCCTCCCAATTTTGAATGGTTTTATGTCTGTCTGTGGCCAACTCAATGCTTAGAGAGAGTTTTTCTATATAAATGACAGAGTATCCTCGCCACTTCATCCACCCTTCGCTTACTCATTGATTGATGTTGTCATTATAAGTTGCTTTACTGTTGATCATCAATCCGAGATATTGAAACTTTTCACGCATGGGAAGCACGTTTCCATTCAAACAAATGTGTAAAATGGATGGAATGGACATGTCTAGATCAGAAAAAGGGCACAAAAGTACTCAGTATTTTTTGGAATAATACGGTACACACTATATTTTCTTAAAATTTCAAAAATACGTTAAGTGCTTCTTGCAGGGATGTAGGATCATCACATATGTGAAGGCTTAGATTAATTGATGTACTTTGGTATTCTCTGCTTTATTTTGCAGCAGGTAGTCGAGGACTATAATAAAGAGCGATAGAATCAAGTACACTTGTTGTGGCTTGGTATGCTTCAGTGACTCCAGCTGAACATCTTACCTTCTTTGCTGCTCCTTCGCCCTAGAACTCCTCGTTGTATAAGGGCTATTTCAAAGTCAACATCATCCGCTATCCAACACCCATTCCATGATCTTCAAAGTCTGCTGAACCTAACCGTAGTTATCGTAATTTCGCCTTTCTCTCTTCCCTCAGGTAATTATTAGGTAGACTCTGACACTATATGCTTAGAAATAAAAATCGTAATGTCACCCCGATCCCCGATGTCTCTATTGATGTCTACCGTCTTTTTAAAAAACTCTCGTCTGGCAAAGCATCTTTACCTTTTTGTAATGCTTAACCGCCTCAATAAATTCTTCGACTGTGGTGTTGGGCATTTCCATTAAGTTAGGTCTAGCTTCTGGAAAGTGCTCTCGAGGAATCTGTTCGTTCAAAAGGTCATCACTGCTATCGCCATTTGAGCAGAATTTTGTATCATCCACAAAAGGCTGTTCTTAAGGGGGGCATTGTTAACGAACTTAGGCGAACGAATCTCCTGAGCATTTCACCTTTTTTGAGCGGCTATTTTGAATATGGTTGCTCCCTATTCAAGTTGTTTTATCGTATTTTTTGAACAGCTTGGTTTGCATCAGAAGCCAGGGCAGAAATTTCCTATAAGTTCCGATACATGTCCTTCGTGCTCTTTAGTTGGAGGTCTGCACATTTTTTCGCTTCATTCTTGCAGCTTTTGTATTTTTCTTCGAGGAGATCCCTTTCATCTCTTTTAGTTGAGGGGCTTTTTTGACCATGTTTTTAAAGCCCCTTTCTTCTTAACGTTCGTCTACACTCTACACTATGCCGAAAGATACCGCACATTCGAGTCGGCAAGACGTCTACATTGCTTTTGTTATGTGGACGTGCCGAGTCAACGCATTTGTGGCTAGAATTCTTTTCCTTGAGAAATGGCTATGCAGGTTATTAATTTTCCGCTCGATTTCATTCGGGTTCGTTTGGGGTGGCTTTCGGCAAGTATGTCCGATCGGGACGTTCACACTAATTCGGTATTGCCGATCGGTATGTGCCGAATCATGCCGTTCGGCATATATATCACTGCTTTAGCTACACCATTCCATCATCATGTTTCTTTGCTCTGTTGGTAGCGTCCCTTTAAAACTCCTAGCAATGATTTGGCTCTCCTTTAACAAATTTGTTGCGTTTGGGACAGTGTTGATTGTGTTACACAGATATTTCTGCATATTCAAAATTAATTGCTCGCCTTTTCCTTTGTCCAAATTATTGGTACCACTTGATTCTCTTATGCCAAATTATGCAATAATCACCAAGTACTTTACTAACTTTTGCTTCTCAATAATTTCATCTCCAAGCATTTCATATTTTCTATTCTATTTTATTCCTTTCCATAAGATATGCGGAATACTTATGATAGTAGCTGGATCGTTGCTCTTCAGCAATGTGAGCACAGTTGACGAACTATCAGAAGCAATAAAGGTGCAACAGATACCGATAACCCTCATTGCACTGGGTGCCGTAATAACGATTATCGCATTCTTTGGATGTTGTGGCGCTGTTCGTGAATCATATTGCATGTCAATGACAGTAAGTAGTAAAATTGTTGAAATAAACTAATCGATTCCAATAAAGTTCAATTCGATTTGGTTTTTATTTTGTTTTTTTGTTTGTTTTTAGTATGCGTGCTTCTTGTTTATTTTATTGGTAGCCCAAATAGCACTCGTTGTCTATGTGTGGATTTACAAACAGGATTACGTCAACAACATGGGTAATGTTGTTGACAAGGCATGGAGTCGTCGTACACAAAAAGCCAATTACATGGATGCTCTGCAAATCGGGGTTTGTTACATTATTATTTTTTTAAATACTTTTAGATATTCGGCACTACTTCAAATTTTTGATTTGATTTACAGTTCCAATGCTGTGGCAAGACCGACTATAGAGATTATACCTACCAAGGACAGTTCCCAAAAAGTTGCTGCGATAGTACAATCAATTATTGTACAGTGGAAAATGCTTACAGAAAGGGCTGCAAGGTAGAATTCAGGAATTTCTGGGACAAAAACAGTGACATCATTAAGTATGCTGGGTTAATTGTGGCAGCCATTGAGGTGAGTCTCTTTTTCATGATGGAATAAGTTATTTGAAAGTGTAAAAGCGAATGCTTCTTATAACGATTTTTAAGAAAATTCTGAATGCAACGGAGTAAAACTAAATTATTTGTTTTCCTTTACAACTTTTCAGTGTTTACGCAGTTAACATACTTAAATTCCTTAACGTCAATGATATGAACCTAATGCTTCGTAAAGCAAGAAAGCGGTTAATGAATAGCTAAAAGACGATTGGCATAAGCGTTCTTAAGCATGTAGTTGTGTTAATATTCTTATAGGTCAGATCACACTGTACAACTTGTTGGACAGACTTGGTTTGGATGATCGGAATTTGTAAATGTACTCATTGTCAAACAAAACTTTCTACTCCGACACCGATGTTGGAAAGTCTAACCGTCGTATTTATAATCCCAATAAAGCATGTCTAACTTTGGACAGCTCTTAGAACAGTGTCCAACTCCAAATCTATTTATAAACACGTTTGTCGCTGTCTCAGGAATGTTTAACTTTTGACACCGAAATTGGTTGTTCAGACAAATTGACATTTGATACAGCAAAAAACAATTTTGTTGAATATATTATAAAACACTGTTGGAAATGATAAGATCGAAAAAAATGAGTAGTTTGAGGTACAAAATACTACTTTCTACAATTTCATTTACAAATTACACTAAAATGATCTCTTATGAGACTTGGAAAAGCTGTAACACAAAATCAAATCAGCTCTTTTTTTGGTCTAGTTCAAGTCCTACGCCACACTCTTCAGTTGTTGTACTCGTATATCAAAACACAAACAATGGTAGGCACTGCACGGATACATCATGAACGCCACCATTTAGTTTTTCATTCAAAGTTGACAGAATCCAGATACGGCTGTGAATATAGGAGGGCTTATTTAGACAATTGTTGGAATGCATTTATGAACACGAAGTTGGCTAAGGCTTGTCTATCTCTTTAGTCACCGTCTAGTTGGACAGCTGTCTAAGGACATTCTAAACAAATTTTATAAATACGAGACCCAGCCAGGGTATCCATTTCAGCTTTCCATCATGTAGAGTTTACTGCTTGGGGTGAAAGCGTGGGACAGCCCAAGTTTCTGAATGTTCTAGACTCATTGGGTCTCCGGTTTACCTTGCCTGCTACACTATATGTGGATACCCGATCATTAAAGGAATGGTGAAAGTTTGGCCATTGGGTGGACAGTAAGTCGAATTGTCTATAATAAACCTGAATCGATTGTTCAGATTTTCGTTCCTTGAAGTTCATATAGAATAAAGCTTCTTTTTTGTAGATCTAACACTAAAAGTCCAAAATTCTATATTCGTCTTAAGTACCTACTTCAAAGTTCAAATAGTTATAAACATGCCTATGACGAAAGGTTTTTTTATTCCTATCCTTTTCCAAGAAGTGTGCTATTTAGACATTAATTTTTTGAGTCAATGCTCTCCCATTTCCTCCATCCTTCTGCTTGAAGATGGTTTTTGTTTAATTGATGCATTAAAATCGTTTTATTTTGGTAAAAGTATTTTACATAATCAAATGATAACTCTCTCTGTCATTTGCCGTCACCACTCTAATGCTGGGTTTCCACATGTCACTAAAATGACACAGTTTGACAGATCGAAATCTTGTCAGTAATTGATACAATTGCCAGTACCTACATTTCCACTTGTGTCATTTACTGTCAAAAAATTGGTTGTCATTTCATTGATAAGGGTGATTCTCTTGGACATCGTCGAAACGTTACCTGTCTCTCTCTTTTTTATCGCTTTTTTCACAAACAGTGCTCTAGTGAAATAGCCAGCTGCATTCCCAGAAACAACTTATCCGCAACACTCGCCTCGCTAGGAATGCTCATCAGTTTTACCTTCGGGCGTACAGTCAAGTATAGAGATTCTTATTTTAGCCGCACCAGCCGAATGTGGAATGCTTTACCTGGCTCTGTATTTCCCCTACATTACAATTTACAAAGGTTCAAAAGCAATGTGCACCGGTGTCTCCTTTCAAATCCTCTCCTATTTTCCTAAATGCTCGCACTGTGTTCTATAACATTATAAGGGTAGTCATAACCCCTTGATGTGTGTGCTTATTATAAAAAAAAAAAAAAAACAACAAAGGTGGAATAAAACGTTCAGTTATCACTGGTCCTGTTGCAAAAGAGTGTGCTGATTCATGGCGCCGTATCGCCACAAACGCAAGCTCAATTAGAAAGTTCCATCTCATGATGGCTTTAGCCTTTGGAACTCCAACAGCCAGAGAAATGCTTTCCCATGAGTTATTATTCATGTCCCGGTTTTTATAGGACTTTCTGTTGGAGTTCCAAAGGTTTTCAAACACAACACCTCCACGTTGCTTAAAATTTTTATGGAGGATTCAACACTCCACTCCATCGTTGATTTCCTCTGCTTTGGATCTTTTTCCTTTTGAATTTTTTCCATACCATTGTATTATTTATTTATGTTTTCTCGTGTTATTACTCGTCACTTCATTGACAAAAGATTCAACACGATTCCAAAAAAAATATCGATGTCAGTGAATGATGGAGTTACATTTCGTTTGTCAATCAGCCAATTTCTACTTGTCATTCAAACTTGCTGCCAAAAAATGACCGACGCTGTTCGTCAGTTGAATGACTATCAATTTTTCCAATTTCAACTTGTCATTTTTCTCGTAATTCATCAGCTTTTGAAACAAGCTAACTTAGTTTACATTCAATGAAATGCTTTAGATTACATGTTCTTCAAATGAACTATGCAAAATGTTGTTTGGAAAATTATGGCGTTCAACTTTGTTTTGTCTATGAGTGAGCAACAATTTTGGAAGATCTTGCGAGAATCAGGAGCTGGAAATCTATTCGGTGATGATGTTGATGTAAATCATAAATTTACTTCAGTTCTGTTTCCGTCTCTAGTTGATGTATCTTCAACTGGCTCCAATTTACTCAACTTGGATTTTGAATCTTTGGCATCAACTTTATCAGTTTAAAGGAGTTGATGGTACGGATGATGTAAAGATTATTATTTCTCATAAATTCAATGGTACTGGAATTGATGATGTTAAGGCTATTCTCCCAGTTATTTTACCCTTTATCACACATTCATTCAACATTATTCTGATGGCAAGTGTTGTACCGAAAGTTGACTTAGGTAATCGCTATTCTTAAAATTCTTAATGGCAATGAATTGAAGCCAATTTCAATTCTACCATTCCTTTCGTAATAGTAGTTAGTAGTAGTAGTAGTTAGTATGTCTGCCTGTTACGTTGCAGGTTCGAGGTTCGAGTCCCAACACAAAGTAAGAAATGGTTTTCCACGGGTATCACCTTTCGCCAAGAATTGACAAGTACTCCGATAGTAATTTCTTTGTAGGTCCACACGATTTCTTACAAAGTATCAGGGCATCTTTTAAGTAACACGAACGTGGCCAAATGGCCACGTAGTAGTCCGCCGTGGACACGTAGTAATCATAATCTGGCCACAACCAATTTTCGAAAATGCGTGAACAACACATAAGTGAAATAATGTCAGAAATTTTCAGAACATACATGATTTCTCAAAAATGTCAAAAAATATATAACTTGCTAATTCTAATGAAGTTTGAAATTGCTAATCGAAGAATTTTGTCAACGAATGAATGACAGTTCATCAAATATACTGTCAATGAGGATTTATATGGGTGTTTCTCTGCTATTTGGAAATTCGTCCATACAGGGGTGTCCTTAGCAAATTTTATGAAATATTGAGAATATTTGTTAGTTAAATGAAGGGCAATAGCATACTTAATATATATCTTTAAAAAGCCCACACATTTTCCTCATTGTTTTTTAGTTGTGGCCAATTTTATGCAAAACCCTGACAGGGGACTGTTCTAACTATTCATTGGATTATGTTTTAAGGACAAAAACGAGTATTTTGGTTTATTAAAGTAATCAAAGTCTCTATTTTTCTTTATCGTTTTTAAAATATGTAGTTTTTTGGAATAAATCAACAGTATTAAAACAAGTTTTACTTATTAAAGTGAGTTTTCTTAGGGCTCATTACATTTGTGTTAAACTTAACAAAATCAACTTCTTAGTTCACCGGTTTTATAAAACTAGTTGTATGACACTAAAGTCAGTCTTTATAATAATAAAAAACTAAAAAATAAACAAAGAAAAATTACTACAGCTAATCATTTATCACAACCATGCTATGAAATGACAGGGGACTGTTGGCCAGGGGACTGTCATTTTTTCATAAATATTTAATAAAACAAAATCATTTAAACATATCAGATTATCGAACAGATGTGGCTCCATACTAGATAATTAATTATTTTAAACAAGTTGTCGTTATTAAAACTGCTAAAACAGTATAAAAAAGGCTTGCAGGGGACTGTTTCCCTAACTGTCGAGACGCGTGGATCACCAGCAGATGCAGTCGTCACACTAAAAAAAATGGCGGCTGCACGCTTAGCTCCACAACCGAACGAACTTCACACCGATTGCGTTTCGTTTCACGATCTAGATGTTTCGCGCCAAAACAAAATTTGACTTCAGCGCTGTTTTCAAATTTTAACAGGGGACTGTTTCAAAAATTTGAGGACAGCATTCGCACATAGATATTTTGAATAAATTATATTGTAAGAAATATAATTGTGATGTATAAAGATATTTAATGTTATTTTTATGTATTTGGATATTTTTTTATTCAGTTATCAACGGCAAAAAAAATTAATATTGGTAACAAGGTTTGTAATTCTTTAAGGGACGTACCAGGGGACTGTTTTTGGGGTGTTTGAGGTTCATTTATTCAAATATAGCATTATTAAATATCTAAATTAGCGGTGGCGTGCCAAGAACGCATAATACTATGTCATTATTGATACAAAGGGCTGAGAAAAATTTAAATTTATTACATAAAATTTGCTTGGGACAGCGATTTTCCATTTAGTGGAGAAATGACCATATATGGAAAAAAACATACTCACGACTTCCGTTATATATAAATTCTATAAATTCTGCACTTGCTCGAGGATTTTTCTCAGCATATAATTAAAAATTTATGGGCAAGTATATAATAAGTTGGATATGAAAAATAACAACAAATTTCGGGGACTACTTTTTTTATTGCAAATGTTTTGGTATGAGTGAGTCGCAACCCGTCGATCACAACTCGTCTATTAAATAGATATGATTATAAGATCACAAACCACCATCTTTACGAAAAAACTTCCGAACGAAATCTCTGTCGGAGTACAAGGTCAGATCAGGTTCGCGGTAACGCCTCTCTTTCGAAGGAACTCTGCTACAGCTGGCCTCGGATCATATAAAGCTGTACCTACTCCATTCAGGGCCACAAACAATCTCGAGTTCATGGTCTCATCTGAAGCTGAGTGGTTTGATTTAATTTGATTATAATGAGAAATCACTTTCTCAACAATCATGGAGTGAGGTGAAGTGACCAGTAAAGAGCACAACAGTTTCTGCAAAATCCCACATGTCACTGGTATCAGTCGAAGCAGCTTATGCGACATTTTTGCAGAAGTGTCGAGATCTCTGATTTCTTGAATTGCTGGCCAACAATCGCAAACATTTGATGAAAAGTCGGAAACGTTTTTTTCGCCAAAAATGGTTTCAACCAAGAATCGACCCTCTTGAATCATTTCGGCTGTGGTTTTCGCCATTAGAAATGTTAAAATCTTTTGATCAGCTCATTTTCTTCAATGTTGAGCCGGATGTCAAGAAAATTGATGAACGCTGATATCATTTCGAGATTTTTTTTACAAATCTTTTATGATCAATAAAACATCTGCCATCAAGCATGTTTGGAATTTGTCCGATTTGCTCCAAGTATTAAGCATCCCAACTGCTACATTCTTGTCTATCAGTGAACCTGGAGTTTTTGAGACATGTCGCCAGTATTTGAAACATCCCGGTAAATTGTGTAAAACTGCAGTGATCAAATTATGGACATGTTCAGCAAATCTTACTTCAAAGTAACCTGGGAATGAACGATATTCTGGGCAAAATTTTTGCAATTCCTTATTTTTCGAAGGTGATGTAGGAAAATATTTGGCCACAGCTGTGGTATTTCGTCGTTATTCTCCTTTATAGCGTTTTTGGAATCGTCCTAAACACATACGAACAGACAATTAGCTTTATCGGTGAATTACTGATGTCGAAAAAAGTTATCAGTGAAATATGTACTTACTCTCTTCAGGTCTTTATTTCCATTGTTTTGATCCTGATTCGTCGAGGTCTTTAAAATCAACTTTTTTCAACCACTTATCAAAAGTAGACATCTCAGTTTCACAATTTCTTTGCAAGTAGCAAGTAATTGAACGACGAAAGTTTAACAAACGAGAGTAAACAATAAGTAAAAGTCACTAAATAGAATTGACACAACGAAATAGTATGTAAACAGCTCACAGCTAACTGCAACACAATGCGATACAATCCAGTAGTTGGCAGCTTTTTTAGCGAAATCAGAACTCATGTAAAAGTGCTTGCTTGTATTAGTAAATCATTTTATTCTCTTATTCTGTTTGAGGAGATACAGTGGTAGTTCAGTATAACGAACGATATAATGTCCAGAGAAAATTCGTTATATCGATAATTCGTTGTATCGAAACTTTTTTTTTTGTCATTCATACAAATCTTTAGGTAAATAGAACGTACGATTGTATTTTTCATTAAATTTTGTTTCATACTTCATAAAAAAATAAATACATACTTCACAGAATAAAAAACCTGATTAATCTTCATTTACATATAAGACGATGTTCATACCGGTCGATTTGTTGAAGCAACAAATCGACCAAAATGTTCACATTGTTCAACGAATCGACCGCAACTCTGTCTTGGTTCATTTCCTTCTTGTCAACTGCCGTCAATATGGTACAATTGGAATGTGAATTCTGACAGTTCTTCGCCGAAAATACGAATAAATATAAAATCATCAACCTCAGGAGAAAAATGGGAATGTGAAAGTCTGAGAGTATCCTATCCAGCTTCTCCAATATATACAATCATCTGAAGCTAAACAAAGAACCTCGCAAAGGCAAACAAATTGGTATCGATCCAAAACCCAGTCTTCCAACGAATGTCCTTCGTCGCAGCGACTGACAAACTTACAGCGAAAGCTGGACAGTGGTTATGTTTTGTCTGGTGGTCTCTGCGTGCTAAATCTGTCCTATCGACCCTTAACAAAAGCCCTGGCCCTGCTTTCGATTTGACCCAAGGACGAAACACCCGAGAATGAAAGAAATACCCTCAAGGAATAACATCGAAAGACACATAGGCCGCAAAGGGAAAGCTGAGGCTTTCATAGAGGAAAAGAAACAACAGACGCACATTAAGATCAACGAATAAACTAATCTCCAAGGCAAGGATACTCTAGTGTCACAAGTTGTGGTTGTATTTTATTAAGAATTGTTGCTTTTCGTTTTAAGTAGAATTGGATTGAAAATTAATAAAAATGAATTTTGTGTGTCAGTTGCAATTGTTTATATTAATAATTAATATTGAGATATCCTCGAGAATGGTGACACGTCGGAAGAACAACACGGCTTCGAAGGAAGGCGCGAGTAATTGAAAAACTCTTGAAGCCCACTGAAAATATAAAACAAGTTGAGGTAACTTCCACTAACGACATACCAACTGCAAAGTTGGTCTACGAAAATTTGTAAAACAAAGTCTCAAAACTCTAGACCTGTGTTCAACCTTCGCCGGTTCGTTGATAAAACCAGCGTATATTCGAATACATAACATTTATTTTGAGTCATATCGATTTATTTGAAAAGATTAAGTTTTAGCATTAGTAATTACAATACGCTATTTTTAAGATCCATTATATTGACTAGTATTTGTATTTGTGTTTATACATTAACCTATTTGGATCCAGGATTGTCGGGTAGCTCATAATTTGCAGCCATATGGAGAGTGTGTTGGTCAGCATTTACTGGATTGTCCAACTTAGTCAGGCATGGTACAAATCCAATATCCAAATGTTGATTCCAAAAACCACTGCTCTTCTCTGGTATATTAACATTTGCAAACACTGAAAATGATTGAACGTTCACAGATGAATATGAACCTGACTTCATGCCACCAGGTGGACTCTGTTCTCCATCGTATTGCACATTGTTCTGCAGCTTAGGGCCAAACGTTAAGTTGGATAAAATTGGTAGACTATTATTGCAATTACTACTATTATTAATATTGCTGTTTGTTTGTCGTCGAGGTTGAGGTTTAATGCCTGGAGACTTCAGTGTAATTGATGCCCACTTTCGTGCCTTTGATGAAAATTAAAAAAAAAGTTCGTTGACCAAACAAAAGAATAGCCACAAAGAAACTTACAAACTTAGGAGGTAGTTTGCAACCCCGAGGCTCAATCCTTAAGCTCTTAAGCTTTCATGGTATAGATAATTTGATATATCAGTATCTGACATACCTTTAAATGGATTAAGGTTCTCCAGGAAATTCTATAAATTCACAAATGAAAAATTATAATATGGTATTTGTATTTGATGTTAGAAATTATCCTTATTTTCGGATCAACCATCAAGCAGTATGGTTGGTTTTGGTATTGTTGTCTCAGTTACTTTTCTTCGCTTTGAAAAATTTATGAGCTCAGAATTTGGCAAAAAATCTGGATTACCTTCCTCTAGATGCAATATGTTTGTCAGGTATCTACCAAAAAATGGTACACAATAAATTGATTTCAGAATCGGGAACTTGCAGGTGCTGTTCAATTGGCGGAGGACTGTTGCCATATGCAAACGTTATTTGCTTTTGACTTTTTTCTTGCTCGTTTTTCTGAAATGGAAATATGTACTTGAGTTTAGGAAAACTGAGAAAAAATTATCCAAACTTATTGGAAATGAATAATAAGTCGTCAAGTTTTAGAATACCAGACCGAAGCTCTATTCACCTTAAAAAAATCAATTGCAGCTTACCTTTCTTTGAACAATTTTCATAACCGAATCCACCCATTTCTTCATAGATTTTCCATTGACATTTTCCAAAAAATGAAGCAGTGTATCCAACAAGACGGGATCTTTCTCAAAATCATAAAAATGATGATCTACCCAATGCCTCAAAACATTCAGTACACGAAACTGTACAGGTTGAACATACTCCTTTCGATATCGTTTCCAATCCTCGCGCTGTGAGTTTTGTGTAGTTTCTCGAAATCCGGATTGTTTGCTCTTTCACTTGAGACCACTTCTTGATAAACCAAACTCGGATCCGGTATGTTAAAACGTTCGATTAAAAGTTGCAGAAGACTTTGCGGAGAGCAGAAATATCGATAAGTTGTAAGAAACGTTCGAACAAACATAGGATCTGCGTAGATGTGATACGTTAAACGTTCAATAAGTTTACACAATGTAGCTCCCTGAAATGAAAAAGAAAAACAATTTTTAGTATAAAATTAAACAAGGGAATTATTCCAATCTTTATAAGCGGAACTCCAGTGCTCTCACGTTCTTCTAGAACAATGTTATCTACATTATCAGGAATGGCAAACTTGTATATTTCAGGTAGGGAATGTTTCTTCTCCATGTCTAATAGTATACTGTCTAAAATACGGTCTAACATCGACTTTGTGTTAACCATTATAAGATCAGCCATCCAGTCACTCTTATGTTGTGAATTTTTTGCTAAATAAGATTAAATACCACTCGCATCTGGATTCTGGGTACACAACGCACGCATGGCGTTCTTTTCAAGTAACGATGGAAGGCGTTTGTTAACTTTCAGGTATTTCGTATTTATTCAATTTGAAATTATTGAGATTAATCTTTTTTACACATGACTATTTTCATTTACAAATGACAAATAAATAAATAAATGACAACTGCTTTCTGTTTGGCAGGAAAAAAAACTGCTTTGACTTTCTTGAAACAGTGTGGAAATGATGTCAATACCAACCAATGTGCGTGAAAGAGAAAGAAAACAGTCGCTTTATTCGCACGAAGTTTCAACAGCTCGTGTTGATTTAATTTTGGGAAACACCCCTTCAACTGCCCCCACTTACTTCTTCACCCTCAAACTGTTCAACAAATCGACCGGTATGAACATGGACTAACGAAACATTTAAGGTTTAGACTTATTAGTTTTTTTTTTTTTTTCAAATTGTGTACAATAGTACATACAAATATTTGTAAATTTAAAAAACCAAATCGTTAATATGCATTTGTTTTTTTGGGCGTTGAATGTAATTATAATTGTTGAATGCCTATTCTCGTAAACTTCTTAGAACTATGACTTTAGAGTTTTCAATGCCATTTTGTCTAAAATTCGTTATTTGTTATATAGAATTCCTAATGGACTTGAAAAAAAGCGTTCGTAATATCGAACACTCGTTTTATCGGCATTCGTTATACTGAATCACCGCTGTATTTTTCTTTTGGCCACCTAGTGAAAAATCCTTAAAAGATGCCCTGCAAAGTATGGTTGTGAGAATTTTGCTAGGCTTCAGGGCTATCCGCTCTGTTGTGCAACTTTATGTATATCTATGTTTGCAACCTTTTCGAAAGTGTTTAAAAACTATTATACTAATGGCAGGAATTGATTAAAGTTCATCTTTAATCCCAATTTAACGCTCGTACTGTGTTACTTAACATGTTAAGGGTAGTCACAACCCCTTGAGTGCACGCAAATTATTAAAAAAAAAATACTCTTTCGCTAACGAAATACGGCTTCAGACCTAGGCTTAGTTGATTAACTGCTCGTATAAACGTTGTAATTGAAGATCCTGTCATCTTCTTTGTACTTTTAGATTTTTTGAAAGTCTTTGACATTATAGATCAAACTAACCTTTACATGAAATAAAAATGAAATTTCCAATTATTGAAATAATGAAAACACTTTTTGTTAGTTTTTGTTATTTATTAACAGTATTAACACAACATTAATTATATAGAAGCTACGCGTTTCGGAAAATTTCATTCCATCATCGGGCTACCTATTACAAAAACTATTGTTTACATTGCCATTTGTCAAGTTGTCAAGATTTTATTGTTGTTTTATTATAGTATATGTTGTCTCTTTTTGTTACTTCTTCTTATTTAAATATCTGATTGCTGTCTCGTATAGTGGGTTTTGTTTTATTGTTAATTTATCATTTAATATATTGTCTTTGTTTATTCTATTATCTTTGTAAATCTCATATTCTTCCAATGCGTCGAGTGTTGTCCCTTTCCTACATTTATATGGATTGTGTCTACGTTAAATTCAAAGCTTGTGTAGTTATGGTTGTTATCTATGAGGTGCTGTGCATATGTTGATTTTGTGTTTTGTTTTGGTTTATGTTCCAAGAACCTGTCATAAAAGGTTCTACCTGTTTGCCCAATGTAAAATTTGTCGCAGTCATTACATTTGATTTTATATACACCTGTGCATAATTTTTTGTCTTTTTCTTGTTTAGGTTGTATATTTTTTGGATGTTGTTGTTTGTTTTAAATGATATTTTGATGTTGAGTTTGTTAAGTTCATATTTTAATGTTTGTGGTAGTAGGTTGGTGTAGTTCGTTGATATGTATTTTATCTCTGTTTTGTGTTCAAGTTTGGTAGTGCTTTTCATTTTCTTTTTCTTTTCCTTTTTGTATATTAATTTATCTATTATTTCAGGATTGAATCCATTTCTTGTCGCTATAAATTTTATAGTATTTATTTCTTCTTTGTAGTCTTCTTCGCTCATTGGAACGTTTATAAGTCTATTAATGAACGCATTGTATGCTGACATCTTTTGTACATGTGGGTGGGAGTTTCTATTTATTGTGATGTCTGTTGTTGTTGGTTTTCTATATATTTTGTATTTTAATTGATTGTCCGTTTTAGTAATGGTTAAGTCCAGAAAATTAATTGAGTTGTTGCTTTCGATTTCTGCGGTAAATTTTATATTGTCCTTTATATTGTTGATATATTTTTTCAATAAATCAATTTGTTAGTGTGCCGTCGAAAATTACAAAAGTGTCGTCTACGTATCTTGTGTAAAATATTATTTTTTGTTGGTGTGGATTGAGGTTTGATAATATATATTTATTTTCAAAATGGTTCAGGTATATGTCTGCTATAGTAGTCCGCTTAATGGTGATCCCATGGCTAGTCCTTCTTCTTGTATGTAATATTTGTCATTAAATGTGAAATAATTTTGTTTGAGGGTTATTTGTAGTATGTTTATTAATTCTTCTATTTGTTTTTGGTTGATAGTTGCTGTGGTGGTTAGGTTTTCTTTTAATATTTTTATTGTTTCATCTATAGGTATGTTTGTGTACATGTTGGTTACGTCAAATGATATTAATTTGTACTGCGGTAGTATATTTAATGTTTTAGTTGTTTCTATAAATTCTGTATAATTTTTGATGCTTTTGTTGTTGGTTAATGTAATGTTGGCTTTTATCATTTTTTGCAATATTTTAGCAACTTTGTAGCAAGGTGCTGTCGTATAATTGATGAGCGGTCTTATTGGTGTCCCTGTTTTGTGTACTTTAGGTAATCCGGTGAAGTTTGGTGCTTGAGCGTTTGGTTGTTTTAATTTTATTTTGTTTATGTCTATAAATATGTGATTGCATTTGTTGATAGCGTTGTTAATGTTTTTGACGTATATTTTTGTGGGGTCATTTGGAAGATGTTTTATGTTATTATTATTGAAAAACTGTATGGTTTTGTCATTATATTCTTGTTTGTTTATAATGACAATAGTATTGCCTTTGTCTGCTTTCGTAATTATTGCGTTGTTTTCTATTATTTTTTGTTTGATGTTATTTAAGTTGTTTATATCTTCTTTGTATTTTCCTTGAACCTTTACAAGAAGGTCTTATCCTTGTGATGGTTTCCTACTCCTTATGTGCATCTAGTTTGGTCATATCTATTAGATTGGACAGAAAACCAGGTGTATCTGGCGCAAATAACTTTTTAACTTTTGTTCCCACGTATCGTCTCAACTCAATATTTGGCCTTCTTCTTTTCCACCTTTACACCAATGAGCTTCCTGAACAATTATATCGTATTCATTAATTCAAATGTATGCAGATGACGTCCAATTATTATCAAAAGGTTGTCCCTTTGTTCTAATAGAATATCGTAATACCAAGGCTTTGCAGAGTATCTGTTCTTAAACACTGAGATATGCTGTGCTCTTGAATCCTGTTAATTCTAAATGCTTAGTTATAAGAAGGAAGCCATTAGGTTTATACTATTTTCAAAACCTTATCCTGAACACAGCTTGTACACAGTTGACAGTATGTACAAACTGCTAAATCCTCGAAATCATTTTCAATAGGCAATTAAATTGGGATACTCAAATGCGGCAGTTGGGAAAGTTTATGGTAGACTTAGCATACTGAGACCCACACAGTATTTCACTCCCTCGAACAATGCTGGCCAAATCACACGGTCAACCACTGCTTATCTATGGATTTGATTCTATTCTGCAAAAGTAATCCAAACATTAGACGTACATTAGACGTAAAATTATGTTGCCTACAATAACACTATTCGTTATACATTTATGGCTGTGGTCTATGATTTCTCTATCGACAGTTTATTGCACTACAGAACAATAATTTGGCTTTATAGCATCAGAAAGAGAAAGCTAAAGTGTGACCGAGAGTTACCTTGATGTTATACATATCTACTTCATTTTGTTATTTTTTTTTTCAAAATGTTGCAACTCAACCACCCCCGCACTACTTTTTTGCATGGTACTTACCAACTAACGTTCGGGAAAAGTAATAGATATCGAACTCTTTTGCCGTTTTAGGGTAACGCTCAGTTGACTTAAAATTGATAGGATGCCTTATAGCGTTTTTCATTGAAATTCAAAAGATTTACTACCAAATCGCTAACTACATAATGGACACGGTCAAGAACCTACCGAATAGGCTATTCCGGATACATTTTTGAACGATTCAGACACTTTTTTCCAGATTGCTGCCGAGATCAGCTGTGCAATATAAAAACTATGCTTTTAAAAACAGAAAACATTCAAAATAACGTTGCAAACCAGTTAGAATTTATTTTATACGATTTCCCGAACCAAAATGAAAAACGATATCTAAACGAATCAAAAACCTTTTTCAATCAGCTGATCACCTGAATAGAAAGGTGTACCAAAAATTCTCGGATACCTTTTGACAGCTTTTTGGTTAAAGTGGAATGCCTCTTCTAAATGTTTAACACGCAAAAAACAACAAGAAGCTATTCGGATACGATTATTGAACGATCCCAATGAACCCAACATTCACGTTTTTTTCTTAATTTTGGTCGTAATGTTGTCGTTTACATCTGTTTATGTGCTAGGTATTATAATAATAATAATAATATAATTTTAATTTATTTTTTATTTGTTTTCTTCAAATATGAATGAACGCAGATAATAAATGTTCTTCCATGTTTGTGAAAAGATCTCGAAACCAAATGGGAATATGTAGATATTCCGTGTTGAGGGCGAGTCCAGAATTATTCTTCTGTCAATGGAAGATTATGTCGTTTTCCAAAACTGGAGATCGGGAGTGACGGATTTCACAATTGAACTCTCCAATGCACTCCGAAGCGTGTTCTAAAAGTCGATTTGGAGTGAGGTTTCGGAGTGATTTCTTCATTCTCGTTTCTATTTCAAAGCAAAGGAGTAAACACCAATGCAGAAACAAACTTTTATCTAACTGTTTGTCAAAAAAAACCCTAGTTTCTATTTAATTTTTGTCAGCTCCAAAAGTCCACTGATATTTAATAAGTTTTCTTTAGAAGACCGCAAAAGAATTTTCAAAAATCAAGTGAACGATTTTTTTTAAGAAGAAATCTACCAATTTTTATCCAAATTTGTCAATTTTGCTTAAACGAATTCCAAAGGTCGGTGAAAAACTAATAAAGTTGTGAAAATAGCTTTGTAAAACCACATCGAAAATTGGAAAGAGATTAGTCTTTTTACAGCAAGAGTAACTCTTTTGCTCAATGAAAACAGTTATGGTACATATATGTAGGATTGTAGGTACAACTATTTTTCTAACCCTTGTTTATATGTCGAGTCACAGCAAATATGGCCTCCCAAAGACTGCGATCATACGTCAGTACGGTTTCGCTTTAAGCTGAAAGACTAAAAATAATTAAGTAAATATTTAAGCACAACTTTTTATATTTATGAGGAATGGAGAATTACCGGTCCCGGTTGGGTATCTGAAAAAGAGCTTTTCATTGCAGTAATAACACGAGAACAACAAGCTGATAGATTTGTTTCTTTATGTTTTGGATAGCATTCTAAACGCAGCCTTTGCATGTTCTATTCCTCTGGTGATATTTCATTGGTGTCCAGATTTCTCCTCCTAATACCGATGGTTTAGAACCGTTCGCTGTTCGCTAAAATAAAGCTTTTGAGTTTCTGGACATTTCCAAAATTTCAGTTTCCTCCTCAAACATCGTTGTTATAAATAGAGAGTATCATTTTCGTAGTTTTAAGTGTTCAATGTGTCTTAAAGAGCCCATACAAAATAGAAAAGTATACATAAAACGAAATGAATTGAGTAAATTTGTTGAAAGTTGAGATTTGATACTTTGTTTTTAAATACTTTGTTTATTTTATTGTTATCAAATTGTTCTAATTTTTATATGTTTGATTTATTGAAAATAAATATTATTACTGTTCAGAATCTTAAAACATCAGGTTATGGGCCTTATCACGAACTAAATACAAAATAATAAGGAAATTTGTATTGGGAAAAGATGTCTGAAACGAAATTCAGTATTGAAAAGCTTCGGGGAAGCGAAAACTTCGAAGACTGGAAATTTTCCGTTGAAGCTTATTTCCAAATGAAAGGACTTTGGACGGCTGTTTCTGAAGGTAGTGAGACGGAGAAGGATGCAACGAAGCTCTTAAACGCAAAATCGGAGCTTATATTGCTTGTTGAAACATCCATTTATCCTCATATAAGACATTGCAAAAGCGCTAAGGAGATTTGGGATTCTCTTCAGAAAATTTTTCAAGATTCTGGTCTTGTGAGGAGAGTTGGGCTCATCCAAAAGTTTTGTTCTACAAAATTGAAAGATTTTTCTACCGTAGATGCGTACGTTAACGATGTGTTAAATACATCATACAAGCTCAGGTCTGTTGGTCTTAACCTAGATGAAGAATGGATAGGATCAATGCTTCTAGCTGGTCTTCCCGAAGAATACAAGCCAATGATAATGGGAATCCAAAGCTCTGGGATTCTTATTACAGGAGACAGTATTAAAACCAAAATTCTTCAAGACATTAATCTGGATTCAAGTCAAGATACTGCTTTTGTTGGCAAGAACAAGAAAAACTTTGGGAATAAGAACTTTAAGGGTCCTAAATGTTACAACTGCAACGAATTTGGCCATATTGCTGCTAAATGTCCAAAAAAGAATAAGAACCTTCAAGAAAAGAAGAATGCGATGTTAGGATGTTTTTCTGTCTCGGCTCTTGAAAAAGAAGAATGGTATTTCGACTCGGGAGCGTCAGCTCACATGTGCTCAAATAGTGCATGCTTTTCAAGTAAGATGGAAAATCTTAATTCTGAGGTAATTGTTGCAAATAATTCAAAAATGCAAGTCCAAGGTATAGGTAGAGTTGATATGAAGATATCTATTGGAAAATTCAAAGAAAGTGAGGTTGAATTTTTAGAAGTCCTTCACGTTCCTGACTTATGCATTAATCTCTTATCTGTCTCGAAAATTGTTCAGAAGGGTTTTTCAATGATTTTTTCCAAGAATGGATGTTTAGTAAAAGACCAAAGGGGTAATGTTGTTGCAACTGCAAGCTTGGTGAACAATATGTTCCGACTCAACAGACCACACAACCAAAGTGCATATTTTACAAAAAATGTAACTTCACACTTTGAACTTTGGCACAAGCGTGTTGGACATCCAAGTATCGAAACCACACAAGCTATGATTCCGAAAGTGGTGCAGAATATTGATTGCGATAGCTCAAAAATCAATTGCATCACATGTATCAAAGGTAAAATGGCACGCCAGCCTTTTAACTCAATTGATTACAGGGCAGAATCAATTTTAGAACTGATACATACAGATCTCTGTGGTCCGATTGAACAAAAATCAATTGGAGGTTCAAAGTACATGCTTTTATTCATTGATGATTTTTCAAGAAAAGTCTTTGCGTTTTTCATTAAAAGCAAGAATGAGGTAGCGGAAAAGTTCCTCGAGTTCAAAAATTTTGTAGAAAATCAGACTGGTAACAAAATAAAAGCCATTAGAAGTGACAATGGAAAGGAATATTGTAATTTTAAGATGAAGAAAATTCTAGCGGATGCAGGTATTCAACATCAAACAACGGTTCCATATTCCCCACAACAAAATGGGTTGGCAGAGAGAATGAATAGAACCATAATCGAAAAAGCACGTTGTCTTCTCATCGAGTCTGGTTTACACAAACGATTTTGGGCCGAAGCTGCAAATACGGCCGTTTATTTAACAAACAGAACACCTTGCAAAGGTACAAAAGAAAAAACACCTGAAGAAATCTGGAGTGGAAGAAGAGTGAATCTGCACCATCTTAAGGTTTTCGGTTGTCAAGCAGTTATTCACATTCCAAAAGAAAAGCGGAAGAAACTCGATGCCAAGGGAAAAGAAGTAATTTTTGTCGGATACTGCACACACTCAAAATCATATCGCTTTTACGATGTAAAGAAAAAAGAAGTTGTAATAAGTCGAGATGCAGTTTTCCATGAGCAAATTTTTCCAAAGGATGGTGAGACAAACGATACATCTTATTGTGATATTTTTACAGGATATGATTCAGTGGGGAATGAAGACGAAATTTCATCAGCGGATTCAAACAATGAAATACCAATCGAAATAAGTGACGAAGCGGCAAGTGAAAACAGCTTTTTGGATGCCCAAGATGATTTCATTGTTGAAGAATCTTCAGAAGGAATCATATCTGACAGAGGAATAAGACGATCAACAAGAATAAGAAACCCACCTGAAAGATACGGTTACCTATCGTACATGGCTAACGACAATGAAGATCCAAAGACAGTCGCTGAGGCAATGAAGAGCGAACATATGTCTGACTGGAAAAAAGCAATGAACGATGAATATACAGCTCTTTTGAAAAATGACACTTGGGAAATAGTTTCATTACCAAAAGGAAAGAAAGCCATAAATTCCAAATGGACATTCAAGACGAAAAAAGATGCAAGTGGTAATGTCGAAAAATATAAAGCTAGATTGGTCGTTAAGGGGTATTCGCAACGTCAAGGGATCGATTATCAAGAAACATTTTCTCCCGTCGTAAGGTACACGTCCATAAGGGTACTTTTAAGTTTGGCTGTACGATATGATTTGGATATCGATCAAATGGATGTTGTGACTGCTTTCCTGCAAAGTGAACTTAACGAAGAGATTTACATGAATCTTCCTGAAGGTTTTGATAATGTTCAAAATAAAGTATGTAAACTCAAGAAATCACTGTACGGCCTCAAACAAGCTGGCAGAGTTTGGAATAAGAAATTGGATGAAACTTTAAAGAAAATTGGACTTAAACAATCCAAAACCGATCCGTGTATTTATTACAAGACAAACAGCACAGATAAGACTTTCGTCGCTATTTACGTAGACGACATACTGATTTTTACAAACAACAAAGATGAAAAAAGAATTATCAAAGAAAATTTGGCTAAATCATTCGAGATGAAAGATTTTGGAGAAGCTAAATTTGTGCTTGGTATGCAAATAACTCGCGATCGAGAAAAGGGAAAGTTATGGATAGACCAACGGACATACTTAAAGAATATTCTCAAGCGATTTAATATGGAGGATTGTAATCCGGTATCCACACCATTAGATATTAACCAAAAGCTCATAAAAGAAACACATCAACAAAGCAAAGACGAAACTGACTACATGAAAACTGTTCCATATCAAGAAGCTATTGGAAGTATTTTATATGCAGCACAAGTAAGTCGCCCAGATTTATCCTTTGCAGTGGGGGCTTTATCAAGATTTAACAATAATCCTTCAAAATCTCACTGGATAGCGGTTAAACGACTTTTCCGTTATATTAAAGGAACAATTAACTACAAGCTAGAATACACTCGAGACATTGAAGGACGTTTAGAAGGATTTTCGGATGCTGACTGGGCTAGTGACTCAGATGACAGAAAATCAACTACAGGTTATCTCTTTAAATACCAAGGAGGACCTATTTCGTGGAATTCAAAGAAACAACCTACTGTCGCTCTCTCCACCACAGAGGCTGAGTATATGGCTTTAGCCTCAACATCTCAAGAAGCACTTTGGCTTCAATCTTTATTGCAAGAACTTATTCATTGGAATCAACAACTTATATTGCAATGCGATAACAAGAGTGCAATAAACATATCTAAAAACAACGTTTATCACGCACGTTCAAAGCACATCGATATAAGGCATCATTTCATTCGAGATCTTATAGAAGAAAGTAAATTAGAAGTATTATATTTGAAAACTGAAGAGATGCCTGCTGATGTTCTAACCAAAGGACTCCCTGCTACAAAACATAACAACTGTTGTACTCTTATTGGCATAAAAGTATAAAAATCTAGTGGGGGTGTTGAAAGTTGAGATTTGATACTTTGTTTTTAAATACTTTGTTTATTTTATTGTTATCAAATTGTTCTAATTTTTATATGTTTGATTTATTGAAAATAAATATTATTACTGTTCAGAATCTTAAAACATCAAAATTAGCTAAGTATTTATTAACAGTTTCCTTTTTTGTTACTGCTAACCTGCTTATTTAGATCAATGAAGTAATTTGTTAAATTCTACTGAGCTTCATATTTGTGGTCTTCCAAATCAAAGTATTTCTTTGAATGTATTATATACGGCCCTTGAGCTCAATTTTATTATTCTTTCAATATGTTGTACTTTTAATTGAGTCTTTCAAGCTGTTCTGCTTTTATTTAAATTCAATTCAAAGAATTAGAATTTTTGAGACCCTCATTTGTATATTAAAGACTCATTTCAGTTAAGCCTAGCCTAGAATATAAAATTATTTTTTTGCTTAGCTTTGATTTTTGAAGATATTTAAACCATAAACTTTTTTCTTATACTTTCAGTTTGTTGGTTTCATATTCTCTTGCTGCTTGGCTAACAGCATTCGCAACTACAAACGCCGATCAGCATATTAAAGCAGTAGCAATATCAGTATTGCCTTTCATCATTCGAATCAACTTTACCTTTTCTAAGTTTTAAAACAACGAGGTGCTTACTTATCACAAATTTATTTTTAAAAAAGAAATAAAACCAACGAAAAATATATATGTTGTGCTTATTTATAAACTGTTCATTAATAAATGTGTAAATTTTTGTATTTACTTTTTTTAAGTGTAGTATAGATTTATAAGACAAATAAATAAAACTTTTCTAACAGTTTATCAAACAAATGAATTAAAAGTCCTCATTTTGGGAACGTAAGGTAAGCGTATGATTTATGAATGCTGTCAATACAATCACACTTTCCAGGTGAATCTACAACGAAACTTTACTTTTTTGTAGATTTCAAATTAGAAATTATACTTGTATTTGACTTCCGGGAAACAATTTTTGTGACGCTCTGGGAGCTGAAATGAAAGATATTGAATGATGTGTGTAGCGAAACTTACTTACCAACTTAGCGCCACCTAAGAAGCCTATGGATTCTCTTGCGCGATTTCACGGCAAAGTGTTTTCAAAAACCGATCGAATAGGAGCGTTGATGTCCATCTGCTCTACAAGTACCAGCTATCATAGTCTCGCGATGCGAACTCATCTAGCTAATCCTAATGCCCATGTCGCTGTGTAGTTTATACAGTTAGTTTACTGGAAAAAAGTAATGACTAGTTTCTTAGTGTCGAAAAAATTGAGCTTATCACTGAAGAGTCAACATGTCGTTGTACTTTGAAATGTAACTACTAATAGATGTCCTGTGAAGAAATATGAATTACTCACTCAGACCAAACGAATTTCAGAAACACACGCCTGACAGAAACAACGAAAAAAGTGTCTGTTTTCTCACTACACTAAAAAACTCTTTTCAATCAATCGATTTCTTCAATTTTAAAGAATCACCATACTCAAAATTTACCACGCAATCCCGCACGTCGTACTGCAAAGAAGTTAAAAAGTGTGTCGTTCCGCCTTGGGCGCGAGCCTGTCAACCAATCCAATCGGACAACAGAGGAGCTCCAGCGAAGAGCTTATGTTTCGAGCCATTGAAGGGACTAGCTGTAAGCGGTAACGACAATCCGCGTAGTTCATAATTTTGATGTGCTCCATTGTACCAAATAACAAAAAAGTTAGAATAAGAAGTCCAAATAGGAAATTATGGAAAAGTGTGAACAAAGAGGAAAATAAGAGTTGGGATTTTCAGCGAAGGCTAAGTTAGGCAGAAAACGAATGGAGTCATAAATTCTGGTACCAAAACTTTTGCCCCAGAAATCACAGATTGTAGATATGGGAATAATGATTTATTTGCTTGTCGCCATATCGTTACTCTAATATGGAGAGCTACTAGAGCAAGAATGTCTTCCCATTGAGTCCAAAATGTTTGTCTTCAAAACGTTTTCGAGGAGAATTAAAAAAAATGGGCACGACTGGGTCGCACGAACTTGCGATTGTGTTCTAAATACGATATCAAAATCTTAGGGCTGAGCAAAAGGTTTTGGTGTTCGCTCTTTATAATATATTTGGTGGTACAGGGTTGCCAACTATACATTCATTAGGAAAATTTTAAAATATTGAAAAAAATTAAATTAAATATTCCAAAGGTCTCAAGCGAAAATCTAGAAACGCCATTCTTTTGCAATTTCTAATACATATAAACGCTAAAAATTTAATCAAAATCGTTGGACCAGTTTTAAAAATAACGGTTTTTTATTTTACATTTTAAAAAAAAAGTTTTGTAAAATTCAAGTATGCAAAATTTAAGATCTTAGCAAAAGTTAATTTGACAAAAAATTTGAGAAAAATCTAAGTTTTGGTTTTGAAGTTATTTCAAAAAATCTAAATTTTTTTTAATTTTTTTTTAAAAATTTCAAAAATTAAAATTTTTCAAATCTTGTTATGCAGTTTTCCTTAAACAACTTAAAACTTCTAAAATACAAAATTTCGTAAGCATCGTGCAAGCCATTAACGAGAAAGTCGGTTTTGAAAAAAACGGTACTATGGGAGGTACCGTTTTTAAACTTTTCCAAAATTTTTTTTTTACATCGTAAGAAATACAATCTAAAATTAATTCTACACATAAAATTTTATTGAAATCGTTGGAGCCGTTTTCGAGAAAAATAGGTATTATCATATCGGTGGTATGGCAGGTACCGTTATTTCAAGACCTAGAGACTCAATTCCAAAAACCTCTCTGTAGGCTACCCCACATACCCCCTAACTGCAAAATTTTAAGAAAATTGGTCCAGCGGTTCAGGCTGTAGAATCTTATACATCCAGACAGACAGACACACAGACAGACAGACAGAATTGCAGGACCCACTTTTTTTGTATTCTCTATGATCGTAATGTCATGTTTAATTGTTATCTCAAAATTTTTTCCAGCACGATTGCAAGACTTGCCTTATAGTACCTATAATCGCAAGTAAAAATGTTAAGCTTCGTTACAATCCTTTGCTTCCCATCCTTGGATTTGGACGCTAGAACTGCTGCTGAACTTGATCTGCTTCAAATGCAGAGCGACCAACATCATCACTTCCTATCACATTATGTGTTGGGAGCAAGAGCAGTTAAAAAGTAGCTGATGTTTATTTTGATGGAAAAAGTCACTTTCTAATTTGGGTTTTTAAAATCGAAAAGAATATAGACAGGTTGCTTTGCGTAAGATACGACCAAACCCAGAGCAATTAGGTTTGGTAAAGACAACAAGAAATCGTATGGGGCCCCGTCCGCGTCCCGGCAAGTGTCAACTTCTCTCTTTTTGGGTGGAAGGGGTAAATTTTTAAAAAATTAACTTAATTTAAGAAAAATAATCTAAAATCATTTAGTCCAGTCATAATATACATTCAGAAATGCAAATGTACCAAGAAAGCTTTGTTTTGATATGATATAGGAAAAACCTAGAAAACTCAAATTTAGGTTGTGCACAAAGATTTTCTATGTGCATTTTGCGGCACGTACTCGGCAATAACTCGGTTCTACGTGATATACCAACATTTTTAAATGATTATTATTTGTTGCTATTTTTTCGTCTACAAAGACGTTTTTTACTTTATTTACCTATCGTTCTTCATTATTGAGATATCGATCAAAAAAGTCTGAAATTATCATGGTTAAACTTTTTCTATATTCTCTCTTTTATCGTAATAAATTTCGAAAAAATGTTTATTATCAAATTTGTAGACATGTAAGCTATACATGTTAGGGACTTATATATATTCTTATTGTAACTACGGCTTTTGAAGAAGGGTCGATTTATGGCTAGGGTTGCAACATCATTATAAAAAAACAGCGATGTTGGAAATGATCACAATCATCGATTTCAAAAAACATCGGTCATAACAACGATACATCGATGTTTTCCCGATGTTTTAACTAACTTGTCAATAATGAAAAAAATTGGCTTCATTTACGTGTACTGTAGCTAAATAACGAAATATACTAGTCTTATCAGTTCCAAATTCAAAAGACCTTAACTAATTTCTACCTAAAAGAACACAAATCGACAGGATTCATTTGCAAATTGCGAAACAAAACATTTATTTGAACGTAATTAATATAACAAAAAATGAAATTATTTGTTGAAATCTAATAATTATGAGATCGAATTCAGGAAGAGAATAGACAAGCTTTGATAGTCTTCTCCCCATAAACCTGTTTCTGTTCAGAGTAATGGTTGCCCCAGCTTACGAGATCAAACGCTGGCTTGGTCGATTCTTACAAAAATATTTGTCAATGAACTGGTTGCCCTTTTCTTAGAATTAATTTTCAGATATAGACTTGTGGTGCATGGCCAGTCCTTTTTATAAATGACGTCTACATATCCATGTATTAAATACAAATTTTTACAACAAAAACAAAATTTATTCAAATTCTAAATATTTACAATCACAATAATTAAAAAAACCAAAAAAAAGTAAACTCTAATATAACAATAGTCATTTCTTTAACAAAATTAATAATATACAAAATAAGTGTGGCCATATAATTGAGTCACCTGAGAAAAATAAGAAAAATAGGGAAAAAATAGTTTTTTTAATCACACCGTTAATATAACGTAGGATAGCCTTTCTGTTTCGATACGGCGGATATTCTCTTTGGCATATGGAGTCCAACAAACCTTTGCATTGCTCTACGACGCTAATATTTTTCCACTCCAGAGTGTAGTCTTGCTGGTTGGTTTTTTTCCAGCAACTTTTTTTTTTGAGAATGTCCCCAAATTCTCTATGGGGCTTAAGTCCAGTGACTGCGCTGGCCACCCCGAAACATTCACTCTACGCTCTTCAAGGAAAGAATTCACAAATCTTTACGTGTGTGTGGGGTCATTGTCGTGCTGAAAGACCCATCCTTGGGGTAATTGGTTCTGGTGGGCGTTGAGAAGATTTGTGTTCAGTATATCCCGGTAGTCAACACCTGCAATTTTACCGTTTATTTGACACACCGGAACGAAACCATGGCTTGTGAAACACCCCCAAACCGCATTATAGAATCGCCGCCGCCATGCTTTAAGGTCTTTTTGGTGTATTTAGTGTTCAGCTTTCTGGGACGTCTAACATACGGTTTGCCATCATTTCCCTAAATGTTGACCTTCAACTCACACAACATTTGTTGATGCAAATGTAAGACAAAAAATGTTTTAAATCTTCTAAAAACGCAATGACTTAATTGTATGGCCACAAGTGTATGTACCAGTACCTACTAACTCACAAAAGATCCACAGGCTTTTGATTTTGCTGTATTTCGTATGTGGGTAGATTGTTGTTGCGATTCAGTGATCAAAAGATTACACTTTACACATCGAGGGAATGTTCAAGGAAATGATTGTGCGATGCCGATGTTTTTGCCGATGTTTTACAGTTTTACTTTCGATGTATCGGCGATGTATCGGTTTCAAAACATCGATATCAACATCAATGCTTAATATGAGTGAAACATCGATGTTTTGAAAACATCGGTGAATCGTGTGCATTTATGGCACGATGAAAATCGTCGGCGAAGATATCGATCTTTTTGTTTTATTTACCGGATTTGCACAGGACAAAAATATTTTTTTCGTAAACTAGCCAAAGGCAATACACCCGCAAAGACATACTCTCCACAAAGTTTCAAGCATGGTGAATCTGTTTCTGAGAACGTTCTTTTCATTCAAACTTTCAACGGTTGTTCTTTTTACTGCATTGGGAAATCAATTACATATTATCTTAAATGGTTAAATATCTCATTAGTCTGCGCCAAAATTGACCTTTCACATAGCCATTTCCAATTGCCAATATTTATTTGAAGATCAAGATAGACATTTTTTCTCCGGCCAACTGTGTTATCGACAATTTGGCAGAAATCACTTCACGGGGAAAGAACTTTTGAAACGGTCCAGTAGTTTCTAGGTTCCCGTTTACGTTCCAGTTCCCGTAGGAATATAAGGACAACATAATTATGTAGCCCATATCCTTCCTCAGGCTATAGAGCAAAATTTACTTTTAAATCGGATCAAAGGTTTGTTTGGGCGGTAGATGGTGACAAAGAAAAATAGACAGGCAGAGTTAATTTCGGATCTATCAATCAAGCCTTCACCGACTGAGAGTGCAAAAGTGAAGATAGCGCGTTGTTGGTGAAAGATGTTGATTGGTGACCAATCTCTGCGAACTGCAATGAACACGTAAATATGTGCAAAATTACACATCGACCGACAAAACCCCCGTATAATCAGAAGTGGAGTAATTAAAAGAGTTATCAAAGTACGCTTATCTTCCAATGAGTGTTTCAGTGTTTTTCTCTTCTTTTTTTTTATTTCCAACTCATTTCAATTGTGTGTGTATGAAATGGGACAGTGATTTAATATTCTTATCAGTGTATAAGTCAATTGTTTTCTTGATTTACAATTTTTTGAGGCATTGGTACATATTTGTTTTGGTTTTCTGTCTATGAAGAGCAAGAGTACCGATAACCTCCCACGACTTACCTTGTCAACTTATTTTCAAATTCAAATGTCGTACGGTCGTACCTACTCCTCATAAAAATTTATTATACGTACATTCATTCCACATAATGCCCATGACATCTAATTGTTAGCAAGTTCATTATGAACTTGGGGTTCTCGATTTGGGAAAGTTGATAGGCATTCCCACAATGACACACTTTGGGGTTTGACACTCACAAAACAATTAGTCATCCATGGCCGTATACTTTAGATTAACCAAAATAAAAATTTCAAAATGCTATGGACAAACACCTTGTCAATTTTAGTATAGGAATGCTTCCGCTATGATTCACCACTCAACATTATCTCCTCAAAGCGCTTTACGATAGCACTTATACTGATATTTTATCTCACAGATACTGTTATCAATATTTTTGTTGCCTTATCTTAAATTCCCCGTGCAAAATCCATATAGGTTCGTACTAAAGAGTAATTACTGGTCTATTATTTTTAGACTAGAGCACCTTTGCCAGTGTTCGTTTATTTAACAACAAGCTCTTATCAATTTGATATTAAGTCAGTATATTAAAATCGAAAAGCTGAATTCAGTGCTAGTTTTATCATAGAACTCCGAAAAGAACGAACGATAGTTTCTCTAGTCTGGAGAAATTTTAGAACAAGAAAAATTAAAACACGAATCTTACAAAATGAATTGCTTGGCTCATATAATCAAATACATTCTCTATGTATTCAACCTTTTGTTTTTGGTGAGTAAAAAATAAGAAATTCAAAACAAGTGGATCTCAACCTGATAGTTAAAAATATTAATCAAAACTTGAGTCTGTGGCTGTCCCGTGCGATACTCAGGTGTCGGTCGATCGAGAAGTGGATTTGATAGCGTGACAAGTGTTTCTTCTGCGTCGTGGAAATGGGCTCGAAAAGATCATATATCTCGCCCACTTATCTGGGTCGTCTTTGAAGACGACTATCGTCCATAGATTGGGTATTGGAAACGCCTATAAAAATAATTAAATAAATAGGGTGGCGAAACAGAGCGAGGAGCCCCTGAGGCTACGCATTTCTCACAACCATGCCTTGTGAGGGAATGGAAGGGACCTACAATTTTCTGCCGGTTCCGAACGGCTAATCGAGAAAGCGTGGAAAAAACTGACTCTGTTGGGATTTGAACAACGGACCTCTGGATTAACAGACGGACATGCTATCCATCACACCACGGGTACCACATTGGAAACGTCTATAAAAACCCAAAAAGCTTCCAAATTTATGAGACGATATAGTAAAATAGCAGCAACGCAATTGACGATAGATTGGACGATAGTCGTCAAAAAATGTCAAGCGATCGGGAACCTGATACAGTACAAGAGACTTAAATCAGGAAGTGCAAAACCTAATCGATGTACTTTCAAACTGTTTTATGCTAATTGAATATACATTACATGTGCTTCAGTTTCTGAAAAGACTGCTACGGTAATTATGTGGCTTTTCAAAGGATGTACTACCAAAATTCAAGATTTGAAAACCTTAAGGGGGATTTTCAGAATCTTTGCGGACTTTTTTTTTTTTTTTTTTTTTTTTTTTTTTTTTCTCAGAGACTTAAGTGGCACTGAACTTAGAGCAAGCTCGTCTGTGCACACTTATCTACGCTCTTCATCATTAATGCAAGTGTTAGTGGTTAGTAAATAACGCCAACACAAGCACAAGAGAACGTATACGAGGGAAAATAAAAAAAAACATTACAAAAATATAACAAAGTATAACTTAAATTAAATTAACATAAAGAGAACAAACTAAAATCGTGAAACATTACTAAACAAGGTTATAAATAAAAAATGAAATTAAACTACAGTAATAAAAAATCTACTAAACATGAATCATGCAGATGGTACACTGGTTCTTAATATTAATTTTAAACTACTTTTACTGATGTTGAAATCGGCAATAAAAGGATTTGAGTTGAATAACCTACTCATGCGTGCTAATGGCTCATGCATTCCATAGTTAGTACGGTGGTGGGAGCGATGTATAAACTCTAAATTACGTAGTTGGTGAGTTCCTCCGCGATAGTTGAATCCTACGTGGGAGAGCAAGTCGGGAGCATCAATTATACCGGTTATTAATTGATGAAAAAATACTAAATCATTGTTGACTTTGGATACAGTTTGCAATGTTTTCAAAACTGCTGCGCAGAGTACGCGGTGAATCTAATCTCTTTCGATAATGGAATCTAGATATGAATCAGATTTACCATCGTTCTAGTTGTAAATCGGGGAAACTGAAGTAATGAAGTAGAAGAAGACGGATGGACATGGATTTTAAAAGAAGCTCAATTCAATTCGGTTTCATAACCATCCACTCACTCAGCCTTTTTTACCTCTTGAAAATATTTCGTTTCCAATCAATATTCACGAAGTTTCTCTCTCTTTTCAATTCAGATATGCGGTGTTTTGCTGATAGTCTTTGGATCACTCACAATCACAAGTTTAAAAGACTTTCTAACTTTTGCCGAAGCTAGTTCAACAAAAACTATTCCTGTTTGCATTCTTATCCTTGGATGTGTAATATTCGTTGTGTCATTCTTTGGTTGCTGTGGTGCAATCAAAGAAAACAAATGCCTCATTTACACAGTAAGACTTGTCAATTCGACTAAACGATACGAATGACTAATGATCTTCTATTTTATATTATGTAGTATTCAATTTGTATGCTGATCATATTTATATTGCAAATGGCTTTGATTATTTATACTTGGGCATACAGAAGCGACTTTTTGCAAAATATGGGCAAGCTTGTTGACAAAGCATGGGATAGTGAACCAAGTGAGAAGGCCAAATACATGGACGCCCTTCAAATGAGCGTAAGTTGTAATCAATTTTTCTTTTACGATAAATTAAATTTTTTTAATTTTCTCTTACAGTTCAAATGCTGTGGCAATAAAAGTCCTCAAGACTACACTGGCGATATTCCTAATTCATGTTGTGGATCTATGACTGCTCAGTGTGAGCGTAAACAAACAGTTGGAATGTTAGGATGTAGAGAAGCTTTTGTCAACTTTTGGTCTTCAAATACGAATATCATCAGATATGTTGGACTTGTTGTTGCAGCAATTGAGGTAAGAAATAAAAAAAAAACTTTCTTAAATATTACCTGACATTGTGTTTTTTTTTCAGCTTACTGCACTTGTATTTGGATGTTTCCTGTCAAACAGCATACGGAACAATCATGTTGTGTGAAGATAGACTCTAATAATTTTTTATTGAAATTGGGGACAAACGTGTAAATATGCTAGAGTTAGAAATAAACTAAAAGAATTTTTGTAAGACACTTAAATGTAATTTCTTATTAGAGGTATGTCAGTGTTGGGTGTTTTATATTTTTTTTTGTCGAATGAGTAGGTCAGGTCGAATGCAGCATAACACCCTTTATCTATTTCTTTCTAATCATCACGAAAAGTATATAGGGTTAAAGTATCAGCTCCTCTAGGCCAATCGGAGTGTTGTGCCATTTTTAGAGATTTCACGTAGCCCGTCACAGCAAAACATGAAAAAGTTGACAAACAAACTGTGTGGCTTGTGGCTACACAAGAAAGCGAATTATAGAGGCCTGTCATTATGTTTTATCGAGGTAAATAGTGACGCTTCGGCTGATAGTTCTATCAAATTCTTAAATGGATGAAGAACTTTGTTCCTCATGGAATTTTAAGCATCATCACCAAAGATAATTCTTGGTTTGCTATTAGAGAAGAGAAGACTGTTTTCGAATATACAAAAACGACCCTGCAGTATAGAAATCCTCTCAACTCTCAACATGCCATGCATATTTTCAGTCCTCTCATAAGACCAAATTTTTTAATGACATAAAAAGTAAGTCAAATATACTGATGTATTCACAAGAAGGTAGAAATGATTGGTTCCTTGCAAATAACTCAACCCCGTCACAACGGTGATCTTCAATGAATATTCGTTTGTCAATTCCGTGTATTAAGCTCTCTTATCGTAAATGCGTGCGTTTGGCATCAATAAGTTTCGTTGGATTACAAACTACCGTTCTATACAAGTTGTTTTGAACGGTCTTAGTTGTGATAAACCATGTGTTAAAGATGGTGTGCCCTGCGGACTCTTCGCTTTGTCTCACAAAAGTAACTAAGGAGCCTTAAATTTGAAGATTATTGATTTCAAACAATCTTTTTCAAAATTACAAAAATGGGAAAAAATATTTTTTTTTGTAATTTATTTATGTACATATTTCGAACTACAAAATAACATTAGATTTAAGAAAATTCCGCTCAAACTGAAAAAAATTACAAATTCATATCATAAAAGTAAGTATGCAAGTTAAAAAAGTTGAATTCAAGAACTATGTTGCAATGTTTACATCCGTTTAGTGCTTTGTTGGGTACCACTTGGATTTATAACTGCCTTCATACGTGAAAGCATTGAGTTTACCAAATTTTGAGTAATGTACAATCCAAATTTAAACCATTCCTCCTGAAGAACCTTCTTTAGATCATCTTTCGTCCTAATCTCGTGTTTTCCAACTTGCCGGTCAAGATGCTCTCAGAAATGCTCTATGGCATTCAAATCGGTAGACTAAGGTGTTGATTTAAGCTTGGTTCGAACGTTATAAAGCAACCATTCTTTGACAACAGTTGCAGTATGTTTAGGATCATTGTCTTGCTGGAAGACAAATCCAGTTTCTTGGCACTTTCATGAAGGTTGTTCTTTAACCCTACAAAGCTCAATTTTTTTTGTGCGTGAAAAAAAATATACGTATTTAGTTAGGGAAAACTAATAAAAAATAAAATAAAGCCGTACTTTACGAAAAAACCAACTTTTTATTTCTGTTCAACATATGGTACACTGAGCCTTTACTATACTTTTTGGTATTAAACTATTACAATCGAATTGTTTTGGAATTAGTTCCAATCACTTTTTTCAATTGCAATTTAATCGAAATGAAATGACTGCTACTTATACTTTTATTTTACTTTTCTATATACATATTCCAAAATCATACAAAATCATACTTGCTGAGCCGCACACCGGATGTTGAGGGATAATATAGCATCCTAAAGCCGAATTTTTTTTTGAAATCGGTTAAGTAGTTTCTAACTTTCCGTTCCCAATCCCCTTTCCGTGGAACCATGGAGATCATACCTTGACAAGAACCATACCTGGAACTTAAACAAAAAAATTAAAAACAGGCGATATACGGTGAAAACTCGAACGAAATTCTAAGAATTTGGTAGCATTTAGCACCTATCTGCTATCTCCACCGTTCCTCCATCTATGTTATCGATGTGATACTTACAAAGCAGGAGTATAAAGCTCAACGTACCGTATGTGGAACATCCACAAACATACGATTTACTTATACGTTTGCTATTGCAATATTAAGCGGGGAATACACGATACAATTATCGTATGCGACTTGGATCGCATACGATCGAGTTTGGTTTTGACTTTTGAGTTCAAGGCATTCTACACTGCGACATCGGTACAGCGGTTCACTTCATGCACAGACACGATACAATCTACCATGCGATGTGCGATTATCGGTACGATAATTGTATCGTGTATTTCCCGCTTTAAAGACAATTTGCTTTTGTAAAATATATACCTCGTTACATAACACAAAATTTTTTTCTTAGTCGAAACTATTCACTTTATATTTTTTTTTTTTAATTTTTGAATTCACACAAATAACCAGCGTTTCACTTTCACTCAAATATCACACCTTATACACTATCAGCCGTATTGATAAACGTGTAGTAGCGAAGGGTTAAGCCTTATTCCATGGACTAAGTGGAAATTGCTATTAATAAAATAAATTTTTTCTTAACTGACGTCTATTAAGTTATTCCACCGACGAGTGTGGTTTAGCGAAGGAATAACCAAGAATTGTTTGGATTTACGCTGAAAAAGATAAATGTTTACTTCCTTTTAACGTCTCAAATGAATTGTAGTCGAGTTTCATTGATTATATGCTGTCTTTTAATTTAAACCAGATCAACTATGTTTTAAACTTGTTAGGACGAATTCTAGACTTAGTTCTTATAAATACTGAAGTTGAAGCAAATTTAGTTAAATCAGAAACTCCAATTTTTGAAAATAGAAATTTGATTTAAAGTTCTTAAATTTCGATAAGCTAAATTTTGATAAACGTGAGTTTTACTCTGTTCGGGATTTCAGCAAAGCTAATTATGATGAATTGAATAATTTGTTTAACGCCATCGATTGGGATGAAGCTCTTCGCTCTCGTAACTTAAAGGAGTGTTACGATTCTTTCACTGCTGTAATTGAGGAAGCATATAATTTGTTTATTCCATTTAAAGAGAGAAAACATAAAAATAAGCCTGTCTGGTTTAATAATAGATTACGTAACCTTAAAAATAAACTTTCTAAGGCACATAAAAATTACAGAAAAGATCCTAGCCTGCACCTTCGATATATACGATGTAAAAAATGAGACTGCAAAAAAATCTGTATATAAAAGCTATATTATGCGCAATATTGAGAATAATATTAAAAGTGACTCTCGAGCCTTTTGGAAATTTGTTAATTCAAAACGTAAGTCATATGGGATTCAAACTTGCATGAATTACCTTGATCAGTCATTCAATAGTGAGGACGTTATATGTGATATGTTTGCGTCTTATTTTCAGTCCAACTTTGTTCTAGATTCCGTTCCTCATTCGCATGAAATTCGAAGTGGTGAAACACTAACTAATTTTGGAAGCTTAACTTTGTCAGTGGACCAGGTTTTGATTCAGCTTTCATCCTTGAAGTCTGATTTCAAACTAACCTCTGATAATTTTTGCTCGGCTTTACTTAAGAAGTGTTCCACGGCTACTTGCGGCTCCACTTACTAAAATTTTCAACTTATCACTTTCCACTGGCAACTTTTTAGATGACTGGAAATTGTCAATGATAAGTCCAATTTATAAGTCAGGTTCAAAATAAGAGGTTATTAATTACAGACCCATTTCAAAACTGAAGTTGATACCGAAAGTTTTTGAAGCGATTGTGAAGAAATGTCTTTATGATGAGGTTAGTTCAGTATATCAGTAGATCAACATGGTTTTGTTAGTGGTAGGTCAACAGTGACTAATCTAGCTTTGTTTTCTAACTTCTGCGCATTAGAGGAATCGAACGTGGAAATCAAGTTGACGATATCTATACAGATTTCTCCAAAGCGTTTGATAGAGTTCAACACGATATTCTGCTAAAAAAACGGAAATTGTTAGGTTTTCACTCTAGCCTACTTATATGGTTTGAAAATTACTTGCCAATCGCAAACAATATGTAAAAATTGGAACGGTTGTTTCAAAAGGAATTTTTAATCACTCAGGTGTTCCTCAAGGGAGTCATTTAGGACCTCTCCTCTTTATATTATTTATAAATGATCTACCACCAAGAATTCGATATTCTGAATGTTTGCTTTTTGCAGATGATCTTAAGCTTTTTAGGCCAATTAAGTGTGAATTGGATTGTTATCGACTTCAGCGTGATATAGATGAAGTGTCAGCTTGGTGTTTTGAAAATCGATTATTTTTGAATATATAGCGAAGTGTAAGAGCATTACATTTACCAGGTCGCCTAATGCTATACATCATTCATACGTCATTTCTAACATTCAACTTGAATCAGTGGATAGACAAAAAGACCTAGGCGTAATTTTCGATTCAAAGCTATCCTTTAATTTGCATCTAGACTACGTTATTTCTAAGGCTAGAAAATAAGTTGGATTCATCATGCGAAACTCAAAACAATTTCGGGATCCTTACACGATTAAATCTTTGTATATTTCACTTGTAAGATCACTTCTTGAGTATGCATGTATAGGGGTGGGTATAAATCGTATTGAATCCGTTCAAAAAAAAAGTTTCGAGGTACGCTTTGCGTAAATTAAATTGGGTTGATAATATTTTACCTAGCTACAATGTAAGATGTCTGTTTATAGATTTAAAAACTCTCGAAGCTAGGAGGAAGTATCATTTAGTTATGCTTGCTAGAGATGTTCTCTGTAATCGAATTGACTGTCCTAAACTTCTCCCTTTTTTTTTTTTCTTTATATGCTCCATCAAGACAGTTGAGGACGAGGCCGATTCTGTTTTTTGTTCCCCGATCTTATACAAACAACGGTAGATCAGATCCGATTTCACGTTCTAGTCATGAATTTAATTGCGTTTATCAAAATATAGACTTATGTTTAAGTAGAGATGTTTTCAAAACTATTATTTTGAGTCTAGTATCGTAGCATGTTTGTATATATATGTAAGATAATTCTTTTTGCTACTTATTGTTTAATATTTGCTCTTACTTTTTTCAATATAATTTATGTAAATATTGTTAAGTCTAGAAGAGTTATGAACTCGATAGATGGTTAATAAATAAATAAATAAATAAATTGTGTCAAAACACAAACTGAAAAAATTGGGTTAAAGTGCATGTGCCAAATGACTTTGGTTTTCTATTTTTTATTTATTTTCTGTGAATTCAGTGACATCTACAATTAAGGTAAGCCAAATATATTTCCAGATAAAATTTTTTATTTGATACATTTTTGATTTGATTTTTCGTCTTAGGGAATTGGTATTTGTCATAAATACGATAAGTAAGCCCAGTTATCACTTTTGATCAACTATCCCTCAAATCGCCAACAAGCAAGAAGACCTTTTTGTTGCAGGGTATGAGTACTGGTCGTACTCCTAACAAGAACACACCCAAGGCACCAGGAGTTCCTTCTCGCATACTCTTCTATACGAAGAGTGGTCGCAGGAGTATAATAATGGTTACAAGAAATAAAAATTTTTACTAAGACTACTAAACTAATAAGAAGTGAGAGTAATGAAACCAACTGTTGTGGGTAAAAGTATAACAAAACAAATTTTCGTTTATTTGCTATGAAGTGAACACACAGAAAGTGAACGGTTTGGATTTGCTTGTTGTTTGGTTATTTGCCTTGCAAGTGGGTGGACTCCAATAGATGTCGATCTTGATATTGTAATATCCGAACACTTTCTTTAATTTCGTAGATCCACTGGAAGATTTTGCCCAGTTGAGGCATATCACTTTGCTGAAACGACGCAGAAATTATCTAATCAAACACAAATAGGACTTCCTTAGTGTGATTGGCTTACTTTTTCCACTCCTCGGCAAAAACCCTATTGTTTATGTAAAACCAAATCTCAACCTGCTTGGGTCATTTACATTGCATTTGCTTGGCATCTCTCCAGCAATTTATCCAGCCAACACGCTATATTACATTAATGATAGAATCTAACCCAACAGGTAACAGCGAAATATAAAAACCATACACTTAAAATTCGTTTCTCCAGAAATACTTCAAGCTGCTTGTCAATAAGCAGCAAAAAAATTTCCCAAAAGGAAACTTCAGGTAAACGTCACTTAACTATTCTAAGAACAATTTATTTTTATTAATGAGAAATTTTAACCCATGGACTAACTCTTATTCTGTGGTTTAGTGAGTCTATAGAATAAGAGTGGAATAAGAGTTTTTTATTAACATGGTTGTATAACTGTAATACGATTGATTGATACGATGATTGCAAAATGTCTGTAGTTTCAATCATCATGTCAAAAGTTGTCGCTTCTTCTAGGTTTGCAGCTATATAGGAACGATTATAATCAATGTTCCACATATGGAACTGGGTGCCTTGTAGGGTTAAGATATTCAAATAGTTGAACCTATGCATCAAATAATCTATGAACGCTAAGCTACAGAAGCCAGGTGCTGCCATACAACCCCACACCATGATGTTGCCACCTCGGTACTCGGCGCTTTACGGTTCCTGGCATATTCGTTGGATAAAAAAACACATTTTCTCCAAATCTCTTCACGTCCGTCAGACCCATAGATATTGAACCTACTTTCATCGGAAAAAATTATAGTATTTCAAAAATCTGTTCCTTCGAATTCATAGGTTTTTGCAAATAGAAGACGTTTTTGGCGGTTGACTTTGCTTATGAATAGTTTCTTTCTAACGTTCTACCGTGGTAACGGGATTGGTAGAGCACTCTACGAATCGTTTGAGGGTTGCATGGCTTATCACTGGATATTTTGTTATCTTTGGCGCACCTATTTTCTGGTTTCTTTTCACTTTTCTTACAAAAATACTTCATTCTTGTTGAGTAAGTTTCCAGGGGTGACCAGAGCGATGCTTATTTTTCAAATTTCCTGTGGTATTTTGTATGTGGTTACCTATGTAGCATTATGATTTGTTTTCCAAATGGTGTTTAGTTCATAAACTGTTGGTGCCATTTCTTTTAATTGATCAATCAACTATAGTAAGCTGAAAAACAATTATTAAAAACAGAGATAAGAGACTAAAAGCACAACAAAAAAACAACTAACTGCACCAATAAATAATAAGCCTTCAAATGCATACATAGAAAACACGATTGCAAAACAGAAAGCGATGTTCTGCAGATAAATCAAATGATAAACTGTAAATTAAGCTTATCGTGTGATGTGTTTAATAACGTTATTATACATATTTTCAACGGAATTTTATTTCATTTTAACATTTGTATTGGACAACAACGACTACTTACTTACTTTTGTGATTCCCTGTAGGTCCTTTCTTTTCATTCACAAGACATGGTTGTGAGAAATGCGCTAGGTTCCGTTCTGGGGCTACACGCTCTGTTCGACCAGTCTGACCCAACTTACGCTTAAAGGCGTCATCATCCCCTTTTGAAATGAAGTCAAACATCGCGGAGTAATTCTAGATAACAAACTTCTTTGGTCTAAACATGTCGAGTGCAAAACTACTAAAGCACTGTCAGTCTTCTGGAAATGTAAAGTAACCTTTGGCAAGACATGGGGTCTTTCTCCGAAAGGGTCCTTTGGATCAATACGGCTATGATAAGATCAATCATCTCCTATGCAACAGTTGTTTGGTGGAATAAGCTCTCGAGTAAATACGTTATTGCCTCGTTTGCCAAACTTCACAGAATAATTTGTCTTGGTGTTACTGGGGCCTTCTCCAGCACACCGGGAACTGCTCTCGACGCACTGCTGAATCTTCCTCCCCTTAATACCTACATCGTGGGGTGCACTCTCAAGACCATTTCTCGTTTAAAGAGATTTGGTCTCTGGCACAATTCGCACTGGAGCTTTGAGGAACTCGCAAGCAGCATATTTTTTGAATCACGTCTAATGGATATGCCGTCTGACACGATGATCCCAAGGTTCAAACTGCGTCAAAATTACTCAGTCAACTTTCCTTCAATTCAGGACTGGATCGCTCCAGAATCTGAGCCTGGAAAGAACTGTTATCGTATCTTCACAGATGGCTCCAAAACCGACGAAGGTTCTGGTGCTGGTGCCTTTGTGGAGAGCGACGACATACTGCACACCTCTTTAGGATCATAATACGCATCCGTTTTCCAAGAGGAGGCGTATGCTATCCTAATGGCTTTAAGCCACGTTACGAACAATGGATGGACGGGTTGTTTGCAACGACAGCCAAGCTGTTTTTAAGGCCGTTCTCAACCCTCTAACCACTTCGAAAGTGATCCAGAAATGCAAGAGCTTTCTGAATGCGATCGGAAGATTAAATTTCTTGAGTGTTATTTGGGTTCCGGGCTATCACGGCATAGCTGGAAATGAGATCGCCGATGAACTTGCTAGGCAAGGATCTCAGACAGCTTTCTCACCTGAACCGTCGCTAGGTCTGCCAGTGTCCTCAATTAGGGCTTCAATTAACGATTGAATCTGTGAAGAGCACAACCGTAGATAGCATGCCTCCATTGGATGCAGACTGACCAAACGTATGCTCCCCAACGTTAGTAAGAAGACTGCAACATTTTTGCTAGCTTGTAGCAGAAATGACTGTAGAAAGCTTATTGGCGTTTGCCAGCGGGCACTTCTCTTTTGCCTAGCATTTATACGTGTTAGGCTTAAGTGATACCAGACTCTGTGAATCTTGTGAAGATGAGGACACCGCAGAGCACTTCCTCTGTGAATGTCCTGCTTTTTCTCGCATGAGGCTACAGATACTCGTCGCAGACATGGTGAGAGCTCATAACTTAGACTCCTTATCAAGGCAGCGTCTTTTGGCTTTTCTCCGAACATCTGGAAAGCTATAACAAATAGAAGGTTGCTAACTGGTAGTACAATGGATCGGTATTTATGTCTGAGTGCTCCAGCTGGTATTTTAAAAAACTCCAACAGAAAAAACCAGCTTCCTCTACAGAAATTGCATTTCCAACTCATTTTGCCATTTGCTGTCATCTTCCTATGAGTGGTACTCGATGTGGAATTAATTAATTTCCATTGGGATTAAGAAAAGTCCGATTTTGTGCCCAATGTATCAGATTGATCCAATGTATTCGATCAAAAAGGACTTTGTCGACAGTCAGCATGAGCTTATAGGCCCTGCAAATCCACTAGACCCGAGGTTTCCATAGTTATGTGGGGCCAGGGCCACCATATTAATTTTTTATTTTCCGTTTTTAATATGAAAAGATTTTTGATTGGCCTTTAAGTTTAGGGAAAGACATCAATCTCAGCAGAGATGCAAACCAATAATAAGAATTTCGTGCTTCACTCAGCGGGTACTTATAAAATTGTTATCAGAATTGTTTGCTTGAAAGTCAAATAAGTAAAGTGATTTATTCACTGCGGACTTTCTAGATAAACAATTGCTGAGATGCTATACAACGCACATAATTCATAATCTAGGTGTATGCTCATCTTCAGACAAAGTTGTGCAGTAAACTTCATATTATAAATAGAAATTTTTGTTTGGTCATTTTTTTATTACTTTAATTGTGATATTCGAAAAAATGTCTTTTTTTTCTTAATAACAAAGACATTAGTATTGAAAAATCTTAGCATGGATGTACTCGTATAATTGTATATTAAATAACGTAAACAGGAGAATGTGGTGATGCATAGTCCATAATAAAAGTAGCTTCTTCTTCTTCTTGCTCTCCAGATACACAGCATCCCAGTATAAGAACCACGAGCTGCGGAGAGAAAAAAGAACGATTTATAAAAGTGTTTCATATTTCTTGATAGGCATGAAACTAACCTCCAAAACACACACCGCTGAAAGCACGCAAACAATTAAATTAAATTTTTCTGTTACATAAACATCAACTGCATTTTCGCATCCTGTCTTGGCTCGCCTTTTCGTTGTACATTTTTTTGTTGTCATCCCACAACATGAGATTGGAATTTTTTTCTTATAGTCTTCAGGGCCTGTCTTACCACAGCAATTAAACTAACAAACAAATCAATTGTTTGAATAAATCAAAACAATAAATCAAATCTTTACATTGTATTGCAACGCATTCATAATAGTTGCGTCGTCCTTTGGATATTTTTGTAGGTCCCAAGCTTCTTCGACACCAGCTTTCAGTAAATTGTTGACTTTTGTTTTGTCTCGCATGATGTATAGGATAAGAATTACTTGAACAGTCAGCAGAATCAACATGATAATCGAATACTGTGTTCAAAAATAAAAAATAAAAATATAAAAAAAATTTACTTGGTTTCGCACACGAAGTACTACTTGATACAATACTTACAGTCACTAAGATGCATTTGTCATCTTTAATGATGCCGCAACAGCCAAGAAAAGATAAGAAAAAGATGAAGCTACCAAGTGTAATGATGAAAATAGGAAGAGTCTTGAGGCCACTTCCAAGTAACTCTTCAAAGTATCCAAAACTCAGAACTATCGTCAATCCAAAAGTTATTAGAGCGCACGCAAGAATCTGAATTTAAGATCAATTTTTCAATAAAACATTCAAACTTTAATAAGAGTATCAAATCAATTTTGGATAGTGTTTTTTTCATTTTATTCTGAGCAAAAAAAAAAAACTTAAAATGTTATTTGGACAAAGCGTCCTTTTCGATTGTCTACGAAGCAAAGAAGCTGGGCAAAAAACTAATTCCACCATTGAATTTATTCAGGGTTTATACAACCAATTACAATAACCGAGCAGAATGGTTCGTTCTGATTTTTTCACTTCTTAGAAAAAGGTAAAGCAATACCGAGATCCCTCTAAAGCCTCGTTTGTCGCCCCGTATGCAAAACACCATTTTAACCACGAACCTCCGGGTTAACAGGCTGACGTGTTAACCATCACGCCACGGGTACTACGAGATACTTATTATTAAAGAAAATCAAGTAACGTTTACCAATTTAATTTAGAAATTTTAGCGATTACTAATTTTTTCGCCGACTTTTAAGCAATCATTGAGTGACTGCGAAGTAGAAGTGAATATCCATTGTTTTAAATATCGAAATAACTCTCCAAAAACCTCATTTTACACACTAATCAAAAATAAAATAGATTAACTAAAGAAAAATTACTCATCTAGCCCAAACGGAACTCCGGCTATTGTCCTAAAAACCTTTTCGAGCATTTTAATTCAACTTCCTATCTTTTTTTTTATCTCAGAGACTAAGTCGCACAGAGTTTAAAGCAAACTCATTTGTACGTACTTATCTACGCTCTTCATCATAAATGCAAGTGTTAGAGACTAATCAACACCAACACCAGCACAAAGAGAACGTATAGAAAATATATTATATATATAAAAAGAAATACAAATAGTGACATACAATATAGAACACCTAAAATGAATTACAATAATAATAAAATAAACTACTAGAAATAAAATAAAACATAGGCTACAAATACTTTCACAACATATAAACTAAGAAACATTGAACAAAAATCATGTATGTGGATTTTTTTTTACCCATACCTTGTGTACCTCAGAAAAGGAAAGGATATTGATGTTATTGCTACTGGTTTTGGTAAAGTATTCGACAAAATGTCACATAAAATCATCCTTTTCAAACTAAAAAATAAAAATCCTAGGCATTCCCCCACTTTTTATTTTTTTGGTTAGTGGAAAATATGCAGTTTGCTTCAGATCATCTCTCTCCGATCCCTTCACAGCACTTTCTGGTGTCCCTCAAGGCAGCGATCTTGGCCCACTACCTTTTATTTTAACGATTAACGATGTTGTCAAAATACTTAATTTTAACGTTTTGATATACAGTAATCCCCGGATAAATACCCCCCGCTTAGTTGCGTTACCCGTTTAATTGACCTGAATCCTAGGCAATAAAAAGATCACATAAGAAATATACATAAAATTTCCCGTTTAAATGTATTCCGCTTAATTGCGTTTCCCGGTTAAATGGTCCAAAAATCAAAAATCTTTTTTCAATTTGAAGCAAAATTGCCCGGTTAATTGAACGAAAAAAACCAAATCATTGAAGTCACTTTTTGCTTACACCTTAAATGATTGATGATGAATTGGTCGCATTGTTGCGCGCCTACAAGTTAATAGTCAAATTGACATGACTTAAGTCGTTGTGAGATTTTTTACTCTCTCGTGAGCACTCTCTTTTGTGCACTGCTACGAAAAATCGCTGTGCTGGAACAGGATTAGACTGACTTTCACCGAATTTCGGTGATTTTCGAGCGAATTTTCAGTAAAGAAACACACCAATTTATTATTAGGTTTGTTCGTTAAAACCCTGGGGTCGCCACAAAGCGTTTTTTTGAGAAACCTAAGGTCGCCCTGAATGTCAAATTGAGTGTTTTTTAGCCCTGGGGTTGACCTGGGTTTTCCCTCAACTCACCCTAGGTTTTTGCTGTGGCGAGTTGAGGGCTGTCAAATGGCATGTATTTTTATTCAAATGACAGGGATGTGTGGTGATTTTGTGGCCTTGCGTTTTTTGAGAATTGGAAAACCCAGGTTTTTTTGACAACTCATAAGATTGTCAAGAAAACTTTGGTCAACCCTGGGTAAAGTTCAACGAACGAGCCTATTGTTTGCTGAAACATCAGAGTTTAGCGACTGCAAATTAAAATCTTGAAAATGTGTAAGGAAACAATGCAGGTGAAAATTACAGATTCTTACCATGATATAATGTTCTAGCCAAATAAAAAGCAAATCTGACTAATTCCCTCTTGTACGCTTGCTAAAGATATACGCACGGATTATGTACCAATTCATAATTTATGTGTTGTGTACATTATGAAAAATTGTTCCTTTTCAATCATTCCTAGGCTGAAATTGTTTTGTTCTTTTTTTATGTCTTACCATTATATGTTAATTTTCCGTTCAATAAAATTTTGATTTTCATTAAAAAGGTTCTTCTTGACTTTCTTGCCAAAGTCGTAAAAAAAATCGCTTTATTGTGTTTTCATTTCAATTAAGCGGGGTTTTTCTAAATGGGACAGCAGATCAATTAAGCGGGATTCTTTTAATTGCGTTCCCCTGTTAAATGCGTCTAAAGTTGTGCATTTAAGGTGACGCAATTAACCGGGGAGCACTGTACGCAAATGATCATAAAAAGTTGGTGTAAAGTATTTTCCGATAACTATATTCTCAAATCCCTGTACGTTGCTTTCATTAGGCCAATCCTCAAATATGCCTCCCAAATGTGGTCACCTTATCAAATAATACAAGCTAAAGTGGAAATCTTTAAATATGCTCGTATTATTCGAGGTGGTTATAAGGACTTATTGGATATGTGCAAAAACAAAAGGAATTATGTATTATAGAGGAATTCAGAAGATCGTTTTATTATTTTTATTACAACCATCCAATAAATGTGATAAAAACAACAAAGAACTTATCAGAAAAGAGAAGAAAGGCCCAAAATCATGAGGGAAAATGGGCTTGGCATTTGTGGAATAAGTTTTGTGTATTTTAATTGTTCAACTCAAAAAAAAAATTTGAGGTTTTTTCAAAATGTACCCAGACTTTGCATAAATTTTATAAACCGTGCAAATACACAAAAACACAATAAGAACACAAAAAAAAATCAAAACTGATCAAATTTAGCTCAAACAAATAGAACATAACGCTTTGTAGTAACGATTTGAAAATTCACGACGACCAATTCGTTTTCACAAATTGATTGAATTCAATCAATTACAGTGCAAGTTTTTGCATCTGAACTGGAAGATAAACTATATTTATATTATTTTCTTTAGATTTTGTGAAGAATTTTGCTAAGCATCGGGATTTCAATCACTTTTGGTCGTCCACATGCACTTAAGACTACCATGAACTCAGTTTGGGTGAATTTAAATAAAACTAAGGCTATGCGTTAATAATAGTCTTGAAGCATTTTTTTTTATTTTTTATTTTTTTTTTTTTTTTTTTTTTTTTTTCAAAACAAAAACACTCATCATATCTGTTTATGAACGATTTGAGTAAACATTTCGTTAAGAATTTTTCACTTGGGAAAGAGTTTATTGCGTACTTAAAAATTGTGTTTTGATCAACTTTAATGGTACTTGAAGTTAAATTTCGACCACCTTCAGCCTCGTGGAACTTTTTCAAAAAAGATAAATAGCTTTTATCTTACCAAGAACAATAGGTTAATTAAAAAGAGGATGTATTTAGAGCACTTTCTCAAGCAAGTCATCTTTTTTTTTAATTAGTTTTCTGACACAAGTTTTTTTTGAACCAGAAAAAAATATGATAAACCGTTATGAATTGAAACTGGAATATTACTAAAAGATCTAAGCCGAGACCTTTTCTTTGAGTATTATTCCTCGGCTTAGTCATTTGAAAAGTTGTGATAAGAATTTTTTTGTTTAAAATTTAACAAAATGTGAAACACATCAAACACAACAGTTCGTCATCTGATGAATAGTCACTAATGTACTACATAAATATATGCTGCATGTCACGCAGTTATTTGGCCGAATATTTTTAATATCACTAACAATGCGATGGAATGCTAGGTAGATTGTAGTAAATGCGAACTTTTCCTTTAGTTTTGATGTATTGAGCCATTAAAAACTATTCTTGAGCACCAAAAGTGAACCACTAAGGACTAAGCCTTAATTCTTCTTCAAGTTCTCAAGGAAACGATTGGAATGGAGCTTATACCAAATTGTCTGAACCGCCCCACAGTGGTCTGAAAAGCCAATTTAGCTGGAAATAAGACCAAAAATATGTATTTTTTTTATGGCTGGCAATACCTAGGCCGATAGTTAAAATGTCAGAGACAAAGAAATGAGTCGAATTTACATAGATAAGAGTATACTCTTCGCACAAATATCACCGTTAGTTGCAAAATCATTAATTAGTCAGCATCGGTAAAGTTTATTGCAATTTATTATTTTGGGAAGCTATTAATTGTTTTGTTACTTTTTCAAGATGGAATATACTCAAAAAGGTTAGTTAAATGATTAAATTGTTTGTTGTGATGTATTATCTATGAGAACCAACATGTTTTTCCTAGTAGTAGTTACTAAGTGTACATAACCTAGATTATGAAGGCTGCAACTTTTTTCGTACAAATTTGTACAACACGAAACAAAGCCAAATGTCTTCTAGGATAATTGTAGATAACGCCACATTTTATTTCATCTGCCCGTTTTTGCCCGTTTTGAAATTATAACGTCTTTCAGATGGGTGTTTCTTTGCAAAGAGAAAATCGCTTTTGGATGAGCTTAGAAATCGAAATTTCAGTTTTGCCAGATGCGTACTAGTGCTGTAGAAATAGGAAACGATATTTATCCTTCCTATACAAAAGTTTTAGAAGCCAAAAAACGTTGTTATCCAGAACCAACTGATTTGATTGTAGCAGATACTATGGCAGAAGTAAACTTACAAGCAATAGTTGATTTGACCCTCAATCGTCTCGCAGTTTCTTTAAATAGTAATGAATTGGTAAATACGAATGAGTTTTCTTGTCTTCTAATGTCATTTAAATGGGGAAGTGATGGCTGCGGCAGTCTTAATAGATATAAAGAATGATGGGGTTGTCGACTGTTTTGGTGTACTCTTTTGTTCCTTTACAGTTAAACGCTAGAGATGTAAATGGAAAAGATTGTATACTGTGGCGAAATCCCCGAACATCCTCGACACGATTATGCCGACCGATCCGTTTTCGGTTTGTCAAAGAAACAGAGGAGGAACTCGTTGCTGAAACAAATCACATTGAGGAACAAATAAATACATTAGTGGACGCTGATGTCGATCTCTGGGGACGCTCCGTGAGCATTAAATCGCAGTTTTTTCATACAATGGTAGACGGTAAAGTATGTAATGCCTTGGCGGGCAACCGAAACACTCAAAAATGTTACATTTGTGGAGCAAAAGGTAAAGATATGAACAATATCAACACTTTATTTAATAGAGAACATAACCCACAAAGTTTATCATGGGGTTTGTCAATTCTTCATGGCTATATAAGATCAATGGAATGCTTGCTCCACATTTCCTACAAATTAGGCATAGAAAAGTGGCAAGCTCGAACCAAAGAAGAAAAACAAAATGTCGCAATTATGAAAAAGCGAATCATAGACGAATTTCGACTGAAGACAGGGCTCCTAATAGACACTCCAAAACAAGGTGGAGGCAATACTAATGATGGGAACACCACCAAACGGTTTTTTTATAACGCAGAGATAACTTCAGATATAACTGGTGTTGATAAAGATCTTATAGAAAAAATAAGTATTGTCCTAAGAGCCCTTTCATCTAACCTTGAAATTAAACAGGATTCTTTTGAACGCTTTACCCAAGAAACTGCGAGGAAGTACGTGAATTTATACAATTGGTATCCTATGCCAGTGACTGTTCACAAGTTATTGATTCACGGTCCACTTGTTGCAAAACATTTCATTCTGCCCATAGGAGCCTTAGCTGAGGATGTGCAAGAGGCACGTCATAAAGAGCTGAAGAGATATCGCGAGGATTTTTCGAGAAAGGTATCGCGGAAAGCAACAAACGAGGACATTCTTAATCACTTATTGATATCATCTGACCCTCTCATCAGTAGTTACCATCGTGGTACTCCACCAAAAAAACACCACAACATGGCCGAGGAAATCGCAAGTTTGGTAATTTTTGAAAGCGAAACTAATGACTGATAAATTTGTTTGATAAATAGATTTCATTGACCATCAAATTATATCACTACTTTGTATAATGTATATATATGTGAACAGTACTTATATGTTCTTACTTCATAACAAATCAGAAGTTAATAAATATAAATTAAAAAATTAAAAATTCATATTTTTCTTATTGCTTATGACTTAGGAACACTAACTTAATAATTTAGTCTCCAACAAAGAGTAAATATTCTTATTGTTTGGAAGTAAATTGACTATTTCTGATGTATATGTAAGAATTTACCGAATATACCACCCACTTCGAAGTATTTTGATTTTTGTCCCGCTAAATTGACACTTCAGACCACTGTTGGGCGTCCCGTTCCTACGGTGATTGAGCAAATCAAAAGTGGAGGGGGGATGTACCAAAGGTTTCCGGTTTCACTTTCGAAAATTGAAATTTGTTTGCCTATTCTTATTGTTTAACATTTCAAGAATATGTCCCTAAAATTTTAAGCCTATCCAAGCAAAATACTTGAAGTCATTGTTTTACTAAGCTCCGGTCCTCATCCTCTAGCTACGAGTATTAAATTTTAAACGCGTTTTTCTCATAACTACATTATTTTAAAAGTCGGTGTTTACTGTTATTTAAAAACCACCATCCCAGCAACAAAATGGCGGAAATTTCGGTCGAAAACAGCTTCCACTTTCGATTTCTATTTAAAGTTTTTAAATGAAAGAAAAAATAATCGAGGAAGGTTTTGGGAGGAAGAGATGGACATAATTTTAATTTATTCTTTTTTGCATTTCCAATAATTTTCGGCCAAATAATATTAAACACCGAAAAATGTTTCTTTCCCAAGTCTTTCTCTATTATCGGTTTATTTCTCAATATTTTTGCATGATTTAAGTATGCTCAATATTGTACAAAAGTTGCGAATAAATGAATCAATCCATACTTGAAAAAAAAAAAAAAAAAAAAAAAATACAAGACAAGTGTTTTCTTGCGCTGAGACCCGAGCCCCTCTTCCTCCCTTTAAGTAAAGTAGTTTCTGAGTTCCGTTCCCGTGAGAATCTGGGGTTGAAGAACAGTTTTTGTTTTATGGGGATAATGAAACGCTGTAATACTCGTAGTAAAAGCATTTTTAAAATCGGTTCAGTATTTTCTGGTTACGTGCCTGTTTAAGTTTCTGTTCCTGACAGAGGAGGAAATAGGACTAACATATATCACTTCTCATATCTTAAACGATCTCTGTTTCAAATTTCATTCAAATCGGCTCAGTAGTTTTGGGAGCCTATTCAATACAAAAAAAAACCATTCAACGAATATTATTTCCACTTCATAATAGAGTACAGATTTAAGATACATCAACTTTTATTTTTGAACATAAAATTTAAAAAATTATGAGAAGAATAACGGTGGCTGGTATATGCAGCTGTTGACGACAGGGCAAAATTGACGACTGGGTCGCACGAATTATTGAAGGGATTGTGTGCTAAATACGATATCAAAATCTTAAGGCTGAGTAAAAGGTTTTGGTGTTCGCTCTTCATTATAATTTTGGTTGTGCAGGGCGGAGAACTTCACATTAATTATTAAAATTTAATAAGATCGCATAGAATATTGAAATTAAATTATATATTGCACAGGTTTCTGCCGAAAATCTAAAAATAAATAAAATCGATAGGTAGAGCAGTAAAAAATTAGTTGTTATTTTTTACTTTTTTTTAAATAAAAGTCAAGAATGCAAGTATTAATACCCTGTCAAAAAATGTTTTGACAAAATATTTGATACAAATCGAAGATACTGTTAAAAACATTCGAAAAAATATTACAAATTATTTTTTTTAATTCATTAAAATTGTTCAAATGTTGATACGCAATTTTTTTTGAATAGCTTACGACTTCTCAAATATAAAATTTCGTCAAAATTGTGTTAGCTTTTAACAAGAAAATCGATTTTGAAAAAAAACCGTACTATAAGCGGTAACGTGCTATACTTTTTTCAAAAAAAAAAAAAAAAAAAATACAAAATTTAATCCAAATCGTTGGAGTCATTTTCGAAAAACATGTACCGTTATTTCAAGACCTAGAGAATCAATTCAAAAACCCCTCTGTAGGCTGCCCCATAGATCAAAACAGCAAAATTTGAAGAAAATCGATTGTGCGGTTCAGGCTGTAGATCCATATACGGACAGACAAACAGACACACTGACACAGACACACAGACAGAATTGTAGGACTCAATTTTCCGTATTCTCTATCATCGTAATGTCGAGTTTCTTAAATGTTATCTCAAATTTTTTCCGCTCGATTGTAAAACTTACCTTTTTAAAAGTGAAGTAAAACGACTCAATAGTAATATTTTAAATAGGTACACGATACTTATGGTCCCGTGTCGTGATGGTTAGCACGCCTGCTGTTCATCCAGAGGTTCATGGTTCGAATCTCAGCAGGTATCGCCTTTCGAAAACCGCTTTCCCGATTAGCAGTTCGGAACTGGCAGAAAAAGCATGGCTGTGAGAAATGCGCTAGGCGCTGCGCTGGGGCTCCTCGTTCTGTTGTCTCACACTATTTATTTTATTCATTTTATATGAAACTTAGTAGTATAGTTAGTCGATCATTCGATCACGAGTGCCAAGCATTCATTCGTTCATTGGTGTTATAACTATACCCCTGGCTATCTACTGAAGCCTTTCCATCCTGGAGCTTTGATATTTCACGCAAAAGTCAGGAGGAAATCTTCAAAAGACACTTGGCAGTATTAGACACCAAGTAGTGTGGGATTCTTACCTCACTAAAAACTCCACGTAATCAGAACCAATCTATGAACGATCGACAACAGATTTTTCTTTCTCAATAATATAATCGCTTTAAGGGAATCTCAAACTTTTAATGCTTCCCATGACTCTTAGACCATTAGCTCGTGTGGCTTGGTTCTTCTTAATCTCCGAACATTGCCTCTCGTATTTAATAGGGACTCCATTTCAGAGTTGATGTGACTATGCAGTCGCTGATTGTGTGAAACAGTATGTTTTCTTACAACTTCCGTAACCGTATCTATTTGTAAGTCGCTATTTCTTATATACCATGGTGCATTTACTATTCCACGAAGGACTTTGTTTTGAAACTTTTGGATGATTTCAGTATTTGTTATCTTTGGACAGCGCCATAATTGGATTACATAGGTCCAAACAGGTCTAAGTACTTGTTAATAAAGCATTATTTTATTTTCGACAGATAAGTCCGAGTAACCAGTACATTTTTCTATATTTCAAGTTGAGTTCTTCCCTTTTCTTTTTGATACGCTCTTTCCATTTTAGCTTTGCATCCAAATTCATCCCAAGGCTTAACATTTTAGCTTAACTTTTTATTTGTAAAGTTTATATGTGGCAGATTTAGCTTCATTGAGCTTGATACGCCAGTTTTTGGTTCAATCACTAACGGCGCGGCGTCGACGGCATTTTGTAATTTCTCAGCAGCTTAACGACGCACTTACTGGATGCCAAAATTGCAGTCATCATCTGCAAAAGTAGCCATAATGGTGTTGTTATCCACTGGAATATCCCTTGTATATAGCAAATACAGGGAAGGTCCTGGGACGCTTCCATGTGGAGCAGCGGCTTGTATTTTACTTAGCTTTGAATATTCTTGGTCATACCGTACTCTGAAGAGCCGGTTTAGGATATAAGATTTTAGTATTTCGTTGTACTGCCTGGGTAGGTGCCTTTGCAATTTGTACTCTAGCCCCTCATGCCATACCTTGTCGAATGCATGAGCAACATCTAAAAATATAGCCGAACATTTTTCTTTTCTTCTAATTACGCAAAAAATGAAACAAAAATTTGGACGTCAACCAACAAAGGAGGCCTACCACAGAAAGTATACAATATTTGGCAATGATTTATAGCTGATGATTGGCAAAAGCTTGTAGACACAACGTAGCAGCTGTCACAGCCAAGAAATATGATGTATCGCCACAGTAATAAGGCGTTATAAATAATTAGGACAACTATTTTGCGCTTCAAAGAACTGCAAGTACTACCAACTAAATCTTTAGCTTATCTTTTGAAAAACAAAACAGTTTTAAACTTCTCAATAGAATATTTATTCCCACAAAATAACGAAATACCTACTTACCTAATTTGAATTTTGCCACGTGCATGCTTCGGAAAAAACCTCAGTCGATATGCAGGCTTTTATATAAATCATCCAAAGTAATGCATGCGAGCAATTCAATTCATTTCTCTTTAAATAGACCTCATAAAAAAGTAAGTGCTTTCTAATGAGAGCTTTTAAATGTCAGAAAACATACATGTGTTCCTTCTACTTTTCGATATTTTAATTTTTCAAACACTTTGGTCACACTAATCGCCAAACTTCAAAAGCTTTGCTTTAATTGTTGTTATCAAATATGAAATTATCATCTCCAAACAGTCCTATCTAATCGCAACTAAAAAAAAACTAACCACTTAGGAATGGCGACTGGCATACTCAAAATAATGATAAATTGAAAACCAAATCATTGAGTTAAGTGTATTGTGAGTCGGAGAGAAGAAAGGGTTCATTTAGTTCGCGCAACTTAAACTGTTCATTGTTCCTTGTCATTATAACCGGGTTCTTGTAAGGAAAAAGTTAAAATTTAAAGTTGACGGTTGAATAACTCCGTTAAAAACAAACTCGAAAATAAACGAATTTAAATATTTCTATTAATAAAAAAAAAACATTCAAAATGGATTGCGGTGCGTCGTTTGTTAAATATGTGCTCTTCATATTCAACATGCTTTGTGTGGTAAGCAAGGGTTTTTTCTTCATACGTGATGCAATGATATCTGAACCTTTTGTCTTGTTAACTTTGAATAAATATTTCCACGAAAAGCTGAAATGAGATCACCACAATGTTCGCAAATGAGTCACAACACAATATCGGCGCTGTTGTATTCGGAAATTTCGTTTTATCTGTGAAACTTTGCCACCCTCATTTACTTTGAATAAGGGTAAAAAGACAATAAAAGTGTGTATATATATGGAATTGGGGAAGTCCAACAACTGTGCCCATAAGAAAACAATTTTATTAAATTTCAAAAGCACATTGCAACGTTATAAAGAAATAAATTCACTTAATGACATTGTATTTCATTTAAAAAGGGTCGTTTTCTCATCACTACTGCTTATTGTCGGGTCGTTAATATACAGAGCGTTTCCAACCTCAATGACAATTCTTTGGGAAGCAATTCTTGGGCGTTTAGAGAAAAAATAATTTATGGGAGAGGTTTAGTGTTATTTCATTTACATATTTTTTTAAATTTGGGCTTTTAGCAAAATTCAAAAACCAACAGTTTCTTCAATCATTTTTCGAAGTTTGTTTAAAAGTTTTGCTTTCGAGCACTAGCGCCCTTACTACCTCAAACTTGAGCACATTCATGACATCTGTTGCAAGCTTTAAAAGAGACAAAATTAGAAAACAACATACTTCTGTTTCAAACATATAGGGATTGTTAATAGATAACCCAAACCGCAGCTCAGACCCATTTCATATACAATTTTCCTTATGACGAGTCAGCATTCACTGACAATGGTATTGTCAATATTATGAGAAATACGCCGAATACCTTATCGACCTTGCTTAGTGAGTGTTTTAATGGAAAAACAACTATGAATCCTCAATATTTTTGCTATCGCTCAATTTCTGTGTAAAACATGCGATGTTAGCTTTTTCGTCATTTAAAATTTTATAAACCCAACAAACAGTACCCTCTTTATCAGTAATAACACTGATTACGGATATCATCACTTGCTTCCATTCTTCTAAAACAAGAAAGCTTTCGTACACCGCAAAAAGCACACAAATATTTCTTGGCACTAACATTGACTTTATTTCGATTAGAGAAGAAGTTAAAAGTAAGGTATGCGTCAATGATCAACTTAAACATTTCTTCCTCTTTTTCTTCCTTTTTCGATGTTGCGAACATTGTGATTTTGAAGGGATCACAGCTCTCCCAATTATCTCTTCCCGGTTTTGGAAAATTTTTTATCTGAAGCTAACCAAATGCAGGTTTCATTGCATTTGGATTTGCCTTTCTTTTTATTTCCATCGTGATCGTGTCTATAGGGGTGCTTTGGGTTCCTCCTTTGATCATCAAGCTTTCTTACTCCCTTCTATCACACGGAGCATCTGTCAGCTTTAGCTGCTGTCAGCTTACTCTAATATTTTTTTGTACGTTATTATATTGTACGGTGTAGCGTTTTCACTTCAGCTTAGGAAGCATTCTCAAGTCAAAGAAAAGATGGCGTAGTTTTCTCCCCACTTCATCCACCCTACCTACCCTTACTCGATGATTAATTTTTAGATCTGGGAATTACATTCCACTCAAATAAGTGTCTGAAATAGGCATGTCTCGATTAGAAAATGGGCATTACAAATATTCAGTCCTTTTTGGTACAAACGTTTAGTTCTTTTTTCAAGAATGTAGGATCCTCAACTATGATGGCTCCATCGTCAGCTTCGAATAGTTGATGTTACATTGGCATACCGTACCTTATCTTCCAGTATGTAGTCAATTACTGAACTGTAATTCAGAACAAAGGATAGAACACGCTTCTTCAGTGTACTCCCATTGTGACTTGGAATCCTTTAGTGACTTCAGATGGACACTTCACCTTCATCGCTGCTCCTTCATTACTGCTCCATCATCACTGCTCCTTCAGACATATCGTTAATTATCTACCCAATTGCCTCTGGAACTCATCATTGTTTGAGCGCAACCCATATAATTTCGTGACTTACGATCGAATGCTTTTTCGAAGTCAACCAGCACACGCATGTCCTTTGAGGAATTACGTAATTACGATGTTTTTTTATTTGGATCCTTATACTTTATTATAATACTTATACCGCATAAGTTATCAGATAGCTCTTTAATTTTTCGCAGTTGGCTACCTAATATCCGATCATTGATCATCAAATTGTGGGACATGAACTTGAACGAGAGGTAGCAAGTTATCGAAATTTAGTGTATGTCCCTTTCCTTTGCACTCGTACATTTGGTAGAAGATAAAATTCCATAAATTGCTTTGGCAGACTTTCATCTCAGTTATTAAGATGGCAGTAGTGACTCGTGAGCCATCTAAGTCTGATAAATAAATAAAAATAGGGTGGCGCAACAGAGCGAGGAGCCCCTGGGCCTAGCGCATTTCTCACAACCATGCCTTGTGAGGGAATGGAGGGGACCTACAATTTTTCGCCGGTTCCGAACGGCTAATTGAGAATGCGCTTTTCATGGCAATGAGTTTACTAACGGAGGACATGCCAATTCCTCGCGAAAGGCGATACCCGTGGAAAAACATTTTTGCATTTTGCCTCTGCTGGGATTCGAACCTCGAACCTCTGGGTTAGCAGGTGGTCTGATGCCTCCCATTTTTTTCCGAAACTTATTTGATTTTATGTCTGTCCCATCAACTGTGCGAATTTATGTAACTTCACTATCAATTTTTGGTTTAATTTGACCGGATTAGTTCTATTTTCGGAGTTTTTAACAGTATCTATAACGTAGACTGTCGGGTTTTTCCGTTGAGTTAGATTCAAGTTCTAGAAAGCATACTCTCGAGAAAACTGATCGTTCAAAAGGGTATTGCAACACTGCTGGCAACAGCTTTTGGATATCGAGTGAGGTTGTTGACCCGAAACCCCGATATTTTGCAAGCCGCAATGTGTTTTTTGTTTGTCAAATGAAAGTTCGCTTTCCAAGACTGAAATTTAATACCAAGTCAAAATACAGCCAAAAAATACATTCGAATAGAAGTCAATATATTTGAAAAAAATTATATTTAGTGGTAGTGGTCCAAAAGTTTACAATTGTGTTTCTAAAGGGGTCACCTCTCACAAGGTACTACAAGTAAAATAAATAAATAAGATGGCGCAATAGAGCGGTTACCCCCATGGCCAAGCGAATTTTTCACAACCTTACCTTGTGAGGGAATGGAATTTACTACCGATTCCGAAAGGCTTAGCAAGAAAGTACTTTTCCTGACAATGAACTTACTATTTGAGGACCTGCCAATTTTTCACGAAAGGTGAAACCCGTGGAAAATTCTACTGAAATTCGTTCCACGAACCTCCCGCAAAACAGGCAGACATGCCCACCGTTCTGCTACGAGCTCCATAGAATCTGCCAGTCCTGCGAGTGAAAATAGTGATCCTTATCATACTTTATAAGTTATGATTAAGAGAAATGCCTCCCCGAGCTTGCTGTGGCTATCTATTTAGCCATTTGATGAAAATGACGAAAAATTTATTACGTTCGCATCAATGAATTTTTTTTATCTTTTCAATTCTTTGTCCACACCAACGAAAGCTTTTAGAAGGGGAGCTCAGGATGCTAAATTTGCAGTTACTAAAGCGTCATGGGGACTTATTGGATTGTGAAGTTTACGTTCTAAAATGAAAAAAGTGTATGGCAGTTTTCCATTTTAGTGGGGCGAAAAGCGTGTATGAACTTTTAAAAATGTAAAAAAAAAACGGTCTCATTGAAATACTCGAGCGCGTCAGATATTCATAGATTATACGCGCTTTGTCTTTCTGATAACCGATAAATATTAATCTGACGATTAACTGGGGGCAGGTGGGCGTATATAGAGATTGAAAAAAAAAGTTATTCGAGCGTGTCAGATTTTTAAAGGGTTGGGGTCAAAATTCTGCCGGGGTCAAAATTCTTTTTTCAAAATTCTGCTTTCCAAAATTCAGCTTATCAATATTCTGCCAATTATAAAAAAAGAAGGTTTGCAAAATGTTAAAAAGCGCGCGCTTTTGAAATACTCGAGCACGTCAGATTTTTATAAAGAGTGATCAACTTGATGTCTTCGTCCTCCGGGATAATAATCTGACAATTATATGGAGGAGTACTGTTAGTCTGACAATTTTAGAGTAACACTTATTTCTCGTTTCTATTTCTTATTACTGGATGCAATAAAAAAATATATGTACACATATATACATATACTAGGTGTGCCAGCGACTTTGTCCGCCAGAATTTGCATAACTTTTTTAGTTATCAACCGATTGACATGAAATAAAAACTAAATGTTAAGTGAAGCTTACCAAAATATATTACTGAAACCCCCATCTAGACAGGATATATTTATATATATTTTATTTATATTAATAAATATATAGATATTTTATTATAAATAAATAAATATAATATAATATACAAATTTTGATTTGGTATGAGCCCTTAATATTAATTTTAAGTGCTCGATGAAAAATGAAACTCTGATTTTTTATTATTAAAATGCTGTAGCTCAGCGGCATTTCATGGGATCGCTTTATCCAAGGATGATTTTTTCTCAAAATTAAACGTACTTTGAATAAAAGCTCTGATTTTTGTTGAATCTTAAAACAAAACGAAAATGGCAGGAGCTAAGAAACATTAAAATCGCATGCATGCACCAACTCCGTTATACCAAGCCAAACTTAGACACAAATTATACCCAAAGAATACTCGAAAATTTGAGTGACAGTGAACTGTCTGTGCACAATGAATCTGTTTAAGTAAATTGCATGCAGTCTAAAATGCGTTGGCAGCGTGGAGTACCCCACAAACGGATCAGTAGCGTGAAGCATTTAAGTATAAAAGCTGTGATTCCTTCGACATCACAATTTCAGGTTGCTCCTTTTTAAATAAATCACACTTACTGTCCGCCGTAATATCTTTGAGGAATATAGGGATACAACAGCTATTTGTCGATTCCGAACGGCAAGGTCTTGATAGCGAAAGAATTGACTTTTCATGATAGAATTACTATAGGAGAATTAAAGGATATCTCGCGACAGGCGGAAGCGGCATCAAGTGCTTTAGAATATTACTGGGACTCAAACATCGACCTCAAATTAAAATTAGAATATTTCGCCATTAAACCATTGCATGGGGTCTAACAGTTAATTTTATTTATTCAAAACAGCCCTCGTTTTGTCATTTATTTTTCAAAATTGCGTCGTGGTGGTTCCACGCTCATTGAAAACACGTTCAAATCAACGCTGTCGGAAAACTTTGGTTTTGGTTACACCGAAAGAAAAACCTTGGTAAAATCAAGCACGAAGCTTGTTTGTTTTTGCGTCAAGCACGAACATACTTAAATTGAACAAGCTGGCATTTTCATTTTATTTATTTAAATGCTACAATTTTCATTGCTCAAATAAACAACGTCATTTTCAATTTCATTGTTAACCAACAACGGTTGTGATACTAGAAACATACATGTCCTTGATACTTTAGCAACGTTTGTGTTTCGTCAACAATTCTGAATTGTTGGTAAAATGTGAATATTGTTGACCAAGTATGTTCGTGAGAATTCAGTCACGTTTTTATTTGCTCAACAGTTTTAATGTAAAATTTCTATGATAAATGCCTGAATTGAAGTTTGACCTACCAAATGTATAGGTCAAACTTCAATTCATACGTGTATTTGGTATTTCAATCACAAACGTGATAGTTTTTGTAATTTCAGCCTTAATTGTTAGTTAAATTTGTTTGTTGTTGATCAAGTATGAAATCAACAATCACGTTATTGGTTAAAAATTAGAGCATATTCAAATCAACTACGAACATACTTAATTTAAACATTTTTATGATACTTACCTGAGAAAAAAAAAATTGATCACGGCAACATACTTGATTTGAAAATGCGTTCTTATTTGTATTCATCACGAAACTTGGTTAATTTCACAACTTTAGATGAATTGTTGATTAACAATGAAACATGTTTAAATCAACCAATGTTTTTTCTTTTGGTGTAGTTTTCAGGTTTGACAATTCAAAAGAATTCGTAAGATGTTTGTGCTAGATAATTAGATAATTCGAACAGGATTTTGTTCTTTTCATTTTCATTTCATTTTTATTTCATTTACCTTGAATCTACTTACTTGCTAACAAAAATGTACGAAACTAGTTTATACTTACATTAACTTAACTTACTTACTGACCTCAAGCAGGTACTCTAAATTAATAAATATATTTATGATCATGCCTTGCGGATCAAAAACAACTTATGAATTTACAAACTAAAAACTAGTTAAAGTATATTATTGATTCTTCTTGTAGGTATGCGGCATTCTACTTATCACTTTTGGCTCAATAGTTCTTGCGCGTTTGGGTGGAATCAGAGATTTTTCAGAAGCCTACTATACCTCCAGCATCCCAATCTTCCTCATTGTTTTGGGCATCATCATCTTCATTATATCTTTCGTTGGTTGCTGTGGCGCCATTCGGGAAGACACATGCCTTACCATGACCGTAAGTTTAGCATTGGTTAATTAATGAGACCGTCGTAATAACTGTCGATAATGTGCTCTCATTTGTATAGTATTCGGTGTTTATGTTGATTCTTCTGATCTTGCAAATGGTTGTGGTTGTCTACATCTGGGTGCAACGCGAAAGCTTCCTTAATACAATGAACAAAGTTGTAGACAAGATGTGGGAGCAACGTAACGACAAAGGACATGTCATGGATGTTCTGCAGTTAGGAGTAAGTATAGTACAAATCAAACGAATTTGGCTAAGTTTTTAATTGTTTTACTTAAAAAAAAAGCTCGACTGTTGCGGAAGAACCGGTGCACAGGATTATAGTTTTGCAGGAGAATCAGTTCCAAACTCATGTTGTGGTGCATCAGCAACATCCTGTTCGATTATATCAGCTGTATCGAAGCCAGGATGTGCAAAGGTTTTTAGGGAATTTTGGAATACGAATATAAAAATTGTTCAATTTGCTGGCCTTGTAGTTGCTGCCATAGAGGTAAGATAAAGCTTTAAAAGATTGTTTCAATGTAGTCTAACAATGAAATGAATTTTTCAGCTCGTTGCATTTATATTTGCATGCTGCATAGCAAACCAGATAAGAAATGAGCGCAGGAGGGCTGCGTACTAGTAATCTTCTGCTTTTTCATTCTTAAGAAAAAATAGTAAGACAGTTATAAAGTGTGTACTTACATATATAATTTAATTTTTAATAAAACAGCAAAACCAAATTTTATTGGAAACAACCACAAAAAGACATTTTCTCACCGCTTCAATGGTTTTTATTTCTGAACATGAACTAAATTTTGTTTGTATTTGCAGCTACATATGTATGCATAAGTACATGTTGAATGTAGATAGTATAATGTACTACATCAACATTAATAAAACAAAAATCAATCGTTTTTTTAAGTCTAAAGTTCTATTCACATGAGAACGACCAACGAACAACGAATGAACGAATATTCGTTGATTTTGACATTTCATTCACATTTGTGTTTTACATTCGTCACGAATAACGAACATAATGTACATACATGCAAAACAAAAATGGAGAATGATCTTGAGATTAAGCACGCGCGAAAAATTTATTCGTTCAAGTGGGGATTGTACGTGGAACGAGAATAAAGTCTGACAGTTCGTACCTACTAGATATTTATTCGAAACGAATATTTTTTTTTCTTTATTTTTCTAATTTGAAGTACAAAAATAAGAGTTTATCCACCTAAATATAAGTATGAACTATATATCCATCGTTTCCTAAGAAATTCGAGAGGAATTTATGATAGTAACGTACATAAAATCTCATTTCTTGATTTATTCGTCGTTCGTTGGTCGTGCTCATGTGAATAGTCCTTAAGGGCTGTTTTGGTCAGGTGCTCCTCAAACATCTTTGCACTTTCTTGATATTGTACAAAACAGAGCGTTAGGACTGATATTTGAAAGTTGAATCGTAGGTTGAAATGATTCTATTGAACATCGTTGAGACGTTACCTGTCCTTTCTCTTTTATCGCTTTTTTCACAAGCAGTGCTCTAGTGAAATAACCAGTTGCATTCATGCCCTTAAAGAATTTAGCATCCACATCCACATCGCTGGGAATGCTCATCAGTTATTACTTAAGCCCAACTTCGGGTGTTCGGTCAAGTATAGAGATTTTGTTTTAGTCGCACAAGCCGCATGTGAAATGCTTTGCCAGATTTTGCTTTTCCCCTACATATATTGTGACTCACAAAAGTTTTTAAATGCAATGTTCATCGGTGTCTCCTACTTAATCCTCGCACACTTTCTTAAATGCTTGTGCTTGCACTGTGTTCTATAGCATTATAAGGGTAGTCAAGACCCCTTGATGTGCGCCTTAATTATATGAAAAAAAAAAAAAAAAAAAAAAGATTTCTTTATTTAAAGTTCACTCTCGTCTTGAAAATTTTTTATTGAACTTGTCAATTTGAATTTCTTCGACGAAGAACTTCATTGAAGTTCAGAGTTAGTTTTTGATTTTTAGAATCGATAAATCTTTCAGGGACTGGATATCGTAACTTTTTAGACGATTTGATCGTCTACTATCGATTGTATCGTCAAAACACTGTTTCGTGTAACTGCGCTTTCAGTGACAGAAGATTAGGTCCTTAATTATCGTTTTATAAATTTTAGTATTTCTTTACGAAATCAAGGCCCATCTCTTTCAGAATTGCTGATTTTTCAAAGCTCAATTCAATAAATATGTAGATGGTTGATAAAGACTTTAGATTACGGGTGTAGCCCCCCTCCCCTTAGGCCTGGGTAAATCGATCATTTTCGAAAACCGAATCGGTCGTCTATCATCATTTATCATCATCGGCTATATAAATGATTCAATCTTTGAATCGATAAGTTATTGATTTAGAATGGGACAAAGAAAAGGCTTAAAGAATTTTACCGCGGGATACCGAAATATCCCAAGAAGTGTACATTCACCTTTTCTGGCAAAAATGTGTCTGAGCTTTTGATATTTTTACTCGTTTTTTTCCATTTCCTGCAACAATTTTCTCGTGCACTTTTTTACTTGTCAAATCGCCTGTTTGTGAAATCAGCTGATCGAAACATTTTGATTGAACTCAAATTAATGTGTGTATACATATCTATATTATATACACCTATAAAAATGAATCCCTATATTCCTTGGTGACGCCATCACGCCTATTTCACTATTTTTTCATTTTGTTGTTTTTGTTTTTGTCAGGAAAAGGTTCTTATTACAGAACAAATTTAAAAAATTGTGCGGACATTCTCACAGGAACGGGATTGGAAACGGAAACTTAGAAAGGTTCATCCCCATATTCCCACGGAAGCGGAGAATGAGAACGGAAACCTCAAAACTACAGGCCCGAGCAACGCCCGCCGGGCTGCTCAGCTAGTTTAAAATAAAATAAAAAAATGGAAGACATAATTCCTCTCTGTTTGAAAGTTCAAAATAATGTTAAATTTTCAATGTATGTAAAATTTCTATGAGCTCATTTTAACACGTTTCTGAAACAAAATTGTGTGCATTTTTATTGACTATCTTTGCAAATTCACGGAGCCAGAAACATCCCGAAATGCGTATATTCACTTTTCATTTCCGGATGGGGATTACAAAAACAACATTAAAAAGCTTCCCGGGTTTTTTCCCAAATTTTACCGAGATACTTTCTCGGAAACAACCCTCTTGTTGAAACTAAGAACGCACCAAGTAATTTCGCGGTATCACCGAAGGGGGGGGGGTAACAGCAGTGAGTAAAGGAGAAATGTGAACGAGTTGTGACTTTAACTTTGAGTTTGTATACTACGCAGACTAAATAAGTTACATTAGAAAAGAACTATTTATCTATTGTCTGAATTATCCCAATAAAGGTTTTAAAACTTGCCATAGCGCATGTTAACAGAAAAAGTCTTCGTCCTATTAAATTTGTTGCAAGATTTGTCGTCCGATGGAATTGTCGCAATACCTCTTGTGTGCTCAAAAAACGAACTGGTGAAGTTCAGGCAACATGGACCATCTCTTGAACATAAAGACAAAAGCCTACAAGTTGTCCTACAATGGATCGGATCAGGGTAAAAACCGAATCGATGAAAGACAGCGTTGCAGCGCAACGTGTTGACTATTTCAAAGTCTATAGTCAACGTTTTGTGTACGTCTCTTGAATTTGTCGAACAAGGATGGAATATCGTCTATGAGGCAATGGATCAAATTGTAAATAAGTATTTACCTAAAAATATAGGTTAGCTACACATACCTATACAATATTTGTGAATATGTACAGTACCTACAATTAAGAAACTGATGAAATCCATATCCAAGCCACACTTGCAGCCTCTAACCTGTTTCAGTTTACCCATATGTGGAGTCAAAGACTAATATTTTGCATTCGTTGAACTCTCTTTAGGGGCCGTCCATAAAATACGTCACACTAAAATTAGGTTTTTTCGAACCCTCCCTTCCCCAGTGTCACGCTGTGTCACACTTTCTGTAACCGCCCTATGAATATTACGTCACAAAAGCGGGGGTCTACGCCCCCCTTGCGCATGATAAGTTTTAATTGATAGTGCAGTTGTAAGTTTTAATTTTTTTTTATAATAAATTAGCAAATATCGAGCCCTTCCCGCAAATTTATCGTAAGCGACAAAAAACAAATTTATCGTAAGCGACAAAAAGGAAGTTCTATAGGAAGACGTTTTCTTTGTACGAAAAAATTTATTTTCGCTGAAACTTGTCGTAAAACAGTTATAATGTAAAACTAAAAATGCAGAAAACTGCGAAACAATGTAAACTTTGAAAAGCATAAGAAAAACCCCATTTTGTTTAAAATGTCGCTTACGATAATTTTGCGGGAAAGGCTCGATATATTTTGCGGATCCTAATGCCGCTAGAGCCAAGTCAAAACGCTAGAGCCGCGCCAAAGAGCTAACGCTCATGTTTGAAAAAATAAACATTAGTAAATATATTGAGTTACAATTTATTGTATTAAAAATATATGCATTTAAATGTCTATTCTATATATTTACTTATACGAAATGAATGACTTTTATCATGACAACGATTTAAAAAAATACAAGAGAATTACTGTAGTAACATTTTTTGATGAACGGCAAACGTAACGTTGCCGTAGACCCCCCCCCCCCCCCCCTCCCCCTTGTAACAGTCAGCGAGACCCCTCCCTCACCGCTGTATGCGAACGTATTTTATGGACGGCCTCTTATAGTAATTCAGTCTTCTTCAATCCCGTCTTCTTAACTGCAGACCTGTTAAAAACCACAGTGAGTTCCATTGGGCTTTGCCCAACGATGTACATTTTCAAGCGAAAATAGTTGATCGCAGTTGGAAGTACTTGGTATGGTAGTATTTTGAAAGCCCCAATGGAACACACCTCATGTTGTCCTTAGCAACACTTAAGCCCCATTAGCTCCTTCAACGGCGAAAATAATAGCACTATCATAGCACTTTCAAAGTGAACAAATTGTATACTACCGTGACATCAGTTTTATGATGGCATACCCTTGAAAACTTAAAACATTTATGATGTTGATGTTCCCGCACAAAGTCACGACTTTTATATGAAAACTTTCCAGCTTAGATGATAATTGTCACCAAAGTTCCTAAAAATAACACTTTCTTTTGAAACACGCAACTAATGGTGTACGTTATAATTTCAAAGCGTACACGCAACAAGTTCCACAATTTAAAAATAAAACCAAAAAGACATGTTGCATCATTAAATTAAGTGATTATCCAAAGAAAATGTGTCCTTTAACTTCAACTTTAATTCAAATGATTATGTTCAAGTCGCGATATGAAAGAGCGTTTTCATGACTTCCGTATAGCGAAGGCCTTTGCCCTTTAATGACGTCATAGCTACTTCACTTTCATTAACTTTTACTTTTTCTATTTATATCTCCCAAGGCTTTAAGTACACAAATAAATCCTTGTGAAAGTAAAAGTAGCTAGCTATATACTCTTATTATGTTGATACGGTTTCTTGTTATCTGTTGTAAGAAACTAAAATCATTCCACTTGCTTCATACAAATTTAGAATGCATTTTGGTGTTCGAACTGCGCAGCTGTTCGCTCTGAGAAAACTCAATACTCAAAGCTACGTTTATGGTGTGTTGCTTGTACATGAAAACTACTTTATTTGATTTTTTAGAATAGCCGTTTTGTGGAATTGGGCATTGGTGTAAATAAATATGCTACTGCTTTTAATTTTGCAAAAAATCACATGATAATTATATTCACTTGTGATCTGAGTGTATAAAAATACGTGCCTGGATGCACAGCGCTTCTCACCAGCAGAATTTTTGAAAAATGAACATGAGCAGCCCAGGAAAAGGTACATAGCCACTTCCGCATTTGAAGTGAGAATCCACTCAAGAAGCTTTGATACATGCAGCTCAATTGTTAACGAGAAAATTTGACTTTAGGACATTTTTTATGAGTTAAGTGTTTTACTCACACAAAGACGATTTGTCAGAACTAAACAGAAATCATTTTTGTTGTTCCATTGGTTTTTAAAATGAGTGCTTCCCCGAGTGAAACCATTGGAAAGCGACATCAGGGGGCTTATCCGACTTATACGGACCAAGAAATCGTCTTGAGTCTTCTTCTCTTTATCACAATCCTTCACTTGCTGGAAGGTATTATGCAGAACACCAAAGTACATCAAGTTTTCTTTGCTGACAATCGAGTCGTCATAAGCGATAATTCTATTTCCCTGCAAGAAGCTTAAGTCTAAGAAGGTAGTGGGTATCGCATTACACCAAAAAGGACCGAGCAATTGTGTTAATCATTTTCTGATCTAAAAGTGACAACAGATATTTATTTGAGTTGAAACGTGCTACACAGGTGTGAAAAGTTTAAATATCTAGGTTCCATGATCAATAGTAAAGTAAATAAAGATGAGTCATCGAGCAAGTGTGGGGTGAATGAGCAAGTGTGGGGGTAAGATAACTCGATTGGGCACCACCGGGAGGGGCTCCCAAGAACTTTGAAGTCAAAGCTACGCGGTGTACCCCACAAGCGAATCACTAGTGTTAGTGCAGTTAAATGGAAGAGTTATGATTCCTCATCGATGGAAATATAAGTAGGATTAAGAAAGTGACAAATGAAGTAAGTAACAAAGCTAAAAAGTAATGAAAATATAGATCAAGTAGTGATAAATAAAATTAGTTTTGCTTCAAAACAAGCATTAGGAATAATAGTTTAGTTTTTCTCCAGAAAAGATTGATTCATAACTAAGATTAGTTCAAAAATGAATTACATATAACAAATGACAAACTTCAGAGGTCCTTAACCAGGACTTTAGGTATTTAAAATAAGGTTTACCTGCATACCTCAATTAAAATTAAAATTGACTCTTAAGAGTGTGTGAAGTTAACTAGAGATGATTCAAAAATCATCAGCAAGATGATGCTGTGCTCATATTAACAAGAAGCTATCTTTCAGCTTTGGCCAACGAATTTCGTGAGTATTATTTATCTTTTTATTGTGATATTTTGAAGATGGTGGACCCTTTATTCAAGCCTTAGCATAGTTTGTTCTGCATCAGTAGTGCGTATAAACATTTCTTCCAGTTCGGAATTAGGAATTGGATTCAATAGATCCATATGCGGCTGACATCACCGGTACCCCCACATTACTCTGTAATATTAACAAATTTGAGTATAAAAATCTCTCCAGCTTTGTTCAAAACTTCAAAAGGATCAGTGCAGTACTGCAGTAGTTTCGAAGCTATGAAGGGCGCCAATTTTCAGAGTCTTGGGAAAAAAGCTTTTAAGGGTGCAAAGTAACAAAGCGTAGAGCATGTATGAAAATATTTATGACGTTGTTAATTATGCTCCGGTTGACATGAAATGAAAACACAATAACCTTGAGACATTATGCATTCATTTGAAAACGTTTAAAAAAAAAATTTAAAAATAAATTTAAAACTTTCAATTTCGTTCTAATTTTGCCCACAGAGTTGAATTAAAGAGTTTACTGTGGGAAGCTAGTGCCATTTTGTAATCAAACTAAACTAGACTGTCGCCTTGTTTTGTCGGTTGATTTGAAATCAATTTAAAAAAGTTGGCGATATTTTGTGTTTATAGAGCCTGAACTACATCGTTCCACAAAGTGAAACAAAGAAGACAAAAAAAAAAAATAAGAAAAAATAAAAGCATTTAAAGCAAACCTATTGGAAACATCAGGAAAACTCTGAAAAGCTTTAATGATGAAAAAAAATTTAAAACTAATAAAACAGGCTGTCAAAAATTGTAAATAAAGGGTTTTCCAATGAGAGTGATATGATTTCTTTAAAAAAAAGACACACTTGTAGTTAAAGAAATTCAAATATTTTTTAATTAATGTGAAGTTAAATCAATACAATTAATTTTTAATTAAAACGTCATTCAAATTACCATCACGACTTCTTCTGCAGCTACAAATTCGATGAACCCAATTTTCGAGCACTTTTTCCACTAAATCAAGACGTATATCATGAATGGCACGTTCAATATTGACTTGTAAGGCTTGAAGAGAATCTGGTTTATCCTGAAAGACCAATGACTTCAATTAACATATAATATCACCATTTCTTAAAATAATCGAATCTCCAAACTTTTCTCGCAATAATTCAATTGTTGCATTTGCTGTGTTGCACGTAGCCCCTTCTTGTTGAAAACAAATGTTGTCAAAATCAACCTCTTCCAATTTCGGTCATACGAAATTGGTTATCATCGATATCGATCTATACCGTTCTCCATTGACAGTAGTAGTGTTACCAGCTTCATTTTGAAAGAAGTATGGACCGATGATTCCAACAGCCCAAAAACCACACCAAACTGTCAATTTAGGTGAATGTAATGGTTTTTCATGAATATTTTTTGGATTTCCATCGCAGCAGAATCGACAGTTTTGTTTATTTACCGCACTTGTCAAATGAAAGTGAGCCTCATCGGAAAAGATAATTGTCTTAAAAATCGTTGTCGTTTTCAAGTTGTTCCGAGGCAAAATCAGAAAACTAACGACGTTTACGGTGGTCCAACGGTGAAATTGTAAACACTTCTGAATGCAATAAAAAACAAATGACAAATCATGACATACTACAATCTACAAATAGCCGAAACGCCACTGCAAAATCATATCATACCTATTGGAAAACCCACTAGGTGGAGGATGTAGAAAGCTTTATTTTTTGCCATTAAAGTTAAAAAAAAGTGGAAAGTATAAAACTCAATAAATTACAGTCAAATATAGCCAATATTAGGGTTTAGGGTGGTCGTTACTTTCAAAAGTTGGATTTTTTAAATGAGCACCCATTTTTTTGTTCCTTGACTTCTTAAAATATTACCCCAATTTTTTACGATCACATTAACATGTGTCGCATTGTGCTCTTATGAAAGTTCATGTATGCATTTGTGATTTGTATATGCTACTTTCTCTTTCTTGCATTAATTTTTTTTTTTTACAATGTACATAGGTGTAAATGGAATTCAAAGATCAATTTTTTACTTCTGACAATCAAAGCTTACTAGCTTGCGTTCAATTGAATTTTTGAAAATATATCATGAAAACATCTATTTTTGGTCGGTACAATACTTACATCTAAAAACATTACATATAAATGTATTCATTACAAAATCACTAAAATATGTTACTATTTATGAAAAAATCAACTTAAAAAGTAAAAAATAAATTATCTGGTATTTTTTTATATGGGAGGGCTTGAGATTTCAAGGCTGAATTGTTAACACAATCCGATTTTCTTAATTTTTTTTTTTTTTTTTGTTCACTTTTGAAATATAATATCATTTAAAAGAAGGGTGCTCAACAAAAACATAATTTTTTTTTTTCATCCATACCACCCTAATATCCATTGATTTAAATGAGAAGTTGTCTTTGATATCACCACAGAAAAAATGTGAGGGTGTGTCAAGCAAAGATGGTACGAGTCGTCAGTGTCGCTCTGTATTATCTTCTCTCTGGCCGTGATCATAGCTCATAGGAGCCAAAACAACATAATTACTTCCGCTGATTTTACTGGTATGGGTTTAAATTTCTCTGAATGGCAACACTACGTCTCACGAAATCCAATCCCAAAACAGAGTTACCCACTCTGTGTGTCTGTATCATTTTTCCCTCAAATCCATTATATACTACCAAACTAAATGCAATAATTTATTATTGAGAAAAAAGGGAATCACTGAACCGAACTGTCTACATCTACAGACTACAGTACAATTTGTTTTAGCTCTGCGTCTGCTGTCTACTCTGCTCTGAATGGGGATTCTTTTGTGTGTTGCTTCAGTTAGCTCGTGAACGTTGAACGTTGTCGTCGAAAGTGTTTTGCTGGCATTATAATTTTGTGTAAGTTTTTGTACATCCGGTGGTTATCCTTTGTTTTGCCAAAGCCAAGTGTACCATGTGATTTCTGTACTCTACTAAGTGTCTCCATATTGAATGAACAAAAAGATGCTTTTATGAAGTCCATTGTGTTTAACTTTAGAAAAACCGGTTCAAGTTGATATTTGTGATTAAATTACTTTGCCAAAAACCAAAAACCATTGACATCATTTCACATTTTTGGGATCAATTACTCACTTATTTTTTTTAAATTTTGTTTGTTCGAGACAAACACATTTGTTATTACCGACGCGGTTTTGAATAACTTAAAATATTTTTTTGTTTAGGTTTGGACAAGTGCGAAAAAAATAAATAAAAAAAATGGATTGCGGGACATCTATGGTGAAGTACATATTATTTCTCTTCAACACGTTGTGTTCGGTAAGTGGATTTTAATTTTTTGTATTTTCCTTTTCATTCGAAAACCGAAGTATGCAATTAACTACATAAATATTCGAATAGAATCAAGTTTGTTCTTCCCCTTAATATTAATGAATCACTTTCGGATGATGTCATTCAACATTCACTACTGAATCTCATCACAGCCTCCCGTTTATTTTTTATCTTGAGGTATGTATGTATGTATGATAACTGGTTTATGTTATGTGTATACATAGGTACAGACTTAAATTTAACCTTCAAAAGGTGTATATATATATGTATGTACATGATGTGCAGAACCACAGACAAAAACAATAACTACTAAAGCACGAAGTTTCCCATTCACTTTGATAAATTTAAATCTCGAGGCTTCAGTTCATCCCCAACCTAAGGGTAAGGGTGGATGATTTACTGAGAATTTCTTTCATTATTTCCTGCAATGACGCCGTAGATATAGATAGTAAATATGAATTTGGCCAATGCTCCCAGAGCAATGTGTTTCTCAAGATTGCAAACAAAATGGATGAGAACGACAAGTTTGGAAGCCGAAGTAAGGATCGTAAAAACGACCGAAGAGGGAACTGTTTATTGTTCAAAGCATCAGCTACTGCAGCTGTTTATTTTTACTTTTGGAAACGTGAATAGGTACGTGATTCTGGTAAAACAGAATAGAACTTAAAATATATATAAGTACATACCTACCTAACCTACCTACTTCCACGCAACTAAATTGGTGTTCCCACACCTGAGAAAACTCATTAAAAGTCCGGCGATGCCAGCTAGTTTTGCAACAATAGCTTTTTTTATTAAACGTTCCTCGGCCAATAGGAACACTGGAAACAGAATAATAAAATTGAAAAGTAAAAATTGTAATTACAGATGTTTTCCTGGAAAATGATTATTTCCTATTAGCAACGTGGTAATTTCTTAAGAATAATTAGTAGGTACTCCATAAATAGCTATATAAACACATACATACCTTCCAGTGTATGAGATAATGAACACAAAAGAAAAATGCAAGAACCGAGAGTTTTGGCATGTTCCTTCTTCCTTCTGCTCCTTGGTTACAAATGGGACTTCTTGTGTTGCGCCAAAAAAATGCCATGGAAATGAAATCGACCTAAATAGTAACGGCACTCTGCTCTGAACAAATGATGTCAATATGAAAAATGGCACGTCAAAAAAAAAAATCAGTTTTCGATTCAAGTACAGGTAAGTCGCACTGGAGAATTTGAGGTAAGCGGAGAATGTAAGTAGGTACGAAGCCAACTTACCTACCTACCGACATACCTATATGTACAGAAAATAATAGTGTCAACTGGGTGTTGTATGCCTTTTGCTTATCTAAGGAAAATATGTAGGTACTCGCATAGGAATAAGGTCTATTGTTGACCGAATTTGCTGTCATATGTGGTGAGTGGTGTCACTGTTTTACATACCTATGAGAAAATAATTAACGATGAGGTGTTTTTGTGAAGCAAGAGGAAGACTCGTTATCATCAAGTAACTTTACTGTTGAGAGAAAGAGTTAAGGGAACTTGTTTTTGAAAAAAAAAAATTACCTACAACCTTTTTTGTATGTAAAATTTATTTGAAAATTTTGACAGCATTTTTGTTTAAAATTTACTTTTGTTTAAAGTCGTTCTGATTCTATTTTTATCAAGCTGGTTTAAGCGGTTGCGATAATGATAAGCAGGTGGCCAACAAACCGCTGCAAATACAACTGCGATTTCGTAATTTCGTGGACAAACACAAACAAAGTGCCAAATCCACCGTAGACGCCTTGTTGATATACATATACATATATGTGTATTCTAAACTTGATAAAAATTAAAATAGGTACGCCAAGACTTTTTGTTGATATTCAAAAAGTTTTGAAATGGTTAACCATGGCATTTTGAAAATCCGAGGGCTCGTGTACATTTTTTAAACTAGCTGAGCCGCGTGGCGTTGGACGGGTCTGTAGTTTTAAGGATCCCGGTCTCGTCCTTCGTTTCCCGCAGTGTTTATATGGACAAAAGTGACATTCAGGAAAAATGCCATAACTTGGGAATGGGTTGAACGATTTCAGATTTTTCTTATAAAAACCATCTACCAACATCCTCTTAGCCACCACAAAAATTTGGTTTCATTCGGTCGAGCGGTTCTCAAAGATGCTATCACAACCAACCGTACACTTCTTTTTATATATTAAGAGGATATAGAACCTAAAGTGTGAAATTAAGTGATGTCAGTAGTAATATCAGTGTACTAATATCCATTTTTCCCACTTTCTTTCAAGGCTCGCAAAAGGACCTATGACATAACGCTTCTTTCTTCCCATTACGTCAATATCGTCTGCGTTGATGTTGACTTTGTAGTTTTGCGCAATCTATTCAAGCGTGATGTTAAAGAAGTGACATGACAGTTTGTCATCTTGTCGAGCGCCTTTTTAGTCATCAAAGGTCTCTGTGAATTCTGTGCGGAGCAGTGTAAGTTCTCCAAAGTCATCCTGTGCAGTTGTACGAGTTTTACAAGGATGCCAAGATGAGACACGGCTCTGTACAACTCGTCTCTATAAATACTGTCATAAGCGTCTTGCAGATTCGCCGTACTGTAAGGATTTGGTCGACTGTGAACTTTGCAGGCTAAGACAACATTGATTAGGACCTATCAAATTATTGCCGTCAGCTTCAGACGTTCACGTTCACATATCACAGCAGACAAGATCTTATATGCGACTTCAAGAAAACGTTTTCTTCTATAGTTTACGCAAATACGATGGCCTCCTTTTTTAGGATCGGACATATGAAATTAAGGTTCGATTTATCGGACATGCTTCGTTTCGATCTTTTAACCAATTGGTAATACTATTGAATCTCATTTCTTTCATGGCATCTCTCGATTCCCTCAAACGAGCGCTTCTAATGTTTCTTCTTTTCTACTTTAAATTACATTTTAGTTATCACTTTTAATGGTCAGACCTGGTTCTGTTTTGCATCTGCTTTAGTTGGCACAAATTTAAGGTCCCCTCCATTCCCTCACAAAGGTAATGATTGTGAGAAATGAAGGGCTCCTCGCTCTGTTGCGCCAAACTATTTATTTATTTATGAGTCGTGATCTTTGTTTTGCTGCTTTTGCATACCTGCATTCATTCTAGTTGCAAGGATACTCAATTAGAAAATACATTGGTCATCTCCTGTGACTGTAGCTTTTCTACTTCATATCTCTGCACAGCGTTATTTTACTCGAGTCGTTAACAGGATATTCTATTTCTTACTATGACAACAACAAGGTATCCCTGGAAAGTTTGATCATTAATTTCACTGGTAGAGTATCTTGCGTCAATCGCAACATGATCAATTTGGTTGGCTATTGATCGATGTTGGAATCGCCATGTACCTTTATGAATTTTGAGATGCGGGAAGCGTTTTGTAATAACAGCAAGACTTCCCCGCCGTAACATCGATGATTCCTGAGTTTTGCTTTAAAATCATCAAATACGATTTTTAAGTCATGTTTACGGCATCGCTCATATGATTCCTTAAAGAGCTCGTAGAAACGGTCTTTCGAACTATCGTCTTTCACTTTTGTGGAGTATTGATTTGCTCTTTTTTCGCTTGTTAGAGTTGTCAACGGTGAAATCATTTTTATTATAGGAGGCTGTTGATTGTTTTGGGACCATGAAATTTTTACTGGACTGGGTTGCTAACCTCACGCTGAATTCCCAACCTGGAGGGGTGGTGCTTTTGGGATCACCTTGAACATAAAGAATCGGATAGTACGATGTTAGTTTCTTACTGTTGGGGCTTGAGAGCTGCCGTTAGCTTATCAGGAGCTCATACGCCACCATCTCCATTTCAATGCTCTGTGCTAGAATTGAAACACGTTATACTGGTCAGGCCATTGGCTGTGTTTGTAAGGTATTTCTTCTTACTATAATTTCTGGATGAGCAATACCAATGGAGATACTCCATTTGCTCAGCGTAGATTAGAACAACTGAATCATTTCGTTCGTTCGTTTAACTTTACCCAGGGTTAACCCAGGTTTTCTTGACAAACCTATGAGTTGTCAAAAAAACCTGGGTTTTCCAGTCCTCAAAAAACGCTTAGCCACAAAATCATAACACATCTCCGGCATTTGAATGAAGCCATTTGATAGCCCTCAACTCGCCACAACAAAAACCTGGGGCGAGTTGAGGGAAAACCTTGGTCAACCTTAGGGCTCAAAAAACAATCAGTTTGACTTTCAGGGCGGCTTTAGTTTCTCAAAAAACACTTTGTGGTGACCCCAGAGCGACCCTAGGGCTTCAACGAACAAACCTATTGTCGACAAATCCTTCTATCTTCTCTACAGTAAACATCATTGCTGTTGCTATGCTTTGTTAACAAAATCACTGTCCTTACATTAAAATTAAGATGCTATTCTTAAAATTAACCGCACAATATCCAAATGAAGTGGATCCGATTGCCGGCTGTCATAGTGTGGACGCACCTTTATGCTCGTATTTCGAAAAGAAGTTTCAGAATGCTCTAAGAACAAAATCAAGCCTCCGAAAAACTACAATGGCCTGACGAAATTGTAAAATATACTGTTATTCGTTATCGATGTCGTAGTATTGTAGAAATTCATAAACTTAAGCACATGCTACTTATGATAATATTACCATATGATCGCAACAACCAAAAAAAAATTGAATGCGTTGGCGTACCTATTAAGATCAGAAAGTCTTTTGTGAGACAACTTAATATATTTGCTGATAAGAGAAATTTTTAAGTACGTTCCTTCCTATATGAACAACAAACAAACAAAGTAAACAGTCGTTTTTTGTGGAAAGCAGTGTATTTTTATATATGTTTTTATATAGTGTCACAAAGATCTTTTGTATATTAGGGTGGTCCCTATTCAGGCTATGTATTTTCAAGTCGTCTTTCGCGGTAGTATGGAATGGGATACAAATAAATAAAAACAAACTTGCCATGTTTTACCTCTTACCCTAACTCATTACCCTGTTAAAAGGAAAAGAATTTGCCCCGTGTTGTTCCATTTCTATATTTGAATTTCAGAGTATTCTGAAATGGTTAGTATTCACATTTTAAGTTCATATTTTTTAATTTGATGAAAATATTTTATTTATTTGGAGCCCTTCGTAAAAGAAAATTCAAGAATACCGTGAGTAAAGACCACCCTAATGTGTATGTATTGTCAAATGAATATGTAAATGGTACATCTGTCATCTGTTTTTATTTATTTTTTCTTGCAAAGAATGCAAAACAAAATACAAAAAAGAAGTAATCAACCAAAAGCAAACACGATCAACAAGCGTAAGCAGTTTCTCTTCAATGATCACATAAGCGCTACGTAGTTTTTTTTTTTTTTTTAATATATCTATTTGCATATGACATATGAGTATGTAAATTAATAACTACCTACTCAATTTTGCTTATTAAATCACAAAGCTATGCTGCGGAAAAGCTATTAAGCCTGATACAAACTTGTTTCGTATTACAAATTAAGATACCTAATTCGAAATGAATTTTGAGACTAAGTTGTTGTATGTATTTGCGTATATTTGATTAGGTGTGTTGGTTTACCGAGAATATTTGTTTGATTACCCTAGAGTTTGAAATACAGTAAAGTTTAAAGTAGATTAGGTGAGGTGTCAGTTGGGTAAAGTTCCATTTATTTTGTTTGCCATTGGATTGCATCATATTTACACTAATTTACTCCAATCACATTATTGTGATGCAAAAAGAGGAAGTCAGTAGTGCAACACGTTAGATTAAGTGGTTAGGGAAAGTAAAAAATCATTGTGAAGGTCTTAACTATTTGCAACATTTGCAACTTACTTTAAAGAAGCACTTGGAAACGTTATAGTCGTTCAGTACTTATTACAATATTTATGGAAACTACAGTACAATAATTTAGCGGCTCAATAAACTTATGATCATAGACTTTTGTATTTAAAGATTTAGCAGACACTCATTCTGATTTCCCATCGTTTGGCAATGATATTTTAAATTATTTTTTTCAAGAGATGTACACATATTTATATTTTGTAGTAATCTGTAAAAAGATATCTGAATCGTTCAAAAGTTTTTCTAAGATGGCCTACCCGATAGACTCTTGAATACGCTCACTTCTTAAAATTTAAACTCAGTCTCCGGTCGGTGGTGGTTGGATAATTTATCATATCATATCTAGCTTGTAACTGTCGAACCGTCTCAACGTGTTGCACAAACAATAATACTACAGATGGCTCTTTACGTAATACTACGATCGAATTGATTGAAACCACATATAATTGTAATGGACAAAATAAAATTGTAGGAAAATGTCAGTTTTTTTTTATTTTTTGTTATTGAACATTATTTTATTGCAATTCTGCTCTACTGAACGGTTCAGCATTTTACTCAATTGTTTTTGTCATTGAGCAGAGCATTTTTAAGACGTTTTATCGCCAAACTTGGTGAAAAGTGAGGACCTTTCCAGGAAAATGTTCTCCAACCTTTTGTTTTTATACAGTGAGCATCGAAAGAAAGGGCGCATCTGTAAAATGCGTGCTTTAAATTGTTTTTAGAGTACTTCCTTTACAAATCTATATATATAAAATACGATGTATGTATGTATGTATGTATGTCCGGGGTAAACTCCTAAGCCACCCAACGGATTTTTATGAAATTTTCAGGGTAGACATAGTTTAGTCCAGAGAAGGTTCTTGTCAAGGTTTGATCCCCATATTACGACAGGAACGGGGTTGGGAACGGAAAATTAGAAACTACTCCACAGATTTCAAAAATTCTTTCAAAGAGAGTATAGGTGCTACATTATCTCCCTTCATAAGTAACTTAGACTATATTTCATCCCTATAATCCCACGGGAACAGAAACGGGAACGAGAACGGGAACCATAAAGTTACTTGACCGATTTCAAAAATTCTTTCAACTCTAGGATGTTACATTATTCCTCAGTGACATATACTTATATTTATCCTCCTGCTATATTATCCCCTTCACCCTTTGTCAGTAACTTAGGCTATATTTTTAATCCCTATAACCCGACAGGATCAGAAACAGGAACGAGAACGGGAACATTAAAGTTACTTGACCGATCTCGAAAATTCTTTCAGGTCTTGGATGTAACATTATCCCTCAGTGAAATAGATTTATATTTCATTCACATATTTCCACTGGAACAGAAGATTCCCACAGGCACAGGAACGGAGTTAGGAACGGAAACTTAGGAACTACTGGACAGATTTCAAAAATTCTTTAAGTATTAGGATGCCACATAGTCCCACAGTATGAAAGATTATCTTTCATCCCCAAATTCCCACAGAAAAGGTAAAACGACAAGGGAAACCTTAAAACTACAGACCCGAGCAAAGCCGGGCGGCTCAGCTAGTGGGTGTATAATATTTCAAAGCAATTTATCTTTGCACTATTAAAAAAAGGAAAGTTTTTCGTTTGTTTGTATTGATAATGGTTTAAATCAAGTGGACCGATTTGAATGAATTTTGAAGCAGAGATTATCTAGAGTGTAGGAAGCAAAACAGGCCATATTTCATCTCCATATTCCTTCGAAAAGAAACGGGAACTTAGAGTTTGTATTGTATAGACCCCGAGGCTACTGAGTCGAATTGAATTGCGCAGGGACATTACTTCCAGAAAAATAAGTCTATAACCCAATTATGGTTTTATGTACCACCTTAGCGCATTTCTCATTTGTGAGGAAATGGAGGGGACCTGCAGTTTTCTGCCGATTCCGAACGGCTAATCGAAAAAGAGCTTTTCATGGCAGTGAATTTACGAACGGAGGACTTGCTTAAGGCGAAACCCGTGGAAAAACATTTTTGCCTCTGTTGGAATTCGAACCACGAACCTCTGAGTTAACAGGCAGACATGCTTACCATCACACCACTGGTACCACTAGAGAGACGGACAATATTTCATCCATATATTCCTACGAGAACGGTAACATGAAGTGGAACTTAAAATCTACTGAACAGATTTTATTTCATCTAAATAAATGATATCACCGTAGAACACGAGCTACGCCGCCGCCGGGCACGTAAGCTAGTATTTTATAAACTGACACTATTCGTCAAAGAAGAAATGCAAAATTATAATTTTTGAAACAGATTTACCAGATTCTTGCAATTTTTATGACTTCAAAAAAGTGTTCTTATATTAAATAGAAAATGCTTAAAATTAGCAATACTTCTTTTTTCTTTTTTCTTTTAAGGCAACATTTATGACACCTGGGACTGACTTTGCTAGCTTTTTTATCAATTCGGCTAGGATTTTTTTTGCTACTATTCAACTAAAATTGACTTAATCGACTCTCAACTTGAAATCACACTCTTTCGTATCTTTTTATTGTTATACTGCCACAAATACTCCATAGGGTTTAGGTTTTAAGATTGCGGAAAGGTGTCCAGTCATTTAGGTGTACGGTAAAGTCCCATTCCTTGACAAATATAGATGTGCAATTGGGGTGATTGTCTTTTTGGGAGTCCCAAGAATCAGTTAACCCCAGTTTCGCAACACTAATTTGCAAATTGTTTTTTAAAATTTTAAAATAACTTATTCTATCGTCGTTATATTTACAATCATGATCTCTCTTGTTGAGCTTCGATTTCGTTGTTCATTTTCTGCCTGCTTCGCTCTTGTCTTTTTTTTATGTAATTCTTATGTGTCTGGCAAAAAAAAAGACAAAAAATAAGGTGAAACTCGACGACAATACACCATCAACGATAAGGTACGATTATGCAATCAGCATGTATGGCCTCATATGGAGTTGGAAAACTCGGGTAATTAATCATTGGCGATGACAAGTCCCTTATTATATCTTCTGGTAAAAACGTCATTATTACTTTAAATAGCAGATTCCATTCTTCCCTTCTTTTTATTCTTCTTTCAACGTCCTCGACTAATTTAGCTTGTTGGTGATCCATTTCGAGGTTCCCTACTTTTTTAAAGAAAAAAACACAGAAAATTAAAATTTAACGGGAAATGTTTACTATCGTTCGAAAGAACATTCTTTGGCATTTATTTTTTGAAGATTATCTCTTTCAAATGTTGGCCGCGGCTACGTCTCAGAGGGTCCATCCGTTGAGTCCAATTTTCGAAGACTCGTTCGAGCATTTCGACTGGTAACTGGCGAATAACACGCGTGATGTTTTGCTCCAAGGCCTGAATCGAAGCGGGTTTATTCACATAGATTTTAGACTTTACGTATCCCCACAGAAAAAAGTTTAAAGTCGGTTATCATGGCGCGATAACGGTCGCCATTGACGGTTACGTTCTCACCGGCATCATCTTTTGAAGAAATATGGACCGATGATTCCACCGGCCCACAAACCACACCAAACCGTTGTTTTTTCTGGACATAATGGCAGCTCTTGAATCTCTTCAGGTTGCTCTTCGTCCCAAATGCGGCAATTTTGCTTGTTTACATACCCATTGAGCCAGAAATGGGCCTCATCGCTGAACAATATTTGAAATTTGAAGCGAAATGATGTCGCTTGTAAGTCTTTCCATGATGAAATGCCAAACAATACTGAACAAAAATAATATGACAGCTTGACACGACTCACGCGTGATCTGTCAAAAAAAGGCTGATGAAAAAAGTACCTCTAGTTGGATCACCCGTTATTACTTTATAAGTTCTTCTGTCTTTTGTACTTTTCGATTCTACTTGACCAATTCATCGACTTGCTTTCAAACAAAAATAATCTCTGATACCCTCAAAGCAGGACGGATTTTGTTGTGTGCTCTGATGTAAAAAGGTATCGAAGTTCAGATGTTAAACTTCAAACTTCATCAGAACTTTGGACAAAATCTTTCATACCTCATTTTCTTTCGTGCTTCCCTTTCTTGGCTTTAATCCTAAACATCTTAAACGGATTTCTTCTTATCTGGACTAGTTTGCAGCTTCATTCATGATATAGGAACATAAATTTTTTGCTTTCGGAATGACGAAATCAGGAGCGAACTCTCCTTTTGAAGTCACTGAAGGCGGTCGAAGGATTTGAGGAACCCACTTGTTATCGAATACATTTATGTGTTCATTTTCGTCTTGAGTATTTTAGGCCATCACAGTTTTGACCTTCCTCTTTATCATATATACGTCTTATAGTCTTAACGAACCTTTATTCGAAATTTTGAGTAAAATTAATTCAAAACCTTTTTTTCATTTCAACGTTCCAAGTCTCTGTCTTACATCATCCTTCTAACTTGTAATTCAATTTTAGGTCAATCTAAAATAGCAACATTTAGCTTTCGACATCAAGTAAATGAGGTGTTAATCCCACCAAAATTAAATATTGGGCTCGCCTACAGATGTCCAAGGACAAATCCTCACAATTAGTTTCGAAAATTAACGTTTCTCGTAGGGATACCTGGCGAGGGAATAATTGTGTCAAAAATTCGTCGGATAAAGATTCTAGCTGGTTGCTATTAAAGTAAAATATGGATTCAATTAGTTTCTGTTTACAAAAACACAGATATGAATTTCGTTTCAATCTTCAAGATTTTAGCTAAAAAATGAAACGGTCCATATTTCATAGCTTTTATAGTCTTGTTTGTAGTTATCGTGAAACTTGTATACTTATGCCATCTCCATGTCTCAATCAGCAGCGCAAGCCACTTTCATCCGATACTAAGATCCTACAATCATTTGTTTATAAAGTCACTCGAAACTAGCCGACTTTATATTTCTTATCTCTGTTTTGAAATGAAATCTAAGTAATTTTCGCTCTGCAGACAAAAAAATCTTTTTTAAATGGGCATAAAAAAAGAAACAAAATTTTAAAATGGGGATGGTATGCGGCAGAAGTAAACAAATCTCATGGACGCCACTCACACTTTGTCACTAACTTGCTGGAGTCCAGTTTTTTTTATTGAGTCATGATGGTCTAATCTCTAACCAACGAATTCGAAGCAGATAATTCGAAGAACTGCTCCGGTCTTTCTTTTGTAAGATGCTTGTTGCAACAAACAAATAATGTAAACAATCGCTGGTTATACCTCTTAAAATAAACTTTGCGTCATTTTTCTGGGTTTTTGTTTTGAGAAAGCAAAACGAATGAAAATTCAAATCAAATTTACACATGACCAGAAACCAATAATTGTTAACGCAATAAAAATCAAGCACGTTCATTAGAGATTAGGGCTCTTCAGTTAAAGATTTACAACTTCGTAATTGAATTAAATACTAAACCAATAATAAACGAGTAAGATATCGAGGCACTTCAACGATTCCCTTGGTTGGCCTTTCGTTGAACTCTGCATGATGATTGTTTTGAAACCTTAAGTCTCTTAGGCTGTTTCTAGCAATCTATTTCCTATTGCTTGATTCACTGACATGAATAATAAATAAATGTCTCGAGTCTCGGGCTCACTGTTGAAATTCACAATAAAGTGGCGTTCGGTCACAGTCCCTGATTTGTAGTGACTCATTTCCTCTCTACAACGCAACTCAACAGTCACCATACCAGCAACGCATGCGAGTTTGAATTCGTTTATTTGTAATAAAATCAATTACAGAGAATTTTACACAAAGTATTGTACGTTATTGGAATTAGTCACCATAAACGATATTCTGTGCGTCTTGAAAATGCATCATGCTGTTCATTTTTTTTACTGTGAATTTGTTTTAAATGTTGTTCTTTTGGTTTCCTAAATATCTACATAGGTAGGTGCTTGAGTTGCTACCGCTGATCATTGCATTGCAATGTTTCTATAATCTCGAGAAGCTTTTTTTTTAGAAATAAGAATTCAACCCAATTAAAGTTTAACTACCGTGAAGAAAAATGACGATGTGGGAAGGAAATTTAAATATCAAGACTCATTTAGCACGCTATGATGATCACGTGTATAATTTCGCTGTGAAAAGTGACAAGTCACACAATGAAATATTTGATCGGAGCAGCGATCGGAGTCTCTAAAAAAGCAATTGTGTCAATGATCTTTTTTATTTTCATTTGCAAATGTGTCAATTGAAAAATTATATGCAATTATTTAATCACTATCAGTTTGTGGATACAAGTTTTGTATTGAACCACTTTTTTTCGATCAAACGTGATACAGTTTTAAAAAGCCACTTGTTTATGACTTCAACATTCACTTGCCTTGGCACAGACGAAAAGCAAATCGTAAAAAAATATTTTTTATTGTACAAAGAAAACATAACCAATTTCAGGAGAGGGAGTATGGAGATATACAAAGTGTAGTTTAATATGAATCTACGGAAAAGATTTTATTAGCTAACAGGTTGCTACTCAATTTACTTTTTAACTTCGCACTGCGCAACCGAAGAATTCGCAATACATATTTTTTGTTTTGTTTTTAATCACCAATAAAAGAGCAATCTTTTGAACCAATTCTACAGATATTTGCTTGAGTAAGATTATTGCGCTTGATATTTCTAAAGCATTTGATAGAATTTGGCATCAAGCTCTGTTATCGATAATACGTGCTTTTGGTATCGACGAGCCTCTTCTTCGTTGGATTAGAAACTACCTTTCCGACAGTTCAATACAAGTTATATTGGGTGGTTTAAGTCTGATACCAATTTTATGAATTGTGGTGTTCCCCAGGCCTCCGTTTTATCTCCGCCTCTCTCCCTTATCTTCATAAACAATCTCTTGTCTGACACCTATAATCCTCTTAATTGTTTTGCTGCTGACTCAACCCTCACATATCATATTCGTTTCCAAATTCACGTCCCTGCTCTTTGGATGTGGAACTGAAACGGTTGCGTATGATTAGCTCATTTAATTCTTATCTTGACAGTAGAATTCAATGCTTCGAAAACTTAATGTTTTCATCTATCTTTAAAACTTAACATTCCCCCACTTGCTAATGTCCGTTAAAATTACCTGCATCCAAGAAACCGTAGAGCTATCAGTACTTGGTAAACGATGATCTTTGTTGGAATGACCACATATTTGAAGTCGCCGAAAATGCTGCAACATGCTTAGGTTTCTTAAGACGATGTAGAAAAATTGTTCACGCCTTCTGATCTGGCTATACTATTCATAAAGCCTACATTGACCTAAACTAGAGTATAACTCCCATATTTGGCCAGGTGCTCCTCAAACATCCTTGTACCTACAAAATAAGAGCGTTGCGGTTGATTGGTTGACAGTTCAATAGCAGAATCGAGTTATTGTCTTGAATATCCTAGAAATGTAGCTGTCTCACTCTCATTTATCGCTTTTTTCACAAACAGTGCTCTAGTGCTCCAGCCAGTTGCATTCGTCCCCTGAAACGATAGAGCCGTAACTCCCACCTCGCTTTGAATGCTCTAAGTTTTACCTTGAGCCCGCAATGTCGGACGTCTAGTATAGGTATAGGTATTCATATTATATCTACCTGACTCGGTTTTTGCCTTACATTACAAATCACAAACTTTCAAAAACAACGGGCACCGGTGTCTCCTATAAAGCTGTCCTATTTTCCTAAATGGTCGCACTGTGTTTTGTTTATGTTCAAACATATTCAAAGCCCCTTGGTATGTGTGCTAATTGTAAGAAACAAAATTTGTGTGTATTTTCATTAAGGAAAAAGAAACAATAAGAAAACTTTTAAAATAAAAAACAAATCATTAAAGACCAATACCTTCGCAAATCATTTTCAAAAATTCATTTAATTCTAATAACAAATGCACTTCCAGTTGCGTGTAAAGGATCTTCATTTGCATACCATTTAGCTGAAGAATTTCACTTTTAGAGGACGCTGATTAGGTCATAACCAATTCAAAATTATATCGATACCCTTCTCAGCAAAAAACTTAAATGAATGCCAAGCTTGCCGGACAAGTTCTTTTAAAATTCTCTAATATACAAGAAGGCCAACACAGTTTTTTACACCAATGTTAAGCGTGTTACATCGGGCCTAGCTGATTACTTTTTAGTGTTTCTTAGTAGATGACAAATGGAACGAGGAACTACTTCAACATGCAAACAAAAGTACATAATTGGTCACCGTCAGAAGTTCTTGGCAGTACTTCACGACGCCCAATGCAGCGCGACTGTTGTAAAATATTTAGATAGAAAATGGGTCCTTATTCTTGGGCCTACATCACAGATGAGCCAACTTTTTTCACCTACAGCTCCATAGCTTAGAGAAACTTATCACCGCAGAGGAGGTTAATTTCTGGATGTCCAGTACACATGTTTAAAATGTACTCCTGGATTTGTCCCTTTGATCTAAAATCAAAGTGTTGAGCTCAAAAATAATACCGTCATAGCAAAGTGGGGTTGCTTCGTGCTTAATCTTCACTTGTTCTAACTATTTCCGTCTAACTTTGAACCTCAAACAGGGTTTTAATGCCGCATTTCGTTTTAAAACTGCTTGGACAGTGGTTAAAAAACTTCGATAGCAACTACTTACACTTAAAGACGGTTGTTAGTGAGTATATATTGTTTTTTAGGGTGATGGACTTCATGAAGGAATGGGAAGTTTTTTATCAAAGTTCAGAGGAGCATTTAATAGTCTTTTGAACAAATTTGAACCTGATGCAGTTGATTCTAGAACTTTTAAGATAGGGTTGATTGATATAGCAACTCCTAAATAATGAAACTAAATCAAATCGCAATCTCTCTTGCTGTCTTCAAAAATAACCATTCATTCGGCTTTCGATGACAAACTGCTTTAGACTAACTGCACAATCTACAATGGTACATACATACATAGTGTGGCGCAACAGAGCAGTGAGCCCCGGGGCTTACTTCATTTTTTACAATCATACCTTGTGAGGGAACGGAAGGGACCTATGTTTTTTTGCCAATTCCTCGCGAATAGTGATACACGTTTTTCAGACTTGCTAACTATTAAGCCACAGGACCCACTGACTGCAAAATCTTAGGGTCATATAATTCTGGACTTGAGAATACATTGGAGAGAATAAAATGGAGGACGCTCCTTTACTTTTGCCTACCTTTTGTTTGTCGTTTATTTGATGTTTCATAACATTGTCCAGGCTAATCGTAGATGAAAAATGACAGAGCTCTTGTGTCAGTTAGGGCCAGACACAGCCGAGATTGCTGAGATTACAAATGGGTACTGACCTAGCAAAGTTAGCAAAGTTGCTTTAACCTTACACGCAAACATTCAAACCTGTTTGGCAAACGTACTCAAGTTCAGTGCTCTGTTCGGAACCAAAAAAAACTTTTCGTTAGTGTTTTCGAATAAAAGTAATTTCCCGTTGCAATTGCGAAGCATGATTCATTTTGCTGTTTATTGTCATCGAATAAAAAATAACAATTGATACTTTGTGCAAATCCTATTTCTTTTTCTCAAAAACTTTTAACACAGAAAAAAGCACCGAAGCTTGTGTACGTAATGTTACGTACTTGAGTCAATAACGTAAATATACAGTCACTTAAAATGAGCCATAGCGCCCGGCACCAGCTTAAAATGACTCTTGAATCATTTATAGTTGTATTTAACATCACACTTCCTTTTAGAGTCACTCTAAATTATAATTCAGACAAACCCTCTATTTTAAATATACATATACCTAAAAACCTTGATCGTCTTTAGTTTGTTATTTTAGATTTGCGATAGTAGCAAAACACATCCAATTTTTTGGGCAAAATACATAAGATCATTCTAGACAGTCATCTCGTGATGAGTATGAACTAAAAAATATAAATTCAATTTGGTAAAAAAAAACTATTTTTCTTCCAACAAGTGTTCGTGGCAGCCATTTTTTAAATTCAATATGCATGTACTTGTACCACACTGTTTGAGAGAGGCTTAAATAAATCTACACTCAGGTTACACAATATAGCGACAGTGATATGATATAACAACTGGGTATAAAAAATGGTGTCGACTCTGGTTTTAATTGCAGTGTTGCGTGTATTTATTTATGATACACACAAAGTTTTCTCTCTGTGGATTGAAGGCATATCTTAGGTATTTATCAATGACAACTGCGCAACTCGTGTGGATTATTAATGCAAGTCAAGCTTTTCGAGTGCGGTGCGTGAGTCTTAATTGAATAAAATGAAACTAGTGATTCCAGGTCTTAACAGGCTATACCTACGCCTGTACACGTTTGTTCCAATGAAATAATTGGTTGAATATGGACTAGGTCGTTCAAAAGGTCAATTTGGTTTGTCGTGTTTTCAGAGAGTTTATAGCTCTACTCAACTGATGCACACAGGCACACACTAAGCAAACTATTTAAAGAAAATAACTCAAGGGGGAATTTGGTGCAGCTGTTTGTGAGAAGTCAAATGATATGGAAAGTGGAAGTTCCATTAGTCATGGATATGACGGAAACTGAATGCATTTAACTGTCTAAGCTCTAAGGTGTGGTTTTAGTGACTATTTTTACAATAACACAATTTCTTAGAATACATTGTGAAATATATTCAGAAAAAAGCCTATTAGGCCTTAAAGATACAAAGATCCGTTTGCGAATATGGAAAGCAATGAAGCTCCATGACGCTTGCGTTCGTAAGTAATGCAGAAAAAGTCTATAAATCGTACGTAACTCTGTCAAGATAAAACATCTCAGAGGTCTCTGAAAGTTTTTAAGTGAGAAAAAAAAATTCAATTGAGCTGTCTCTTTTTTTATACGAATATTTTCGTTGATTGATTTCTCAATTTTCTTCTTGATTTAAAACAACTACATATGTACATACATATACATACATATTTACTGTTGACAAGCATAACTTAACTTTGTCAATTCAATGGCTAAAATCGTTGAAGAGGCATGGAATGAGCGCACCCGATGGGCTGGCTTTATGGATGCCCTTGATATTGGAGATGCACATACATAAATGTACATATGTATGTATGATGTATTGTACATACATAGAGAGAATAAAGAAAAAAATTACATATACATATTGAAATTTGCCTGCATTAGACATTTTTGATCAGTCTTTGGTGTTGAGTGTTGATTGTGAGAAAATAAATTCTTATTGAAATTAAAGGCTCACCCAAACTAGAAACGATTTTGTTGTTGCAACAGGGACAAATTCGGGAGTCTATAATTATGTTCACATAGCGATGTATGAGAGCTCTCACGTCGCACCGGCCGCATTTCCATACATTTGCAGTGGTCGCGGGGACTTCAGTGCTATCGCAACAGTGTTTCTATCAAGTAGCAACTTAAAAACGCAAACGTAGTGTAACAGCAACCCGAAGAAAAAAGTTTGGAGCTAGGTAAATCATACCCAAAAATATGGTCTAAGAGCTGGAAGCAAATTTTTGGAGTGGAGTGATAACCAAAAATAATGCACATGTATGTGTAGATAGACGCACCATTATATCAGATTCAACCGCCTGGCAGGTTTCTTTTTCAGCCGGGGATGCACAAATAACTTTTAACTTATTACATATAACCAAGAAAGTGCTCCACCAAAAAATAAGAAAAGTTACCCTGATTTCAAAAAAGTGTGTCCCAGACGATTTGGCCTCAGTCTACTGCTTGCCAGACAGAGCGTAACATTTTAGTAAAATGCATTTTTAAGTACTTAAAGTACTGATAACTTTTTTCCTATCACATATAACCAAGAAAGTGGTATGCCAAAACATCAAAAAAGTTTCGCTGATTACAAAAAAGTCGGTCCAAGACGATTTGGTTTTAGCCTTCTGCTTGCCAGACGCATTTTAGCTTGACCATGTTTATCAAATTGAATGAAAATCAAAAATTTCATTTAAATGAAATACTACAGAAAAAACAGATAAGGCCTCAACAAGTCTCAATTTTTACTCTGAGTTTGATCTGGTTAAATTATGTTGAAGTACTTTTAATTTGAAATATTGCACTAATTTGATATCTATGGGTAAACCTAGCGGCCTAAACGTTATACCAAAAACACAATCACCCTTTGTGAGTCTTAAAAGCGAGCAAAAGCTCAATCAGTCTGGATAATTTGCTTTGAGTAACCTTATGTTATCTTGAACATAAACCAACGTAATGAAGTAACAAAAGCGACATTTCGATAGGATGGGTTTCCTATAGCTGAACTCACAAACGTCAGGCAGAAACAAAGCTAAAGCGTAATTGTGTTTCATGCATCACAGGTACCACCTTCCGCGAGGAATTGCCAAGTCCTCCGATAGCAATTTCATTGCCATGAAGCTTTCTCGGTGAACTGTTCGTAATCGGCTAAAATTGTGGGCCCTCTCCTTTCCTTACAAGGTATGGTTGTGAGAAATGCGTTAGGCCGTTGAGATCCCCGCTCTGATGCTCGAAACTGTAAATATATGTACTTGCAGAACTTGTAATAGGTACTCAGTTTAAGGCGTTAATATTTATGTTCTGTTTCGCGTTATGAATAAACTAGCTTTCTAATGGTGAATAGATTTAGTGGTCTAGGCGTAAAAATATAGCAAACAAGCAATCAAATAACGACTTCACTTTTACATTATAATAGGTGTGTCCTTGGCCAAGTGCATTTCTGAGCTGATTATACGACTGCTAAGTTGCGAAAAAACTGCAGCTAACATTAGTTAGGATGACCGACCTATCTATCTTTAGGGAATTCAAGAGTTGATACAAATGTTCGAATAAAAAATACAGATTCTCGTTTTCAAAGAACAAAAGCAACTCAATTGCTTACTTCGGACTAAGAAATAATAAAATTTTTATACACCTCAACACTTTTAAGCTGTTGCCTTTTATATTTATAAACCTTCGTTTCTTTTCAGATATGTGGAATCCTGCTGGTTGTGTTTGGTGTTCTTTTGTTGAACAACATGGGAGGTACTGGTAGTTACCACAATCTTGGAGAAGCCGTCAAAGCCCAACAAATTCCAATTGGACTTATCGTTCTTGGATCAGTTATATTATTGGTTTCCTTTTTGGGATGCTGTGGAGCTATAAGGGAATCATACTGCATGTCAATGACAGTGAGTGCCTCTCATCATCAATCAATAAAATAATAATAAAAATAATTTTTTTATTCTTTTTAGTACGCAGTTGCTCTTCTGATTGTACTTATCGTCCAGCTTGTTGGCGTTGTTTATTTCTGGGTTGACAAGCATAACTTTGTCAATTCAATGGCTAAAATCGTAGATAAGGCATGGGAGGAGCGCACCCGACAGGCTGACTTTATGGATGCCCTTCAAGTTGGAGTAAGTATTTCATATATACAAACAGAGAATAAAGGAAAAATGTAATATTGAAATTTGTTTTCAGTTCAAATGTTGCGGTAAGAATGGACCAACTGATTATTTGACGTCTTTGTCATTGCCACCATCAACATGTTGTGCAAACAGCGATTGTACAATCCCATTGAATGTCTACGTCTCTGGATGCAAAGATAAATTTGTTGAATTTTGGTCAAGCAACAGTGAAATTATTAAGATTGCTGGACTTGTTGTTGTTGGAATTGAAGTAAGTTATCTAATTTAAGTTTTGCATTTTGGGTTTGAAAAGCGTTGGCCATGTTGAGATATGAAATATGATATAACAAAATTTGCTCGGTATCACAAAAAAATAAATTAATCCGTCGCGTCGTTTGAACGTGTTTAATGCGTTGAAATTCAAGCTCGATTTTGCTGCGTTAATGGCTTTGGTCGTGTTTTGGGGCTGGGTTAAACTTTTTCGCATAAAAAAGGCATAAAAGTTCCTTGAAGCCCGGAATTCGCCTTGTGGTCACCGCAAAGTGTGAAAAACCTCAACTCGCCCAGAATGTCAAACTTAGTGTTTTTTGAGCTCCGCGCTTTCCATCAACTCGCCCTGAAGTGCCCTAGGTTTTTGCTGGGTGAGGTTCAGGTAACCTAGAAAAATACAATTTTGACAGAAAATATTAGTTCAATTACATATTTTCTTTGCAAAACAACAAACTCTTTGAATTATTAGCCATATCAATTGGCTTAGCATTTGTTATTTTGTTCGAAAGAAAACAAACTCATTCCTAGATTAGAAAATTTTTCCTGATTCGTTTTCGGGATCCAAAAACTTGCAACAGAGATAATATTTTTCAGATGAACAAAGGCAAACATATATTTTTTGTTCCGTATTCGTCTTCCTGATCGCTATGACCCACTAGCAAACATTAACACATCCACTTTAAGCTCGATTCGGACATTTTGATGAGAGGTAGAGGTTTTGTTAAAAATGTCCAGAATAGGCTCTGAAAATTTCTAGCTCTGTTTGTCATAGATATTGCCGAAAAAAGGAATGCAAATTTAATTTGTATCCGCTGCTAAACTAATAGGATATAAAGGGTTTTAAAACTTAAAACCAAAAACAGAACAAATTAGTCCGTTAGCATTAAAACTTCTTATGACAATCCTATAGACCTATTCATGAACATCGATTCCGATTTTATAAAAAAAAAATTAGCATAACATAACAGGGCTTGGGAGCCCTATTGCATTTCTCTCGGCCATTCCTTATAAAGGATGGAGAAGACGTGCAAATTTTTAACGAGTCCGAACGGCTTATTATGGAAACGCTTTTCATGGCTGTATATTTACTCTCGGAGGACTTGCCAACTCCCCGCGGAAGGTGATACATGTAGGGTGAAGCATGTAAATGTTCTGCAATCCGAATTTTGAACTCCGACGTAGCAAACAGACATGCTAACCACTACGCTACGGGCATCAATAATTTAGCTTTTGGCAAGACGAAATATTTTGTTTGTGATTTCAAAAACTTGGTAATATTGTTGACTAGTAGACGAGTAAGATCAATCCAAACATTATACATTATTATATTATTAGAATCAAGTTTGGTAGCGCAATGTTCGATTGTTGATCCTTCTAAGGAAATTAGTTTTTATTATTTTTTTATTTTTTATTTTAATCAAATTAATTTTGTAAATTTTTTTTTTTTATTCTTAACCCATTTATTGTAAAAATTTATTTTCTTCTCTAATTGCAGCTCATCGGATTCATTTTCGGTTGCTGTTTGGCCAACAACATTCGCAACTACAAACGCAGGGCGGCCTACTAAAAGCGCCTAAGAAAGCTTTTTTTGTACAAAATGCTGTAAGCATTCCGCTTTATTTAATAGAAAGGAGAACACTCCCGAAAATATTATTTAACGGCGTGATTTAAATTGTTTATACACCAAACTGTCTCACTATTTCATTAATAAGATTTTTGATACATTTTTCTGAAAAAATAAAAATATATTACATAACTCCGATGGATAATTCGAAAACAATAAATGTCCAACCTGTACGATTAGTATTTACGATATTATATATTTTAAATGTTACGAAATAATATATATATTTACCTTTGAATTAAAAAATACGTACAATACAATAAGCATCCCAGTATTTTATTTTTGCGATGGAGAATCTTTTCTTTCAGTTATTATTTGAGAGAAGGAAATATAATCATTGATATCAATACTATCATCTACTGGATCAAGCGAATTGCAACAGAAGATTTGGTAATTGAAAACCATAAACTTATATGAATCGTTTTCAGAGTGTTGGCTGAAGAATTTCTATGTAATATTTGATAAAGTCTTAAGAAGTCTAAATTCAAAATGAAAAAAAAAAACTAAGACTGGTAAACGCAATAGTTCTTCTTGAACAAGTCCGAGCCAAACTTTGTAAAAAAGATGTTGATATCGCCGTTTGTCAGCGAGTAGACTTTGTGGTAAAATTCTTGAACTCTTATTTCTTGAACTGAACATCCTATTGAACCGATCAAACAGGCCGAAGTGACATCCTATAAAAAGCTAAAAGCTGCAAGCTTTCATCTAAAATACAAGTACCTACGATGTGATGTTACATTATATTGAGATCTAATGCCTTGGCTTCGAAATGAAAATATTAATTAGAGAATTTATTTGTAGATGCTTATCTTACAAAGTTTAGAATCAGAATAATGAAAATAAAAAATTAATTTGATAAGCGATTGCTTTAGTTTTCTACACCCTCTCTCAATCGCAAACTATTACTTTATCAAATTAAGTTTTGAACGTAAGTTTAAAAAATTTACAGGATCCAATGCTTTGGTGAAGATATCGGCTTGTTGTTCCTTCGTTCCAATTGACAAAACTTTAATTAATCCTTTTTCTATACTGCGTCTCTCACAAAATGATGTTTTATATCAATATGTTTGGCTCGCTTTGTTTCTAAATTGTGAGCCATGCCAATGCATCCTCGGTTATCTTCAAATATACAAACTGGCTCGTTCTTCATTTCGCGTAAATCTTGCATTATGCCTCTTAGCCATATCGCTTCAGTTACAGCTGAACTTAAAGCTATATATTCGGCTTCACTAGACGAAGTGGCTACGGTAGTTTGTTTCTTACTACACCAGGAAACATTATTACCATAAACTTGAAACAAGTATCCACTTACTGACTTTCTGTCAACTATATCAGAAGCCCAGTCAGCATCAGCATAGCCAATCAATTGTTGTTCACTTTTGGATTCAAAGTTAAGTTTTAAGCTTTTTGTTCCTTTTAAGTGGGTATCTACCCATAAAACTGACAGCGTAACAAATGTCCGGTCTTGAACAAGACATTAAGTACATAATACTGCCAAGAAGCTCACGATAAGGTTGGTCAATTTCTTTTCCAGTGTTATTTCTTTCGAGTTGCAATCCCTTTTCCATTGGGCTCTTGACAGAATTACACTCTGACATACCAAATTTGTTGAGAATTTTATCTATACTTGCTTCTTGCGATATTTGTAAGTAATTTTCAGAAAAATCCATCTTCATCCCCAAAAAGAATTTTAGTGGTCCACAGTCAGACATTTCAAATTGAGACGACAGTTCATTTTTCAACTTTGTAATGGACGATAACTTGTTTCCAACAATTAAAAGGTCATCAACGTATATGACCAAAAACAAAACGTCGTTTTCTTTCGAATTAAATTTTGTGTACAGACAATAATCATGGTTGGATCGATTAAATCCAATTTTGATTAAACATTCGTAAAGTTTATAGTTCCAACAACGAGGTGACTGCTTCAAACGATAAAGGGATTTTTGAAGTTAACATACCTTTCCCTCTCTTGCTTCTAAGCCCTCAAGTACAGTCATGTAAAGCGCTTCTTCCAAATCACCGTGTAGAAACGCAGTCTTAACGTCCAGTTGATGAAAGTAGTATTTCCGGTAAACACCTACAGCCAATAAAACTCGTATCGTAGTTAGTTTTGCTACCGGTGCGTATGTCTCTTTGTAGTCCATTCCATATTTTTGCAGAAACCCTTTCGCAACCAACCGTGCTTTATATTTTGTTTGGTTTCCATTTTCGTCTTCTTTGATTGTGAAAACCCATTTTGTCTTCAAAAGTTTCGCATTTGACGGTTTATCCACAACTGTCCAAACCATATTTTTCTTCATTGATTCAAGTTCTGCATCAATAGCTTTCTGCCAGAGGTTCGAATCAGTCCGATTCAGTGCGTCATTATAATTTTCAGGTAGATCTGTTGAAGAATAATCACCAGCAGAATTTGCTTTTGGACCTAAGATGTAATCGTGAAACTTACTTGGTAGCCGGCGCTCCCTTGCACTGTGCCTCACAGTCTCCATTTGGGGATAGTTTTCTGATTGTGAAGGGAGCGCATTGCTTGTTTCATAAAATTGATTTTCTTCTTCTTCCCCTTGTCCTGTAATAGTTAACTCATTTTCCTGTATAATTTCTTCGTTACTAACTGCAGCAACATCGTTATGAGCTACAGCAATATCTTCATTTCCTCCCTCTTGCTCGTAGCTACATTGTATTTTTAATACATTCTTGTTTTCATTGTTATCTTGTTCCATCAGATTTTTAAATGGATAATTTGATTCTTCGAATTTTACGTCACGGCAGATCTTAATTTTTCTTGGTTGTATATCCCAGAGTCGGTATCCATTGGGAGCATATCCGACCAAAATGGACTTCTTACTTTTAGGTTTAAGTTTCTTGCGGCATTGGTTTGGAATCCAGGTATAGGCTTTGCAACCAAATACCTTCAATTTGGTCAAGTTCGGTTTAAATCCATACCATAACTCGGCTGGTGTTGTCATTTCATCTAAGCAACTGGTTGGACATCGATTGATTGTATACACAGCAGACAGTGCAGCTTCATTCCAAATGTTCTTCGGAGCCCCTGATTCGATTAACATAACTCTTATGGTTTCATTAAGAGTTCTGTTAAATCGCTCAGCTACACCATTTTGCTGTGGGGAGTACGCAACTGTAGGCTCAATTTGGATTCCTTTCTGTTTGTACCAACTAATTTGTTCATTTGATATGTATTCTCTTCCTTGGTCCATGGTTATTCTTGATATTGAATGTCCAAACATTGATGTGGTCAAAGCTTCATATTCCTTCAGTTTTTGAAACACTTCAGACTTCTTTTTTATTAGAAAAATCATGGCAAAGTGACTGAAATCATCTATGAATGATACAAAATATCTTGAACCATCCCATGTCACGGGACTAAGAGGACCACAAACATCTGAATGGATTCTTTCCAGTACTCGTTTGGCTCTGTTGCGTGTTCTGTTGAATGGTTCGCGTACTTGTTTGCCTTCCATACACACGTCACAAAAATCAATCTTTGAACTTTTAAATTTATTTGGGATTAAATTACTCTTAGCTAGAATATTCATCCTTCTTTGACCTATGTGTCCAAGTCGAGGGTGCCATAAAATGCTATCATCTTTTTGCGAAATATTGACTATTGGCTCTTTAATGGTGACTTCCAGTTCATATGATAATCCACGTAACATTGCGGTTGCAATGATTTCCTTATTTCTTATTGTCAAGGCTTTTTCAACATCAAATATAACCGTAGCCCCAGCACTAGTGAGTTTCCTTACGGACAGTAGATTTTCTCTTAACTCCGGTGTAAACAAAACATTCTGTATGGTTAATTCGGTCCCAGTATTGCTTAGCCCATCGATTTCACCAATTTCTTTTGCTAACAATGATTGATAATCTTTTGCAACTTTAATTCTATTTGGTGTATTTATTTTATTTATTTTTGAAAAACACCATTTTTCATTAACAAGATGGTCGCTTGCTCCAGAATCCAATGTAAAAATTATCTTGTTTGCAGATCTGCTATTCGTTCTGCATTCTCTGTCTGCCATAAAGACAAACGCTTTGTTTGCGACGTTCTGACTATCTTTTGAATAGCAGTTTTTAGCCTGATGACCGAATTTATTACACTTAAAGCATTTCCCATTAAACTTCTTCTTTTTAACAAACTTCTTTTTCCCCGAAAATGCGCTTAGCTCTTGGACATCATCAACTTGACGTTCATTTAGTTTGATTTCTTCGGCTCTAAGCCTTTCTTTCACCAATGAGAGTGTAAGCTTTGATTCTTCCAAATTTTGAAGAGCTGTGATCAGCGGATCAAATTTGTCGGGTAACGTCAAGAAAAGTTGTCTGAGTATATCACTTTTTTCTAACGAAGCCCCTGTCATCTTCAGTTGGCGAATTAAATTCTCAAAAATTATTAAGTGAGAGGTCACAGAGTCTCCACTTTGCATTTTCAATTTTGTAAGTTGCTTTCGTAAAAACAACTGATTTACGATTGACTTGCCTGCGAAAGCTGACTCCAGATTGAGCCACATCTTCTTTGCAAATTCTTCATCTCTTACGTAGTTTAAGGGGCTCAGCTAGTTTCTCATTTTCAAAAAATCGATAGGTAAATATCTCAAAAATGATGTCCTAAAATATTGGAATGATGTCTTGGATATTTTTGAAATGGCAGAGTAAAGAAGAGAAGCATCTCGGGCGCTCGTACTCCTGCTCTGAAAACTTTAAATGCGTTTTTCTCAAAACTACATTTTTCAAATTTGCCGCAGCTGTAACTCACGCAAATATTGACGAATCGTCTTGAAATTTTAACTGCATACTCTCCATATGTTTTTACATACAGCCATCTACAACTTTTACGATCGGATGAAAATTGTAGTTTTGGCAGCCATCAAAAGACGATTTTTTTTGGCGAAATTTGGACTTTTTTTTTTAAATTGCTGCCATTTTTACAGTTTTCAATTCTGCACTATAATTATAGATGGCTGTATGGGAAAAAGGGTCTACTTTAACGCCATGTTTTTATTTTCTTGTTACAGGTACCAGAAATTATTAATAATTTCAAGAAGTTCAAGAAATGGTCCATATCTCTCTTGGATTTCAATATTTATAACTCGAAATTTCGCGACAATTTACATGAATATATGAATAATTAACTTCTAAAATTACAGAACATTTGAAACTATAGTTTTTTTTTTACACGCCTTCAAAAAATCACCTCATTTGAGCTCGAGAAACTAGCCGAGCCCCTTAAATAGTCCGATTGGATAAAATTAACTAAATAGTTCTTAGCCATTAGGTGCGTTTTTTTGCACGCATATATACGCTTGTTGAAATTTTTGCATGTTAAAAACAACAACAAAATAAGCGAATAGCGAGGATAAACATCTACGTTTATTTCTGAAGCGAATATAAACTGCAAGTGCTACCAATGTGTGGAAGATGAATTTTTGGAAATGTCAAAAAATTCATGCAAAATTCATTCGTTTGACAAGTAAATAAAAACAAATTCCTATATGTTTTTTTTTCTCAGTTGTCAATGCCTGAAATGCTGAAACTTTAAGGAGTAAGGACTACCTCAGCGGTGTTGAAGACTCCCTGGACGTGGTGGTAATTGCGGCTACATTGGCAAAGGAAAGCTAACTGGGACCTACGGCCGCTTTCTATTGGCCTGCTACGACCGACGCCGACATCGAGGAGTACCAGAGCATTTGCAAAATTGGATAGGTAAGATTACCACAGTGTCTCTATTTAAACAAAGTTCTAAGCCCTTCTTAAAGGTTTCAGTGACGAAGACCTTCAAACGCATGCTGAGTTCTACAAAAAGCACGTGATCAATACACCCAAGTCATACTACCGATACGACAGCTCCAACGAGCCGGACAAGTGGTTTGACGCCGTTCAAGTGTGGGAAATAAAATGGGCTGATCTCTCGCTTAGCCCTCTCTGCTCACAAGGCAGCCATCGGCATTGTGGATCCCGAAAAGGGCATCCCACTGCGTTTCCGTGATTTATTCGGATACGAGATTACAAAACACCCGAAGATGCCACCTCTGCATCCCAAGTGGCTGACATGTACTCCAACCAAGACCCAATCAAAAACCAGCAACACAAATCCAAAGACCCCGAGGAAGTTTTCTATTAAAAGTCGAGTTTATTTTTAGTCGTTTGTTAAGCATATGTATGATTGTGGTAGAAACTAATAAATTTAATGAAAAACTTGACATCGACTGTTTCCTTCTGGTTTTTGTTATGTTCGACTTCGCGCATGCTTGTCCAGATGTAACCACCAAGCTTGGTGTCGTAGTCCATCGAGTCTGGCGGTGGAAATAGTGTCGTTTTGCCATGGTCGGGGCCTTAGAACACAAGAAACCATCACTTTGAATTCTTGAAATTGTTTCACAGAGAACTTACCGATCAGGTACGTGCTGGGTTCAAAACAATCGTTGAGATTTGGACTCGACCAATGGTGTATTTAAACGCTTTTGTGTAAAGGCACAGCCGTCCGCTTGAAGGCTAAAAAGCATTAATGGACTCCTTACTCCCTCACATCTGCATCACATCTGTTTAAGTTATGTTCTGGTGGTGTTGCAGGGTTAGGTTCGATTTCTGGTAGCGCGGTCGTCGATTTTGGAGTTTTAATAGAATCTATACAGTCTAGGACATGCGACGTTGAAGTCAAAGTAGATGCTGTATTTGCGGATTGCTTATCAGATTCTGAATTCTTGATTCTTGACAGAAGGATTTTCCAAATGATTTGGAACTGGTTGAATCTGTAGCAATGCATTTGTTGGCTTGGTACTTGCTATCGTACGTTTGAAATACCATCATTTGTTTTCTGAACACACATAGTTTATCTGGGACTCCTGGATTCACTATTTGAGCTTCTGGGCAGCAGGTAAACTCGGAAGTTTCGCATTTGCTGTTTGGATTTGGATAGTTTCTACAGACAGTCTAGTACAAACAGCTGTTAAATAAAAATTTGTCATTTATGTCAAATTGCAGTGCTGCCAAATATTTGAATAATTTGGGGAAGACGTTTTTTTGGGCGAAGTTTATATCCGCGTGCAAAAAAACACGACTATTCTATCCCTCTTGACAAATTCATCATTTGCTTCTTTTTCGGTTGGGGGATCGCTTGTTATAACGTCCCATAAACCCTTCGACTCCATAAATACTTTCACACGGAATTGCCATTCATCATAACCAGAACCGTTAAATTGTGGTATTCCTGGCATATTATCTTTTAAGTCGAAATCTAATGCCTTGGCTTCGAAATGAAAATATTAATTAGAGAATTTATTTGTAGATGCTTATCTTACACATTCAGAATAATGAAAATAAAAAATTAATTTGATAAGTCATAATAAAGCGATTGCTTTAGTTTTCTACACATTATAATCAAAACAACATAAGTCAGTCGAAATATATCCAGTGTATAAGGAACACAAATAATTTTAAAGCACTATTTTAATAAATACAGCTACTTGAGTTACATAGATAAAAAAAAACTGTGTTATTGTCGCTGGAAAAAGTTGTGTTAGCGAATCGATCGTTATTTATATTTCAGTTCCAACAGATGAAGACGTACGGTCAAATTAAATAGAGACGCAGTTTTCTCAAACATTTCACCTTTAATTGTTTTTCAATAACAGAGTGAAATAGAAAGTTTTTTCATTGTTTGTATTCATATCGCGTGGTGTGTCCTTTTTAAAGCAAGAAGTAAATAGTAATCAATTTTTAAAATTTTTTAAAGTTAGGTTAGGTTGAATGGCAGCTAAAGCCGCAAGCTAAGCACCTCACTCGAATCTCAAGCATCTATTGTGCTCCCCGGATAACAGATTATGATGAGGTAGAGGAGAGGGGTGACAGGGGATTAGGTTTGTGACTGGGTTATTTTGGTTGGGAGCCCCCACTGAACCATTTGGGGTTCTGGATGAATTTAAGGACACTGTTTAGTGGGAGTTAGAGATGTTGCCAAATTGGTAAAGAAGTATACTCCGAGGGCTTTTTTCCTACTATAGGCCAAACTAGGACACTCACAGAGGAAGTGGAATGATCCCTCCTCTGCCTCTTCGTCTTGGCATCCCCTACATAAGTGGGATGTGCTAATGCCCATTCAAATCATGTGGGTACCCAATAGGTTGTGACCCGTTAGAATCAAGAGAGGCCTGCTGAGCTGGAGCAAAAAATCTTCTTTTTTTTGGAGATATCATGCCATAGGTATCTGGAAACTCGGCATGTTTCTAAAGGTGACCACCGCCAATGACAATGGTTTTTAGAAAATTTTGTTGGATTCTGTTCTTGTGGCTTGAGAACTGTGTAGTTCGTTTCACTGGATTCGAGTGCTGACCCGATTTAAGCCAGCTTATCCACCATTTTGTTTTCTGTTATGTCACTATGTTCAGGAACCCAAATTAAATATCCGATGTTCGTTGATCTGAGCAGTCTTAGATTGCTGCGACAGCTTTCTACTAATTTGGACAATAGATGAGATACCTTTTATCACTACCAGGCTGTCTATGAAGATGTCAATATTTTTGTTGTTCAAGTTTTGCGGAGCCAGGTGTTTTGATGCTTCACAGAGTGCAAGTACTTCTGTTTGAAACAAACTGTAAAAGAAGGAGCTTTATTGATCTGTTCATAGGAAGGTATTCTGAGAAGATGGCTGACCCTACCCCCTCGTCCGTTTTGGAACTGTCTGTGAAGACTGAGACGTGATTTTCTTTTATAGTCCTGTTTTCCTCCCAGCATTATCTTGTCGGAATGACTGTTAGGGCAACTGGATTGAAATCAGTATGTGGGGATTTGTTGTTTCTTTGCATATCTCTATCAGTATGATTCGTAATGGTTCTGTGGCCTAATGTGACTGTTTGAGTCGCAGTGCCCTTTTGGCCGCCACGCCGTCCCTTAGGGCTGAAGTTAGTGTCGTTCTCATGGCACTAGATGGATTTTGGTCAAGGTCTTAAGGTTTGGCGCCTTCTCTATTGATGGCCACCAGACGAAACAGGCATGTCTGAGAATTTGTCTTATTATGGATGTGCACGTACAGTGAATTGTTTTGGGACCAGATCCCCTTTTTCCCCAAAAATTGTACAGCAAGTGTAGAATGCGATTTGGGCTATCCTTTCTCTTTCTTTTAAGTATCCTTTCCAGTTCAGTTTACGATCAAGGGTGATTCCGAGATACTTCGCCGTACCAGATATGTTTATTGGTATACTCGTACTGTTTATAGTTATTGGAAGTATTTCTGAAATATTACGTTTCGTAAGGTTGACATTTAGACCGCAGTTTTTGGCAAAGTTGTTGAGCTTATTAATATCTTTCTGGAGGAGTTCACAAAGTGTTAGCGTGAGTTTTCCGGAGGTCATGATGACGATATCATCAGCATAAGCCACAGATTTTATTCCGCTCAGATTTAGTTTAACCAGTATCTGCCTAACTACTTAAATTGACAGCACTGTTTCCATTGACCTTTATTTTTCCATCTTCTATGCAATGTATCCGCACTTGGGGTTGCCATTTCGTTTTCCAAGAATGGAATGGGTTCGAAATCAGTAATTTAAGTTGGTCTCAAAAATCGTGTGATTTAACACCGCGCTAAACTATTTACTCTCGCCGGTATATCTACATACGTCTTCAAATGCTGTGATGAGTGATCGAAAATTGGACTACATCAAAGCCAGCCGCGGATATAGTAGAAATCATGTTCAAATGAAAATTGCAAATAACTAGTCCTTACATTAATTTTATTGTTATCAATATAATAAATTTAAGTCTGTTTTATTTCTTTTGACAACTCTATATTCACCCCCTCCCTTTAAGTTCGTTCGTTCGGGCCCTGGATTAGCCATGGGGTCACCATTCGCCACATTGGGTTTTTTTAAATAATCTCAACTCGCCCTGAGTGTCAAACTCTATGGGTTTTTCACCTCTCGGATTACCCTGAACTCACTCTTTAATCGTCCCAGGTTTTCATTTGGTTGATTTCAACCATTGAATGGGGCGGGCAAAATGACAGTTGTTTTTTATTTAAATGATAGGAATTTGTGACGAACTGACGATCGTAGAGTTTAACGTTTTTTGAGCCCCGAACACCAATTTTTTTGACCACTCATGATGTTGTCATAAATAAACCTCGGTCAACCCAGGGTAAAATTCAACGAACCTTTTACTAGGTTATGAAAGGTCGTATGTACACAACATTATAATCATGAATATTGACGTTACGTACAAACGTTGCTAAAGAAACGACCGAATTTGCATTGAAATTTCGTTAAATCGTTTTCTCTTTGAATCTGAATATAAAAAACTCGTGTAGGAACCTACTATTGGACCGGCTTGGATATTAACAAAATGATTTTCCAACCTAATAACGAAGTTGTTATTAGATTTGATCGTTGAACCAATGGGCTTACCTTTGGTCGCCATAAAGTGTTTTTTGAAAAAAAGTGTCAAAGCCTAAGTGTTTTTTGAGCACTGGGTTTGCCCTCAACTCGCCATAAAGTGTACTTAGTATCCCTTTTGCTGTTCAGGTAACGAATATGGCTGTAATTTCGTTGGCTAGGTGTCTTTTGAGAACCAAATACCCAGACTTTTGACAATTTATAGAACTGTCAAGCAAACTTTTGTCAACCCTAGGAAAATTTCAACGAACGAACCTATATTATTAAGCAACAATTATGTCGCGAAGTCGACTCAACACACCTCACAAACCAAAAATGAAATCGTTCAATTCATTAGAATTGATAGTGCATTTTCTAGCCTAACCATACTAGGTTAGTAAATGAAAAGTCCTTTTAATAGTTCGACCCCATAAGTTCCCGCTATTTTATACTTGAATATATAAGAGTAGGGATGAAAATTGAATATACTGTTAAGGTGCACATTGTACCTTACGAGCAAAAATAAACTCATCTTACAACTGTTCTACTTAAAAACATATATATATTTGTTTTAGTCCTTGTGTACCAAAAATACAGTTACAACAATTGTGTATGTAGCCCTTTCATAGACAAACTTTGTAAAATTATCGCAACTGGAGTCCATTGAAAAATTCATCTTAATACTTATTCCTTGGTTCTGTTTCTCTATCAAAGACAGAATGACGATGATGCGGTGCCTTAAAACAAAAGAAAATATTTAAAAAGCATCTTACATTTTTGATTTATTCATATTTTTCGACTATTCTTACCTTTTGTATCGCAGCTCCTTAATTCGATCTCTTATTTCAGAGGCTAGGTTTTCGGCCAAGTTAACGGCCCGCCAAGAGTCATAGGTTCGACTCAACCGGTCCCACAGGAGGCGTTCTTCGATTATTGATTCTATCAGCTTGTACACTTTTTCCATAGAGAAATTATTATTTTTCAAAAACTGAATGTCTTGTCGGGGATGACCGTCGTCAACGCAGTCAGTTTCTGTGGATCCATTGCTAGCTTTAAAAATACTTTTTCTTCGATTGGCAACAGTTTCGTTAAGGATTGCATTCATTCGATTGGTAGTTCGGACAGATGCTGTTATTCTAAAACAAAGTGAAGAAAATGGATTGCAAGAAGGTATGTATTTGAAATATGACACTAAGAGTACATAAAAAATATGTTTTGTGTCATCTCTATGATGCTTGAGGCTCAGTGATGAAGCGCATATTTCCACTGCTCCGAAATGCGGCAGATAACATGACATTGTTAGAGACTGGTATCTCTCCAAAGCTTGCTATAACATTTAAACTACATTTTGATTACTTATGATGCTGAATATTCGCCTCCAAAAAAAATATCCTTTCATGCAATACTTGGCAGATCTGGTTGGTTATGAAGAATGATGAAACTAAAGCAGTGATGAGTTAGAAGAAAGCGACTTTCAAATCCTGATAAAAAAATAAAAATAAATAAATACAGTGGCTTAACAGAGCGAAAAGCCCTGGTGCCTAGCGCGTTTCTCTTAACCATGCCTTGTGAGGGAATGGAGTGGACCCACATTTTTCTGCTGGTTTCGAACGGCTAATCGAGAAAGCGCTTTTCATGGCAATGAAAATTTACTAACGGAGGACTTGCTAGTTTCTCGCGAAAGGCGTGGAAAAACATTTTTGTCTCTGTTGGGATTCGAACCATGAATCTTTGGGTTAACAGCAGACACTGTAAAAGTGAACTTAAATAATTAAGATGAAAAGACTCGCCACGTAGTGGAATACATAAGTTGCTGGAAAAAAGCGAAGAACAGTGAGCCCAACTCCAATCCAAGAGCACACAGAGTGCTTTTGTCTGGATGTAAACGAATTGTCTGCGGCTGCCGGTGCAAATCAAGCTATTCAAGAAATATGATAAAAAAATTTCTTCAAAATAGCCGCTCCGCTTGTCCGGTGTTGAATGTTTACTGTCCATTCTTCAAACTTAGCATAAGGAAAACTAACAAAGAAGAGCAAAAACAGAATGAAAAACGTAGTCGTAAAGCAAGTTATAAGCCTGGTAAATTTAGTGAAACTATACGAGAATAAACCCGATTGGGTTACACTTCTAAATATGTATATATGCAACGCCGAATATCCACCTAAGCCTACAAGGCGTGAGCTTAGTGGCTCTGCCAGTTTAGGGGTCCTCAAAGTCTGGCTTGCCTTGCTTAAAAGTTTTACTGCAGAAATTATTAGCTCAAAGATACCATTTATATAGCAATCTTGTTTACGTAGGGTTAGAGATTAGGTTAGGTAGAATGGGCTGACTTTTGATTTTAATTCCGACGCATTTAGATCAATGTAGATCCATTGTGATACCCTTGAGTGTAGTAACGTCCTAGAAACCTTTAAGTTTATGTTTGGTCAGCTTTTAACCATTTTGTGGCCTTGATGAAGTTCAACAGGCTGTTTCTTGGAGTGTCTGATAATTCTTCTAGTTTATTGAAAAAGTGATTGCCTAGAAATTTTTTTCTGGTGTAGCAGTGTTGCTGGGCAGTGAAAAACGAAGTGAGTGGTATCCTCATGTTTATCTTCGTCATTGCATCCTAGCAATCTTGGTTAGTTGACTGTGATTACATATGTATTACAAATAAAAGTTAGAAATAATACAGCAAGTATTAGTGTCTTGGCAAAAACATGGACATTTGAAAAGCCTCACCTGAGTTGGACTTTTGTCTCCAACTCTGACTTCCAACCGTTGTGCTTTCGCTTGACTGACAAAAATGGAATTGGGATTAGTTTGAGCCTACTTTTTGCCGATTGAAGTTAAAAATCTGCTGCCAGAGCTCTTAGAATAACAGAGGAAGCAAAAAAGTCCAGCCATTTTCACTTCTTCTTTTCATTTTAAATTTTTTGAGTAAGTTTCATATTTTTGTTCATGTGCCATTGAAAACTTTTTTTTAACTTTCTTTAACTTTCATGAGAGCCCAGAGGTAGAGGTTAGGGCTCATGAGACTAACTCAAAAACTCATCTAACACATTTTATATTTGTTTACAATCGACGATATAAGCTAATTTTTATTTTCCAAAATAAATAGTGATCCTTAAGTGCCAATCGAATAAAGGTTTTTCCTATGCCTTGAGCAATGCAGATTTATTGTGCGTATTTTACATTTACTATCTTGCTGGTCAGGGCATTGAAAAATCACTGTGTAAGTGTATACGGAAACGGAAAAAAGCATGGTATGAGCAATAGCGAAAAATTTTTCTTCAGCTCAAAAATTGTCGTAAAAAATTACGCATACGCCAGAGTGAACTTAATTTTAAAAAGTACAAAGCCCATGCCATTGGTTGCAACTGCAAGGAGATCTACATGCTGGAAAGAAGGGAAAAGGGTCGTATTTGCAATACGTATTTACAAATAAAAGAAGAAAAAGAATAATTAAAAGATCAATTGTAAAGGAAAATGCACCAACTGCTTCAGAGTGCAAAACTTTGGTCTGTTTCATTATCTTCAACAATCTTCTGGGCACTTGGAAAAAGAATCAAACATATTGTTTTGCAGAGAGGTTGACCACAAACGAAGGTGTGCGTGAAATGCTTTTACTTTATCTTTGGCAGTTAACATATTTTTTCTCTTTCTTGAAGGTTTTTGTTTAAATTGTTAAGGTGGCTTTAGAGATCTGCCAAAAATGCTAATTTCAAGAGCCAAATAGGATCAGAAAAACGATACGCATATTCAGATTTTGCATCTTTTAAGAATATTAACAATTCGGCTCTCAGTTCCAGAACTCTTGTTAATATCTTCCCTTTGGATAGTCACCTGACCTGAGTGTGATAAAGGAGATTTTGATGAAGCGAGCTCATATCTTGACAAACGATTCGGAAAGCCGGCTTTGCAAAGCTTTGTGTTTGATAGAATTCACAATTTTTATTACCATTTAAATCAGAAGGTACTACCTTAGCAAATAGAAGGTTGCTATCTGGTAGTACAATGGACCGGTATTTAGGTCTGAGTGCTCCAGCTAATATTTTAAAAACCTCGAACAAAAAAAAAATCTACCTTCGTAGCTAGAGCCTGCCCATGGAGAAAACAGTGTGTCCAGGATATGTTTGGTATTATCGCTTTTAAATTTTGCAAAAAGTCCGCTACTTTTGCCAGTCATAGCATTAGCACCATTGCTACAAATTGCGATACATTTCTTTCAATCAATATCGTAGTTGCAAGTACTTTTCAAAAATATATCGTACAAACACCGGCCAGTAGTGCTTGCAGGAAGTGCTTTGCAAAATAAGATTTCTTCCGTGATACTGTTATCTGCTTCAAAGCACACAAATACCACAAACTGTGCACAATCAGAAACATCTGTAGATTCGTCAAACTGCAAAGCAAAATGTTGGCTGTTCTTTAATTTTTTTGACTGCTTGTTCTGTGTGAACAGATTGCCTGTTCATGAACATTTGAACATGTTCAAGTAAGTGGGTTGCACGCGTGTGGCGCTTTTTGCCGCCGTAACGACAATCCAATGGGGCAACGTCGCCGACGCAGTTAACCCCGCGTTAATAATAGATAAAAGTACCAAAATAGCAATATATCATTACCTACCGTTTTTGTAGTATTTTCCTTAAATTATTCTTTGGCTTTTATGACGAGAGGAGGTCGCCAGAATATTTTAACCTGTAAAGGGGGTCGCGATATCAAAAAGATTGAAAAACACTGTGCTAACATAAAACGAAAAATAACATCAGTGCGAAGATCAAACGGAGAGGAACTCTTGCCAATCGTTGCTAATTTAAAACGCAATTGTGAAATCCTCAGTAGAAAAGCCAAGGTAATCATTTATTGCATCTTGATCTTCAAAGTCCTGCTTTACGGCGCGGCGCGGAGGCATATATCTTATCTAAAGTGGATGAGGAAGCCCTTCGACGTTTTGAAAGAAAAATGCTTCGAATGGTCTTTGGTCCCGTATATAAAGACAATGTGTGGAGGAGGTGATGGAACGCTCAGAATCAACAACAAATTGGGAGGCCTCGTCTTCAAGTGGAAGAAGACCATAACCGACTAAGAGTACAAACCTAAGTACGTCAGTAAGAAAAAGGATTCTTATTTCGTACCTTCTCACATTTTAGTGATAAAAGTTCTTTATAATTTTTATTTTTCATTCCAAAATAATGTTTCTCGCTTCCAACGTTGGCTAACGGCCAGAGTAGTTTTTATTATGGCTCCAGTGAAAGAGTTCACTTAAAAAACAAACTTGTACTTTGGCGACTAAAGTGTAACCTACGGATAGATTTAGATAAATACTTTGAAGAGATCCAAACAACATTCGTTACAAATATTCTGTAGTAAAAGTCCTAAAAAATGCTAACGGGCTTTTTCTTTAGTCAACTCAAGCGAAAATTCAGACAGTGTTTCTGATGGATTTCAAAAGAACTTAAAAGAAAAATCAAACAACTATGAGAAAAATTTGATTGACACAACAGTCCATGTTGAAGATCGGTTTGAAAATGGACTTTTGATGTTGTTAAGAACGGAATATCAATAATTCCTGCAAACAAAAGGAAAGTTTTTCTGGCTATAAAGGGATAAATTCATTATAGAATCCATGCAGGAAGACAGCAGCATAGTGGGTAGAATAAGTCGATTCGTCTACCAATTTGTCGAAAACAACAACAATAATACAAACAAAAAATGTTCTTTGTTCTTCATAAGCGTAGCACATGCTTAAGTCCTCGCGATGTAAAGCAAGTAATCAAGCTTTTCTGACTCTGTTTTTTGTGAGTCTACGTAAATGCTGCATTGAATTCGAAGGTGCATTCAAGTACATTCGACTTAATTTTGAATGAAGCCTACGCTTAAAAACACTGTAGGCAAGGTTACGTTAAGATAGCTGCCGGGAAAACGTCCGACGTACGTAGAGTTTCAAACCAATAAGAGGTTAATTGTGATAGCACATAGAAATTTGAGGAATTGCCTCTTAGCAAAGCCTTACACAAACTGTCATCTCATTGCTCTTTTGAAATGAAAAGAACTTTTTATTTTTCGTGTTAACGTTAATGGCATTCCGTGATGTTAATTCGAATTAGAAACTGACTTCGAACACAGAACGACACCCTAAAAACTTTGTCAAACTGTTCCCTTGTAGAGACATTTACGGATTTAAATTGTCCCTTTTAGGCACGAAATGTTTTTATTCTTATAAGCGAGTTAATTAAACTGTCACCAAAATATATTTTGAAACTTAAATCACTTTTCCGATATTATGCAACGATATTGAAATCAAATAATATCAAAATGTTCACATACCGCGTCTTCCAAGTCTTCCATGAAGCCATAATAAATTCACTTGTCTTTTGCTAATTGTCTATACAAACAATTACACTTAACCTAACCGAATGACGAATGGAATATCACTGCCAAAAAAAATCGACCTACTGGTGCCAACGTTCGATTGGATAAGTCTCCTGCTAGCCTTTAGGTATAAAGGCGTGCAACGTAACAAAACTTTTATTTCCTTTCGAGTGGGTCTCGTGTTGCATGTGTTCACAGCACAGAAATATGCATTGCAAATAACTTTTCAACAACACGATTTCTAGGCCAGAAAGTATAGATAACATATGCCTAATCATATGAATACACCCTCCAACGTATAATAAACTTGTACACTCGTGAGTAGATTTGTGCAATGCTATAACAAACTTCATCCCATGGTTATAGGCACTTGTATTCTATTGATGAGCCATTACTGTTAACGTTAAAATTCATAGCTCACTCACATTCGAATTCGATTCATGGTTTCCGGTTGATACTCTTCTCGACCGACACGACGAGCCAAGATACACAGGGTTGGGGATTTATGGATTATCTTCGACGAAGGCAGGCACAGAACTGATTTGTGATTTGCCATCGCGAACTCATGAAGGATAACATATGTATGCTAAGCCAAACTCTTTGGGGAACATTTTCGCCCAGGACGTGCGTGACTATCGTCGTTTTACACGCTACTTTTCTATCGAAAACTCAGACGGGCCGGTGCGAAATGCATGCATATTAGGATATGAATTGTTGTTCATTGAGGCATTAGTCGGGCTGTTCGATGGTGATTTGATTGAATCAATAATATTAACTTGTGTATGGATAATGCAATTAGGTAAATTGATTTATTGCTCGTGTTCGCAGACAGAAACAATCATAACATATGTAAGGAACATGACGTTAAGAGCTTAATATCGTTTGGCCTTGAAATAGAATTGGATTTTTGATAAACAAGCCAGAACCCAGAAGTCACACAAGTAAGTGTGGTTTGCCTTTGAAAGATATTGGTAATTTCCAATTGGAAATGTTATTTGTCACAAGGAACGTGAGTGATGAAGAAATTCCATGGATTTAGACAGAGACAGTGAATTGTAATTTGATTTGAAGAGTTTTGTGATGATGTTCCTAATTAAGACAAAATTATTATTTAATGAAATGATTATTCATATTTCTTTGCCAATCTTAAAACTCAAAGACTGAACGAGCTCTTAAAAAAATACGAGCGTTGGCTTTGAAGCGATATAATAAATATCCATGCATCTGATAGTTCAGCCTTGGTACTTATTTACTTTGGCTGCCAATACATGTAGCATGTAGGTATAGGTAGATACCCTTAAGTCTACGCTCAATACTTCATTTACCCTGCTAAACTGCTCAGCAATAAAGAAGCAGGTAAATGTTACGTCAGCTATAAGCAAAATCTACAAAAATTCATGTCCGCATTCCAAATCCAAAGCGTACCTATACCTAGCTCCCTCAGAACTAACTCAATAAATAAAATATTACAACTTTCCCACTGAATTGAAATAGAACTACCTATGTAAAAAGATCAGCTTGGAACAATCTGCTCAGGTCTAAGGTAAACCAACGATGCCGCCTAAAGAAATACATGTCCAAAATCCAAAGTACCCTATTTTCTTAGAAGATCTGATAACGCATGAATTAAGTCGTGCTTTAAAGTCCTAGATTTGCTTTTGATTACTCACATTCCAGGGTGTTCTCAAATGACATCTCCAGAAACCAGTAACCCTAACACTAATGTTAGCTAAAACATAGGAAATTAATTAGTAAATTAGGTTTTGTAGGCTATCGACTTATCCTTGGGAAACAAATCTGCAGGCCCCGACGTAAGCATATTCTCTTTCATGCTCAAGACTCAAGAAACGCACCCCGAACAAAACTTGTCTATACTTGCTGAACGATTAGACTTGAACTTCACCACAACAACATTTCTCTCAGCTACTACTTCCTCCTCTGCAATCGAATTGGAACCTAATATTTCTCCCAGCGAGCCCACCATAAACCGTTTGGGATCCTCATGGACTCTATCAGAATGGAACTCTAGGATAATGAAACTCAACTACAACAAACAACATTTCGATCATCACAGTAAGGAACACCAGAAGATCTCTGCTCTGAACACTACTTCATTTTGGATAAGCATTCCCTCGTCCTACGAATGGTTGTTCACTGTTCCTTTTCGAAATTCAATCAAAATTGGAAATATGGTAATATCATATTGTAATAAAAAAAAAAGTAAATTCAGTGTGCTTAGATTAGCAATACCTATTCCCAAACCCGCAAAACAACTTTCTAATCCTAATTGGTCTTTTAAAACCCACATAATGCATAGTTTCGTTTCCCTTTTCCAAATATCAAACATTCCTCAGCATGCAGGACAGGGCCACAACCCAGACCCCGTAAATCTACTCAATCCAAAATCAAAGGCAAAGACGCCACATATCCATCCAAGCCAAGGCCGTAGTCAAGGGGGGTTTTAGGGGTTCGAACCCCAAAAAATCCATTCTTACCAAAAGATAGACTCTTCGTAGTTTGTATTTAATTGTTATTTGAATTATTTTTTTGTACCATTTCATAAAGTGCCTTATATGTATGTTAGGTGGTTTTTTTCGACAACTTTTTTTTCACTTCTATCCCGAAATATTGTGGAAAATACCTAAAAAAAATTGTTTTAAATAAAAGTATTTAAATACAAAATGCAAAATATGTATTTTAAAAATAGGTTTTGAAAACAAAATACCTTGTTAAGCTTGTGCACTAATTTTATTTAACTGATTTTAAAACTAGTATTTATTCAAATAGTTCATCTTTCATGATCTATTGTAGTAATATTTACTTTATCACTGGCTGCTGAAGAATCAGAGTCCTCAACAAACACATAATAAGATTCCATCCTTTCCTTCTTTTTATCAGATTAAGAATGTTGGACTTGGGAACTCTTTTCTGAGCAAACAATTCTTTGAAGTATTCTCTGTTGGCTTTTGGCACCCATTTCATTTTGAAAAAGGGGTAAGATACTGATGCTATTATACTATCTTTTGCTTTTGGTTCTTCTTATCTATATATATAAAAGAAAGTCGTGTTAGTTACGCTATCCATAACTCAAGAACGGGTCAACCGATTTGTCTGAAAATTGGTGGGGAGGGATTTTAGGACCAGGAGACGGACATAGGATACTTTTTATCCCTATATTCCTATGGGAACGACATTAATGCAATGCGTTAGTTTTCGTTGTATACAAAACACTGTTCTTTAAGAAAAACAAAATAAAATTGACTTATTGTGAGAAATAAACTTGACTTTTGTATGAAATCAATATTAAATAAATATAATGTAATCTAATAAAAAAGCCATTGCCTATTTAATAAAGTGAAATGAACTTTAAAAGGTGGTAAACCAAAAACGCATCAGAACTATAATAACAAAACTCGCATCTCGAGCAAGTAAGTAATTTTGTCTTTAATTAAAAAATAAATAAATAAATAAATAAATAGGGTGGCGCAACAGAGCGAGGAGCCCCTGGGCCTAGCGCATTTCTCACAACCATGCCTTGTGAGGGAATGGAGGGGACCTACAATTTTTCGCCGGTTCCGAACGGCTAATTGAGAATGCGCTTTTCATGGCAATGAATTTACTAACGGAGGACTTGCCAATTCCTCGCGAAAGGCGATACCCGTGGAAAAACATTTTTGCATTTTGCCTCTGCTGGGATTCGAACCTCGAACCTCTGGGTTAGCAGGTGGACATGCTAACCATTGCGCCACGGGTACCACTTTCTGTCTTTAATTGAATGGTTGAAAATTTGAGTTTTGAAATAATTAAATTTTTAAGTGAATTGAAGTGAGGTGAAGTATGATTAACTATGCCACCACCAAGATGATCGAATCATTCCCGGCAAAGCCAAAATGCAAGAAGGATACGTAGCACTGCAATTTAATAACGGACTGAAGAAATTGCACGTGAACAGCGCCGCGTTAGTATGGCTTCGTGCTTCTCAATCACAAGTGCAAAGTGGGGCAGCCCGTGAAACGGCTCTGTTTCAATGCAAAATCTTCGAGCGAACAACAGAGTTCAACAAATAGATAAATTTGTGACGCAGAACAGGATATTTATCAAGTGCTGATTTGAATCGAGCAGCGCTTGATTACAGCTTGCATCCTAGCGTTTGCATTGGGCAAATGCACGTTGCCTGCGAATATTGTGGTACATTAAAGTTTTCCGGAGAAACTCCCGGGTTATGCTGCTTTAGTGGTAAAGTGAAATTGCCATTGTTGACTCCGCCACCTGAGCCATTGTTTTCATAGAACTCTACTCTCACACTGGTTTTTATTTTGTAGATTCAAGGACAGATTCACCATCGAATTGGATCATTAATACCTATCGAAGTTACACAGCAAAAAAATTTTACTAATATATTTCATGGGCAACATGGAAAAACAACTTGATCAACGTCGAGAGATCAATATAGGAATTAAGCGAGCAATTTTTCAAGACTTGCAATCTTAGTGGCTAAGAATAAAGATGTAGATGACCTGAACTACATAATTCAAAATAAGATCACAGCGTCACAAATGAAGATGAAGCCAACAAATATCCAAATTAATTTTAAACTTCTTGGATGTGCCTGGCTTACCACCGCACAATTTGCGCCTAAAGGTTCTCTCTGTACTAATCATGCTTCGAAACATAATCCAACCAAAACTGTGCAACGATACGCGTTTGGTGGTAAGAAAATTGATGAACAATGTACTTTGCGCGATGATACTGAAAGGAAAATTCAAAGGTAATGAAGTTCTCATTCCGAGGCATCGGGGTCCCAACCGATATGCCGTTTGAATTTAAAAGAATTCAATTTCCGATCCGTCTTAAATTTGTCATGATCATCAACAAATCACAAGGTCAATATACCTTAAAAGTTTGTGGTTTGAATCTAGAATATCCATGTTTTTTGCGCCTTATAATAAAATAAAAAAATGTTGTGTATGACAAGGTACTTAAGTGAAAGTACTTATGTACTAAAATACAGAAACAATAATGAATGATTAATGTAGGTACATACATACTAAATTATTTTTATATTTTTCAAATAAAAAAAAACTTAACAAATTCAAAAATCTGCTTATTTATTGTCTTTAAGACGGAACAGAGATTTCAAAAATTCTTTCAGCATTAGGGGTGCTTCATAATCTTCCTCCAACAGTTACTTAGACTATATTTCGTTTCTATAATCTCAGGGGAACAGAAACGGGAACATTAAAGTTACTTGATCGATTTCAAAAATTCTTTCAACTCAAGGATGTTACATTATCTCTTAGTGACATAGACTTATATTTCATTCACATATTTTCACAGGAACGGAAGACTCCCACAGGAACGGTGTCGCAAATGGAAACTTAGAAACTACTGAAAATATTTCAAATATTCTTTCGGAGCTGGGATGCCTCATGTCATAATCCACACAGTAAAAAAGATTATATTTCATCCCCATATTCCCAAGGAAGCGAAGAACAAGAACGGGAACCTTAAAACTATAGACCCGAGCAACGCCGGGCGGCTCAGCTAGTAAAATATAAAATACATTTAGAAAAAAAGTATTTTAAATATAAAGTAAAAATTTTGCATTTTGTATTTGCATTTCAGGCACGATTACGGTATCCGTGGTCCCGCTATTGTAAGCGTTCTAGACGCTCAAATCGCATGGGAATGGTTGGAAATGATAGATAAAATCTTCAAGAATTTAATTTTGGGAAAAAAAATAATATAAAAAAAAATTTCCCTAATGCAACAGCTTTCCGCGTGGCCCGCTTCGCGGGGCACATTATTTGAACCCTGTTTCCGCAGGGTTAGGCTGCTCATGCTAAATATGAAAATAGCAAACAATTTCCGTATGCAACAGCTTTCCGCATGGCCCGCGTCGCGGGGCACATTATTTGAACCCTGTTTCCGCAGGGTTAGGCTGCTCATGCTAAATATGAAAATAGCAAATAATTTTCGTATGCAACAGCTTTCCGCATGGCCCGCTTCGCGGGGCTCATTATTTTAACCCTTTTTCCGCAGGGTTAAGCTGCTCATGCTAAATATGGAAATAGCAATTGTTTTCCGTAAGCAACAGCTTTCCGTAATATAATATCGCGGGACCACGGATACCGTAATCTCCCCGCATTTCAAATGTATGTATTTGAAATAATTCACATCTCTGACCATAATCCTCCTCTCCGTCTCTATTTTCTACACATTCAAATCATTTCCCCGTTCAGCTGATCCGTGACCTTGGGAATATTTGCGACCGTGAGCTGAATTTTTTCAAGCCTATCGACGATATAATTCTTAAGGCAAATTCAGCACTTCGCTTCGTCAAACTATAGCCCAAGGAATTTGCAGACACCTACGTAACCCGATCCCTTTACATATCATTTGTTCGTCCGCTTTTTGAATACGCTTGTCAAGTCTGGCCGCCTTACCAACAAGTGCACATTGCCAGAATTCAGAGCATACAACGCCGTTCCCTTCGATTTGCTCTTCGAGGTATTAGTTTAGACCGAATCAAACTTAACCAGAATACGCTGAAAAATCGAAGAGAAATATTTGACATTCTCTTCATTCACCGAATATTTACAGGTACCATTGACTGCAAAGCCCTTAACGAATCCATTTTTCAAATATAGCCCTCGTAACACTCGCAATCCACGCCTCTTATATGTTCCCAACCATCGAATCTCTTACGGCACCAATGAACCCATCTCCCGAATGCTGAGGAATGTCAATTCTCACTCTTATTGTTTTGACTATAATCAGAACTCCCTGCCTAAGGCCGCCTCCTAAGCCCGCCAACTAGTTAATTTAAGTCTTAGCTATTAAGTTTCTTAGTTTTTAAGTAAGTTTAAGAAAAAGCTTGTATTAAGCCAAAATTAAATTCGGCAACGCTTTTCTGCAGATGAAGAATAAGCGAACTGTCCAAACTTCTAGTTGGAATTGTTACTAAATTGAACCAATTCTTTGCTCCAATAGGTTTATTTACAACATACAGTCAAAATCGGTTATAAAGAACAAAATCTTCGGGCTCTGGGAGTTCCTTATAACCGATTGACTGTGCATTAGTTTTAGCTATAAATTCAACTAAAATAAAATACAAATTCAAAATAAATAAATCTTCATTATTGACCATACTTTTAAAATTGAGTTTCCTCTGAACAAAGCATCAAATTCAAGTATGCATAGTACCATACAAAAACCGACTCCAATTTGTATAGTGAATTCGATTCAAATGGAGGTCATTTTTTGAGGTTTAGAATCAGGTACGAACAAAAAAAAAAACAACTGGCTTTTGAATTCGAAAGAATAGATATATTGGACGGAGTCTAGTCTGCAAGATTAATACAAATAAATAAATAAATAAATAAACAAACACTTTTGAAAAAGTAATCACAAATTACGGCCCAAACTCGTTTGCAGAAGTTAGCATGTGACACAATGGACAAGTTCGGTGCCGTGTGATTTCCATGGGTGATGCGCAATGATGACATCTTGGGCACATCCAAACGTTCGTCGGTTGGGTGATAGGCTTACCCGAAGAAATGCACGCAGGGAAATGCGCACCACAGTTTGAGCACGACGGCAGACTGTAACACAAGAAAATCATAACGTTATATTGTACTCTTTAAATAAAAAAGAAAATTTCAAAGCACACCAGTCGGGAACAGGAGTTTCACACGAATAGCACTGCACCAAGTCCAAGTTGTGGTCGATGGGTTCGTTTTTAGAGAAAATATTCACAGCGAGTTCTTCGTATTCTTGTTTCACCTTTTCTGATAGTGAATCCAGTGATTCGAGCTTAATAAACGCAATGGAGCAAGTTGCTTCGAGCAAGAATCAAAATGTTAGCTATGAAATAACGGCTTTAAACTTTAAATTTACCAAAAGAACGATCAGCACAACTTGCTAATGCCAGCAAGCTATAAATGCTTTCTATGTTAAGCACATCTTCAAAGTCACGAAGCCTGAGTGCAGTGATAACAGCACTGTGAACGATTCCGAAGCGCAGTTGTCGTTGAGCCAGAAGCATAAAATGATACGCTTCGGCGCAATGCCAAATACGTCTTATCAAATTTGACTCTTCTGTTGATATATCAGCCAAGACGTTAGTTCGGTCAAAACGTTCACCCGATCGTGTCCCAATTATTTTGAGATGTTCTTCTGCCAACAGTCCAGCAAGAACGTACAACTTTTTCACTCTAAGTAAATTCGCTTTCTTGTTCACCTCGCGTTCGGCCAGTTTGGTTAGAAGATGGGCTGCATCAAAGTAACGAGCTGCTTTCTTTTGCAGTTCCACAGCTTCGGGGAGACGGCCTTCTTGCAAAAGCTGTGCTGCATGTTTCGAAAGGAGTACACCAATTTGTGGCATTTTAAATTGTTGAGCCAAGTCAACTGCTTGTCCCCATTGACGAAGGTTTACGCATGTGTTAACAGCTGACTTGTGGTCTCCCAGTTTCAAGTACGCTGAAACAGCTTCATTGCACATTCCTGTAATCCTATTTTAATATTTGTTTGAATCAAAATGACACATGAATTCCTACCAACGGACGCCATCATTTCTGCGATTTTCGACAGCAAAGGGCTCCTTTCTGGTAGTTTGTCGATGCAAAGCTTGAGCTCATCGAATTGCTCCAAATGATATAGTGATTCCATCAGGCCCTCAATGTGATGAGCTTTTTCAAAGTATTCCTTCGCACTTTCCCTAAATTGAAAGAGTAGCAGCTTAGTTATGATCTGAGAAGACTCACATACTTACCAAGATCGGAGGTTCGCAAAATGATTGCCAATTTCTTTCCAAGCGGTCTCCATTTGTTGATCGGATATTCCTGACCCCATGCGATACAGTTGCACAACTCTAAACCAATCGCACAGTGTCGTGCGTAAGTCAATGGCCAAATTCCTAAAATTTATTGACGATGGTTTAATTGGTAAACAACTATTGTATATTACCAACCTTCTATCCGCGTCCATGTAAAGTTTTTCTGCCTCTTCAAATTCTCCATAAAATGCAGACACTTCGGCCCTTTGCAACGTTTCCGAGGGAATATTTCTCAATCTTTTAATCAACTGAATACCAGGATAATTTGCACAACGAACAAACGCACTCTCTGCTGTTTCCATGTCGAGTTTTTTCAACGCCGCTTCTGCCAATAATCGCCAAAGTCTCGGATGTGGGTTGTCCTCTATAAACTGTTTGGCATCTTCGATCCCAACATGTTGAAGCAAGTCGTCGGTATCTCGCAGAGATTTTACTCTTAGCTGAACAATATGATTCACAGGATTTTGAGTCTCACCGCCGCTTATGATGTCATCGAGTAAGACACTTGTTATTTCAAGGTCCTCAAAGCAACATATGTATCCTGAACAGGCAATGGGCTCTTCAGGGTCATTTCCCCGAAACACATACATTCGTGTCTTTTCCATCAAAGCAAGCAACAATGGATTGTCCTTAGCCCAACAAATTGCCCACACATCCTTACGTTCTACTCGACTGAAATTCAACTGTCCCTCTTTGTTATCATCGAGGTCAAGTAGAGTCATTACGCCAGCGTGATCAATTAGAGCTGCTCGACTGAAATCCAACTAAATAACTATTTTTAGACCTTGACAAAACTAAAATGAACTCACGTTGAGTTGCAGTTGATGGACATTTTATAAACATAGTGTTGAGTTTTGTGTCTTGTTCGCAAGGCCACATTCGGTACACTATATTCAATTATACTTCCCGACTTCCTTGCAACAAGAAGAAGCTTCTCCGAAATCGCAACAGCACAGATAGGGTCTTGGGTTTCACCTCTTTGCTTTGCGCCTAACTCTTTAGTGTCGACAACAGATGGTGTGTCGTCGATGTGAAAACGTTTTTCTTTTCTACTTTTAACCCCCTGTATGTTTGTTGCGCTCTACATATAAAAAGTTTTAAGTCATTGGCTTCAATAGAAGAATAAGTTTTGATAGCACAATACCTTTGGAGTGTGATAATGCCAAAGAAGGACTTCTTCATTAGAAGCAACAACCACGTATGTAGAGTTGATTCCTATATAATCCGGTTTCACATCAGTGTACTTAGCTATAAAAACAAGTTAATATTAAGACAACGACAATATTTTAAGCTCTCTATGCTTACAATCCACTGAGGTTCCAATTGAATTGCACAGCAGCAATTGATAACATTTCTCGTCAACTTTTCGCTCAGATCCGGATAAAACAATATCTCTTATGTTAGCATTCAAGCACTCGACTGCAATGACACAGTGTTCGTTACATGCTGCCATACACAGTGCAGGTTCTACTTCTTTCAAAAAGCTCTAAAATAGACATTCAGTCTTATATCACTTACTAGATGGCCCCCGTGGCTAAGCTTACCTGATTCGAACTGGTGTTCCAGAATGTTATCACGTTCATGGCCGACTCATGCGTTGGATTCAGAAACACTGTTGTCTTTTCAAAATAACACCACACATAATCCGGCCGGATGTTGGCAAAGTAAATGAAAGAATCCACTGCCATTGCTATTCGCAGCGATTGTCCTTCCCAGGCCAGCGATGTTATCAGATTGCCTGGAACCTTTAGTGTACGATACATCTTGCCATTGGGAGAATAGAACGACACTTGGTTGCATTCTTTCGAAACGGGATCCACTTTGGATCCGCAAATGGCAATTGCCGAGCCGTCGTGATTCCATTGAGCGTCGACGTTTTTCATTTCTGTGTCAAACACGATCGGAGCTTAAAGATTAAATTTTTATTTTATTTTATGAAAGCTGATCAAACCAATTGCAATAGTAGTTTACCGTCGTCATTTTCGTTTTTCATAAGTTGCACCTTCCCCGTTTCATAGCAGATGGCTAGAGTAGGGCGATTAGGTGATGCTTTTCCACTAAACCATGATAGACTTGCAATTTTATAAATGCGGCTTGTACTTAATGGCACGCACTGAATATTCAGCTTAATCTAAAATTAGAAGTTGTTCTTCTTTAAGAATTCCATGACAGTCTATAAAAATTTGAAAAAATTGTTTTTGACATACTGCAAAGTTCCCTTGGTTATCATATAAGTGGCACTCGCCATTAGCCAAACTAAAGAGTATAAGACGATTGTCCGGACTCCACTGCACTCCAGTTAAGTGTGTGTTTTTCAATTCCTTTCCCCATAGTCGATTACCATCAACCGATCCTTAAATCATAGTACATTTTAATTATTTATCCTCGCAAGGTAATACTATTTTCTTATACCAACAATAATAGCACCATCTTCATACACAATACAGATTTTTGTACCGTCTGATGTCCATGCCATTCCATTGACTGTGGACTTCTTTCGATCATTTGTCATTTCTTCATACCAGGATCCTTTATAAAGCATCCACACCATAATAACTCCATCGATGTCCGACGAAGTGAGCTTTTGTTGAGCATCATTCCATGTCACAACTTTAACCTCAGCTTTGTGACCTTCAAGTGTCTGATTCATTGATAAATTACTCGCCGCTGCCAATCCCCCTTTGCTTTGTCCATTGCCTGTTGCTTTTAATGAATGGGAAATGGATAGATAGTTCTGTTTGGGATTCCAAATGAACTAAAATACTCACCTTGCTCTAGTTTAAGTACTTTGAGTAAGCCATCTGAACCAGCTACTGCGATATATCCTTGGTCCTTGTTCCAGGAAATACTATTCAATTGGACATTGTTCGGGATTGCAATCTGATCGAAAACTACCTTTGGCTCTGATAATTTATTAAAAGGAAATGAACAATTACCTTTTTACTTAAATAAGCGAACATATTGAGAGTTACACGATGTACTTTTTCATTTATTTAAGCTAATTTTAAATAAAGAAAACGGCGATCGGTTCGGCGAAATAAAATTGCAAGTGTTTTGTTTGTTTACATGTTTTGTTTCCATAGATTTTAGCTTGTATGCAACACTGCCTCCCAAACTTTTTGGTTTAGAAAGCTACTGTGAATAGTCTTAGGAGTTATTCACAATCAATATTGCAATTTTTATAAATAGGGTGCCTAATTTGATGGAAATAAGTCCCTTATTACATGATGTCTCACGAGCCCAGGCTCACATGAGTGCGGAAAAGAAAAGAGATGTGAAATCATCATCTCCTTTCTTTTCCTCTTTAATGTGAGCCTGGGCTCGTGAGACATCATGTAATAGGGGTATAAATAATAGCGTTTTTCATTGAAATCCGAAAGAACTACTCTCAAATGCAGCACTACTCTTTTCAATGAAACATTTTTTAACAGTTTTGTCGTAGTATTGGTGACAATTGTCATGAATACATTGGGTGCATTCACTTCTGTAGTCACTATTCAATCAGTTTTGTGAATGCAAAATTGAACTACAAACGCAGTAAATCCTTTTTTGTTTGTAATCTTTTGTTTTTTTTTCCGAACAGCCGATTGTGAAACGTCGAAATGATTCTGAATTAACTTTATATCTGAAATTTTTTACGTGGGGTGAAAAATTTTCAACTCATTTCGCAGTTGTTTCTAATGACTTGATTACGTAGTTACTAAAGCAGTGAATGTGCCCACTTCCATCTTTTAAATTTCTTTTCTTACACTCCATGTAGGTGATGGATGGAAAAGCATGACGACGAAGAAGATGACAACAAACAATGCAGCGAACTAACAAATTCTAAATTATTTACATATTTCTGCACTCATATTCAATTACTATCTTTTTTCTTTTCAATTTAAAATATCTCCAAACAAATTTCACAATTTTTTACCATTTGACATTTGATACAACAGCTGTTTTTGCATGTGTGTGTAATTTTCAGAGTAGATCTCCCAACCGATTGGGAGTAGATCTTTGGCGTTTAGTTATCCAGAACTACTCTTTTTTCCAATGAAACATTAGGCGTGTTTTTTTGCACGCGAATATAAGCTTCACCCAAAAAAACGTCTTTCCCAAGTTATTCAAATGTTTGGCAGCACTGCAATTTGACATATATGACAAATTTTTATTTAACAGCTGTTGTACTTGGCTGAACGCTGTAGACTGGTGGTCTTTTATTTAGGGAAAGTGGCATAAATTTATTCGACTCCATGGCGAACTTTATGCAAGATATTGTATTCAAATTTGCTTGCTGCTGTGGCATTTTAAATCCCATTATGCATTTATATTTCTGCAGACATTGCTTGAAGTTAAGGTGTGGATTTTGTGTCTGCCACGAAGTGAGTAATCTCTTCCCATCTATAGGAAATTAGTTTTTGCACATCAATTACATTTTTCAATTAGATGGAGTCGCATTTCTGTTCGAATTGTTTGGAAAACATACCTTCATAGGAAGAAAAACGTATGAAAAAGCGATGCACCAATTGTTTCAACTGTCCATGCTGTCAGCACACAGCACAGTCTTTTGGCTAGAGCCATCACAGTTGTTTTGCCAAGGTAAGTGCATGTCATGATATTCTCTTTAGATTTTGATAGATACTTATTTTTAGGAAAACAGATGAACCCCCTAAAGAAGGTGAATCCGAAGCAAAGGTTATCACCAAAAAGATGTAGGTACTATGTGTCTTATTTGGCATGTCGGTGAACCTCAAGAGATTTGGGTACTCCCAATCAAACGGTTGCAACTCTAGCATGGCCAGACAACAAATATGCCCATCAAACACACTTTGATTTCTCTTGTTGACGACTATCAGTCTGTCGTTCTTCAAGAGAAGCAGGAGAAACACTGAACATGCTAGAGTCTTCGTTTGCCTTGAATCAGCGAGACAATTCCACTGAATTCCACTAGGATGTTCAAGTCCAACGAGAAGAGCCGAAGTATTATTTTTTTTTTTTTTTTTTCTAATGAAAACAAGACTCAAGGACTAACAAATTTCATTTCTAGGTTCATTACTTGACGGAAATCGAACAAGGTCAAGATCAAACTCAATTTCACACCGGATTCAACTTTCAAAGCAGGTTATGATGTCATTTTAGGATTCCTGATGCAGTGCATGTACGCGAACACAGTCAAGAATACTCCCGAGAAAAAGGAGCCTCAAAAACATGCTCTATCATCCAAAGTCTGTCAAAGTTGGACAGATTGGGGGTTCATAGTCAGGGTTCATACGAACTTTCTTTGCAAAAGAGATCCACAATCAGTTTATTTATTTTTGGATTTGCGTTCGTTCTTCCGGCTTAAACAATTATGTCTGGGGTTCTTTTTAGTTTACTAATTCAACTTTACATCTCATGCAGTGTTACTAAATTTCTTTGTAATGTTCGAAATTCTTTTAAAGAGTAAACAATAATAACAGCTAACAGTGCTATTTATCTATGAATCAGCCGCTTTATTGACATCACTTTATTCTTACTCCTATATAGTTAGTTAATCGTCTTTAAAGACGTGCTGAGGATGGGATGGAAAGTGCACAAAGTGCTTTTCTTTTTATTCAATTCTATTAGAGAATTAAAGATAAACGAGTAAGAAGAGACGGGCAAAATCAAGTGAAGTCAATCGGCCATATCGAGGTAACCGTTGAAGCGGAATTACCTCTTGATTTCTTACGATTCGGAAACATTTTGCTTTGTGGTAGTTCTCCGATCGGCCGATCCAACGTCCTCGGATAAGTTTTTGTTGCGGAAAGTTTTAGTTTTGCGAATGCAATGCGTTGCAAGTTGGTGGTACTTGAAAAATTCCCAGAATTGGCATTGAAAAATTTAAAAGAAAAAAAAAACATTGGAATTTGTTTTTATTTGTTTTGTCAAACGGATGAATTTTGAATGAATTTTTTGACATTTCCAAAAATTCATCTATACCATTTTGGTAGCACTTGCAGTTTATATTCGCTTCAGAAATAAACGTAGAAGTTTATCCTCGCTATTCGCTTATTTTGTTGTTGTTTTTAACATGCAAAAATTTGAACAAGCGTATATACGCGTGCAAAAAAACACACCTATTAAAAATGGAAAAAGAGTAGATCTTTTCACAAAAGGAGTAACTCTTTTCGTCAATGAAAAACGATATAAGTAATTGTCTGAAAAGTAATGAAATTTCTTGAACAAAACATTCACAGCAACGCATGGAAAACGTCTGTTTGACAGTTGTTGTATTTGTTTTAGCTGTACACGATTTCTGTCCACAGACATTTTGGTAGCAAAAATTCGCAGGGTGCAGAAATTTTGTACTCTCTTGTGAGCGCTCTTAAACAAGTTCGGATTTGTCAGATGTTCGGACGACATCGCCATTGTATATCTAGAAATGAATATAAAATGACTGTGCCTCATTCACGTGCAAAATTTATGGGAATCTTGCATACACGAAGTACGGAGTGAAGCTCGGACAGTTTGACTACAAAAGAAAAACGTTTATTCAAACGCTGCTGTAATAGCTGGGTTAGACTTAAAGACGTGTGAATACCAGGCGATACCTACTCTGTAAAGTAGAATTACCAAAATCACTTTTTAGTGAGCTCTTTCTTTTTTATTTCCACTTCATGAAACGTACACATTTCAACTGGCCTATTCACAATTGATTACAATTTGAAAAAAATCCAAACTCATATTGCATGGTAAATTTTTAAGTGCTGAACTCAACAAATGTGTTTTCACCCCAAAACAAAACCAACCTGTCACATTTCTCTTCTCGTCCGAATGGGCGAATGTCATGTTAAATTTTTGGATTGAATAAAAATTGGCTTGTAAAATATAAAACATAAACTGTTAAAAATGAGTTTGAAGGTAATTAAGAACTTGTAACTTATTGAATAATAATAAGCAATCTTTATTGGAAAATGCAGAAAATAAATGAAAAGAAATTGGAGGCTTTTACGCTGGGAGCTATGGGCAAGAGGCCTCTATCGCGCAAGGAGCTCGAAGACCAAAAAAAGCGTGAAGAAGAAGCGGCTGCAGCTCATGTAAACTTATTTTATTCCACAAATCCTAAATTAGTATTTTAAAAATATATGAAACTTCATAATAGGCCTTCAAAGAGTTCGTTGAGACATTTCAAGAGCCGGCGACTTCGTCCAAAGTTTGGATCAAAGCTGGAACTTACGATGCCGGTTCCAGGCGTAAGTGTTTATTTTTTAATATCTCATACATATATGTAAACATTCAATTGAAAAATAAAATCAGGTGAAGACAAAAGAGAAAAAGGGAAACTCTATATCCCGGGCAAGGGAACTGACGAAAAAACCACTGCTGAACGAGCGCAAGAGTATGCAAAGATGCTTGCATCGGATGGTAAAAAGGAATCGCAAGCGTCACTGAAGAAGAAGTCTCAAGAAAAAAAGAAAAGTAATTTGGAACTGTTTAAAGAAGAACTCAGACAGTAAGTATTGAAAATTTTGTTTGTTGCTGACAAAAGTGCGTGTGTTTAATTGGGCCTTGTGAAGTCGCCGATGAATAAAACAATACTACTTCGAATGTGAATAGAAGTAGTTGATGGCATCCGGGATTACTTGCAAGGTCCCTAAAGAGCGCACCTATTATTGTCTGCTGACGCTATTGGAAATACCATACCATTTCTTGAATTGCTTGTTGTCAACAGAATTCAAGAAGAACGTGAGGAGCGGCACAAGTACAAGCATATTGCTCGACAAACAATCGTTAACATAGAAAGCGATAATCCAACAAAGGAAACAAATGAGTCTGGTTCGTTCGATAATGGTGATCCAAATACCACCAACCTCTACTTAGGAAACCTTAGTCCAAAGGTATACCCAAGTTTCTTTAGAGTTGTTCGTTTTCAAATTGGTTTTCTTTTTTTTCCTGACCCGAAGATATCAGAGCAGCAACTAATGGAACTGTTCGGGCGATACGGCCCGCTAGCAAGTATCAAAATTATGTGGCCTCGATCAGAGGAAGAGAAGTCCCGTGGCAGAAATTGTGGATTTGTGGCTTACATGAGTCGCAAAGATGCAGAACGAGCTCTAAAAACCTTACACGGCCGTGATATTATGGGTTATGAAATGCGTCTGGGTTGGGGAAAAGCAGTCCCCATCATGAACCAACCAATATTCATTCCACCGACAATGCTGGAACTCACTTTACCACCACCATTGTCGGGGTTGCCTTTTAATGCGCAGCCATCAGCCACTGAAACTCTTCCTACACCTGAAGGAAATTATAAAGAATACGCTGACGACGAGGAAAAGACGGAATGCATGAAAAAGGTTATTCTCTCCTAAAAAAAAAAAAAACACAAGAATATTATTCAAAGCCCATCTTCTTACAGATCCTCTACAACGCAGTGGTCAAAGTCTTCATTCCGACGGAAAAGTATGCCGTCATTTTGCTCTTTGTTTGTTATTTTTTTTTTCTGATATTCTGCTTCTAGAACTGTCCTCTGTGTGATCCATCGCATGATTGAGTTCGTCATCAGAGAAGGTCCAATGTTCGAGGCCCTTGTTATGAGTAGAGAGATGGAAAATCCACTGTTTACCTTCCTGTTCGACAATGAAAGTCCGGCACACATTTACTATAGATGGAAGCTATATTCTTTGCTGCAAGGCGACACTCCAAACGAATGGAGAGAAAAAGAATTCAGAATGTTCAAGGGTGGTCCCGTATGGAAGCCGCCTTTAGCTAACTTCTATACACAAGGAATGCCCGATGAACTTGTTGTAGACGACGAGGCTCCTGAACCACATAAAGGTGCTTTATCTAATGCGTAAGTGCAACGAAGAGTTCTTATTTATTTGTTTCTAAATCAAAATCTGATCACACAGGCAACGTGACCGACTAGAGGACTTGATTCGGCATTTAACACCAGAGAGATCGCGAATCGGTGATGTTATGATATTTTGCATTGAGCACGCTGAGGCAGCTGATGAAATTTGCGAATGCATTGCGGAATCGCTGGCAAATCCCGATACATTGTGCTCCAAAAAAATAGCGCGATTGTATTTGTTTTCTGATTTGCTGCACAACTGTACAGTAAAGGTGTCCAATGCGAGTTTCTTCAGGAAAGCGTAAGTACATTTGACTGACGAAAATAATTGTGATAAAGTGAAAAGCAGTTTGAAAGATAGTTTCAGTAGGATTGTGTTCCTCAAAGTTCTTTTTATTGTTTCTTTCTGTTTTTCGATTGTAATAAGTTTACAAGCTAGCTAGCAGCTAAAAATGGATGCTTATTTTCAAAATTACCGCTTATAGTTCAAAATACTTCACAGCTTTCAAAATATGTTATATATGCGAGTTTAACAATAATATCACAATGCACCATTCGACATTATTGCGTGACTTGGTCAAATTTCAATTCTATTGCTTCTTTTCGTACGTCCGTGCTGCTTGTTTGCATTTGCATTGTGAACAACCAGTTAATCTGATTCACACACAGTTTTTTCCTTTTTATTTTGTGCTTAATCAAAATTTCAAAACCAAACGCTACGGTTCTTAAAACGATTGGGAAACGGAGACATTAGTCTTGTGCTGGAAACTGATTTCTCAGGAAACCAGTGTCGAAATTAGGCTTTCCAGGGAGTGAATGAGTAGAGTCGCTGCTGAATTGCTAAGTGAGTAATCACTCACTGAATTCCTTTAGCTAAATCGATTTTCAATGTAAAGTGACTCACTTCACTCACTCTCGGGAAAGTGAAATTAGCTAAATCTCGGCACAAATATTCTCATATCGTTTTCAATTGGAAGAAACGTCCAGTAGCGTTCGTGGACATCATTTAATCGTTCCATTGGTGCAAAAATATAGCTTTTTATAATTCTGAGAAGAGACAGTGTCTTCTCCTGAGAATCCACTCAAGAAGCACCAATACATGTATAGGTTATGCTTAAATGGCTGTCAGAAAAACAACTGACACACTTATGTCACTTTCCATTGAACGAAAAGTCCGTCCAGGAGCGTCCAGAAGCACTCTCAAACCAAAAGTGCAAAAAGATCGCTTTTCATGGTTCTGAGGAGTAATACCCGCTTCTCGATTTGTAGTGAGAATCGACTCAGAAGCACTAACACATGAAACTCAAATATCAAAAATAAAAGTCTCTTCAATGAATATTTTTTCAAGCCATAGGAAACTCACACAAAGGAAATTACGTTAAACTGAGTAGAAACAAGTAGTGGTAGTAGTAGTAGTAGTAGTAGTAGTATTGTGATTTTTATTTAATCAAAAAATGGAATTGATATATAAACATGTTTACAATATCACTAATATAGCATTGGCTTTTGCCGTCAGCCAGAAAAAAAGAATGTTTATAAGATTAATTGTATAAATCAAAAAATTATTTTACAGAATTCATAGTTTTTTGTTGCAGATTTAACATAACTGGCTAAAATCATCCAATCTTGACCATTTAGAACTTCTTTCGCTTCATCGATGGTTAAGTAATTTTTTCCCCAATGCGCATGTCGTATTGTCTGCAGGATAGGGCTTGTTGTTAAAAAGTGAAAAACATTTTCTGTGGCACGATGATTACATAAAGTGCATTCCGTGTTTCCTTCAGGTCCATATGGCTGGTAATTCAAACGTAGTAGCTCTTCTCTGGTTTTGAAAATTAGAGATATAGTATTAAGAGAGTATCGGTCGTTGAAATAGTTACTTGCACCAAGGTTGTGTTGAAGGACCCTATACATATTACGCGTCTCGCTCCGCTGTGCTGCTTCCGTGAAATTGGAGAATATACTGTCTTCAACTCTCCCCAAAAGCGCAGGTATAGCATCATTCCATGTTTCGATGTTTCTTTCCATCAACTCGATGCCATGTTTTCGTTCCAGTAGTGACCATTCCGCGAAGAATTGGGATTTTCGTTGCAAGAGGTAGCTTGCAATGATTTTGGGTAGCCTGTGGTTTGGTAAAGCCATCGTTTTCTTCACATAGCTTAGGTGTAATTTAAGGGTAAAGCTGTAGAGTGGTGATATACCGGTCTCCAGGTGCAGCATATATGTGGGAGTATTTTCTGGTAACCAGAACATCCTTTTGATAAAATATCTCAGCAGTTTTTCCACTTCATCATACTGCAGATAACCCCATACCTGACCAGCATAGCACATCACAGACCTCATCACAGCTTCAAAGAGCTTATATTTAGCTCTTGGAGCTATGTGTTTTTTTCCAAGTACTCCTGCCCAGTTACAGTTGATGGCTTTTTTTGCTTCCACTAGTTTCTCCTGGAGATGTTTTTTGAAAGAGAGCTGTGGTGTAATGATGACTCCAAGATATCTATATTCTCTCACCAACTCGAGGTTTGCATTTCCCCACGTCCATTTCTCTTCTCTTGCATATCGTCCTGTGCCGTTGCGAAACACCATTACTTTGGATTTACTTGTGTTGACCGTAAGACTCCAGAGACGGCAATATTGTTGCAATTTGTTTATCATAATCTGCATCATGTTTGGGGTCTCGGAGAATATGACGATGTCATCTGCATACATTAATGCTTTAATTGTTTCACCAGCAAAAAGAATACCACCTGGTAGAGCTGCCGTAAGGTCATCTAAGAACAGTGAAAAGAGGAGTGGACTCAAAAGACAGCCTTGTTTTACCCCACTTGTCGTCTGAAACCATTCTGAGGTCTCGACTCCATCCCAAACCATAGTCAGATTATTTTCATACATTATTTGCAGTGTGTTGAGCATTTTGGATGATAAACCTAAGCAACTTAGCTTGTAGAAGAGAGCACTTCTGTCGATTGAGTCGAAGGCGGCTTTGAAATCTATGAAAAAAGCGTATAATTTCTTTCCCTTGTCCAGGAAGTGAGGGAAAAGATGTTGTCAACAGTTGAATATCCTTTCCTAAAACCAGCTTGGAATTCACTGAGGAGATTGTTTTGTTGTACCCAGACTGTCAGCCTGTCCAATAAAATTCCAGTGTAGATTTTCATCACAGAGTTCAGGAAAGAGATACCTCGGTAGTTCCTTGGGTCGTTTTCATCGCCTTTCTTAAAGAGGGGGAAAATTATATTTTTTCTAAAGCTTAATGGGACTTCCCCACTGTTATAAATGTAGTTATAAGCCTCCGTAAGCTTATTTAAAAAACTTTCCGATGCGTACTTATAAAATTCATACGGGATCCGATCGTCCCCTGGGGCTTTTTTAGAGTAGAAACAATTTTGGGTGTTTCATTGGGTTTTAAGTGCTTCCCCGAGTGAAACCAATGGTAAGCGACATTAGACGAATATTAATTAGGTCCATTAAATGATGTTTGGTGACCTAATTGAATTGTAGTTGATAAAAGAAAACTATTAATGTTTTTCATCGGCTCTTTTGGTCGTAATAATAGGTATAGTGAAAGGAAAAAATTCTATTTCATTCTTTTCCCAACGTTTCGATTGTGGTTGCCATCTTCTTCAGGAGAGTCTTTATTAAAAAAAGAAAGTATTAGTATACAAGTAATTTAACAAATACAAAAACTCAATACAAATACAAAACTCAACTGTTCCTCTGGGTTTTGTTGTTGGAAACCAATGAGCAATACACTGCTGAAATGTTCTGTGTGTCCTGTTTTCGGTTCATGTTGTTTTTGTTGTTGATAATATGCAGCGTCTCGAGAGTATAACGTTTAGATGCATGTCTCTCCGTATCAAGAATTTCCACTCTTTTGAAATATGGAATATGTCCTGTTTCTACAGCATGAAGAGCTACTGCTGCCTTCCCCGAACTTTTTGATTTAATATCAAATTTATGGTTTTAAATGCGTTGTCGAAGAAGTTGTTTTGTTGTTCCAACATAGGAAGAGAATATTAGGTCCATTGTGATTGTGATACTATAACAATTATTTTTTTGGAGCCTTTGATAAAGCGATAGAGATGAAGGGTATCTGTGTTCGCCAGATCGCTTAAAATATTTTCCTTGATGTAGTGTTCCTTTGAGGGAGAGTGCAGGACATGAGCAGAGGAGGTGTGGGACTGTCTCTTCCGTCTCCTCACCTAAGCAGCTTTTGCAGAGGTCGTTAAAGGAAACGTCGAATCTTATGGGGTGTTTACCTATCAGACAATGTCCGTTAATGACAATGATTACGGAGCTAAAGTGCAATCTGGTTATGAATAGCAAATGTCTTGTGCGTTTTAAATCTAGCTCCGGCTATATCTGTTTTGTTGCCACGCACATAGTGATATTGTTCCACCATTGATTTGTTCTATCCATTACTTCTTGCTTTAGCATAAGTTTGCATGTAGCGATTGGTATACCAATATTCAATCTGCTGGTTGAGATCGGTTCCTTTTCTTGCGAGTTCATCGTCTTTGCAGTTACCTAGAATATCTCTGTGCCCGGCACCCAAGTAAGGTGAATATTGATCTGTCTAGCCATTTCCCTAAGAGATAGGCGACAGTTGAGGGCGGTTGAGTTCGTAGAAACAGCGCCGAGTGATTTGAGGGCTGCTTGACTATCTGAGAAGATCCGGATATTCACTGAGAATATCACGTTTTCTTTTAGCCACGATAGGACCTCTTTGATCGCCAGCATTTCCGCTTGGAAGACGCTACATTGGTTTAGATGGCGGAATGAGAGACTTACATTGAGTCTGTCTGAGTACACCCCGCAGCCGACTTCTTCTTTGGTTTTTAAACCATCTTTATAGAAATGAATTGAATACATACATTTATATTCAATTGTCAAAATAAAGAAGTTCTTCAAATATTTTTATGAGCCATATGCTCGTATATTGGTAGGTGTTTCACTCACATAAAGACAACACATTTAAATTAGCAAAAACTATTTTAGGTGTTCGATTTGTTTTAAAAATGCGTGTTTTCTCAAGTGGAAACAAGATTACAAGCTCCCTACAAATGCCATCGATTATTTCGAAGAATGTTGTGCCCTTTAAAATCTTGTCAGCGAGATCGGGCACTAAACAAGATGGATTTTGCCGAATCGCAATTTTAACGAAATTGTTTAAGCGGCCTTGTTTATTTTCTTAGGTGGGCATTTCGGAGTGAACCTGTGCCTCAACCAACATCTTTCGATGACGAATTCGATTTCGAGCTAGATCTCTCCAGTTTTGCACTCTAATTTGGTTAATGTCTTCTTCTACTTCATTGCGCCGAGACTTTTCCTTTCGTGATTTGCCTGAAATCTGCTATCGAAAACCCGCCTAATTGTAGCGTTCGTGTCCATCCGCTCTACATGTCCCAGCCCAGCTGTTTGAATGGACATTGCTGATTATTATTTAAGATCTTTTCGTATCATTTTTAGTATTTTTTTTTTACAAAACTTAGGCGACAATTTTGCTAAGGAAGAAAGTATTTGTTGTTTTGTTGTTCTTTTTTAAATAATCAAACTATGAACAATGAACTGAAAATTTACCATAAAAATTTATTTATATTTGTCCTTAAATTTTTAAAGCGTGGAAAAGCAGCTGGTAGATGTTTTCGAAAATTTGCATATCTACTTCATGAATATGGATAGTCGTTTGAAGGGCGAAGGATTCAAAGCTCGTGTACTGAAAGTTTTACGCGCATGGGAAGAATGGACAATCTATCAGAAAGAGTTTCTGTGCAAGCTAAAAGCCATCTTCTTAGGACTTCCTCCGGTAAGTTAAATTGCCAATCCAAAGTGTAGAAACTTTGTTCATAAAATTTAACATATTAAAGCCCAAGGAAGAAAAGAAAGAAGACGAAGATCCAGACATTGATGGGGCCCCGATTTCGGGCGATGAGAAGGACGATGAAGATCTTAACGGAGTGCCATTGGACGGAGCCGCTCTTTTAAAAGGTGCACTAATGCGTGCAATGCCCGAATCAATACCTATACAAAAAGATACTCCGATTATAAAACATAATGACAGTAACTGCGAGGAGGAATATGACGATGATATTGATGGAATTCCAAGTAAGTATTCTTGACATCTGCTAGAAGGAGATTAATTGATACACATACTTAGTGGACGACGATATCGATGGGATTCCAATTGATAAAATGGGAGACTCTCCAAGGAAAGGCGGAGCATTTATACCTTCGAAATGGGAAACTGTAGACCCGGAACAAGTAGAAGCGCAAGCAATCACTACAAGCAAATGGGACACATTGGATCCAGTTGCTCCGGAACCACCGAAATTCTATGACAGCAACGACAGCAGCTCAAGTGATGAAAATACAGAGCAGTCAAGAGATTTCAGTGAAGAAAAGCGTAGTAAGTTGCGTGAGATTGAAGTAAAATTGATGCAGTATCAAGACGAATTGGAGAGTGGCAAGCGAGATATACGATCTGGGTGGACAATAACTCAACAAATAGAACACTACCGCAAACGTTTGCTCAAAAAGGTAAATTAATGATGTTAAAAAAAGAGTGAGGATTTGTTATCTTACCAATTCCTTTTTATAGGATTTGCAGAGAGAGGAATTGGATTCTCCATCTTCGTTTTTGCGCAAAGATGTACGGCGAAGTCCCAGCCCGAACGGATCGTAAGTACTCCTGAAATCTTTAGTAGTTCTTTAGTAGCAAAACCAATTAAACGTGTAATTTTTATAGGACGCATTCGAAAAAGTCTCGTCACACGAAACGTTCCCCTTCACCATCACGCTCAAGTCCGACACCAAGAAGTAAAAGGCGGTCCCGGTCGCCACATAGCAAACGTGAAATGTCCCCAGCCCGTTATTCTAAGCAATTAAAACGTAATCGTTCTCGAAGCCTTTCCAGTTCACCAAAGCGCTTTAATGATAGAACGGCATATCTTTCAAAAACGCCTAAATATGAAGACAGTCCCACGCCAAGATCCAGAAGGTGAGAGCTCAGAGTTTCGCGACCAATCCTTATTTTTAGTTTATATAACACATATTCTTAAAATCTAGATCCCCGTCACTTACTCGCTTCTCCTCGCCTGGAAGGTCGTCCAGACGCAGCCCAGAAAAATCCTCAAAGCTTGATTTATCCCCGAAATACACTAGCAGTAGATCGCCCTCCTCTCGCCATCGTAGCGATAAACACAAACATAAGCATAAACACTGAAGTTCGCCTTCTTCCGACCTATTTCCTTAGTTCATACTTTCATAGAATTTGTTGTTAGATATTTCATTTTTTTTTTAATCAAACTGGCCGAATCCAGCGCTTAGTAGGCTTTGTGGCGAGTTTCCTTTTAACCCACATTTCCAGCTTCTTTTTTGAATACACATTTGACAAACACTCTGTATAAAATGAAATGTTGGATTTCATTTTTGTTAGACATAAGAAAATAGATTTAAGGTATTTAGATAATAACTATCTTGACTGTGTTGTAAAATTCTTTTGATTAATTTGATGATATTTGTCAAACCTAAATGACAAGCGCTCCCATAAAACAACCAAACAATCATATTTATAATAAAAATCTTTTCAATTTGCTTGAGTTCTTGAGTTTTTGAAACCAGTGCATCTGTTATTTGATCAAAAACACCTTCAACGGCGTTAAAGTTAGGATCAATCCAAATCCATCTTCAAAAATTAATTCACAGACAACCAAAATGGTGGGTAGTTGTACTTGAAATGGTAATGTGCAACATGAGTTTTTACAGAAACTATCTACGAGCATCTGAATCTCAAAGGGACCGCAGTTTTTCCACTTGTCTCCTTTACACTTTGGTGTTCCATTGGTTTTGAAAATGAGTGCTTACCGAATGAAACCAATGGAAAGCGACATAACTTAAAAGTTATTTTTCCGGCTATGAATGTATTCAAATTTAAAATGCATTAATAATAATAAATGTGCTTATAAGACTAATTACACGTGTTTATATAGAAGCACAATTTAATCGCCCGAGTTCAATATTTATATGGTGACCTTAAAGAATAAAGCAATGTTCAATAGAGCAATCACCTTCAGTGATTGCATTAATAGTAGGTATTACATTTCTCCTAAATTATAATAGCAGACACCAAATGAAATAGGAGACACTGCAACAGCCTTCCGTTGTTGCATTTCCATTCCCACACCATTTATTAGAATCAGCAAACTTGACGATGGAAAAATATTGAAGTTGAAGGTCATCGTCATAATTGTCATAAGCTTTAAGAAAATAATGAAGAAGATTAATTAGTCTCAATCGACCCGGCAAACAACAAAGTTCTTTTAACTCCCGCGTTACGAAGGGAGACATAATAATGACGGGACACGGCGTTAGGCAGTCTGAAAAACTAGACTTGGACCTTACTTAATAAAAGAAACTTTCGTAAACTCTAACAACAAATTTATCATGCATAATACCGATTTATCAATTAATTGATAGCACTTATCGTGTATCAATTGATTGATAGTTGACAACCATAATATGGCTGTAAGACTTTGTAAGGTGCTGCTCGCCAACATTTGAGCTGCTGCTTCGAATGCTAGTTAAAGGTTCTCATTTTTTAGTTCTGATGATGGACACCACCAAGGTTGCGATTTAGATCCAATATTTTTTACACTCTTCATTGATTATGTTTCCAATGAGTTACCTTTGTGTAGCGTTGAATGCTCCCCCTTACGCACGATGATCAAATTTCTGGTTATTAAAATCTTAAAGATTTTAAAATGGTTCAATGTTCGAATACCAACAGAAAACAGAAATTGTCATCGGGGACATGTCTCACATGAACTTTAAAATCCATACAACTGTGTTGAAGTTAATACTTGCAAAGCTGTATCACGTATAACATTTCTTACGTTTCTTGAAATCAAAGGCGATACATTTTTTTTGAACGAATATTCGCGTAGACTTTCATTTAAAATGAACACATTTTTATTTGGTGTAGTATCAATACTCTACTTGCCAAGGAAACAGTTTTGAACACTCGTTTAATAAATTATAATATAATAATATTATTAATAATAATTAATAACTAATTGAGCAAAAATGATTTCGACTGTCAACTATCACCTTACATCCCAGTCTCCAATATCGATCTTGACTGTAGGGCAAACGTTAGTTCCTGGTCGTACAAATACCGGGGTGCACCTGAGCCTCAAGTAACATTTTTCATTTCTGGCGGGCTCTCTTTGGCTTTGAAATTCAAGATGGTTGGAATCTCTTCCACTTCTCTCCTTGCCCGACTTTCCTGTAGTGTGTATTGGAAGACCAGCCAGCCTCTGGCTGCTTATGAATGAAAACACTAGTTACATCTGACTTTGTTATTGAATTGCGTAGTTGACTGGAATATCATGCGGTTATTTGAATATCACTATCACCCAAAATCAAAATTTTGCAAAACGAAAGACGTTTGTGAAATACCAGTCAAAACATTGAGAGATACCCGGAATCGGCATTAATGATGCCCTTCCATTCTCTTTTTATTTTATACCATAACATTTGAACTAAAAAAATGTCAACTTCAGTAATACTTTATATTTGAACTCAAGAGACAAAACTGTACAAAATATAAAAAAAATGCGTATGACAATTGAAATTTTTATCAAATGATTATGGGTTTAGTTCTGCAGCAAACTCTTAGAATTTCTATCACAAATCAATCAATTTGACCCCAATGTGGTGGGATTTTTTGCTCAACCAGATTTACTTGCCATCAATTTCAACATCGTGGTTGTACACTTCCATAATCTCTTCTAGAATTTCCCAATGCTTTTCCTTGGTAAGCCCAGTAACGAAAACCTAAAAAAAAATATTGACATTTAATTGAAAATTTGTTTGTTGTTGTATATGAAGCCGCAGCCGCATGAGTTAAATTAAATTTAACTTGAGTGTATATTGATTGCTTGTTATTTGCGTGAACTTACAATTTTGGGGCTATGAATATTTGATATGTACTTACATTGTACCAAGCAGAACTTTCATCTGACTCGCCTGTAAGTGGAACTTGCACTCCGTATGTTTGCATGGCCAACGAGAGACAGCAAATAGCAATGTGGGACGGATTGTGGTTGAGGATCTTAGGATTGTGATGAAAGTCCTACGGATTTTAATGTTAATAAAGTATTGGCGCAGTGAAATTTACTAAATCTTACTTGTAGAAATGCAGCTGAGGTCTTTGCAATCGGATTAGCACTCCATACAGTGGGCCCCAACCAATCTTTGAGAGACTTCATGAAGTATAAGAGAAACTAAAAAACAAAACCATTGGTAATTAAATTATTTTGTCGCATTGTGATTGGTATACTTTATGTGGATGTTCAATGTTGAGGTCGAATTTCAATGTCCGAGCAATCAGAAGCTCTGCCTGAACGATTGCATCTCTCATGGACCAGTACTCATCGCCCAGATCAAGAGGCGCTGTGCCTCTGTTTAGGGTACTGTATGAAACGTTTATAACGTCTCGGATCTTGACTGGATCATCTTTGATTTTTCCAGCCAAGTACAAGCAACTCGATGCGATCAACTGCAAAAAAAAGTTTCTTATGCGTGCAGAGATAAAAACTTTCATTACTTACGTATTGGTCGTAGTCACTTCTCTGAACTTCGTTGAAGAATCGGTGGAAAATGATAGCAGCCGTTGCGGAAGTCAGAGGCTTCATACTTAACTTAATTGAGCATTCGAAAAGAAAACGTGGCACTACACCTGGACCCTCTTTCTTTCTGTACCAAAACAAAAACAGTCAAATTAAGAAATTTATTCAGCATTAATTTGGGTTTTCTGAACCTATAATCAGTTTGAGGAGCCTTAGGAGAACTCGAAGAATTTTCGGCTCTCTGTTGAATAGACATCACATCAACGATGGTTTTCATGGTTTATGTATCTGCAAAAATGAAAACAAAAACAATAACAAATGTTTTACTTGGTACAGTTAAGTATCGACCCAACAAGTTTGATCCCAGAATTGATTAATGAGAAAATTAGAAAGTATATAACTTCATGTTGTCGTGTTCCCGTTGCGATTTCAGCATATCCAAACGTGTTAGTGCGATAATTTTTTTTTTCTTTGTGGCTTCTTTTTTTTAATGTTTTGTATATTTTCTTAAATTATTCAGTTATTTTGTTGCTATTTTAAGATATAACTACTATTTAAAAGAGGTACCTAAAACATATTGCCGACAGTAAACCGACAACATGCCAATTGTGAACAATGTAAAAAGAGTATTAGGCATCGTATTTTACCACAAGAATTTAAGGAAAAGAACAACAAAATAATAGTGTTTTTTCAAAATAGATCTTTTACAAAGGGTTATTTCAAAATTAAATAGTAAATAACTTACAGATTTTAGCGAAATTTACAAAACTGTCTGGTCAACGTGTTAGAAAAGAAATGCAAATGATTGCAAAAAGCAAAAGTCAAGAAGAAACAAGAAACAACAAGGTGAGAAAATGAGGATTTTGGAATGACGAGTGAGGAAAGAAACTGATGACAGAAAGAAAGTAGAAAGTGCTGCCAAGTTGCATTGTGTTACACTTCTAGTAAAACCAGTTAGTTAACTACGGCAAGGTAGTTTTATATCGCCAACGAATGGTCAGTCAGTTGGTTTTAAATGGTTTTAAATCAATTCAAAAAAGTTAATTTTTGCTGTTTTTTTTTTTAATATTTTTGGATTATCTTAGTGGAAGCTTCTTTCAAAACTTCAGTAATAATTCTTACCTACCATCAAAACTAACAGTTTTTCAGAAAAGGAAAAGAGTATGAAATTTTATTGCAGCCGGATATATTAGCCTTTAACTCAAACTAGAATCCATCTTTGATTTCGCATCAGAAAAAATAATTTTGAGGGTATATCAGGAAAAGGAGGTAAGAATTGACACTCTGCACTACCTACTCTGTGGTATCCACAACAAGTAGTGTATGTGTATATTACCTCAGTTTTGAATGAAGCTTTCAACATTTTCAGTGTGACAAACCCAAAAATATCAAAATATTTATTTTTTTTAAATTGATCCGAACGCAACCGACAGAAAACTAATGAAGGAGTGGTCTAGTAGGCCAGATCACAGAGTAATATCAAAGAGTCTACGGTGGCAAGGTGGACCCATTTATCCCCACAATCTGAATCCGTGGTTAAGGGGGAAGCTGGTTTAGAGCGTGCAAAAATGGGCATAATTTATGAATTTTTTGTGACTCAACAAAACGATCAATCGAAAATCTGTGAAAGAGGTTTTATAATTTAAGCTTTAATATACAAATACAAAATTCGTGTTAGTTAAATTCAAAATGGCAGCTGTCCAGCACTTCTTCGGAGGCGCCTCATTTTTTAGACGGGTCCATGGCCGAAGATGTAACTTCCTTAATTTTGGCCCTGGAACAAAGTCCTGAAAATGTTTAGTTTCTATATAAGAAATTTTTCGATATTTTGTTTTTTCGCGAGGTGGTGCACGTTTGAACAAAACATTAACATAAGAAAAACGACAAAATTATTTGAATTAAATAAAACTATGCAATATGAAAAAAAAAAAACAAAAACCTACAGACCTACGTAGATACCGGGGAAAGGTATTTTGAATGTACTGTCAAAATTTCGTATAGATCGGTGAAGATTTGCTTGAGTTATATCTTCGGCCAGTTCAAAAAAAGTGATTTCGAGAAAAATGCGTTTAAAGTTTTGAGAACTATAAAATCATATGGCATACCTGGGGCGCTGCCGCATAATGAAAAGTTTGGGCATTTATATATTTTTGCCGGCATCCATCTTTTGGTATGTTATTTTTAAATTTAATTTAATTATTTTAAAACTGCCACAATAAACAATATATATACCATCACACTGAAAACTACACTAACAAAATGGAGGCAATTGTAGCCGGATAAAGCCTTTAATCCAAATAAAACGCTTTCTCTGATTTCTAAAAGAAAAGATGTAAAATCATTAAGGCTTCAGAGTTTTCATTGAGAACGTTGAATAATCGTATCCTGATAGTATCTTGTATCAGAGTTATTTTCGTTGCACGGAAAATCGAAAATAATAAATTCCAATGATCCAGTAACGAAGTTTGGAGTGGTTTTCAAAAGATAAATTTTTATATAGAAAAAGATATCTGAAGAGTTCAAACAGTTATCTAAGATATTGGCCATATAATAGATTCTTCAATGTGCCCTTTGTAATCACCTAATTTTTTCGACTTTATTAAAAACCAACTGATTCTGGAACGATGAAGCTATTCTCAATTGCTCAGCTTGGAAAATAAACTTTCCTTCGTCCACCCTTAACGACTTCAGCAATGTAGACTTTTTATATTACCTTTCGCGGTTTGATACACAGAGTTCCAAAGCTGTAAAAAAGAATACAAAATCACATTTCTTTTTGTTGTCTTGTTTTATTTGATATCCATAATGAAATATTTTAGAATGGAGTTCTTAATTTCTTACACGAAACTGTGAAACAATTTAAAACTTTTTTCAATACCATGTTTCTGTATTCAAAATCTATTTTGTGACTTACAATTGTAAGGTTTTTGTATATTTAAAGTTTACTACACTGAATAGGGCAAACTTTTGTTAATAATTTTATCTATTTAATAAAAAGTTCCTGTCTAATGTTTGTATTTCATCAAAATGTTGTTTGCAGTACAATACATATAATGTAAATCAATGAATTAAGTGAAAAATTGTCAACGAGTTTTCTGTTCCGTTGTTTCTGCTGCGCAAATCGAAACGGTTTTAGGATCAAAATATCAAATAACAGTTATCCATACACAATTTAATAAATAAAATAAATTAAAATATAACATCAGTCATTTATCTTAAATAACATTCATAATTAATTTTCAATTTTGCAAAAGGTGACATCGTTTTTTATTTTGTTTTTATTTTCAAAGTTCATTTCATGAATATTTTTTGTTCAAACTGCATACCTATGGTTTGAAAAAGCTTTCCAATCTTTTTTTTTTTTCTTTGACACAGAGATGAGAAATTATTTAATAGTATGAGTAAGAGAATGTATCCTTGGAGATAAATCAACTACAAATTAGTTAATATGTTCATCGTGTCCAATGATTTCAATGTCATCTGCTAAGGGGCTCTCTACTTCGCTTGACGGCGTCTTCTCATTTTCGTGAAGATGGCCGTCAACCGAATCCAGGTTAATCAGTGATAGCGTCATTTTACTACTCAGCACAACCTATATTTTATACGAAAAACAGGATTAAGTAGACCAATGAGTACAATTCCCAAATACAAGCTTACAGCTGGTTCCTCTTGAGATCCATTGAGATCCTGATCGAAAACTTCTTCTGTTCGAGTTTCCGAGTCCGAAACTAAAATTTGTGAATCATGTCCCAAAGATCCTTCTAAATAAATAGATTGGGGTACGGGTGGATCTTCTAATTTTTCGATGGACTGAAAGTGAAAGTAAGTGAGAAAAATTATACAAAGAGCTTGCTTCAAATTCCCAGTTTAATTCTCTAACACATGTGAAAGATTTTTTAACATATATTATGTTTATGTTTCAAGTAAGTATACGTGTTTCTTAAAGCTATACAGAGGAAGTGTCTAAAGTTATCTCGTTTTATTTCTTGCTTGTGTTAATTTGGGAACAAAGTTGACGATTTATGAAGGGTTTTTCAACAAGATTTGTATTCTACGTGGATGTATACTGAAAATATCAAAATTGTGCCTCTGCAAGCCTCACAAGCCGCCAATGTCTTATCTTATTGTTTATCATTTCAGGAATAAGTCCCTAAAATTTTAAGCTGATCTTAGCAAAATACTTCAAGTTATTGTCTTACTAATCTCCTGTTCTCAAACTCTGAAAGCTGCTAGCGTTTAATTTCAAAAGCTTTTTTCTCAAAACAACTTTTTCAAAGTCCGTGTTCACTGTTATTTAAAAACTACTTGATCAAATTATTTCAAACTGCACACATTTTCTAAATATAAAGGGTGTCCCGTAATTCGTGTATTATCCTTTGGGGTGTGATTCTTGGTCATATTCTAAAAAAAAAAAATTGTTCTACAATAAAGTCCGTTTCTCAACTTTGACATAACTTTTTGACAATTTAAAAAACGCTACCTTTGGTGTATCCTGACCTATGTTAAATTCGATATCTTTGTCAACACTGGTGATAGAGACCTAATCTTAGACTTAATTTTTTGTAGAAATAACAACCTTGACAAGAACTTGAACCTGATAAACATAGAGTTTTCTTATTTTTTACAGATGAACAAAACAATAATAAAAAAAACTTAGTAGTAAGTTTACTCATAAACCTATATACATTTTATGGTACTTGAAAAAATACAAAATGGGTAATATTTAAAAAAAAAAAAAAAAAATTGTTTACCTTTGAGACTTGTTTGAATAAAACAATAATATGGGCACTTTTAGTAGTTTTTTTTATGTATTTTATACAAATACAATTATAACAAGTGCTCAAAGTGCCCTCCTTCGTTTTGAATGCATGCCAGAGCCCGTTTTTGGATTTCATTTTGGATGATTGCTTTAAATTTTGGGAACGAATGTTCAATAGGTAAATAAGTCGTATAAAAGAATAAGAAAACAAATTTGTTCATCAGTTTATCAAAATAAGTCACGATTGCAGTTTGATCAGAGAGCTTTTTGAAATGCCTTCATTTACGAAAGAAAAATAAGCAGACATTTTTATCTTGAAGCTAACTCGAATATAATCTGCCATCGAAAAATTGATCGACGAACGATTTTAGCTGCGCACTTAAAGGAGACACCATAAGAAATTCTCTAAAAACACAAAATAGCCATGAAAATTGCACAAAAATATCAAAAGATCTCAATATTATTTTCAAACAAATTTTCGAGCGTATGGCGTATGCGTGCTTTTTTAAACTATTTCTGGTTTTTAGAATGCCAGGTTGCGGATTCTCAGTTTAAGTAAAGTAGATGTTAATGATTGAGGATAGTTAAATACGTGGGACTTTGAAAAAACCAATAATTTAATAAAGCTCTGCTTTCGTCGCTTACATGTTCGGGATGTGAAAGAAAAACTGGCGTGGGAGGACGACCGCTCCATTTTTGTCCACCTTCACAACTAGCCGTTACCTCCATACCAAGCACCTTAACAAATCAAATGCAGGATTCCAATAAAATGATAAAAACAAATATTAAAAAAACTTAAAAAAAGACAAAACACACTATAAAGAAACTTACCGCCACTGATCTATCAACACTACCGTCTCTCTTTTTACGCTCAAAAATTTCATGTTTGGAATTTGCCGTTTTCACCTCGTTGGCGTGGTCATGTTTTTCACCTACTGACTTGTCTACAGAATTGAGTTCTTCACTTTCGTTTGATTTTGTTTGTCCATTTGAAATATTTTCATTATTCGATGTCTCGGTTTTGTCGTTTGTTTCCTGTTTATGTGCAAAAAACAGATCAAATGTTATTCAAGGAATTTGAAAAAGTAGCTATTTCAAATTTTTGTGGTAAAATCAATGATGTAAAGTATTTTTTTATTCACCATTGCGAAAGTATTTTGACTTCACCAGCAAAACTATATTACATGCATGAACGGAAAACCCAAAAACTTAAATTTAAAAAAACACAAAAAATATGTATTTACATAAGCGCTTGTTACTAGTATATTTTGTGTTTCGGTAATGAAATGTAAGTGTATCATAGTTCATAGAGTGCAAACATGTTTTTTTGTTAGTTTTTGTAGAAAGACACACACAAGAAAAATGAAGACGCTGTTATTATCAGTTCTAGGTACACACGCAAAATTTCAATCTGCCATCTTATTGTTTTTAATTTACTGTTAATCGTTTCTAACCTTATTTGAATCTGAAGTCGAATTGTGTTCTCGTACTTTTAATTGCTCGTCGGCAGCATCAATTAAACCTTGAATAGCTGTTACAACTACAATTGTGTGATAATAAATGAATAAAAATATGTAAATATTAAGACATTACAAGAGGTAGTATAAAGCAGAAAACCAAACTGCTCATTACAGAGAGCATAAAAATGTAAAACAAACTTACTATTAGTTTGTGCTAATTTGATCGCAGACGTTTGTAAAGTTTGATCGCTTACACACTTTTTAAAATATGTCCCCTTTTTGTGTTAATTTATTTAGTCAACATGCTTAAAACTTTGGAGTGCAGTTCAATTAATTATTTTTACAAGTGCTTAGCGTGATAGAAGAAAAACATGAAAATTGTTTATTAGAAGAAGAAAGCTTTCGGTAAAGGTTCACACACCAGGTGCAAAAGGACACGAGTAATTTTTGTGCTTGTAGTAGACTAATAAAAAAAAATTAATTCAAACAAATAAAGCATGAACAATGAAAAAGGATCCTTTCATGCCGAGCAAAGGCTATCAAGAAACAATTTTTAAAACTAAATGAAAGTTTAATTACTTAGTTAAGATAAGGGATGCCGAAAGTTTGCCGCTTTAAAAAATTCATGGCGAGCATCTTGAAAATTAAAAATGAGAAGTCTGATAAATTTTTTTTGTTCCTTGCACAGTTTCTTACGAGTATTTATTTATTCATTTATTTATCGTGTTTTGTGTCCTTTTTCTTTTTATTGAATGTGTTTCACGCAGAAATTGTTTTGTAGTAGTAATATATGTTTCTGTTGTTATTGACATGTTTTGTTATTTTTATTTAAGTTTCGTTTTGGAAAACAGTGTTAGTGTTGGTGTTTCTTTAATAATTGTTGTTCGCAAATGAAAACAAATAGTAATGTAAATTGCTAACCCAAATTAAAATTAAAAACGAAAACTAAAAAATAATTTGAAAGAAAATAAATGCTTCAGTAAAGAACATACTGTGCATGATATGCGATTGTTTTGCAAACATTTATGTTTTTTTGTTTTTTTTTTTTTTTTTTTGTTTTGCTAACCTTGGCTTGAAATTGATCTGAGTTCATTTCGGCTATTAATTTAGCCATTGCCTTTTCAGTTTCTTCAAGTTTTTTCCTTAATTTTTCAATTTCCATTAATTGTTCAGATTCCTTATTTATTGGATGGTTTGATTTTGCAAGTTGATAGCTGGATGATTGGCCAACGCTTTGCGAGCCGTTAGAAGCAACTATTGTGTTAGATGATGGCATATCTCGAAGCCTTTGATCTTGGCAAGTACTCCGGTTACAGTGTTCTTGTTGCTGGTTAGATCCTAAAATTTGTTACGAAACTTCATATTGCAACTCATAATACTGAACAAAACTTTATGAAAGAAAAACTGTTTCGTAAAATAAAATGCAAAATATTAGAGTAAGTTCAAAGCTCACGTGGAATGTTCACATTCTAAAAAAAAGCACGTATGTATGAATCCAGTATCTATTACCCTGATAAGAAAACACCTTTGTAAATAAAACCATTTCTGCATAAAGTTTGAAGAAAGTCCTTGGCAGTTTAGAACCTAGAGATACTAGTTTGTAAACGTTTATAAGATAAAATAAAACATGCCTACATGCAAAGACAAAGAAAGACATAGAAATATTCATTCCAGATTGACTAACTAATTTAAATTCTCTAGTCGATTTGTATTTATTTTTTTGTTTCGTTTTGTAATGTACGACTTAGTCGTATCTAAAGCGGATTTAAGGAATCCCTTGGTCGCTTTGAAAGAAAAATACTGCGAGTGATCTTTGGGGCCCGTTTGTGGAGAAAATGTGAGTAGATGAAGATTCAATAACGAACTGAATGAGCTGTATTGTGACCTGGACATAGCTAGAAGAGCACGCATCGTGGGACTGTGGTCAGGGGCATCAATGTTCCTACTCGAAAGGTTTTCGAAAGTACATTGCATGGCAAATGTGGAAGGGGAAGAACTTTTCTTAGGTGCAATTTAGCGGAAGAAAACTTCAAACGGCATCGTTCTGCCGCTCAGCTTCCAATTTATCCTACCGCTTTGCGTTCAGTGCATGTTGGTGCCCTTAGAGTGCAAAATTGGAGAGAGCTCCCCGGAAATTGAAACTGTTGGCGAAAGATGTTGGTTGAGGCTCAAATGACTCGGAACTGTAATACCCAACAAGTAAGTAAACAAGTCATACGTGCGTTTTGATATTAATTAGGAAAAAAGATTGTATTTAAAAAACTCAATTGCAAGATACTAAAACATGTTCGTTCCCGTTTTTACACTCAAGTCCCTGCTCTTTAGACGTGAAACTGGGACAATTCCGTATGATAATCTAATTGAATGGCAACATTGTACATGGGGTGCCAAAAACCGAGTAGAAATCAATGCTGTCTTCTGTTGAAGCTGAATATTCCCCTCCCCATTGCTGTTATCCATGAAAGGTGCCTGCCTTAAGGACACCGAAGAGCTATAAGTACTTGCTGTATGTGTAAACGATGATATTCATTGGAATGACCACAAATTTGAAGTTGCCAAAAATGCTGCAAAATACAAAATACAATCCAGAACCCACCCTTTCTTATCAGGCTACAATTTATAAAGTCTATACATTCCCCCAAAGCTAGAGTACAACTCCGCCATGTTTCGTCAGGTGCTCTCTCAAAAACATCTTTGCACCTACTTGATACTGTACAGAGCGTTAAAACTGATAGGTGAATTTTAGAATCGATCGATTCTTTTAATAATCGTCGAAACGTTACCTTTCTTAATCTCTTTTCTCGCTTTTTTCACCAACAATGTTCTAGTCAAATAGCCAGACGCATTACTCCTCTGAGACACTTAAGGGGCTAGAGTACAAACTGCAAAACCCAGGCAGTACGAAATACTAAAATCTTATATCTCAAACCGGCTCTTCAGAGTACGGTATGATCAAGAATATTCAAAGCTAAGTAAAATACAAGCCAGTGTTCTACAAGGAAGCGTCCTATTACCTACCCTGTATTTGCCATATGCAAGGGATATTCCAGTGGATAACAACACCATTATGGCTACTTTTGCAGATGGTACTGCAATTTTGGCATCCAGTAAGTGCGTCGTCAAGGCTGCTGAGAAATTGCAAAATGCCGTCGACACCGTTAGTGATTGGATCAAAAAATGGCGTATCAAGCTCAATGAAGCTAAATCTGCACATATAAACTTTACAAATAAAAAGTTAAGCTACGTACAAATATTCGTCAACAATCAAGCTGTACCTTACGCCAATACGGCCAAATACCTTGGGATGAATTTGGATGCAAAGCTAAAATGGAAAGAGCATATCAAATAGAAAAGGGAAGAGCTCAACTTGAAATATAGAAAAATGTACTGGATACTCGGTAGAAATTCTGACTTATCTGTCGAAAATAAAATAATGCTTTATAAACAAGTACTTAGACCTGTTTGCACCTATGGAATCCAATTATGGGGCTGTACAAAGAAAACAAATACTGAAATTATCCAAAAGTTCCAAAACAAAGTCCTTCGTGGAATAGTAAATGCACCATGGTATAAGAAATAGCTATTTACATCGTGACCTACAAATAGAAATGGTTACAGAAGTTGTAAGAAAACATGCTGTATCACACAATCAGCGACTGCATAGTCATATTAACTCTGCAATGGAGTTCGTATTAAATACGAGAGGCAATGTTTGGAGATAAAGAAGAACCAAGCCACACGAGCTAATGGTCTAAAAGCCATGGAAAGCATTAAAAGTTTAAGCTACCCCTAAAGCGATTATACTATTGAGAAAAAAAATCTGTTGTCGATCGTTCATGAATTGGTTCTGATTACGAGGATTTTTTAGTGAGGTAAGAATCCCACACTACTTGGTGTCGAATACTGCCAAGTATCTTTTGAAGATTTCCTCCTGACAAAAAAAAATTAAATTTGCAAATGCAACCAACTTTTTCGTACCAACAGACAAGTGTCGTTTTATCAAACTGAACGAAATATTTCCACCATAGAACGCCAACCATGATTCCCATTATACTTTGATTGCCTTACTCACGTTCCGCATTAAAGTTGAAAGAAACTCCAACTTCGAAAATCAATAACTGTTGTTTGATAGTTTAAAAGTGTTGTTAGTTGAGGTAACGATTCGAAATTCTAGCTCTTCTGCAAGGGTATGGAGACTTCCTGAGGCTTGGAAAGTGATAAATTAAAATTAATTAAGGCAGTTAATTTAATGAGGCAGTTCAGAACTTTCTCGATTAATGAAACGGAATGTTTCAATCTTGCTCATGTTTGACCGTCTTTTTCGTTTGGTATTTTTCTTTAATGCTCTATTATAAAAGCGTACAATCTAAGCTGTTCTAAAAGTGCATAGGTATATTATTTTCTTTGGTAGTTTAAGTGTATTCTCTTTCTCGATTTTGTTTAAGTTTAGAGACACTTTAAACCAACAACGCTATAGATATTTAGCTCAAAATATTAATCGTTTTTTGTTTCGTTTCGTTTGCAACGGTTGAAGTCCGCATTTTTTCAAAACATCGAAGGTTTTGCCTTACAACTACTGTAAGCCGACATTAATCAAAACTTTGGATGTTTCATTTTTAGAGTGGACTTCGATCGTTGCTGTTCTCGGAATGCCCGGCCACTCATATGTAGATATTGATAAAAGTTTCCCTTTTTTTTGTTTAACAAAGCGTATGCAACAATATTTATGGTTTCAAGTACATCAATTACATACATTCAAATACATCCATCTTATTTTTGATCAAAAATTACGAAAAAAGGACATATTTTAAAATTTGTAATTATATTTTAAAATTATGAAAAAAAATAGGAAAGTGTATGATTTAAGAAAAAAAGATAATGTAACTACAACAATGAGCTTACTTGTCTGATGTTCTCTCCACCCTGATTTTAAGGGTAGTTGAAATAATGAGATAGAATTGATTTGAATTTCGTTTATCGAGTTTGAGAACGGAAAGATTGGAAAAGCAAATATTCAACACAAAACCCATAACTTACCTAATTTGGTGCCATTAGCATCGTCAGCTTTTTTGTCTTGTCCGAAAACTTCTTTTCTAAAGGTAGGATCGGCTGGTGCTGGCCCATATGGTGCGTTGGGAAGGGGTTTTTTGAAAACAATCTTATTGAAAACATGTATAAATAAATTAAAAACCTAATAAATACTATACGTTGAAATTTACCTTCATAATAGTGTAAACGAAAAACACTATTATTCCAATAGTGTATAGAGGCATAATTAGCCCCATGCTACTTCCTTTTGGTTGTGCTTGGTGAACAGACCCTGCTCCCATCGGTGGACGCATTCCAGGAATGGGTCCAGGCTAAAATAAATAGTATTATAAGTTTATTGTCGAAGTATAAAAAAGTTTTATCATAAGAAACCACTTAGTTCTATTATTGATAACATTTGTAAGTTGATGCAAATACGCTGCTAAAAATGAAAACAGCCAAAATATAACGAAACCACCTTAGTATAGCATGGTCTACTACAGCAGAAAAATTGCAAAAGTACAACGACGTCAAATGTCCTTACATTGTTATAAATCTTATTAAATCTTTCTCTCGGTTGTCATTTAAACAATAAATATCAAATAAATATCAAATATCAATGAGGTAATGTTAAAATTTCTTTCAAAGCCATTTTCATCGAAGATTCTTAACTACGTTTTCTTGTTAGAATTTTCTAATGTTTGACTATATTATTCCCGTTTGCAAACACACGGTTGCAACTTGCAAGTGGAGAGCATTAAGGTCTATTCGTATTTGTGGGTAGTTTCTTATAGTTATTATTCTGGACAGTTGAAATAATTACCAAGGAGAATGAAAGATTAAGCCAATTTTGAACACAGGCTGCGCTATTTTTGTAGTTTTTTTTAACTATAAGTTATTTTGCCTTCAACAGTGTTTTTCCAGCTCGAAATCACGATGAGTCATGTTTCACCCAAACAGCGCTTTATATTAAAGAAATTTGGGCCCAATGAGTATGCTGTACGCAGGTCTGTGCAAAAAGTTCGCGAGACTGGCTTGCTAGTGAAAAATACCCTCGGTCTTGGTCTCCGTGCGATGCGAATGGACCATACCGAGAATATGGTTGCTGTGGCCGAAAGTGTGAGATTCAATCCATGAACATCAACTTACCATCAATTTTAACAGCTCAACATTTCAAGTACTAGTCTGAGGAGAATTTTGCACAAAGATCTCGGATTATTCGCTTACAATTTCCTATTAAATCAGCCTGTTGAAGGCGTACGGCCATCCTCATCGTTTTCGCCTCGAAGTTTGGGCACTAGAGCATCTTGAATTGGATTCTCTAATCGTGTTATTAACCATATCCCGACGACGTCAATTGGTCGTATCGGGGCAATTTAGCCGCTTTGAACTTTGTTTGTATGAAAGCGTAAGGAACCGATGTTACGCCAACAACCCGGAAACGATTCAAGCGCTTAAAGCCAATATAATCCAGCAATCCGTGAATTTTGGAAAATTGGAACGAAAGAATGCGTTGCTGCGAGGCAATCCTAGGCAACTATTTGAACAATTTTGTGTTCCATAGTTGATGGCAGTGTTTGCACTTACTTATAGAGCCAAAATACATGGAAAAACTTAACTTTTTAACTTTGGCCCACCCTTAGTAGGGCCAGTCTCCGTGAGGAACATACGGCCTCATCAATACTATTATACAGATTATGTAAAAGAAACACGGTGTAAAATATATTCTTAAAATGTCCCTTAAGGGCTCAATTACAATGTAATTCAAACCGATCGCGTTGTTATTTTATCGGAGTGTGTTGTTCCCGTGTGGCTATGATTAGCTTGTCTGCCTTTTACGTGGGAGAATAACGAGGAATTGGCTGACCACCGAGAGTATTTAATCAGCCGCTTTTTTTAGGATGGTTAGCATGTCCACCTTCAGGTTCGAGGTTCGAAATCCCAGCAGAGGCAAAAATGCTTTTTCACGGGTATCGCCTTTCGCGAGGAATCGGCATGTCCTCCGTTAGTAAATTCATTGCCATGAAAAGCGCTTTCTCAATTAGCCGTTCGGAACCGGCAGAAAATTGTAGGTCCCCTCCATTCCTTCACAAGGAATGGTTGTGAGAAATGTGCCACCCTATTTATTTAATCTTCAAAATATGTAGGTTTCCTCCATTTCTCACAAGGTACAGTTAAGGGGGTTTAGTTGAGAGAAACCCTGAGGTTCCCCGAACTCTGTTGTACCCTATTAATATGTTTTATTTATTTTTATGTTATCATCTTGAGATATGATTCCCATTTTTACTTCGTATACTACGTTAACAAGCAGAAATGTCGCATTTGGGGCTCGGAATTATTGTTGGAAAGCATCTTCAACCTAAACGTGTCACTATTTATTGATGTTTTTCTTCTGCCGACCTTACTTTTTTGAAAAGGTTGAAGTAACTTTTATGGTTTGGTAGAATTTTGTAAGGCCAGGTTTGGAAGACATTGATGTAGACGACATGCATTTTAAACAAGACGTTGCGAAGCTACGTGCCACACAAACAACGATAGAATTACTTTTTTATATGAAAAATGGCAGAAAGATGCACACTAGAGATTTTTTCACCGTTTTGATTTATTCTGCATCACAGTGCGAAAAATCTGGTGACCGAAGAACTTATAAGGCTTCTTATAAAATCTATAAGGTCCTGATAATACAGAACGGAATGTACACTTACTCTAGCGTCATACATTTTGCCGAGTTATTCGCACTCTCGTCGATGTCATCTTAAATTTTAATCGAAATAAATACAACAAATCTAAATAAGCATAATAAACAATCGAACTAATTACTATTATTGAATTTACAAATTAAATTATTGCCAAGCGTAATGATCGCTGAGATCAAAGAGAACATAGTTTGAAATCGAGTGCTCTGGCTGAAGAGTTTTCGCTCCGTAATAGGCGGGAAGCTATGCATTTTTTACATTACCAAAATACTTATAAAACAAGGTCACGATCGAGGATCAAGGTCGATTGTCAAAAATGATATATACTCCCGCTGAATGAGTTCTTTTAAATTCAAACATTCATAAGCCAACTACCTACTGTGACTTTTCAAAGATAATTGAATGAATAAATGTATTGGCCGTGAATTTGTATGGCGCGGTGACTGTGGGTGCTGAAAGCTCGTGTAGGAGGTGGTGAAGCTCTCCCATCACCTAAAAATAACTCAACACTAATTTGTTTTAGTTTCACGCAGATTATTCCTTTTGCAGAAATAAACAAACAAAAATGACTAGGCGCATATGCAACGAAATATAAATTTATGTAAGTATTGCACTTCGTACAAATGAATAATTAAGTCTTCACTATTTGAGTGTATTTTGTATCAATATAAATTTTATTTTTTCTCCCCCAAAATTGTTGCTCTCCTAACGAAACTCTTCATTGTCAGACATAATTTTGACGACGAAAAGAATTTATTTCTTGTGCTTGATTAACAACACACACTCGTTTGGTGCAATTAAAGGAACATGGAGTAAAAATTCGAAGACAACCGGAGCAATTTAGCAAACTATTTGGCACAAGTTCAAATCTATACGATGCCACACTGTGTGACTATTTTTATAAAAAGAAAACAACAACTGTATCCCACATCTGCCATTGAATGCACGTTATTTTTGTCAGAAGAGAGAAAAATTGTTTTTAGAAAATAGTTCGAGCTATAAATTAATATTTCTTTTACTTACTCTTCCTTCAACGATTCGTGGAGGTGGATTGCTGGCAGATTTTGCCCTTTCTATGATCGGAACAGTGGGTGTTGCTGGAATCGCTCGACCCCGCTCCTTCATCGATTGATATATGGATTCCGGATGCAGGTGAGAAGGTCGCTCCTGCCGAATGCCTAAGGATATAAGAAGACTAGTCAATATAGTGTATCTATTCTGACACTGAAGGCACCACACCAAACAAACTGTTAGTAATGAAATATAAAGTCAAATAAAGACATATTTTTGTTAAGAGAAAAACTAAAGAAAACTTAAAAAACAAATTTCAGTGAAGGGGAAAAGTGAAAAGCCATTATGATGAATGTATTTTGTTTTCACTTTTTATTCATTTGCTAAAACAATGGTGTAGAAGTTCAGTGTACACTCTCTTTAGTTTGTTAGTGATGAGATGTTCCACACCACTCACAGAGATAATTAAAACCGTTACGCAAAGGTGAACACACTTTCAATCTCAATTTCATTAAAAGAAAACAAAAATTAAATAACTGAAAAAAAAAATAAACCTACTCAATTCGCCGGTAAGCAAGTTCAGTTGCTTTCGATACAAATGCGGTCCAACTTCGAAAGGAGTGGAATTTAAAAATTTTTCTCTATCGAGAACGACATCACAACATCCTTTTGACATTTTGAATTTAAATTTAATAAAATAAGAACCAAAGTCTTAAAAATCATTTTGTGATAACTTACTTCCAGGCAAACGATGGTCTTTTGGGGTTCCGGTTATGGGCGTTTTCGATGAGGTTCCGCCAAACATCATAGGGTGAAACACTTTGGGCCATAGTATAGCAACACATCCAACGACAGTGATGACAATAAATGCTGTTTTCTTTGATCCCAATCCTTCGCTAACGTAAACAGGTTGAGTTTGTGCCTTCCTCATGTTTGTATTGTTTTATGTTTTAGTTTTGTTTTATGGTATTAATTTCGTTTCTTATTTAAATTTAGATTTTACTTTTCGTTTCAATTGATTAGTAGATAGTAGATATTTCTCTTGCAATCATATCATCTTAGACATATTAGATTTTTAATGTAAAAACCTTTTTGTTAGCATAGCCTGCAAATATAAAAAAACAATTCCCATTAACATGATTGAAGATGATTTGATTTTATATTTAAATATGTAGCTGTGTGTTTCTGTTGCCTGCTAAAAATGTTCAGTGAACAACATCCTCTGTATTTTTGGGTCAAATCTCAAATTAATCATTTATTCTTATGAATGTTAAACGAGACAAAGTTTTATGTGACACAAAAGACGTCTATTTAACCCTTCAAAGATTTCTCAGTGCATTTGTAATACACACTGATCAGAATTATTGTGCATGCACAAAATATAAGGGGGTAAGATCATAATATTCAAGCACCAAATAAAACAATTTCGGATAAAAAAGATATGTGTGGAAAAGTGTGTTTTAGTTAAAAATCAGTGTTTATTTATTCTGAGCATTTCATCTTTCTTAAGACGTGGACCTATTTTGTAGAATGTGAATGATTGTGTCATATTTCGTTCAACTTTGTCCACCTAACTAGACAATCTCACTTAATTACTTTTCAATTGAAAAATTCTATCTATCAAAGCTTGTTTTGTTTATTACTTCTACTTAATCTCATAATTAGTCTTATGCTTTTTAATGATGTTGTAAAAGTGCATTGTTGCTCATTCTCTGTATCATTCGGGCAAGAAATAAGCGCCACTATTGTAACATTGGGGGAAAGCTCCCGCCGCATAAGAATAAGCGGCAATTTCCGTACATTGAGAGAAGGCAGAGATGTTCTAAGATATTTTATACATGACATTGAGGACCCGAGGATATAGAATCTTAAAAAGTGAGAAAAACGATTTCAATAATTTTTTTTTTGTTTTTGTTCTATTGGTCTTTCTCTTAAACCTTGAAATCAACAATTTGAATTCCTACTGAGTCAAATTTAAACATGTCCCATGGCAGAATTGTTGCGTCTGAACAAACAGCCAAACTGATATTAAAATGCAAAAGTCTGCTCTTTGAGTGAACTGACCCAGCTGAAAGTTATAACGATAAAAATGACCTTTAAGTTACGTATGCGTAAACATACATGTGTCTGTTACATTAGCCTGTAAGACTATAGAGGGCAAAATCGGTAGGTATCCCATAAATAGAAAACTGCCTGTAAAATTTGTCGAACCACCAAGATTTGCTTAGTGTTTTTAAACCAAAGTAGGGAGCAACAAACAATTGTTGAACATTACTATTTTCCAGAGCTGTAAAAGAATGCATTCATTTGGTAAAGCATTGCAAAAAGTCTCATTCATTTAACTGATTATTTGGAATACACTCAAATTCCTCATCGCAGTACTTGGATCATAATGTGGATCGTATTGGCTTGAATGTTTTAACGATCTTTGAACAAATTTATGATACGTTAAGCACAAAACAAAAAACTTTTGACAATAATAACCAAACAACTTGGCGTTCATTTTTCTCCATCGGTGCTACGTTTTGAGAATACTCTTTTTTCATTCCACAGGTTCTTGGATTCCCTTTTTCCGCTTCGAGAAGCTGGTATCGCCTTCTTGACTCACAGTTTCGAATTGTAAATCAAGATGGACTTTATAAAATTTTTGAATAAATATAGTTTAGTCCATGGTTCGTGTTAAGGTTTGATCTCCATGTTCCCACATGAACTAATGGAGCCATTTAAAAATATCTTTCTACATTAGGATGCCACATAATTCCTCAGTAACACAGGTTATATTTCATACCGATACTCAGACGGGAATGGAAACGGGAAACTTATAACTTTCAGACAAGCTTTAGTTTAGCCCAGCGGTTGATTTTTTGGCGCCTGTGAAACTCCCGCGGGGAGGGTCAGCTTGTAGTTTATAATTGCAATGTGCAACTCTGGTGAGGTAAATGCGTAATTTTAGTTTTTCTGAACCCTTTTTGGGGTATAAAAACTATGGGCTCTTAGACTATTTAGAAACAAAGATAAAAGATCAGATCTCTACACCTTCCTCATATCAATTTATGACTTAGTACAGGTGTTACATAGTTTACAAACAACTGAAATGATTCAGGCTCGTAGTCGTACAGCTACATATTTGTTAATTTGTTCCCAGTTTGTTTAAAATATACAGTTTCATGCGGCTCAACTCGAATAACCCCCTCTGTAGTTTTTAACAAAAACCAACTAGCAGGTCAATAATCTTTTGTTAATTTTTTAAAGACAGTTTTCGTGTTATAAAACGAAAATGGAAAGGAATCGAAATTGTCGAAATTGACGAAAAAGGTGAAAATGTGCCCTCTTTTTGTTGTAGTTTTTCTACCAAACAAAGCAAAAAGAGTGCTCGACTTTATTATCTTCAATCTCTAACTGTATTTAGTATTGATATTGATAGGTAATGTACCATCACACGATGCCAGAAAAGTCCTTACAAATTAAAGTTAAGCCCACTTGGTTATCCAAGAAATCTTCACATACAAGCTATTGTTTCAGACATAGTTTGCCTCATTGTAAATAGCTTTGCGCTTATTTAGTTAACCTGAAGTCCTGTGGCGTATGAGCACTTTTTCCTGTGAGTATATTCGTTTCGTTCTACACTATAATTTTTCGTTGCATATATGTATATAGTCTCAATGACGTTCACGAGATGCAATATCCTCTGTTTCATGCATTCTACTTCTTTTCCAAATCCAAAAAGTGCTTACAGTAGCTACCACATTATTTAATATATTTTTGGGAACTTTAAGGTGCCTTGGCGACAGCACCCAGCATTGAAAGCTTTGCACAAATACCGATCAATAGCCGTTAGTATTGACTGTAATTGCAAATCCGTTTTGCCATCGGGTGATGTCAATAATTTTGCCGCTGATTTTTTATCTATACATACACACAGTCTGATAAGTCTTTTTGCATATAAAAAATGATTTGAAAAACTCAAATAATATGCCAAGGTCAGTGAAATGGAAACAATAGTACACCTCTGTCCTCTGTGCATCCAATTTCAAAACTTTCTCCTTTATCGGACCTTTATAAAAAGGCCCATTGTTTGTACCAGGGCGAAACGCATAGGAGTGAAGGTCAATTGTACTTTTCATTTTTGAATTTTTGAATCAGAAATAAGAAATAATAAACTCTTTTCTTATTTTTTTTTTTTTTTTTTTTTCAATAAAAAGGCTTCTGCATTCTGGGCCAAACTCAATGTTTAGAAAGAAAAATCAGCAAGAGAACCGAATGTCGCATTATTATTATTAGAAAAAACATTTTGTCTGGAGAAACCGACATAAAAATTAATTTAAAAATCTTCTTTTAAGTCCAACGATCATGAAGATTCATCAAAATAAAACTAATGAGCTGTCAATGTCAAGCAGGGTGATCTAAGATCATCTAACCATTTGATTGGCTGTTTATTTCAAGCTGTCATTACAGATTCATTGGTTTTGTTTTGTTTATTATTTATTACTTTGGCAAACATAAAAATCACAAAACAATGCTCCGGAAATACTAGAAACGTTATTTCTTAACTTAAGAAACGATTGTCCGCTGATGAGTCAGTCGAATTGCAATTTATATTTGTATTTATTTTCTGTTGGAACAGCAAAATCTACAAGTTTCGTTCATTTTTAACTCGTATCCACAATGTCAAAACTTTTAGAAAATATCTCGTGCTCTTAATTTTTTTTTTACCAAGACAACACAAGACGGTCAGACAAAAATCCTTCAAAATATTTATGTAGATATATTTTGGCAAGTGTACTTCGTCAGTCTATTTGGGTCACAATTTTGTTTCAACACTAAATTTAGACCAAGGGACTTTTCATATTCAAAATAAAATACAATTTCCGCACACACAAAATACAAATTTTAAGAAATTCCTTTTAGCGGTTTTTTATTTTTTTAACAATTTTTAAAAACTCATGTCCAAAAAAAAGAATTGAATGATAAATTCCATCAATTAACAAGAATACACTTTTTCACATCATACGAGCAGCAAATCCTGAGCGATTGTATTTTTAGCACTCAAGAGCTAGTCGTCATAAATGTAATTTCACACACACAAATTTTATCAAAAAAAGAAAAATTCACAATTAATGGAAGTATATTTAAACATTTGCAGTATTTTCAACCCGATCAAACATTTGCAATAATTTTTCACCGTTAAAACTTGTTACGAAACAGTCCAAGAACATATTTAGAGCTAAACAACCGGAAATGCAGCTTTAGTTCTTTTAAACTCATTCAATTTTAACGAACATTTTGGGTCTACAGTCTTATGACACGACGACCAAACGTATGTATGTGCATTAATCTAATAGAATTGTGGAAAAGCTGCACGTTGGTAAAAAAAATGTGTAGTGAATTATGTGAGAAGAAAACCTTACGCAAAGTCCGAGTAGCCCGTTTGAACTGGTCAAGCCAATTTCAGTGACTAGATCACCTAAGCAGATATTTTATAAACCGTCACAGACTCATCATAGATTTATTCCGTTTTCTTTTCCTGTGCTGTTTTTGTTTTGAAGATGCTCGCCAAGCTGCCGGTGCCGGCGCGGTACTCAGTTCTGCGAGATAAAAACTTGGAAAATCAAAATCATTTCGCTACGCAATTGGTATGTTCCTAAGAAATTTGTGCTTTGTGTATCTGAATTGTTTGCTATTTGTTTTTCTTATGTGTTCCACCTTATTTTGATGTGGCTGTTTCATTTTTTTCTTCTTTTCTGCAAATTATTATACAGCATGTCCGTGTCGCACTGCGTTAAAGAGTTTTCTCATCTCTTGGATGCTTTTGCGATCACAGACGGATAAATGCGAAGATTTTCAAGAAAATGAACAGAAGGCACATAATAATAAATGATAATAGAAATTTGTACCCATTATTGGCTTGATGGAGATCAGCTGCTTGCTTGTTGTTGATATTGAAGAATGCAATCTGAAGCGCTGACCGGTTAAACATTTAAGCACGTTTTAGAAGAGCAATTTAATCGGAAATGTAACAACAGTTACACGTTATTGAATGAAATAAACTGCTAATAGGAAAATTAAAGTTTTTTTTCTTCATGTGCTAGCTGTTTTAGAAATTAAAATAAAAAAAATGTTTAAATTCAACTCAATTCAATCAAATACAAGAATATTTTGGTCAAATATTGAGCTAGAGACAAGGGACTCGCAAAGACGAACACCAAATTCTCAAAAAGAAGCAGAAGCAGCATGAAAAGCGCTCTATTCAGGAATTTAAGATATTTCATTATAGGAATCATATTCGAAAGACCTTTTCTGTAGATTATTTAACGACGATGAGGACTCAAATCCCGCTTTCATGCAAAATACCCCATTCAACTAAGATGAAGATCCAGAATGCCGTCCTCCTGACCTAAAAGAAGTTAAGCTTGCAATGTGCATGCTTTAATCAAACAAAACTGAAGGTGCCGAACCTTTCGACTTTCGAGTCACCTGGAGATTAGTAGGAATGGAATATGCCTCAGCTGATCAGCATGACACAGTTGGAAAAAGCATATGCCCGATGAATGGAACCTAAGCATCGTAAATGCGATCCTATAAAGGGAGAACCTCACAATCGTGCAATTATAGAGGAATAAGCCTTCTTAACGTGATCTTCTCTGCTGCAATATGATCGTCTGAAACTGCACGTCAACAATTTGATACCTTATCAATGCGGTTTTAGATCAGAAAGGTCCACAATCGACTAAATTTTCATATAATGGCAGATCTTGGAAAAAAGCGGATATTATACACCATCTTCTTATCGAAGTCGTTGATGTTGGTTGAAACCCACGTTCACCCCAAACTGTATTGCCCACCTAAAAAAATATATGAAAGTTCAGAGACTAGCTGTACAGAATGACTTTATAGTTTTGGCATCCCTACAAAACTCGCGTACCACTATGCAGGATAACTTTACTGTTATAGAATAATCTGTGTTAGGACGGCAGTGATGCAGTGGGTGCAAATTTGTAGTCGGCCGATAGGCTGATCAGTTGGGTTGCTAGCACGCACTATATATGCAGTATAGGTTGGTTTGTTTTGAAGGTAATCGTAACATCAAACTTTATCTATTACCGGATGCTTTCTTGATTATTATAGCGTGTTCCAAGTGGAGATGTCGATACATGTATTTTTTCGGATAGTCATACTATCACCAAATTTCGGTAAAAAAAAAAATTCGGCTCTCAACTGTCGTTTATCTCTGTGGGAAATGTTCGAGCTGTTTAATATTGACGTTTGTGGTGTGCGGAAGCAAATTGATATTGCAGGAACTTGCAAAGCGTACACTACTGTCATCTAAGCTGAATTAAAAACTTGAGCATACCAATCGCCACAAAAATGCTCTTGCTTATACGCTTAAGGCTACGTTTATGCACTCACTTTTGCTTGCCACTGTATATAAGAACAAATCACAACAGCGAAGCGCGCATTTTGTAAATTTTTGTTAAATGCAACAATAATTAAAAACAATAAAAAACATATTAAATATATTTACTCACGTCCCAAGTCACATTTTTCTTCAACATCCTCACAAGCTTTTCTTATTATATTTCGATTGTGGTAATCTGCATGGCGCAAATTCCATAAACATTGATTATCACGCACACACTCTATGAAAATGTTTATGCTGTTTCGCTGGTTTCGCTCAAATGAATCAAAATATTTTGATTGCAAATTTTCGTCGCTTTTATCGCTTGTAATCGCTCAATTCGCTTTTCGCTAAATCGCTGTGTCGTGAACACCACCATATGCACTAATATAATTTATCGCTAGTAGCGATTCTCATCGCATCGCGCGTTGCGATTACGCTCGGTCATAAACGTAGCCTAACGCGTATATTATACATATTTGAGGTTGAAAAGCGGCTCTACGTTTTCGCAAAGAGACAAATCTATTTTTGCTTAAAGATTTATGATGCATTGTCAGTTGCCACAAACAGCTCCTTTAAGAGGTATAGAAGGCCCTATTAAAATTATGTAGTTTATTGTAACATATCATTACGCCACACATTCCACACATGGCTTGTAACACAATTCCCACCACACCTCGGGTATTTACACCGGATCCTTTTCTCAACCCATAAAGGCTAATGGCCAACTTGGTCTTCGAGCCAACTTTGTTACAAATAACGCCATCTAGTTTGTGCACGAGAAACTAAATATATGTGAAACTAATTTTACCGTTGCGTCGCCGTCGCGTCGTGGCACATTGATTAAAAATGGAATATTTTATTCACTTTAGATCCTCTAGGATTTTCTGGTTTTGTTACAGTTATGTTACACAGTTCTATAAAGGGATAACCGACCTTTTTCGCCAGTTATACCAATTTTGGTTGAGCTCTTTTCAGTTTTGCACTCTTAGTCGGTAGAAGTCCTTTTGCATCTCTAATTAAACCGAGGTCTTACTCTAAAAACATTAAAGGCTTGCCAAAAAGAATGAACATGTTTTGAAAAACAACTCTATATCACATGTGTTCAAGTTTGTAGGATACAATTTCAACGTCGACTGCGTTTGGAAAGATAGTCACTTAACTTTTTGATTATTTTTATGAGCAGTGAATCTGAATACCTATCCAATTATGTTTCAAACAAAACATCAGAACTGACAGAAATGACTGTAAGTAACTGCAAGTAGGGTATATTATTTTTTTTTTTGTTTCAATTTGTTTCAAAAGATCAAAAACTTAACTGCATATTTCATTGTCTTTTTTGTTCTAGTATCTATAACTCTATTTTACCCTTGATGAGCATCAAGAGATATCTTGGTGCAAATTAAATTTTCACTTCTAAAGCCTTTGAGTAGTCAAAGAAGTACTAAATATATTTTTCACTCGTGGAACCTATAAAGTATGGGCACATAATCTAATAACTTACACATAAGTAGTTTAACACGTTGAAGAACAATCACTTCAGTTTAATTAAAAAATTGTTGTTTACCACTTTAATGTAAAACTAATTTCCAGACAGTAAAAATCGATTTCTCTTGTTGGTTATCTCTTCTAATGCTTTGATGGCAATACCAGCTGAGATGCTGGAAATGTATATTAAGTTTGCCTTGGTCATTCATAAATTTTGAACATGCGCTTTGAGGACACATAAGTTCAAAAAGAAAATACAAAAAATACCTATTTAGAGGAAAATCTTTGTTCGAAAAGTTAAACTCAAACCACTTTTAAAATTTTGTTTTACAAAAAATAGAAATAAACAAGTACCTATGTACTAAGCAGACGGTGGCATTGTCCTTCGTTGCTCCTTACACACTTTATTTTTGAATCGAGTAGCCACATGCATTCATATCGAAGAAAGTAAATACACAAAGGAAAACACAATGCGAATTATATGAAGATACTCTGCTACCAAGACTACAACCAAACATTGATTACAAACCAAAGGTTCAAAAGGACGTGTACGTTCTATTATCATATGAGGACTATATTTTTTATTGGATAGAGAAAGTGCACTGTTAGATTTGGAGGATTGTCACTATTTTGCATTTATTACATGCCCCACAAACGACGAACGTGACGGGACGGGACGTAACGCAAGTCAGTTAAGCTCTGATGTGAGAGCTAATAACTCGGCGAATATTGAAAATGGGGTGTATTGTGAAGTCAACAAATTGAGAATTGAGACTTTAAAAGTGACTTCAGAATATTTAGCACTCAACAGTCAATAACATTTCAAACTTCAGTGCTGCATATTCGAGAGAATGAAGTGTATAGCTTAGGAGAGTGTAGATATCAAGCGTGCTTAACGGTTGTGGGTTTTTAAAACAAGGTCCTTCTAAGAGAATACATAAACTCTCGAAATGTTTAAAGAGGATACCATTTCCGTATATCTTACTCACTCCAAAAAACGCATTAACGGCTGTTGTACTTTAAGAATTTCGCGATGTTAAAAAGATATTGTATAACACATGCATTTGTTACCACGATAAATAAAATAAATATTAAATAAATGTTAAATAAAAAACTGAATCTCCTTCAACATAAAATAAATTGTTACCGCCGTATTAATAAACGCGGAATAGCTGGGTTCCATGGATTAAGTGGAAAATGGTATAATGGTAACTTTAATTAAATAGAAAATGGTATAATGGTAACTTAATCCATGGAATAAGGCTATTCCGCATTTATTAATACGGCGGTTAAGGACTATTCACATGAGCACGATCAACGAACGACGAATAAATCAAGAAATGAGATTTTAAGTACCTTACTAGCATAAATTCCTCACGAATTTTTTTGAAAACGATGGAAAAATAGTTCATACTTATTTTTAGTTGAATAAACTTTTATTTTTATGCCTAAAACTAGAAAAATTGAGAAAAAAGTTTATTCGTTACGAATAAACATCTAGTAGGTACGAACTGTCAGATTTTATTCTCGTTCCACATACAATCCACACTCCAACGAATAAATTTTTCGCGCGTGCTTAACCTCAAAATCATTCCTAATTTTTGTTTTGTATGTAAATTGTGTTCGTTATTCGTGACGAATGTAAAACACTCATGTGAATGAAATGTCAAAATTAACGAATATTCGTTCATTCGTCGTTCGTTGTTCGTTCTCATGTGAATAACACTTTACTGTTTCATGTTTCTAAAGTACAGAAGCGACAGAAAAAAAAGAAACTTTTATATGTATGTTTATTGCGACTGCAAAAATAATGATAGCAGCGTTTCTGAAGCTGTTGTAACTTCAAAAAAGCTTCGGCTTGGGTGAATCTTAAAGCAAATGCAGTGTGACTTGAAAATTTGATGAAACAAAAACAAAAATATTCATAAATAAATAAAGTTATGTTTAAAAATATTCCTGCACAGCCTTTGTGTTTTTAGATTAGATCTAAAAAGTTTTTTTTAAATTCTGTGGAATTTTTAAAATTTTGGAAATGAGATAAAACAAAAGTTGATTTTTTTATTTAATTCTCTTTAAAATACAAAATACATAATACTCTGCCTGATAAAAGGAATATTGTAATTTGCAATCTGTCAGTCAATGAGCTTACCAATATTAAATATATTTTTGTATTTTCTTCAATTGTTCAAATTTTGTAGCAAAAGACTGTAATAGGTTCTTTTTTCATTTCGATGTCGCACTGTGTTGTAGTGAGAAAATCATCGTTGTTGTTGGGAGTGCCAGACTTTGTTACAAAATGACGATTTCGTTTGGGCACGACTGTCAAAAAAAGAACAAAATATTTCTTTAAATGACAAAACTATCTAAAGGAAAGTCGTTTTTGATGACAAAAAAAGAGTTTTGAAATGAATAACATTGAAAATCAATATGTAGATAGAAACTCAAGTCCCAGAATTGAGTGGGAAAAATTACACAACGTAACATTCTGACAGTTCAGCCTTTCATTAAGAAATGACATTTGCAAACATTTGTAGATTTCTGCAAACCATGTACACACCAAATCAAATTTTGGATCTGCAAATTCATTTTCAGCTCATTGTCACATTGCATCCGTAAAAAACTTTGCCTTGTAGTCTTTGCTTTGTTTTTTAAACTGTATCTACAAATGTATTTATTGCAAGACATCGGCATAAACGTCAGAAAATGAAAAAAATTTTGTACACACGATTGTCACATCTACAAATTAATTTGTTTTCAAAATGATTGATGAACAAATTTTTCTGCAAATTAATTTAGTGTGTACACGGTTGCCAGCGTGCTCGTAGATCTGATTGCCAGATATCTACAAAGCAATTGGCAGATATTTGTCTACAAATTAGCAGCCAAATAATTTTTCTGCAAATTAATAAGGTGTGTACACGATTGTCAGCCATTCGAAACAAATTTTCCACTGACAGATCCGGTAATATTTGAAGAGCTACTGCTTCCTACTCACAATGAATTGAACCCTCCTGATTTCATTTTGCATTTGAAACTATTTCAGCCTTATTTATTAGATTTCGCTAATACTCGGTTCAACCTGGTATTAGTTGATACTAGTATTAGCACTTAATACTCCCTTACGCCAGGTCGAGCGAATCCTTATTTATAAAACGTTTTCCAACCCGTATTAGTTAATACTTGCTTATGTCAAATTTTTCATAAGAAAAATGACCCATCTATAGCTTTGGTTACTATAAACGTCAACAAATGCCATTGTGCACGTTCAATGCATTAGTTTTTTCAGATTATCTATCTTCTTTCGGGCTCTGATTGGCCAGAGTCTTAGATTTTCTTTTGATGCGTGACTTGTGACCAATCAGAGGCCAAAAAAGTTATAGATTATCTGAAAAACTTAGTTGCGTTGAACCCGAGCATTATGATTGTTTTTTTTTGTGGTTGGCTGAAATTTTTCCAAAATGGATATTAAACAAAACAAAACAAGAAATATTAGTTTTCATTTATTAATTTATTTATCTCGTAGTTAAGGCGGAAAAAGAATTAAAACTATTCACAAAACCGAAATAATTTTCCACTTTTCCTCCAAAAATTTGAACAAAATGACATTTAGACCTTAATACGACCTTAATACTCCCTTAAAACTCCTATGAACCAGTATTAGCTTAATCCGCCGCTAATACTGGTGTATTTTTTTTATAAATAAGGTTTGGAGTATTAGTGGAGTATTAAGTTCGTAGTAACCTTAATCCGCCGATAACACGGGTTTATAAATAAGGCTGTTTAAGTGAATTTACTAACACCACTTTATTTTGGGATTCCGAAACCAGTTTCGTAATCCGAAAATAAAGTGGTGTTTGTGAAGTCAGTTCGAGGGCAGATGCCGCGGTGTGTGGTTTTCTCTCTTGTTCTTTATTCTTCTAAGGTGTAAATAAATAAATAAATAAATAAATAAATAAATAAATAAATAAATAGCTAGGTGTAGCGTTTAATCGAGATCAAAATTAGCGGACTACTGTGCTATAACTTAAAACTGTTATCCTGCCCATCCAGAGCTTGTGCTAGAGAGTAACATCAACGAACGCACTCCAAGATAAAATACTCCATGACAGCTGTCAGATAAACAACAGTTTTGCTTATTGCTTTCGGTTGCCAAAAATTACGTAAATAGCAGGTTAGATGTTTTTAGACGAAATTTTGATATTATTTTGTTGCATTTATTAAACTGTGATTGAAAAAACATCATAAACTCTTTAAAAAACAATTTCTTCTTCATATTGATTAACGTTGTTTGCAAAAACAATTTCTTATTGCAGCTAAACATGTCACTTTTAAAGGTGAACTACTACGACCATCCAGAAGGCCAAGATGCTGTTGGAAAAATGATTGCTATTAACAAATATGCAATCAGTGCTGGTCTGGCTTTTTCCACAATAGATGTTTTGATGGTATCAAAACCTCAAGGATATCTTGCTACTATTGGAAGAGTTGCATACAACACAGGGCCATTGGTTGGAATGGCTTCAGCGTTCACTTTAGGATGTTATACAGCTAGAAATTTGCGTGGAGTAGACGATAAGTAAGATATTTATTTTCACTAGAAAATCATGGAAAACTAATGACTGATTCTTTAGATGGAATTATACAATCGGTGGTATTATGGCTGGAGCTGTTTATGGATCATGGAAGCGAACAATCCCCGGTGGAGTCTTCATGGGAATCGTTTTCAGTAATGCAACTTTCATAATTTAATTTGTTCATTTTTGACTATCTAGTTTTTTTTTAAGGTTTTGCCGGTTTTTTGAAGAAACTTTCTATCGAAGAAGGATGGGAATTCTTTCCACCTCTTGCTACCCATGAGTTGGGTTCCCTTCATGGTGTTAACCACGATTACACCATGATGGCTGAAAGGCCCAAAAACTGGACAGATGGCAAGGAGTAGAACTTTTTTGTTATGTATTTTGAATTAATGTAAATTAAATACCAAATATGTGAGCGTTGCGTTCTTGCTCTTTTGTTCAGTTCACTACAATAGCAGGAAAGTTTAGTAATTAAGTTCTTAATTTAAACAAATACTATTACTTTCCTTGGGTAATTTATTGCACATTTATTGTGACGAAACTTCAATGCGAAATTCGTTATAATATATGTTATGTATATACCTACAAATAATACATCAAATGCAAGTCTAAGTTGCAAAAAAACATTAAAACTTTCTTCATCGTGTGGCGTTGCCATTAAAACCTATAGGTACTAGGAAGTCTCCAAGTAACTAACAGTGGCACTGAGCTAGTCCCACACCCACACTAGTCTCAAGGTGATGGGCAGTTTTTTTTTTTTTGACAAAAGACGTACAATATCCTTCAAATTTATTCACGGTCTTTCATAGCGTGAGGTTTTGACGGTCCATGAGTCATGAGTGTAAGTTTTTAAAATTCACTCTTTCGAATTCTGGCCTGATTATGGACATTTTTAATGAACACAGAAGCAGGTTGACGGATCGATTTTCGGTTACCCCTAAATATATGCTATGTTAATAGCAAATACTACTTTATCGACACAAGTTCGTTCGTTGAACTTTACACGGGTTTCCTTGACACCAAGAGTTGTAAGAAAACCTGAGTTTTCGATTCCTAAAAAGCGCTAAGCAAAGAAATCACCATACAGCCCTTTCATTTAAATAAAAATACATTAGTTTGAAAGTCATGTTCATTATCTAAACTCGCCCTAGCAAAAACCTAGGGCGAGTTAAAGGCAAACCCAGGGCTCAAAAATCATTCAGTTTGACATTCAGGGCGAGTTTAGATTAAAAAAACGCTTTGTGGCGACCACAGGGCAAACCCAGGGTTTAAATGAATATGTATATGCTTTGTAATTATATATATTGTAACGTGCGCTTAGTTCGCAAAATAAAACTTCACTTTTCAATTTATTTCTATCACTTTTATTCAGTATATATGCTTAATTCGATCTCAACTCGACTTTTGGACTATCACTTGTATTTGCTCTTAACTTTATCACTCTATAAACCAAACTGCCCTCTGGTTGCCTCGGGCGGGCTATTTATATCGAATGACATGCCATCTAGAACTCTCCAGTTACTTCTACATGTTCTCCACATTTGCTGTCAAGCATCTCTACACTCACACACACTGGCTTACAAGCAACGCCTGTCATTTATACCATTCCATTATAGTGTTGCCAGTTGTGTTTTCGGTTGAACGTTTTTCGATTAGGAAATTGGTATAAAATGTTGGGTTCACGTTACAATATCTAACTACCTACAGAACTTGGGGGAGACCACTAGGAGCGTAAGAAACATGAAAATAACCCAATTATTTTCAAAATTAGGAGAAAGGTTTATTAGAGCTGTCCAGTATTCACAAAAATTTTTATCTTTGGGATGACCAACAAAAGTTATTGAAGTTCTCCGGGCCCCTGCTTTCGGCGATATCGAAAACTCCTGCATTTACCGTTTTTTTCGGTTGATCTGAAAAAGATTTATCAAAGTTCATTCTTTTACTGACATATTAAGGGGAAAGATATACCTAAAAAAAGAATGAAAAAGGCTCAAAATTCTACACGCTACCTTTCCAACTTTAGGTACATCCTTTCGATCATATTACTGAGAATATCGTCCCAAAATTTATTCAAAATCGGTCGCTAATTTTTGGAGCTACTACACGAGCAGTTTTTGAAAAGTTGTTTCGAGATAATTGCGTTCAAAGTTTCACCACGAGAAAACTATTAATTGTAATAACTTACGGATTAATATGCGATTCCAGGCGCGTACAATAGACCTTCGACTTCCATACAAAAAGTCAACAGTAGAGAGAAATGTGAAGCGAAGGTCGCTCCTCCTCTAACGCACCGAGCTACCTGACTCGTCACCCAACCGCATGTCGTTCTCACGCTCTAAATGAACTCTACATCTATTCGATATTTTTAGTTTTCCTTCAATCATAACATTCTTTGGATATCATACTTTCGAAATATGTAATAAAAAAAAATAGATTTTTTGAAAATTTTAAAGTGGTCTTCCTTTCCCCTTAGTCACTATTTCTAAATTTCCTTTTCATAAAAAACATAACTGATAACCTCTTCTAAAATTTTAAACTACAACAAAGGGAATGCTGAAATAATTTTTCGTTAACAGATCATTCCATACTTTTTTCTATTAACAGCAGAATATTAGAAGTTTGGCCATTTTTTAGCTCTCGTAAGGTGTGCGTAGGATAAATTAATCCCCGGGTTCATTGTATAAATACACTATAGTAAATTTAAACGGCGATTTAACAATCAATTTGGATTTGGGTCTCTGTCTTGAAATAACAGTACCTGCCATATAACCGATATGATAATACTGTAACGTGCGCTTAGTTCGCAAAAAAATAAAACTCTACCTTTCAATTTAATTCTACCACTTTATTCAGTATCTACTTTCGATATACACTTTATTCGAACTCAACTCGACTTTTGGACTATCACTTGTATTTACTCTTAACTTTATCACTCTATAAACAAGACTGCCCTCTGGTTGCCTCGGGCGGGCTATTTATATCGAATGACATGCCATCTAGAACTCTCCAGTAACTTCTACATTGTCTCCACTCTCCACTGTCAAACACACTTCCTTCTCGTATATTTCTACACTTACACTAGTGCTGCCAAACACTTTTCCTTCTGGTATATTTCTACACTTACACTAGTGCTGCCACTTGTGTTTTTCATTTGAACGTTTTCGATCGGGAAATTGTTATCAAATGTTGGGTTCGCGTTACACTGCCCCCTCCTTAAGATTGTTCGTCCCGAATAATTCCATCTGCAGCCTTGCCACTATATCGATGCAGCCGGTCACAATGACTACTTTTAACTTGCCTCTTAGTCCTCTTTGGATGCGGTAAACCACGTCATTAATCCTCGTGATAACAGTATAAGGACCTTCCCAGTTTTGCTGAAGTTTCGGTGACAATCCCTTTTGACGATGAGGATTATAAAGCCACACACGATCTCCTGCTTGGAATCCTGCCGTTGTCACTTTTGTGTCATACCGAGTCTTCATCCGGTCGCCATACACTGTGGCCCATGTCCCTGTTCTATTAGGTCTATCTGTAAGCCTACCCACCTCTATGTTTGAATCACAGACATAACAATTTCGGAACCACTTCTCCACGTCACCTCTAACATGCAGCCAGTAAAAGCGTTTTCGCACATTCTCCAGCGTCTTGTTGACTCCCAGGTGGCTTCCTGTAGGGCTTCTATGCATCTTTTGTAAAACCTCTTTGATTTTCGATTGAGGAACAATAAGCTGCATTACAAAAGATTTACCGTCAGGAGATTCCCATTTGCGCTGGAGTACGCCTTCTTGCACGCGAAGCGAGTCCCACTGTGCCCAATAATCTTTGACAACAGAGCTTTGGTCCGAAATGTCGTTCCAGTCAGGTTTCGTGTTGTTATCTTTCCATTTGAGAATCGGTCCGATGTCTGGATCCTTCTTTTGAGCAGACCTCAATTCTTCCTTGTTCCATCCGAATATGGGTTCCACTCTCACCCGCTGAGTCTTGGTCTCTACTTTCCGCCAGCAATTCCATTGGGGGTTTTCTACCTGATGTCCAATTCGGTATTGATAAGTCTGCGGTCTTACTCTACAGCTCGCGGATTGATTTTCTTGGACTTCACAACGTCGACAAGCAGTTTCAGTTTTAATTGGTGGCAACCGGCATTGTCGCTGTAAGTGCCCCGTCTTATTACAATTCCAACATCTGGCAAGTCCGTTCCGCTGGTTCCTTTGTAGCTTAATTCCTGGGCATGATCCAGCCTCGAATATGGCTTCTCTTTGACAATGTACCATTTGAGAAGCTTGCTCAGATGCTTCCATCATTAATGCAAACTCTAGAGTTTCGGAAAGAGTTCGTGTTCTAGCAGTTCGTACAGATCTCTGAAGATGTTTGTCAGAAATGGCACGAACGAAGGACTCAACAGCCAGATGGTTGATGATTTCTTCTCCAGCATCCGGGTATGCCAGGTGAGCCAGTCTTTCGACGTCTGCTTGGAGCTGCTGTAGACTTTCACCCCTTTTCTGGACTCTGCTATTGAGTTGGACTCGGAAGACTTCTTTCAAGTGGCTATCACCAAAGCGTTTATCTATAGCTGCCACGAGAGAACTGAAATCGTAGCTCTTACCAGCTGGAACAGTTTGAAGTAATTCAGCTGCTGGTCCTCTAAGAGCAAGAGTCAGTGCTATGTATTTGTCTTCGTCATCCCAGCCATTTGCTGTCGCAGCTGCCTCGAATTGTCTCCTGTAAACTGACCAAGACGACTGTCCGTCGAATGTTGGTGGTTGTACTTCTCTTTGCTTTAGACAATCTCCACAAGTTTTTCGTAGCTCCATTTTCCGCATCTGGTCTAGTTCCTTAGCCATGTTTTCGATTCGTTTCTCCAAAGTGGCAAGCTGACTTTCGCATTGACTCTCAAGCTTGGAAAATCGTTTCTCAACACATTCAATGCGTTTTTCTAGGCCACATACATTTTTCTCAATGTTACCCAATTTACCTTCTAGAATGTTTTTCTGACTTTCCAAAACATTCTGTTGCGCCTCAAGTCTTTCGAGAATATTCTGCTGTTCTTTCTTTTGCTCGCTTCGTTGCTCTTCAATCAGCTTCTTTTGCTCGTTTCGTTGTGCTTCAAGTTGTTCAAGAACATTCTGCTGTTCCTTCTTCTGCTCATTTCGTTGCTCTTCCAGCTTCTTTTGTTGCACTTCGAGGCGTTCGAGAACATTCTGCTGTTCTTTCTTTTGCTCGTTTCGTTGTTCTAACAAAAGTTTTATCATACTAGAAAAATCTACATTTTCAATTACTTCCTCTTCTTCCACTTCTGTTTCAAAAACAAAAGTGTTTACGTCTTCCCCTTGCTGTTCCAAATAGTTACGCAAGCGCAGGACGAGCTCATTTTTCGATCCCGCTCTAGAAAGATTTCGCTTACCTAACTCACTTTTAAGCTCAATGCAGTTGAGCTCTTCTAACAACTTACCCATTTTTATTATTTTTCTTTTTTTTTTTTTACTTTTTTTTTCTTTTTTTTTACACTTTACTAGTCAAATAAGTTTTATTTACACTTCTGACACCAATGTAACGTGCGCTTAGTTCGCAAAAAATAAAACTCTACCTTTCAATTTAATTCTACCACTTTATTCAGTATCTACTTTCGATATACACTTTATTCGAACTCAACTCGACTTTTGGACTATCACTTGTATTTACTCTTAACTTTATCTCTATAAACAAGACTGCCCTCTGGTTGCCTCGGGCGGGCTATTTATATCGAATGACATGCCATCTAGAACTCTCCAGTAACTTCTACATTGTCTCCACTCTCCACTGTCAAACACACTTCCTTCTCGTATATTTCTACACTTACACTAGTGCTGCCACTTGTGTTTTTCATTTGAACGTTTTCGATCGGGAAATTGTTATCAAATGTTGGGTTCGCGTTACAATACTTATTTTTCTCGAAAACGGCTCCAACGTTTTCGATAAAATTTTGTGTGAAAGATCATTTTCAAGTTTTCTTCCTTATGATGTAAAAAATATTGTCAAAAAAGTCTAAAAACGTAACCTCCCATAGAATCAGTTTTCTTAAAACCGACTTTGAGAAGTCCTAGGTACATAATTTGAAAAAGATTGATTAGATTAGATTCAGATTTTTCTTTATTTTCGTTTTCTTAAAGGGTAGCATAATATATTTTCTATAAAGAATTACAAGCATGGCTTTTAAAGCCGTCTGCCGGATATTAACAAAACATTTAATATAAGAGATTATACAATTTCTATTTAAATATTATATATATTGTAACGTGAACCCAACATTTTATACCAATTTCCTAATCGAAAAACGTTCAACCGAAAACACAACTGGCAGCACTATAATGGAATGGTATAAATGACAGGCGTTGCTTGTAAGCCAGTGTGTGTGAGTGTAGAGATGCTTGACAGCAAATGTGGAGAACATGTAGAAGTAACTGGAGAGTTCTAGATGGCATGTCATTCGATATAAATAGCCCGCCCGAGGCAACCAGAGAGCAGTCTTGTTTATAGAGTGATAAAGTTAAGAGTAAATACAAGTGATAGTCCAAAAGTCGAGTTGAGTTCAATAAAGTGTATATCGAAAGTAGATACTGAATAAAGTGGTAGAATTAAATTGAAAGGTAGAGTTTTATTTTTGCGAACTAAGCGCACGTTACATTGGTGTCAGAAGTGTAAATAAAACTTATTTGACTAGTAAAGTGTAAAAAAAAAAAAAAAAAAAAGTAAAAAGAAAATAATAATTATATACAGTGAAAATGGGTAAGTTGTTAGAAGAGCTCAACTGCATTGAGCTTAAATGTGAGTTAGGTAAGCGAAATCTTTCTAGAGCAGGATCGAAAAATGAGCTCGTCCTGCGCTTGCGCAACTATTTGGAACAGCAAGGGGAAGACGTAAACACTTTTGTTTTTGAAACAGAAGTGGAGGAAGAGGAAGTAAGTGAAAATGTAGATTTTTCTAGTTTGATGAAACTTTTGTTAGAACAACGAAACGAGCAAAAGAAGGAACAGCAGAATGTTCTGGAACAACTTGAAGCACAACGAAACGAACAAAAGAAGCTGATTGAAGAACAACGAAACGAACAAAAGAAGGAACAGCAGAATGTTCTCGAAAGACTCGAAGTACAACAAAAGAATCTGGAAGAGCAACGAAACGAGCAAAAGAAGCTGATTGAAGAACAACGAAACGAACAAAAGAAGCTGATTGAAGAACAACGAAACGAACAAAAGAAAGAACAACAGAATATTCTCGAAAGACTCGAGGCGCAACAGAATGTTTTGGAAGGTCAGAAAAACATTCTAGAAGGCAAATTGGGCAACATTGAGAAAAATGTATGTGCCATTGACGAACGCGTTGAAGGTGTGGAAAAACAGCTTTCTGTTGTAGAGAATCGTTTCGAAGGCGTAGAAAGTCGATGTGATGTTCTCACCAAGGAATTGGACCAGATCCGGAAAATCAAAATTCGAGAGTCTGCTGGGGAGTTTGTAAAGAAAAAGGAGATGAAACCCCCAACATTTGATGGACAGTCTTCTTGGCCAGTCTACAAGAGACAATTTGAGGCAGCCGCGACAACAAATGGCTGGGATGACGAAGACAAGTACATTGCACTGACTCTTGCTCTTAGAGGACCAGCAGCTGAATTACTTCAAACAGTTCCAGCTGGTAAGAGCGGCGATTTCAGTTCTCTCGTGGCAGCTATAGATAAACGCTTTGGAGATAGCCACTTGAAAGAAGTCTTCCGAGTCCAACTCAATAACAGAGTCCAGAAAAGGGGTGAAAGTCTACAGCAGCTCCAAGCAGACGTCGAAAGACTGGCTCACCTGGCATACCCGGATGCTGGAGAAGAAATCATCAACCATCTGGCTGTTGAGTCCTTCGTTCGTGCCATTTCTGACAAACATCTTCAGAGATCTGTGCGAACTGCTAGAACACGAACTCTTTCCGAAACTCTAGAGTTTGCATTAATGATGGAAGCATCTGAGCAAGCTTCTCAAATGGTACATTGTCAAAGAGAAGCCATATTCGAGGCTGGATCATGCCCAGGAATTAAGCTACAAAGGAACCAGCGGAACGGACTTGCCAGATGTTGGAATTGTAATAAGACGGGGCACTTACAGCGACAATGCCGGTTGCCACCAATTAAAACTGAAACTGCTTGTCGACGTTGTGAAGTCCAAGAAGATCAATCCGCGAGCTGTAGAGTAAGACCGCAGACTTATCAATACCGAATTGGACATCAGGTAGAAAACCCCCAATGGAATTGCTGGCGGAAAGTAGAGACCAAGACTCAGCGGGTGAGAGTGGAACCCATATTCGGATGGAACAAGGAAGAATTGAGGTCTGCTCAAAAGAAGGATCCAGACATCGGACCGATTCTCAAATGGAAAGAGAACAACACGAAACCTGACTGGAACGACATTTCTGACCAAAGCTCTGTTGTCAAAGCTTATTGGGCACAGTGGGACTCGCTTCGCGTGCAAGAAGGCGTGCTCCAGCGCAAATGGGAATCTCCTGACGGTAAATCTTTTGTAATGCAGCTTATTGTTCCTCAACCGAAAATCAAAGAGGTTTTACAAAAGATGCATAGAAGCCCTACAGGAAGCCACCTGGGAGTCAACAAGACGCTGGAGAACGTGCGAAAACGCTTTTACTGGCTGCATGTTAGAGGTGACGTGGAGAAGTGGTTCCGAAATTGTTATGTCTGTGATTCAAACATAGAGGTGGGTAGGCTTAGAGATAGGCCTAATAGAACAGGGACATGGGCCACAGTGTATGGCGACCGGATGAAGAGTCGGTATGACACAAAAGCGACAACGGCAGGATTCCAAGCAGGAGATCGTGTATGGCTCTATAATCCGCATCGTCAAAAGGGATTGTCACCGAAACTTCAGCAAAACTGGGAAGGTCCTTATACTGTAGTCACTAGGATTAACGACGTGGTTTACCGCATCCAAAGAGGACTAAGAGGCAAGTTAAAAGTAGTTCATTGTGACAGGCTGCATCGATATAGTGGCGAGGCTGCAGATGGAATTATTCGGGACGAACAATCCTAAGGAGGGGGCAGTGTAACGTGAACCCAACATTTTATACCAATTTCCTAATCGAAAAACGTTCAACCGAAAACACAACTGGCAGCACTATAATGGAATGGTATAAATGACAGGCGTTGCTTGTAAGCCAGTGTGTGTGAGTGTAGAGATGCTTGACAGCAAATGTGGAGAACATGTAGAAGTAACTGGAGAGTTCTAGATGGCATGTCATTCGATATAAATAGCCCGCCCGAGGCAACCAGAGAGCAGTCTTGTTTATAGAGTGATAAAGTTAAGAGTAAATACAAGTGATAGTCCAAAAGTCGAGTTGAGTTCAATAAAGTGTATATCGAAAGTAGATACTGAATAAAGTGGTAGAATTAAATTGAAAGGTAGAGTTTTATTTTTGCGAACTAAGCGCACGTTACAATATATATATATTTTTTTTTACAAGAAAAAATCTAGGTTTAATTGATTATAAAAATTAAATTAACTTTTTATTTTTAATATGTTTTTTTTTTCGCAAAATAGTAGCGTATTAGTTAGCGTATGAATTAGCAAAAAATCACGAAAAAGAAGGTTTTACAAAAATATTACGGTAGTAAAGTATTCAAACATTAGATTATAGAGAATACAAAAACTGGGTGGGCTTTTAGTTTAACTAAAACAAAAATTATGACGAGGAAGACAGGTGAAGAACTGCAGTTTTTAATTTTTTTTTTTTTTTTGGCTTTTAGTTTAGCTAAAACAAAAATTATCGATAAGTTCGAAACAACAAAAATTAGGTGGGGCTTTCTTTTGAGCTAAAACATAACGAGGAAAATATTTTTTTCCGATTCAAAACATGTTCAAATAAGTATTCCTATAATTCTTGGCATGGAAAGCAAATTGTAATAGCAACTTCCAGCCACAATCTCCATTCAAGACTTTGGCGCATTCTTCAAAAGTCAAGAAAATTTTATTGAAATAAAGTCTACGAAAGTCTTGCAGAATGGGGCAAACCCCCATAAAGTGAAACACATCTTCATTTTCATTAAGATTGCAGAGTGCACTCAATCGTTTCCGTTCTCAATTGAAAAATCAAGCGAGAAAGATTGCATATTACCTAACACCTTAAAAATTTAAAAATTTGATTTTTTGAAATGACTTCAGAATCGTATCTTTGATTTTTTCATATATTTTTTTATCAAAACAACTTCTCGCAAGATCTTAAGCTTTGCAAACTTGACTTTATAAAACTTTATAAACGTTTTTGAAAAAGTGTAAAATAAGAAAAAAATTCTTTTTTAAACTGGTCAAACGATTTGGATTAAATTTTCAGCATTCATTTGTTTTAAACTGCGATAAAATGGCGTTTTTATATTTTCGCTAAGAACTTTTGGAATGTTTCATTAAATTTTTGTTAATATTTTATATGTTTTTTCCAATTTTCATATTAAATGCGTAGTTGGCTAATAAAAAAACCATGTACTCAGTTTATTAAAATAAACAAATTTTGAAGGGGTTGAGCGCCACCTGTTTGCACTTTGAAGTTGTTGGGGGACACCCTCCAACACCACCATGTTTCTCCCATCCCCAAACAAATCCTGTGCTGATGAATTAAATTCAGCAATTTTTCTGACATGGGGGGTATAACTTTTTTGAAGGGGGTGGGTAAATACAACGTGTTTGCACTATGAGACTATTGTGGGGGACATCCCTACCCTCTCCTACTTTTCTCCACGCCGAAATAACTCCTGTAAATTTTATAATATTTATTCATCAAATCCATCAAATTTCATGAAATGGGGGGGGGTTGTAACTTTTTTTGGGGGCGTGACCTGTTTGCACTTGGAGGTTGTTGTGGGGGTTACCCCTACCACCCCCGACTTTACCCCACCTCCTCCGGGGGTGGGGTCATTATCTACACCTTTACCCCAGGTTTTATTGACAACCCTATTAGTTGTCAAAAAAAACCTGGGGTTTCCAATTTTTAAAAAAACCTTTAGCCACCACACATCCCTGTCATTTGAATAAAAACACATGCTAATTGACAGCCCTCATATTGCTACAGCAAAAACCCAGGGCGAGTTGAGGGAAGACCTTGGTCAACCCTAGGGCTCAAAAAACACTCAGTTTGACATTCAGGGCGACTTTAGGTTTCTCAAAAAACGCTTTGTAGCGACCCCAGGATGACCCTAGGGCATCAACGAACAAACCTATTATCTGAAAAACTATAGGAGATAGACCAAAACAGATTTCAGATTCGGAAAGAGCATACCCAAATTAGTAAAACTGCATCAAGACCAATTGAGCTTTCCGCTGACGGACGTTTTGTAGTTTGCCCTTATAAAATCATATGCTCTGCTTGCTGCAGACAAGTTCTGAAAATAAGAATAAAGAAATTCTACTCGTAATGTCGTAATTCGTAATATGTATATTAGAAAACAAACACAAAGGGAATGTACCTATACCATCGTATTTGACAATCGTTCATATATCAGTATAGGTATTGCATAGATGTGAATCACACCTTTGTGCTTTGTGTTAAAACATAAAGCCAATCCAATCAAAAATCAGTTCGTCCGAAGGCCATTTAAACGAAGAAACTATGACTGGTCCATATGTCCACCGGCTTATTCAACGAAAAGAAATTACCATGATAAACTGAAAGTATTTCCGGTTCGAGTTTTTCAGTTTCTCTCACGTTTATCTCACCTGAAAGTAGATCGAATGGTTGAAATAAAATTAAAAAAAAAGAACATTTTTACAGGCGGTCTTCGACTCGAACACGATGATGTCATGGATGTCAGTTATTCAGTTGTAGTTGATAAAAAACAACAACACTGCTGGCAGAGATTTATTGCCAGTACTTATACGTCAGCAAACGTGTGATTAAGTATAACTAACACGACCTCTAACTCGTAAGAAATAGCGACACAACGTGATCCCTCACCCGCATCCATTGCCTTTTTTCCTAAATGCAAAAAAAAACTTGGAAAAATACTTAAAAAAGCGTAAAGCTAAGAGGTCAGACTCTTAAAACTGATCTTACAGTTCAACATGCGGAACATACGAGCTACGCCACGGCCGAACAAAGCCGAGAGGAGTTCTTTGTTTGGACATTTTATGTGGTCAAAATACGGCACACAAACAAACACTGTGTGCAGTGAGTGCTTTTAAGCCAAGTAGTGGTAGACGACCGATCGACTACTTTAACAACTGCTCTTGGGCCTTTAAAACTTTTAAACCATTGAATGCTACGCTGCCAGCAAGCAGCTAGCAGCTCCGGCACAATGCAACAACTGCCAAGCCACTGCACAGTGTATTGGTGTGTATTCGTTTATCATATACTCATACTTTATTTTTGTATAGGTACCTACCTATATGCAAGACTTTTGTAGAGTAGGTCGCCAGTCGTGACTCACTTAAATTGGAATGTATGCTAAGAATACGCTTTAACTCTACTGGATCTGGCCATAATGTACGCTTTTTATTACTTGTACGTTGTACCTCTCCAGTGACAGAGGCACAAACTATAACAATTGCAAGAGAAAAATTTTGCGAATTGTTGTCTAATAAAACGCCCGCTTGAGCCCATCAACTTCGAAGGTACTCTGTTAAATTGAAGAAAAAAACGCATTCACACTTTTATTCAGCTCCGAGCGGAGAGGTGTCAATGAACCTGAACAAATAGTTTCATTCTGTTGTTGAGGTTTTCTTAAGGCACAAGGCACTAGCGTCTTAAAGTTGTTTTGATGCCAGAGATCATCTTCAGTTCCATTTATTTATTGAAGTCGTCTCGTAAGTGAAGCCTTTGTGGTCAGGATGGATAAGCAATGCACGAAGAAGATGCTAACTAGATGATATATCAGTGTTAGTCTACGACATGCTAACCAAGCTCAAGAAAGAGTTTTTCTTTTTTTATTTTACTTAAGCATAAAGATACTATTGTGAACGCAAGACCTTGCAACAAAATTTTATGCAGTTGGGATTGGGGTTTTGCGGTTTTCACTTTTGGTCGAGGGAAGTATGAAAGTTCTTTGTTCACAATGAAATATTTTGTAGCGAACTTTTCACTATAATTTTTAAGGGAGTAAGTTTAAGCCCCATATTCATTTACAAAGGAAGCCAATCTTGTCGGCTTCAAAAATGCACATTTGCTCGTGTTCCTTATATTGAGACAGAGAAGTCTACAGGTCGGACAACCAGAAGACCAAACTCTTCAAAATTTCACACTGAAAAGGAGAGTATGAGAAAATGTTTCTTTGAAGAATAAAAATTATCCTCATTATCGAAATTCGTCTTAAGTTGCGAGATCCAGGCCCAGAATTCATAGAAAATACCACATCAACACTCTAGCTCAGGGCTTCTTAAACTATGGGTCGCAACCCCAAAATTGATGCTTACCACTCAACGACTGCGTTCGAATATATTCGAGCAAACTAAGATGGTCAGATGGCCCTGCTCCAGCTGCATAAACCAAAGAGGACGTAGAAGTTACGACAATGGGAAAGCTTATGGTGCTGGCAAAGATATTTCAGTAAATTAGATTATTACTTTAATTTTAATATATTTAATTTATTTCGAATTCAATATAACTAGATTATAGCAATTAATCAAATAACGCAATTATATACATTTCAGAGTATTAATCAATATAAATTTAGTGACATTTATTTTTATAAAAAACAGTGTTAATGTAACTTCAATTTAAAAATACATATCTTATAACGGTGGGATGACCCTTAATAAGGAAAACTTGACCCTTGAAAATAAAAACTACAAGCAGAGGTAGGTACAGCTCCATTCACCATCCTGTGAAAAAAAGTGGACGTTTTCCTAATTAAATTGCAGTAGGATCAAGTCAGGAGATAGGGAAGAAGCCATGCAACGGCAACGCACGGTTAGATATAATATTAGTGAGTTTTCCGAACCCGATTGAAAATTAAGAATGTTTTCAAAGTGGTGTACTGATTATGGAGCTGATAATTCCAGGTTCGTCCACCTAGTATTTGTTATCTTCGTAACATACTGTAAGCATAAGTTTTTACGTAGCCCGTATAATGTTCATTCTGTTGGGTGGCAATGTTAAATCTGTTGGTAGACATTGACATAGAAGTTCCTTTCCTGACAAGTTCATCGGCTTTGCAGCTACCCGGAATATCACTGTGCCCTTGCACCCTAAAAAATAGAAGGCCTAATTGTTCTGCCATCTCCATATAAGAGGCGATCGACAGTGGCGGGTGGTTACAGAATTTTTAGAAAGATTGCCAAGTGATTTAAGTGCTGTTTAGGTACCCGAGAAGATGCTGATATTTGGCGAGGATATCACGTTTTCTCCGAGCAATGATAGGTATAGAATCTCTTTAGGCTACGTTTATGACCGAGCGTAATCGCAACGCGCGATGCGATGAGAATCGCTCCATCGCTTGTCACATTTTCGCTATGTTTATCGCGGGCGATTGAGAGTTTATAGTAGGGCGTAATCGCAAGCGATTGAAAGTTAACAACACAAGTCAACATTTTTTTGATATTGAAACATAGAATTTTAAAACATGCACTCACTTTTGCTTGCCACTGTATATAAGAACAAATCACAACAGCGAAGCGCGCATTTTGTAAATTTTTGTTAAATGTAACAATAATTAAAAACAATAAAAAACATATCCTATCCTATTATATAATATTATAAACGTGAAAGTTTGTATGTGTGGATGTATGTTTGTTCCTCTTTCACGCAAAAACTGCTGAATGGATTTCAATTAAACTTTCCAATAATATAGCTTATACATCAGAATAACACATAGGCTACAATTTATCCCTAAATTCCCTCGGGAATGGGAACGTATACGGGAACTTAGAAACTACAACACCGATTTCAAAAATTTTTCCACCGTTAGAATGCTACACTACCCCCGAGTAACATAAAAACTAATTCATCCCCATATTTCTACGGTTCCCTTTATTCCCACGGGAGCAGGAACGTATACGGGAACTTTGACACTACAGCACCGATTTCAAAAATTCTTTCACCGTTAGAATGCTACACTATCCCCGAGTAACATAAAAACTAATTCATCCCCATATTCCTACGGTTCCCTATATTCCCACGGGAGCAGGAACGTATACGGGAACTTTGACACTACAGCACCGATTTCAAAAATTCTTTCACCGTTAGAATGCTACACTACCCCCGTAACATAAAAACTAATTCATCCCCATATTTCTACGGTTCCCTTTATTCCCACGGGAGCAGGAACGTATACGGGAACTCTTACACTACAGCACCGATTTCAAAAATTCATCCACCGTTGGAATGCTCCATAATCCCGGAGTAACACTAACTTTAACTTATCCACATATTCCCACGAAAACGGTCACCATATTCCCACGGGAACGGGAGTCTTTACTAATATTGAAAATGCGAATGTAGCTATGTCGGTATGTTTTTCGTATGTCTCCCATTCAAACTGCTAAACAGATTTTATTAAGTTAGCTACAGAGATGGTCTAGAACATGCGGAAGGATAAAGGCTATATATCTATCCTTATATTCCCACGGGAACGGAAATGGGAATTCAAAAACTACGGTCTCAAAAGTATTTTTAACAGGGCTACAAGGTGTTGAAATAGGGGTTGAATGTTTTTTTTTTGGAAATATGTACCGCCATTTTGAAGGCTAGAAGTTTTATTTCCTAAAAAGTTAAAAATGCTGCTGAAAGTCACTAATCCACGCGGACGAAGTCGCGGGCACAGCTAGCGATAAATTATATTAGTGCATATGGTGGTGTTCACGACACAGCGATTTAGCGAAAAGCGAATTGAGCGATTACAAGCGATAAAAGCGACGAAAATTTGCAATCAAAATATTTTGATTCATTTGAGCGAAACCAGCGAAACAGCATGGACATTTTCATAGAGTGTGTGCGTGATAATCAATGTTTATGGAATTTTCGCCATGCAGATTACCGCAATCGAAATATAATAAGAAAAGCTTGGGAGGATGTTGAAAAAAATGTGACTTGGGACGTGAGTAAATATATTTAACTAGCTGTGCCCGCGACTTCGTCCGCGTGGATTAGTGACTTTCAGCAGCATTTTTAACTTTTTAGGAAATAAAACTTCTAGCCTTCAAAATGGCGGTACATATTTCCAAAAAAAAACATTCAACCCCTATTTCAACACCTTGTAGCCCTGTTAAAAATACTTTTGAGACCGTAGTTTTTGAATTCCCATTTCCGTTCCCGTGGGAATATAAGGATAGATATATAGCCTTTATCCTTCCGCATGTTCTAGACCATCTCTGTAGCTAACTTAATAAAATCTGTTTAGCAGTTTGAATGGGAGACATACGAAAAACATACCGACATAGCTACATTCGCATTTTCAATATTAGTAAAGACTCCCGTTCCCGTGGGAATATGGTGACCGTTTTCGTGGGAATATGTGGATAAGTTAAAGTTAGTGTTACTCCGGGATTATGGAGCATTCCAACGGTGGATGAATTTTTGAAATCGGTGCTGTAGTGTAAGAGTTCCCGTATACGTTCCTGCTCCCGTGGGAATAAAGGGAACCGTAGAAATATGGGGATGAATTAGTTTTTATGTTACGGGGGTAGTGTAGCATTCTAACGGTGAAAGAATTTTTGAAATCGGTGCTGTAGTGTCAAAGTTCCCGTATACGTTCCTGCTCCCGTGGGAATAAAGGGAACCGTAGAAATATGGGGATGAATTAGTTTTTATGTTACTCGGGGGTAGTGTAGCATTCTAACGGTGGAAAAATTTTTGAAATCGGTGTTGTAGTTTCTAAGTTCCCGTATACGTTCCCATTCCCGAGGGAATTTAGGGATAAATTGTAGCCTATGTGTTATTCTGATGTATAAGCTATATTATTGGAAAGTTTAATTGAAATCCATTCAGCAGTTTTTGCGTGAAAGAGGAACAAACATACATCCACACATACAAAACTTAATAAAATCTGTTTAGCAGTTTGAATTTTAATTGAAATCCATTCAGCAGTTTTTGCGTGAACACCACCATATGCACTAATATAATTTATCGCTAGTAGCGATTCTCATCGCATCGCGCGTTGCGATTACGCTCGGTCATAAACGTAGCCTTAGTCTACAGATATTTTCTGCTTGAAATACGCTACAGTGGTTTGGGAGACAGAATAAGAAGCCAATATTTAGTTCTTTTGAGTACTCACCGCCATCATTCCGTCCTCGGTTTTCAAGCCATCAGTGTAAAAATGAATTGTATCATCTTGTAAAAAACCCGTATCATCCCATGTCCTTCTTGGTGAGTTGGTGACTGGGAAGTTCTTATCGAAAACCAGTGTGAAAGGGGTAAAGTCGAAGTGAATTAATATTAGTCGAATAGATTCAGAATGAAAGAATGTCTATTTGAGTAATTGGTCTATTGAGCAGTGGATTTGTGACCAGCGTTGCCACAATGATACAAGTGTAACAAAAGTGTTACACTTTTTAATTATTTTATAATTTTGTTACAATGTTACTTTTTTCTCCATTTTGTTACACTTTTCCCGTAAAAATCTTTTTTGTTTTTTTTTTTCGTAGAAAAAAAAAAAATATTGAAAAGCTTTTTTCTTTCAAACCATTTGTATATGAATTCTATAGCCGAATTGTAGATAGTGATATTTATATTGAGGCTAATGCAGAATATTTTATGAACAAACTAGGTCTATCTATTGTTAAAAAAAAATGTATAAAAACAAATATGAAATTATTTTATATAGAATTATGTTCTCAGATTGAAAAGAGGTTCGATTTTAAAATTAAAAAATGTTGCACTACTAGATCCTTGTAAAATTGTTTCTGAAAACAATTGTATCTCGCCACTGCACTTTTCAATAACACAAGTCTGCAAAAAAGTCTAAGCTCTCAAACTCTTCTGGTTTTTTTGTGACACACTTATGTTTTTGGGTGTGCTGAATCTGAAAATGACTTTCATTTGCTCGTAGAACGTCACGTTTTCTGCCAATAAAGGTATCCGTCTAATATCTGCTCCAGTGAAAACACCTTCTTTCAACTTTGCCTCCGGGAGGCCTGGAAGCCTTAATACCATATTTAAAGGAATTTATATCTCTTATAAGTCTTAAAAAATTGCTTCATCAATCCCAGCTTTATACGAAGCGGCGGTAAAAGAATTTTATAACGATGCACCATAGTTACAAGTGAGGCGTTCTTTGGCCTACCTTAAGCTCCCTCGAAGGCCAACACTTTTTAGTCCGGTCTCTACTATCCCTTAGACTCAAAAAGTAATAATAATAATAACAAAATATAAATGTAATTATTTATTTATGACTTAAGTTAGCTCAAAAAAACAATTTTTTTAGAAAATTTTGGGCTTAGCAAAACAACCTGAGTTTTTTTATTATAGTTTTCAGAACACCTAAATACATAGAAATCAGTTAAAAGCATCCAGACAGCTTTTTCTTTGCCGACCTGTGTAATTTTCCGAGTTTGTGTGATCCCAAAAAAAAAAAAAAAAAATAGAAAATATGCACTGACTTTAAAAATTTACAGTAACAACAAAACATAAAATATATTTACGATATTGAAACATTTTGGGGCTTTGTAAAATCCTTACAAAATTCACAAAAAGTAAAATTGTTTGAAAATATTGTACAATTTGTCAACAAAATACTAGTCTTACCTCACAGTTCCGCTGCTTCAGAACGTGTTTTTTCTGAACGCTCAAGTAAGGGTAGGTCTAAGAAATATAAACCACGATTGATAGATCTCTAAATACTTTTCTTTTGAGCTCAAACTTTTTGGAATTTTTTGGGAACAATATTTTCTATATGGTTTTTGAAACAAAAAAATTTTTTTTTGGTCCACTCTAATGTTACATTTTCTTTCCATTTGTTACACTTTTTGAAAAAATTGTTACACTTTCAAAATGACCTGCGGCAACATTGTTGTGACTAATTGCTGAGCTCACATTCATGTGCTTGCTTTAAATATTTAGGAGTAAGAAATTAGGGAGTAGCTATGTATGTATAATGCAGTCCAAGGAGTTAAGAGAAGATAGTTTATCATAACAGACCGTTTATTCCAAGTGTTGAAAACCGCCGCCGCCACCGCCGTCTACAACCAGTGGGTTATCTGTGAGATTATTTTTCATACAGGATGAAGGAGCAACTGTGGCTTTCGGATTCTTTCTTTTAAGATTGATTTTCAAAAGGCCCAGATAAATTTTGCTTTGTCATTTCCATGTGAATAGGACAAGTTCAGTTCTGTGATTTGAGCATGGTTTCTTGATGCCGCCATAACGACGTCTTCAGCGTATTCGATTACTTCCTCAGCTTCCAGTTCATTAGAAGTTCTTTTACGACTATGTTCCAAAAAAGTGGAGATAGGATTACACCATCCGGGAGAGTAAAATCTTGAAAAGCAACGTTTAAAGCACTAATAAGCTGCAAGACAGCAAGTTATTATTATTATTATTTTTTTTTTTTAATAAAAAGTTGCGTTGCTAGAAACAATAAAGTAAGTAAAAATAAATAGGGTGGCGCAACAGAGCGCTAGCCCCGGGGCCTAGTGCATTTCTCACAACAATGACTTGTGAGGGAATAAAGCGGACCTACAATTTTCTGCCAATTCTGAACGAGAAAGCACTTCTCAAAGCAATGAATTTGCTATCGGAGGACTTGCTAATCCCTCGTGAAATGCGATACCCTTGGAAGAATTTTTTTTTCTGTTGGGATTCATTACACGAACATCCCATGTAACAAGCCGATGTGCAAACCATTACGCCACGGGCTAAAGACAAACAAAGTATTATTCTAAAACCTAAGATTTGGTAGGGACTTTTAAAGTTCTAAATCTAAATTAGTATACTTACTATGTAGCTTTAAAGTTCATTGAGTGGTGAGTTTGACAAGTTTAGCTTGGTAATTACACTGATATTATTAAAGAATATAATAATCAGTTGAAAATATAATAAAACACAAAACTTTTATGTTGGAAAATATATTATACATTTTGTTTCAAGAATAAACTTTCATTTTTTTTAAATTTTGCATTTCTTGTGTTAAATATTAGTTTCACAATAAATCAGTTTACGTACAAAACTTACAAAATACGAATCACGATTCATTTAATATTATTATACTCTTGCGTTTATTATCAAACTAACAAAAAAAAACTAAAAAAAAATTAAAAAAGACTTTATTTTACTCTCACTTAATCTTATTAATCAACTAATATTAAAAAGACAAGTAAATTTAGGACTACACAAATACTATAGTAAAAGGCAGTAGTTCAATTTAGATTAATTAATTCAATATTATTAGCTTTAAGTGTCTTAACTTTTATACAACTTTAATTATTTTTCTCTTGAATGTAAATGTATGTGTGTTGTATCATAATTTTAAGTCTTTTGTCTTTTGATTTTGATATTTTAGCATAAGACGATATGTTTTTTCTTTTTTGCTTTTTTATTTATTAAGATTATAAAGTTTGGGTGTAAATAAACGCAATAATAGCATTTCGAGCGTGGAAGTAATTAATACATGTATGTATATGTATATAAATGTTAAAAAATAATTGAATTCTATTTATCTATTCCTCTTAAAATATATAGTTTAGGTATATAAATACATAAAAGGTTTTTTATGCTTATCTGGAAGTTCAATCGAAACCTTATTAAATAGCCACCTTTATTTGCATGGAGTGAATATAACAATTTGAATGAAGTAAAGCACTTAATCAGATTGCAATAAATAATTGAAATGTACTTTTTACATTCATGATGTTTTGTGAGAAATTTACACTGCTGTTTCCTTAATTTATGTACGTAATTAATATTATTTATATTTTCTACAAGTTTATTGTAAATATTTGTAGTTTTTCGCCAGCGACTTAACGTTGTATTAAAAATAAAATTCTTATCGTTAACATTCTTAACATAATATATTTTGGAACTTGTGTTTCAATAAGAGGCACAAGGCAACATGGTCGTCCTTGAAGTAGGACATTGTTTCTTTTTTTATTCTAATTTAAATTCAGTACTATTTTCTTTTTGTTGTGTTTATTATAAATATGCACTAGTTTGTGTCTTTATTAGCTGTTTTTTTTTTTCAAGTAACTATAAATAAATTCGTTCCCTTTTTGCTATATAAATTTCCATATTTTAAGGACATATCAATCTAAGGTATATGTATTGTGTTTAGGAGGGCTGCGGGTTTAGACATTTGTATTTATATTGCTTCAGTGTCGGTCGGCATTTATTTTCCATAGGAAAAATATCTGAAAAGAAAATAAAGTCGAAATTTATTGCATCGAGTCGATTTAAATTAGTTTTATTGGATAAACAAACGAGGAAAGAAACGAAAACAGCATCACACTCAACCAGAGGCTTATGCGGCCACAGGTCTAAGAATAATAAACTGTCAACCTCAAATACACATTTTCAAATCTCCCAAAAACGCAACAGATTATTGTTTCATTTGAGAACGATTAAATAATAATTTATGGGGATAAGTGACGGCGAAAAACGAATTCTAATTATGGAGTCGCACCTTTGCTTTAGCTGGCTATATAAATACTATACACGGACGTATTCTGTGAGGCATGGCTTGTATAAGCATGTAGTGTATTTAAAATTCTTAATTAGCGTTGGGGATTGAAACATTAACGAGTCGTGGAATATTAGAAATGTTATTTTTTTTGTTAATTTAATTGAGGTGTAAGCTTGAAATTGGACGTAAATACTATCTACTGCGCTGGGGACTTAAAAGTGATTAGCAAGTAAGCACACATTACACATAGCATATTAACAACCTAGAGTAGACGTAGCTTATAGAAAACAGTCAATCTTGATCCATAACTTAATTAAATACAACATGTTCTTTGAACTGTTGTTGGTTCGGTACACAGAGATTCGGGCTCTTTTTATAACATTATTTGGACTTTGGTTGCGGTCTACTCCACAAGTGGATCACTAATGTAGAGCAGATAAATGTGAGAATTGTGATCCCTTGGAGATCACGATGCTCGAGGCACAGAAAAAGAAGATTTGGAATTCTTCCGAACGTGGAGCTTTGGGAACAGATGCTTTCTTGAACTACTGGCAAGACTTGGCTAACGCCTTATGGTACCTTGACAAAATTCACCATGGTAAAGAGTAAGTGGCTGTAATGTACACGTACTCGTAAAGAAAAAAAAATAGATAGGGTGGCGCAGCGCAACAAAGTGAGGAGCCCCAGGGCCTATCGCATTTCTCACAACCATATGCCTTATGAGGGAATAAAGGGTACCTACAATTTTCTGCCGCTCTGAACGGTTTATCGAGAAAGCGCTTTTCATGGCAATGATTTACTAACGGAGGACTTGCCAATTTCTCACGAAAGGTGATACCCGTGGAAAAACATTTTTGCCTCTGTTGGGATTCGAAAAACGAACCTCAGGGTTAACAGACAGACATACTTACCATCACGCCACGGGTTCCATACTCGTATATGAAAATCTAATAACTCAGTGTTCTCTGTCAATCCTGTTCTTGGTTAGTACACGAATTTCACTGAAAGCATCAGTCAACAGGAAGTTCCCGTTGCGTAATGGTTAGCTTGTCTGCCTGTTACGTGGAAAAAAAAATTTTCCCCGGGTGCGATCAAAAGGCGATCCTTTGAGAGAAATTGGAAATATCTACGGTGGTAATTCCATATCATAAAAAGCGTTTTCTCGATTAGTCTTTCGAATTCAACAAAAAATTGTAGTTCCCTTCTATTTTCTCACAAGGTATTGTTGAGAGAAAGATGCTGACCTCGGGGCTCTCCGATGCGCAACCTTCTATTAGATGAACTGATATACGTTTGCCGATATGAAAGTCTGATGACGAAGAGCCCAAAGCAAAGCCGCAGAGCCACCGGTAGCAGCAAGAAGCTTTTATGTTTTTTTTTCACTTAATTTCTGAACCTGTCCGACTATCCAAAAAGACTGGTATAAAAAACCGTTCAGATTCAAGCCAAGTTGGTAGATGATTCATAATGCCAACCAGTTTTTTGAGCTAAAATTGTATGACATGGATGGGAACGGCATGTGGCTCTATCAACATGAAGCGGGTTCAGCGGCACTACGTGCCACACGGCTGATGTCACTGTGGGTTTTCAAATCACAGATGTATGATAACAAGCCTCGATTGATTTCGTTCAAATTCAAAATTATGAGTAAGAGTAAATAAATATATGACTTATTCGACAAATCTTCACTTAGCAGAGAGCCGACGACCGGCACGGAGACTTCTTGAACAAAACACGTTTCTTTTGACAACGTTAATAATTTTACATTCTATACAACTAATCGGGCAGATTATGTCTGATTATGATGAACGTCAGATGAACGGTTTTTGGTAGCGTTCACATTAGGTTCGTTCGTTGAACTTTACAGAGGCTTGACCCAGTTTTCCTTGACAACCCTACGAGTTGCCGAAAAAACCTCAGTTTTCTAGTCCTCAAAAAACGCTTAACCACAAGGTCACCATACATTCCTGTCATTTGAACAAAAATATAAGCCATTTAACAGCCCTGCTCATTACCTAATCACCCCAGCAAAAACCAGGGGGGAGAGCGAGTTGAGTGCAAACCCAGAGCTCAAAAAACACTCAGTTTGACATTCAGGGCGATTTTTTTTTTAAAAAAAAGCTTTATGACGACCACAGGGCGACTTTAGGGCGTCAACGAACCAATCTATTGTCGTTTTTCAATAAATTTGCAAATACAGTCGACGTAATGGTAGCAAACATTTTTATGTTTTTTCTTCTTATTTTTACTTTTTCTGGCGTTAAGAGCATCTTGATCTCCAAGGCACCACAATTCTCTCCCTTAACTGCTTCATATTTGTGATCCTAATAGAACATAACCGCAACGCCTTCCAGCTAGCGGCGACTAAAGGAGGAATCACATCTAGGTATAAACAGAAGACATTGAAGTAAATCTAGCGACAGCCGTAAAATCTTGAAACAAGAATTTTCCATGCACACTCGAGTTTACACAACTGGAGATCAACGGTGTTTGCAAAATAGAGATCAAGCTCAAAAATGGATCATGGGGACGGGTGAATTGAGCGTTCACAGTATCCAACATTGGTCCTTCAGATCTTTGTCTATCCAGCAAGTTGCATAATGACCACCCTGAAAAGTAAAAAAAATGATTAAACGCAACAAAAGGCACCATCTGACTATAATGCGACACTCTTGATGGGTAGATAAGATGACGTTCGCTCCTGGCGATGAAAGCACTCAAAAGAGGTCAAAGATCGAATAAAAATTAACTCTAACCAATGAATTCAAACTATTCTCACAGAAAGTTTTTCTTCTGCATTAGAAACAGTCACCAATCCCCTTGGCTGACCTCATCTCATAGATCAAGTTTAATGATCCAAAATCAGAAAAGTTAACATTAATAATTACATAAATAACTTCTACGTTATAAAATATCTCAAAAATCACTGAAACTCAAACATATACCAGCATGCAGAATGAGCATTGTTTTCGTTGACAGAAGCTGAATAGATCTACCACCATAGTATTAGATGCCCTCTACTGATCGTTCATAATTTTAACATGGAACCTCGATTATTTGTAACTCGAGATTCTAAGATAAAGTTGTGTGAACTCAAAGTGAATACCAAATTAATATCCGAAGCTATGCTTTTGAATACAATCCAGCCCAATATTATATACTGGCGTTCGTTGACGGATATGTTGCGCTTGTATTCGTATAGTCGTGTTCAAGCATCTGAGTTATATTTAATTAACGCTCTTCTTTTATTCCCCCTTGCGGAGTCTGCTCAATTTCAAGTACCACACGAGACACGACGGATTTATTACGCTATAGTCGTCATTGTACATTGTGTTTGGTGCGCTATTCATTTGACAGCCTGCACTCGCTCTTAAGATGCAACAATAAGAAGTAAACAAATCTGAACTGGATGCTCTATCTGAGATTTACAGTGTGGACGTGGAGCTGTGGATGGAATGCGATGACGCGTCGCCGCCGACGTCGATAGAATGCGCATGCAACGGCAGCGTAGGCCGGCGCCGAACAAAGATGACTTTAAAGGGTGGGTGAGGGAGGATTCGAGATGAGTTTGTCATTATGTGTAATATCTTGGTTTGTCATTCTGAAAGGGTGAAGGGAAACTGACTGCCACTATTCATAATAATCAATTCGTCAAGTCAATTAAAGAAAAAGAAACTGAAGATGTGCGTGATTGACGTTTTGTTAAAACATGCAGTTGTTAACGCTGTCTGTTATCGTGAATGTCTACTAAAAGGGGATTCAAGAGACACGAAGGCAATTTCAACACCATGGAAAAATCAAAAAGAATTAAGAGCGAGGGAATTTCAATTTACTAGACCATATTTCCATTATTATCGTTGTATCGATTGATCTTAATCAAATCACTTGCATGTAAAAAAATACAAAAAGGAATACCCATTCGAAGCAGATGCACGCATTTTTTGTTTTTTTCGTTTAAAATTAAAATAAATAGAGTGCACGGTTTTTTGCTTCTATTACGAAAGGCAAAGATATCTGTTTGTTACGTGGGAGTTCAAGGTTCGAATTTCATAAACATAAAATTATTTTTGATATCGCCTTTGGCAACGAAATTGCACATCCTCCGAGAGTGGTGACTTTGCCATGAAAAGCGTTTTCTATGGGTCATTGAGCTTTGTGCCACCGCCACCTTTTTTATTTCAAGTTTCTTTTGCCATTAATTGTGCTTTCACACTTTAATGTCGCTTTCCATTATGGTTTCAGTTGTTTCTACTCAGTTTAAAGTAACTGCCTATGTGTGATCTATAGATCTTAAAAAATAAGAATCCTTGAAGAATGTTTTGTTTTTGACATTTGAGTAACCCATGGGTCTTATTGCCCAAAAACTGGAAATAACACCAACGGGCTTTGCTTCCACTTTGAATAAGACCCACCAAAGAAAAGAATGAAGCACATGTCTTTTGTTGCCATTTCGAAGCAGCATTTATATGAGTCTGATGCACATGGGATCATAAAATTAGTTTTCCTTCTTAGAAAGGATTAAGAACATAGTGGATGCGCTAAATGCATACATTCTAGTTTCTTTTTATTTGTTGGAAAAACATTTTCACGTAGGTACCTACCAAAAAACAAAGCTCCAACATTTATGCACTTATTTCAGCTTTCCATGGATATGAATGCATATAGCTCACGTTGTCTCCCACTTCGTGACAAAGGTGGTGGAAGCTCAGTCGACTGACTTTCTTATGCGCACATAATAACTAATTCTACTTTTTAGATCTTTGCTTTGCTCTAACTACTTTCTTCTGGTCTGTTCGTGTGAATTATCTATGTTCAACCTCTCCATTACGAAATCGCATATTTGAGTTCACAGAAAAAGGAACTCAGGCCCGCGGCTCTTACTGCTATTTCATCATGGAAATAACTTCCGTGGGCCTTACTTCCAAAACAAAGAGGAAATAAGACCCACGGGTCTTACTGCCGCCGGCGGGCGCCGGCTTTATTGCACTGCATCGGATTCTCAATTCAAATCGAGAAGTAGCTGTCACTTCGCGATCTTTTTCCACCAATGGAAAGGATTGAGAATGCTCCTGGACACTCCTGGACGGTTCTATTCGTCCAATGGAAAGCGACATAAGAGAAGACTTTGACAAAACTACCTTCTCATTTTGCTATATGGTATTTATTGTCAAACAGCTCTCATTTTTGTTGTCCCACAAGAGTTTCAAAAACGTTTTCCTTTCTATAAAAAAAATACTTGGTTACATATAAAAATAGATAGGATGGTGCAACAGAGTGGGGAGCCCCGGGCGTAGGGCATTTCTCAAAACCATACCAGAAAATATAGGAAATAGAAGGGACCTACATATATGTATAATAATTTTTTGCCTTTGCCAATTTGGAACGACTAATTGAGAAACTGGGCTCTTCATGAAATTGCTATCAATTTGCACACCCGTGGAAAAACACTTTTTCCTTTTTTTTTTTTTTCTTGATGTTTCTCGAATTCAAGCCTTGAACATCCCACATAACAGGCCGACACGCTAACGATTACGCCACAGGCACCACCAAAAATGTAAAAGATCATTTTATAACGACTGACCTTAACCAACGAAAAGCATCAAACTCGTGGTCAAAAAAATATGAATATGTACTTGAACCTAAGCGTCCATTATAAAAATACATTAAGGACTATTCACATGAGCACGACCAACGAACGACGAATAAATCAAGAAATGAAATTTTAAGTACTTTACTAACATAAATTCCTCACGAATTTTTTTGGAAACGATGGAAAAATAGTTCATACTTATATTTAGGTGGATACACTTTTATTTTTGTGCCTGAAATTAAAAAAATTGAGAAAAAAAGTTTATTCGTTACGAATAAACATCTAGTTGGTACGAACTGTCAGACTTTATTCTCGTTCCACATACAATCCACACTCCAACGAATAAATTTTTCGCGCGTGCTAAACCTTAAAATCATTCCCCATTTTTGTTTTGCATGTAAATTTATTGTGTTCGTTATTCGTGACGAATGTAAAACACTCATGTGAATGAAATGTCAAATTTAACGAATATTCGTTCATTCGTCGTTCGTTGTTCGTTCTCATGTGAATAATACTTTAAAGTTAAGACTTCAAGCGAATAATTTCGAAAGAAGGAGAGTCACTGACCTTTTCTTTCATAAACGTTTTTTTTTTTTTTTTTTTTTTTTTTTCAGTAGTCTAAACTATCTTTATTGACTCTTCAAAAAGTGTCAAAAGTGACTAAGTTCTGGGCAAATGGAGCACCCTAACACTATGCAAATTTATCTGCTTATCGATTTATTGAATGCACGTTCTCAATATGAACGATTTTCAGTTTTCGATATTCATGTGTACAGTGTACGAATAGATTAGATAAGACGTACAGGCTACCAATTAACTTTCGTTCATATTGCACATTTATTTCTCTGAAAAATTCTTGACAAGAGTAAACAAAAATTGCACATCAACGCCCTAACAAGCGGATTATTTTAGCAGTTACTTCATTCAGAAGGGCGGATTCATGTTATTTCGAAACGTGAATCACCTCAAATAATGCAGAATTTATTTTAGTAATAAGCTTATCATATCATATGTCATCAAGATAACTAAGTGAATGCTATAGTGTTTCTGTTTAAGGTAGACTAAGAGAAATTCCATGTCCTTGTGAATAAACAGCAGACTGTAACTGTATTGGGTGTCGTGTTTTGCTCGAAGTAGCGATTTTTGCGATAGCAAGACATGAAATGTTTATCAAGCCATGAAGTTTCATTCTTCTTCCATACCTTGCCTCTGGATTCTAAAGAAGTTCTATAGTTGTTGTGATAATTGTTTCTTGATCGATAATGTAAATTTTTTAGGAATTTTTTAGTCAATTTGGAATTTTTGTCAAAAAATTAGGAATTTGAGTTGATTCTGGAATAAGTTTTTAATATTACACAGACCAATTAAAAAAATATTTCCGATGCGCTGTCAGACACTTCGTTTTCTTTCGTTCTACTTCTTTCTTTTTTCTGAAAACGATTTATTGTGAAAATTTTCATTCTAAGGCGATGTTCACACTGGTCGATTTGTTGAAGCAACAAATCGACCAAAATGTTCACATTGTTCAACGAATCGACCGCAAGCCAATACCGACAAATTTGTGTAACAAAGAAGGAGAACAAGAAAACAATCGCATTTATTCGCACGAAGCTTCAACAAATCGATCAATGTGAACTTCGTCTAACATTCTATATGGGATTGCTTGTTAAATAAACAAACAAATATGACAGGAGGAGCCCCGGGCCTAGCTAATTTTTCACAACCATTGCCTTTGTGAGAGAATGGAGGGGGCCTATTTTCTTCCGGTTCCGAACGGCTAATCGAGAAAGCGCCTTTCATGGCAATGAATTTAACATCGGAGGACAATTCCTCGCGAAAGACGATACCCGTGGAAAACATTTGTGCGTCTGTTGGGATTCGAACCACGAACCACTGGGCTAACAGCAGACATGCTAACCATCACGATACCACATTGCTTATTGTTGAAGAGGAACTAATCAGAACAGAATTAAGACTAATTTGGAAACAAGTAAAACTTTGGCTCTTTAATTTTAACTACAAAAGTTTCGACTCTTTTATCTCTCCCACTTTGATCCATCTCTAGGTTAATTGTTTTAAGTTTTTTGTTTATTTTTAAGTTAAGTTTATATATAAGTTAGTGAAGTTTTATTGTATTTTATGAATGTTATGAAATTTTTTCAATTTACATTACATAATTAAATTTTTTTTTTTTTTTTTTGGGTCAAAATGTTTTTAAGGGTCACTCCACTCGTATAATTTATATATTATTTTTAATTTCAACGTTTTTTTAATCTAAAAATCTTTATGAAAGAGTTCAGAACTTAAATGCGAGCTTACAAATAAACCTCCCACGATAGACCAAGTGCCGAATTACGGATGTGGTAGAAAAGGCACTTGAAGAAAAACATTTCATAAGATCGGATATATTCTTAGATCTTCCTCAAGCCTTTGATAGAGTCTGGCACTTAGGACTGGGGTACAAATTGCATAGGAACCTTCCCAGGGAGTACTACGTAACAATCGCCCGTCGCCCCTATCGTCGGAGCGGAGTTTTCTCCGCAGCGCATCTTTTTCGGAGACTTAATTTTGCTTCGAATTAATTGTCATCGTAAAAAAATTTTCAAAAATGCGGCAACGCATTGCAATCCCAAAACTAAAACTTTCCGCAGCGTTATTATGAGTTTCAAGTAAACAGCATTCCCCTCGAAAAAGATCCCATTTCACTTTTCCCTTATTATGAGTTTCGGGGGAAAAATTTTCTATGTTCGAAAAAATTGCCTTATTATGAGCTATTTTTCACCGTGTAATGTGTAAACGTGAAAACAATTTATTTCACTTGTTTTTGTGAGGCGAACAAGTGAACAATAAAAGTGGATAAAATGTATAGTGGAATTTTGTACAGGGAAAAATCATAATAGTATTTAAAATTCCAGGCGAAGAAAAATGTTCCTGGCGAAAAGCTATTCATGTCAAACTCATAATAAGGCTGATCAGGAGACGTCGGATCGGCCGATCGGATAACTACCAAGAAGCAAAATGTCTCTGAATCGTAGGAAATCGGAGAGAATTCCGCTCCGACGCGACGGTTGCCTTAATAGGGCCGAATGAAATCCAACGTTTCGAACTGACTCCAAAGAGTGTGGTGCGACCAAAAGTACTCCGAATTTAAGAAAATTGAAGCCGGTGTATCACAAGAAAGTGCTGTAGAGCTGCATTTTTTAGGAAATCTCCTTTAAGCAAACAGATTGTTGTACAAAGTACATTTTGTAATTGTATTTCCATTTGCCGTTTACATTAGGAAACTCTGGGTGGAGTTTATTTTTGCTTTTTGAAATATTAATCATGGTTCCAAAACCAAAACACCTGACCTTTTATTTCAAAGTAGGACATCAATAACTAGATGATAATTATTTGTCATTATCATTACATTATACCAATTACCAAATTATGTATGCTCAAACAATTGACTGGCCGACGAACCACAAAACTTTCCAGTAATGCTTTCATTTAAATTTTCAAAAGCAAAGGAAACGTTTATTGTCGAGTAGTCGAAGTCGAAGCAACAGTTATCCACGGTTTTTTACAAAAATAACGTGCTTGCTTAAGCTAGTGTCACTTTCAAAGACGTTTGCTCGTGCGTGGGTAACAAAAACATGACAATTTCACGAAAACGTGAAAAGAAACAGCAAAATACATCTACCGTAAAAGGTAATTATGTCAAACGACAAGAGTAATTGAAGAACAACTTCTTTTTATTTCAAACTCTGCTGTTCCATTTATCCAGTCAATGGCCTCCTCGTTATACAAACGTCATGAATGCGCCGCCACCTTGTGCCGTGCTGTCCACCGCGCCGGGAAGCGTTAAGTAAATATCGGTCTTTATCTTTATAGCGTGTAGAAGCTAGAACAAGTCAAAATAAAAGAATCAATTGTCATAGTAGAGTAGGAATAGGAACAAATGTATAAGACGACTTATGTGGTGTGTGTATGGTGGTTATCATCACAACGCAACGCCACGAAAAGTGCTATTAAACGAAAATACAACGAAATGCACGAAGTGTGATTGCTGCGACAGGCTAGAAGCTTATGCTTTGGTGGCAGCTAATGTGGTTTGTAACTTTATCGGTCTACTGCTATACACACTTTTAAAATGACACGATGCAAAGGCTGTACCTACATATTGATGTATGTATATCATCGCGATTAGGAATGTTTAGCACGTTACACGTTACACCCAAACCTTTCATTTCCACAACTTTTGCCTCTCTATTTCATCAGCTGAATAAGTTTATTCATTCTAAGATGAGTTAAGAGTGATATAGATTGATTGATAAGCTGGAATTGAAGCTTGAGTGTTTGGATGTATTCGTCAGATTGCGTGATTTCAAAAATTTTCCATTTTTGTATTGGATTTTCTTTACCCGTATCAGCAGCGTATTAGGCTTTAGCTATCCGAAACATTACATGTAATACTTTCAGTTTACAGATAATGTTTGGCTAAAAAATTGTGTAATTGAAACCATCGATTATCAAATAAAAATGAATCCAATCAATTGAATACTTTAGAGATTTCAAGCAAAGTAGGTAAAAAAAATCATTTTTTTTTTTAAATTTAATTAAAAAATAATCATTTTCAGAAAGGTGACAAGGAAAGTTGTTACTGTACAACACCTTTAATGTTAAAAGAAGTGAGGTACCTCTCAATTTTTGATTACCTTAAACAACTAATTATTTTGCCAATGACTTTATTCATGAAATAAATACAGAGGATTAGTTTAAAAACTCAGTGAATAAGAAAGGATTTAGAAAGCAACTAAATAGAATAGTGTAACCAATCACTACTGTGAGAAAATAAATACTATATCGGATTTACCAATAATTACTTTTTTCTTTAAAAAACAAACCATTAAAAACTTTACTATCAGCTTGAAGTACAATCAAAACACTTATGAATGGAAATCGACTTCGTTCATATGAAAACCACAGGCATGTTTGCTGTGGTCAATTCGTTGGACCCATTTTGACGCCATGTAATTGACTAATTTAGATCGCAGCGATATTTTCGACACTTCGATTAACTCGCTGCCTCACTGACACTACAAATATACTCAAATTTTTGCGCTAAACTTGTAATTGTCTGTCTATTACCATGATAAAAATGCTTAGTTAACTAAATTAAAAACAATCACATTTCGATTTATTAGTGATAGGGTTCGTTCACAAATTAAATTCAGAGTAACTTTTCGGAAAACTGTCAGACAAAATAAAGTGCAAATGCCTCATTTCAAAAATGCAGAGAATAAACAAAGAGAAAGATTTCTATTTCATGTTCCTAGTCCTACATGTATGTTATCAATTCTCAGTAAACCCTTAAAAATACTCCGTTATTTTTGTTCTCTTGTAAACTTTAATTGCATTAATTTTCCAGAAAATGACATTGAGCTTGGACAGAATAAAGTGCAATTTTTAATACCTGTGCAAAATATAGCTAATAATAATTAAAAATAAAAAAATGAGCCAAAATGATCAACAGGTGAGGTTGTCTTTGACTCGTTTGCAAAGATTTTGCTTTGAGTTGAATTTTATTTTCATAAGCTTTGACATGAAACAACTCTCACCTGAATTGAAAGAATTTTTAGTTTGGCCTTCCGTAAACTAGGAGCAAAATATGGTCTGTCAATTTCTGGAACCAAGAAGTTTTATTTGAACTTCATTGAACGGGGATCTGTTGCCAGTTTTAGAAGTCAAAGTAAAAGAAAAAGGAAAACAACAGGAGCTGATGACCGCAGAATCAAAATAGAGTCCAGAAAAAACCATTATCCTCAGCTAGAAACAATAAAGAAGACCTAAAATTAGACGTTATACCAAGGACAGACCAAATGCGGCTTAATGAAAGTGGGCTACGAAACTATTTGGCAAAGAGAAACTCTTTGCTACGCCAAATAAATACTTATTAAAAAAGACTTGCTTTCGCAAAAAAGTATTTGAAAAAACCACAATCCTTTTGGGAAAGTATGATTAATTGAAAAAATTCCAAATCAAGGAAAAGAGTTTGGTGCAAGCCCAAAGAAAGACTCGACCACTGATGCATTCAAAAAATCGCCAAACATGGTGGTGAGTCTATTATGGTTTGGAGATGTTTTTCTTTTGGTGGCATTGGGTATATTGTCTAAATTGACCTCAAAATGACGGGTTCTCATTACGTCAACATTATTACAATATTCAGCTTCTTCGACATCAAAAATATCGCTGGAAAACTACATTTTCCAGCAATATAATGATCCGAAGTATACTTGCAAAGTTGCAAAGCAGTTTTTTTCTCAAAACAATGTGAAGTTATTGGATTCTCAATCCTCAGATCTCAATCCAATAGAGCATCTTTTGTTCTATGAATAACTTCAAGACTACTCAACCAATCATATTCATATTTAAATCAGGTTTGAGTGTATATTCATCAAATTATTCTATATTCTATATTATTCATCTCTTCAAATTGTACTACATAATGTATGTATCTAAATCTTGATAAACCCTTCTGAATACTGCAAGTTCAAACTCAATCGGTTTATCCTTTCTAAATGTATCCAATAACAAAAATGTATTTCAACACACAGTAACACATAGTGATCGAACGTCCAGCCAAAAATAGTCAAAATATCTTCATAGCTATTTTGACTATTTGGACTTGAGAGCACCAAACTCTGATGAAAACTTGAATTTTACAAATCTGATTTAAGCTTTGAAGACAGAATTTAGACGCAAAAACATAGAAATAATTTTACTAGTTTACACTAGTTAACTTTTTATGCCCTTTATGTTCAAGTGATAAGTTAAAGGTATCAAAATTCATCACTAAAATACAGGGTGTCCCGTAATTCGTTTTACATACTTTGGGATAAGATTCCTGGTCATATTTATTTTCGCCATGCAGTATTCTGGAGATTCTTTGTTGGAAACATTATACTGTAGAGCCAAGCGTCTTATGCTAATAGAAGGATCGATTTCAACAGCTGCCAGTATTTTTTCATCGACCGAAACTCTTCTTATGGCTCCAGCTCCTGCGTTATGTCTTTCAGTTAATACTGATCCAATTTCTCGAAGCCTCCGTAGGGTATTCCCAAGTATCATAAAATGTATAAGTTTTTGAGTGCACTAATTAATGAGTTTTTTCTATTATTGTTTTGTTCATCTATATAAACTATGATCTATGATAAACTATATGATTATCAGGCATTTTCAGAAAAAAATGACCTCAAAGTCAAAACCACTTAAAAATGAAAATCTGGCAACCCTAAACCTATGGAAGCTCAACTTGAATACAGTTTTAAAGACTATTATTTCTACAAAAAATTAAGTTTAAGATTAGGTCTCTTTATACGATGTCAAAGTCATGAACCTATTGTATTGTCAAAATATCAAATACATAATATGTGTAAAAGTAGGTAAATCAAAATAGCATTTATGTAAGTGCCCGTAAAATAAATGGTTAGAATGTCTGACTTAGGAGGCCGAGGTTCCAGAAACATATAGAAATGCTTTTCCACAGGTATCGCCTTTCCAAAGAATTGGCAAGTCCTCCGAGAGTAGCTCATGCCATAGGGAGTCGGTATAAAACTGTAGGCCCCTAAATTCGTTAGGTTCCGAGGTACAGTGAGCTATTTTTCGCCACCCTATTTATTTATTTTCAAACACAAATTAAGTTAACAGACGAGTTTAAAAAAAAACAACTTGTGTTTTTTTGTAAATAATTTGTCCTGCGTGCGGGATATCCATAAATTCATTTATTATGAAACTTTGTTGTACAGGCTTATAAGAAAGTTCTTACACTAGTACACAGTTTATATAGTAGTAGTAAATATCCAAATACTTAAGGCTTTTCTGAAACTGAAATGTGAGACACCAAAGTCTTGCTACAATTCATATTGTTTAGAGTAAGAGAAAACCGCCGTGGTACCCGTGGCGTGATGGTTAGCATGTCCACCTGCTAACCCAGAGGTTCGAGGTTCGAATCCCAGCAGAGGCAAAATGCAAAAATGTTTTTCCACGGGTATCGCCTTTCGCGAGGAATTGGCAAGTCCTCCGTTAGTAAATTCATTGCCATGAAAAGCGCATTCTCAATTAGCCGTTCGGAACCGGCAGAAAATTGTAGGTCCCCTCCATTCCCTCACAAGGCATGGTTGTGAGAAATGCGCTAGGCCCAGGGGCTCCTCGCTCTGTTGCGCCAACCTATTTATTTTTTTATTTATTTTAAGAGAAAACCGCCAAGAATTCCATGGCAAATATCTAAAAGGGCTTCCCTGGCCAGAAATTTTATAGCCTTCAAAAGATTTCATGAAGTCCAAAAAACACCGACTAAGAATATTTTCGGACGATCAAAGTCACTAAAGTCAACTTCGAAGAGGTTTAAATTTTCCGACAGTGATTTCAACATCATTATCGTATAGGCATAGGGTGGATGAAGTGGCGGGAAAACTCCGCTATATTCTGTGATCGAAAAATGCTCTCTAACTTAAGTGAACATCTATAAAACGGCAGCGAACAGAACTTAATTGTATGTCTAAATTTGCTGAAAATACTGTACTCCAATAAAGAAAGATACTCGATGACTATCAAGTGAAAAGCTCAAGTAGAAGAAAAAACATGAATTCGAAAACAAATTAGGGAAAATCATGCCCGTTTAGTTAGCACCATGAGGTCAGGATGGTTAAAGTTTCTTAAATTAACTGTCGATAATTTGTTGAGAAAACAAAACATTATCTTTTCATATCTTGTAAATTATTATGTGTAACGGTGATTCTGAAACGAAAAACGGGTAGAGTACGATAACTTTGGCGACAATTGTTGTTGTGATTTCAAATGCCAATAAAAAAAATTTGAGGCAGTTAGTTGCTTTAATAAATTTTTTATCAAACTCTGTAAACTACTTTTTTCTATGTCTTATAGTTTTTGAGATAATTGAAAGATAGTAAAACTATTGAAGTATGCAATGTTTACAAAAAATTATGGAAATACGTACGAATTTACAATAATGTAAGGAAATAGACTATTGAAAGTATAAAAATTCATCAGACAGCTGCTTAGGTGCTTATGTGCAATTAATTTCCATATGCAACAACTTTCCGCATGGCCCGCTTCGCGGGGGCTCATTATTTTAACCCTTTTCCGCAGGGTTAAGCTGCTCATGCTAAATATGAAAATAGCAATTGTTTTTCTAGCTGCAAATTATTTGATTGAACTGAAAAAAGTTTTGTTGCTATTTTCATATTAAGCATGAGCACACATGAGTTTTTCATTCATCGCTTAAGAAATTTTCGTTCGCATAAATCAAACACATTTACTCAATAAAATTATTGCTTTATGAGAATATTGCATTTGCAAATATTCACGGAATCGTCTCCTTACTGCAGCAACATTCCGCAAATCAGGGTAAAATGTGTATATGCACATCTTGCTGCATAGATCACAACAGAATCCAATTATTTTGTCATTGTTTATTCAGGCAACACGTGATTACACTAAATAACACACAAAAGAACACACAAATTGCAAGGGAAGAGATGGTTCAAACCCCCTTTTTAAGGGTTCCAGCTAAACGATTTTGGTTGTAGGTATAGGTACATATGTATTTGAGTTCTAGCATATCTTTCTTGGGAATAAGGCAAACAAAATTAAATTTTGCCCTCGTCAATAAGGAATTGCAGATGGGCTTGAATTACGAAAAAGGGGAAGCACAGCTTGCAATGGGCCCCCTGGAAATTTCATTACATTTGGAGTGTGCAAAACAAACCCGTAAAGTACTTAAAGAGAAGATAACAATGGCATCAGACAGATTTCTATTTCAATGCAAAAGGGAGTGAGCGTCTTTGGCCATACGATAAGCTTCCGAGTCAAGTCTTTATCTCATTATTCTTGCTTTCCTCACGCCCTTCCTTTATTGACTTAAAATACATATGCCATTTTGTTACTAAAGAACGATTATGATCAGCAGGAAAATTTTATGAGAAAGCCTCCCTGGTGACATTGAGTAATAACAAACGACAAAGTCAACCTTCAGTAGGTGGAAAGTACTCAAAAGTTGTGGGTGGGAGCTTAATTAGTTGCAACACATGCAATCAAGTATAGGAAGACTACCCACAAAAAGTTTTTAATTAGGCAAACAGTAGCGTAATATTTTAGATACCTACCTATTCCTGGTCACAAAAAAAAAGAAGTTTAGGTCGTTTCAATTTATCACTTTTCTTACCTGCCATGACTCATAGAGGTCAAGTGATTAATCAGAAGCGTCCTGCTTTACAAAAAACCCCTATACTTTGAGTGAGGGTTCTGAGTCATCAGAAGTGAAAATCGTAGACGGATATTTTAAACCGAAACCGCAGCTATTAGGTTATAAGACTTAGAACACACCCGATTATGACCAAGTTATATAATATATAGGAACATGCAAACGAAAATTAAATACGAGACCACAAAATTTGCAACGAAAAACAGTCGCAGCTCAAAGCAGGTTAGGCTGATGTTTCTTCTTTAATTTTTCATTTTCTTTTTTAATAAGCCGGCGAGACCATTGCTCCGACAGCAATGAGGTCAGCATACCACCATATGATACAATTAATTGTGTGCGTTCCAGATGAGTATTACGTAAGCCCTTGACACAGTAATAACAGCCAATAATAATTACTTGCATGGTACTACGTACTACACGTTAAGCGTTCATATTCTTTGCTAGAACAATTGACTTTATATGAGATGATCGCATGTCACGGCTGACGGTGTTCGTGCATAGTGCACAGCTTCGCATGCCGCCGGTTTTTTGATATTATGCAAGCACTGTCCAACTACACGATGATAAATTTGACCTGGATTTTCGACTTCGAGGCCCCAGTTTGATGTATTTGTCTCGGAAGTGTGTTTCTATATTTGGCATGAGGTCAAAGGGGCTTATATTGTTATGCTAAGATGCAGTACCTACATACAATAGCTGATGGGAATGTTCAGTCGTTCAGTATGGTTGGTATATCGCTTATGAGATACGACAAACGAATGATTGTGTCAAAGAACAAAAAATTATAAAAAGCTTTCAAGTCAAGATCAAGTACATATTTAGTTTAATGTTAATTTTTTTCTAGCTAAACGTAGGATTAGGTAAGGTAAGGTAGAGGATTCTGTATGCTAGGCTTACACACTCAAATACGTTGGGCCAAATGAAATACAAAAAGCATCTCTTTGTTCTCCACATTGTGCAACCATTTTGAATAAGGGGAGAAAGACAAACGGTACGGCGCGGCGGCGGGGGTCTATGTGAGGGAAATCGGTAGGATTATTTAGACAAGACCCAAATTCTGTTGAAAGAGATAAAACATTTGATCGCCCAAAATTCAACCTGAGCCAGTTTTCAGTTGAAAAACACGTCGAAATAAGCCGGTATAAGAAAATAAGAATAATAAGGGTGGCGCAACAGAGCGGGCAGCCCCGGGTCCTAGCGCTCACAACCATGATTTGTGAAGGAATGGAGGGAGCCTTAAATTTATATTCCGTTTGCGAACAGATAATCGAAAAAGTGTTTGTAATGACAATGAATTTACTATCGGAAGACTTTCCAATTCCTCGCGAAATGCGGATAACGGTGAAAAACATTTTTTGTGTTCTGTTGAGACTCGACATCCGTACTGGGTACAAATAAATTAAATAAATAGGGTGGCATAACAGATATCGGGCAAGGCCTTGCGTATTTTCTCGTAGCAAAACCTTGTGAAAAATTGAGGGGACCTATACATGTTGTTTGCCGATTCCGAATAAGTTAATGAGAAATCGTTTTCATGGAAATGTAATCACTCTTAAAGACTTACTGATTCCTCGAAAAAGGCGATACCTAAAAACAGGCTTATTGATTAGCATCTGCAGAATCAAACTTTTCGAAGCCAACAACAGTATAGCCATTGAATGGAGAACTTAGACAATCACTCTCAGAAATTTAAAAAGCGAAGTGCCAAACGAAAACAAGAACTGCTCTGACATCAAAACAGTGCTCAAAGGGCTTGCTTACGGTAGAAGACAATTGTATTCACATGAGCTTAAAGAGTACCCCAAACTAAAGCGATGATGTAGTTGCGACAGCCACAAATTCAGCTGTCAAATTACCTTCGTTTACACAGCGCGACGAAAGAAATCCAATCAACAGCGTTCCTGTCGTTGCCGTTCCTGCAAAATCGTTTTGGTTTTTGAGATCCTTATTACTTCGTGACAATCGGGGATGGATTCAGTTTCTTTTAGTATTTCTCTTTTATCGTAGCGTATTTGCAGAAACACTCTCATGTCTTTTATATGGTACAGAGGAACACATCATGGATGGGATATTATAGATGTATGAATAAATAACACCTAAATATGGCAGTAGCTGACCCCACGGCACTATTTATTAGATGCAAAAAAGAAAAAAAAGATGTTCTACCTATCTCATAAGTTGGAAAAAAACACACAATAAAACAAAAAACTTGTGTGTGTATTATGTATGCACGCTAAAATTTATAATTTGGCATAACAGTACAAAAAGACTTAGAGACTTCATCCCGTATGCCCGTATGTCTATGCCTGAGAAATTAAGTAGCATCCTGATGTTGCATCCACACTATGCCGGGAAGCAATCGGATACATTTTATTCTTTTCAAATTCTGGTTGGCTTTTGATAAGGATGATGGCCGATCGAGACGTGTGTATATACTTATTTGACATTTCTACCCGGTGGTCGCCTTTCGGCATAGTGTGAACGTACCATAATGTTTTTAAATGTGAACAGTAGTTTCCAAGTTCCCGATTCCATGGGAATATGGGAATGAAATAAAATCTATGCCACAGGGGGATAATGTAGCATCCTTTGCATTGGCCCAGCTTATTTGTGTCACTGGCACTTGGATGCTGTACGAGGCAGTGCTACCACTCTTCGTTTATTACTTCAATCTCTGCAGAACAGTCTGCCGTTAGTGCTATTTGGCCTTGTGACAGCGTCGTAAAGTCACATACTAATTTGGCCGGCCGACGCGACGCCTTACTTGAGCGACATTATACCAAATGTTTATATTTGACCCAATGTCACTTTCAAAAACGTCATTTTAACAAATTTTCATATTTGGCTTAATCTCCCTTAGACTACTATCACGCGCAACACGGTTTGCGTAGGTATGTAAATGTTTTACCATAAAAAAAAATATTTAATAGGTCAGTCAAAAGCCATACAATTTTTCAATTCAATTACCTTTTTATTTGATCCATTGTCGTTGGTCCTGAAAAGAAAAGAAATATTTGGTTAAAAATGCGTAATGTAATAAATTTTAACTAGGTTTGAACTTAATAGAATTTACTTAAAAAACTTTCTTCTTTTCGGAGTTTAAGAGGTACGTTAAATTCAAAACTCCATTTAGCTGTCCACAATTTAACCCTTAAGGAAAAAGTTACAGATAATTTCAATCATATCTTCAACAAATAAATAAATAGGGTGGCACACAAAAGGTTCAAGGCTGTATGAAACAGTGTTACAATTAGTACTCCAATTGAGTCAAAAGGCACTCACGTTTTTTAGCTAGACTCAGGGATTCTATCATCTTTTTTATATTTGACTCATTTCAGTTCGAGTACTTTTATTTCATTTTGTAGAAAGATTTTGGTGGAAAAACGGAACGCATTTCAACAACTGCAACTCAACAACTCTTTAAACAGCTTAGAAATGCACTTCACCACTGATCACAAAAACAAATCAACACTGAGCTAAAAGTGCTTTGTGCTGATTTGTTGTTGTATTCAGTTTTAAAATTCACCGTTGAGCTGATGATAGTTTTGCAAAGTTGCGACAAAAACGCACCATACGCAACACCTTTTTGGCCAGTACGCTTTCATTTGGACCGCGCTCGAATTTTAAGCCATTGTTTCTCAATGCAAGTTGTTGAAAATAAAATTTTCTAGAATAGCTTTTTTATCAATTCAAATAAAACACGGAAGAAAATTGTGAAGGTAAAGTTGAAAAGCAATCCCTTCAAAATCAACTAAAAATCCAAAGTTGAAAATAGCACACTAATCCTTCGGATATCCCTGCTTTGATGTTAATTAAATGCTTCTATATAATGATCAAATGACTCGATTGAGGTCGTGTTTCTCAACTGACTCTTTTCTTCAGCCTCTAAGACTCAATTAAAAATGATGCTGCGGGAACACTGGTGTGAAATTACTGTCGGAACTCGGAAGACTTGCAAATTCCTCGCGAGAGGTGATACTCATAGAAAAATTTTATACGTTTACACGTGTTTATAGTTTCTTTGATGCACGAGTTAAAAATACTTCTGATATTGAACGCCTTTAATCGAAAAGTGGTTTTTACAATTCCTTAATCAAAAAAAAATCTTGAGTTATGCAATTAGTTTTTTTTTTCAGTTTCAACTGTTTTTGAAAATTAAATCAACATTAGGTGTGTTTTTTCCACAAGGCTGTTATATACATAACATGATATCCAAAAAAAAAAAACGCTTCCCGGACAGCGCGGCTTTTTTTTATTTAAGGGCTGGTGTTCTCGATCAGTAAAATGTTCCGTAGTGAAATTAATGCAGGTTAAAAAATTTTTTGTGTGTTTTTTGTTAGTTTAGAAATGTCAAAAATAGGTCCGTTGACAAAGGTAACAAGGAATTTCTCTTGGGCGTTTTTGACTCTGTTTACATGCTGGGGTTGAATTCATATGAGACTTGTGATTTATATGTAAGTTGGGAAAATTATTTTGTTACTTGTTCCAAACAAATTGAACTATTAAAAAAATAAAACCATTTTTATGGAATACTTAGCAATTGCCTTTGAAAAAAATGTTCACAGAAAAATGTGAAAAGAAAATATGCAAAAAGTGCTTTCAATCACCGAACAGACCTTTTTTAATTGCTATTACGTTATTTTATGTATCTTTATATAAATCTACAAATCTATCCCTTGAAATCAATGAAATTCTAAAAATCACGAATCTTAAGCAATAAAATTGCGGGGTGTAAGAGTGGGAATACGATTTAACACATTTGTGAACAGACCCTCTGACACCCATTTTGGTTTTGTTCGAGATACATGAAAGTCTCTAGACTGTAATGAACCATTACAAATTCACCGCATATCAACTATACGACACAACGAAAACAACTTAATCATACGATGCCCAATACATACCGCAACACAACAACAATATATTCACGTGAGTTTCAGTGCCCAATACATACCGCAACACAACAACAATACATTCACGTGAGTTTCAACGGGGTGAATGGAATTTGGCATGTTGGAGTTCGTTCATTTTTTACAACTCACACCCACATGTCACCGAAAGGTGTATAAGACAACCAACCGAAGTGATGAAAAATCAGTCTGCGCCGACCGTGGCAAGTGAGCGGTCATCTAGGAGAGGTTCAGGTGAGTGTAATAGTGTCCACCGCTATCTCGGTGTGAATTTAGTGTCCAACGCTATCTCGTTGTGAATTTAGTGTCCACCGCTATCTCGGTGTGAATTTAGTGTCCAACGCTATCTTGTTGTGAATTTAGTGTCCACCGCTATCTCGGTGTGAATTTAGTGTCCAACGCTATCTCGTTGTGAATTTAGTGTCCACCGCTATCTCGGTGTGAATTTAGTGTCCAACGCTATCTCGTTGTGAATTTAGTGTCCACCGCTATCTCGGTGTGAATTTAGTGTCCAACGCTATCTCGTTGTGAATTTAGTGTCCACCGCTATCTCGGTGTGAATTTAGTGTCCAACGCTATCTCGTTGTGAATTTAGTGTCCACCGCTATCTCGGTGTGAATTTAGTGTCCAACGCTATCTCGTTGTGAATTTAGTGTCCACCGCTATCTCGGTGTGAATTTAGTGTCCAACGCTATCTCGTTGTGAATTTAGTGTCCACCGCTATCTCGGTGTGAATTTAGTGTCCAACGCTATCTCGTTGTGAATTTAGTGTCCACCGCTATCTCGGTGTGAATTTAGTGTCCAACGCTATCTCGTTGTGAATTTAGTGTCCACCGCTATCTCGGTGTGAATTTAGTGTCCAACGCTATCTCGTTGTGAATTTAGTGTCCACCGCTATCTCGGTGTGAATTTAGTGTCCAACGCTATCTCGTTGTGAATTTAGTGTCCACCGCTATCTCGGTGTGAATTTAGTGTCCAACGCTATCTCGTTGTGAATTTAGTGTCCACCGCTATCTCGGTGTGAATTTAGTGTCCAACGCTATCTCGTTGTGAATTTAGTGTCCAACGCTATCTCGTTGTGAATTTAGTGGCTCCTGCTATCTCAGAGCAACCATTAACTCTCGCTTCCGAGTATCATTACAGATCTTTACCAAGTACCCAGCGTGACCTCAAATCCGAGCCCAGGAACTGGAAGCCCAGGACAGGAAACAGTACACCGAGTGTCCCGAAGACCAATCCACCCATAATCCAGGACAGGAGACCATCATTCGATTGGCCTGAAGAAACATACGAGAACCTGGTCGTAACTACCGGACTAGACCACACCCAACCGAACCCCAAGTGAAACTCCCCTCATCCGAAGAGGCCTACTTGGAATCTACCCATAACGATTGCGAATAGAAACCTGAATTAAAAATGAACTGAAATTCTTAAAGCTTAAAACCATTGTATAAAATATCATAAGAAAGTTATAATTTTAAAAATCGGAAATAAAACTAACTTCATTAAACTAAAGTTTTGGCTGCTTCTTTAGAAGACCTTGGATCCGCTGAACCTACCTCAGCCTTTGATAAAAAGCATCCTCACAAGACGCACCAACATTTAAAAATGAAAAATCGAAAAACTCATTTGATATTCGACCAAACGTCAAAAATCTATCCCCGACCAAATTCTAAAAATCCTAGACTAAACCAGTGTAATGTTTGGAAAACCAGCCAAACAGGACACACACAGATTTTATCACGATACGCAGATAACAATATCTGCACGGACTACCTAGCTCCATACCTGGACTTTAAAAAATCCTTCACATCCAGCTTCCCCAATAGACAGGATTGGGACAATGAAACACCTTACCTGAACGAGACGTCTATATCAATCTATACCGACGGTTCTAAAATGAAAGTTGGAACAGGGGCAGGTTTCTTTTCAGAAAACCTAAACCTAGTCAGTTCATTCAGACTTCCAAATCACAGCAGCGTCTTCCAAGCCGAGATCTTGGCAGTTACAAACGCTGCAAAACAGGTGTCCATGATGGCACTATCACATGCTGATATCACTTTTTTCATTGATAGCCAAGCAGCAATAAAATCGATTTCTGCCACTCTTGTCAAATCAAAGCTTATTTCTTGCTGTCGTGAAGAGCTAAGGGTTCTTGGCACACAGCATAACGTTAGACTCTGCTGGGTTCCTGGTCATAGTGGTATATCGGGAAACGAAAAAGCGGACGAACTAGCGTGGAAAGGATCAACACTTGACCCTTCTGTCATTGATCAATCAATCAGGATTCCACCCCGTGAAATGAAACAGATCATTGGTAACAAAATAATGCGAAAACCCAATGAAAGATGGGTATGCCTAGACTCCTGTGTTACTTCCAGGAAACTATGGCCGAAATACGATAAGAACGGATCTGAAAAGCTGCTATCATTGAATAGACATTCATTACGAATGCTTATCTTTCAGTATCATAACTGGACATAACCTACTAGGTTACTGGTTACCGATGACCTGTGCAGAGTATGCAATGACGAAGATGAACATTAGGATACCACTCACTTCCTTTGTCAATCTGCCGCATTAGGAAAAATTTCCTTTTTTCAATGAACTAGAAGAATTATCAGACACTTCAAAAAGAAGCTTGTTAAACTTCACTAAGGCCACAAAATGGTAAAAAACTGACAAGACATAAACTCATAGGTATCTAGGACGTTAAAATACTCCAGGGTATCACAATGGATCTACAATGATCTAAGTGTGACGGTAATAAGATCAACCGTCAGCCCATTCTACCTTACCTAACCTAAACATCCTTTTATCCATAACATTATTCATAACATAAAATGATGTTATGAATGTATATAACATCCTTGTGAAAAAAACACGCCTATTATTTTGGAGTATGGCGAAACAAATCGAAAAAGACATTGATATTTTTTTGAGTTACTTGCTCATACGGTTTCAAATACTCTTCTAGCTTTTTAAATGTCTATGTAAGGTGGTGGTCTTTTATCTGGACTCTATATTGCAAACTGGCAGACGGTCAGTTTGAGTTCTTTGGCTGCAAAGTCACAATATAAATTTGATTTTCTTGGTGAAATGAATTAGCAAAATATGTATTGATTTATTCCTATACTCCTAGGAAGAAAAACTGATGTGGCAACTTCATAAAATAAATCTAGCCTGGTGCGGAATCGTCGTTCTGCAATCTTTTTTTTTTTTATTTTGCAAACTGCCTCGTAATATCAACAGCATTTCTATAATGCATTTCACACGTTCCTCTTTAAAATTTCATTTGCTTTAGTTTCATTTGAATTAACATGACCTCCGGAAGTCAGCTTCGTGCCTAAGATCATTTATACAAATACATACCACAGTTGATATTTGATTCTGTAGAAATGTTTGTGTTCTTTATTTTAGAGTTCGATTTCTGTGGAAATGTTTGTGTTTCTTTACAAATAACCAAAAAGCTATTGAACTCATCTTTTTTCTAAACTGAAAGAAACAATTGCTTTTCGTTCAGCACGAAAACAATTTCACGGGTTTTCCTCAAAAACAATCCTTGACTGGATATGGTATTTTGCTTAAGCACTTCGTAATTCATTCAGATTTAGGTTGGTGAAACTGACCCTGTTTACTTTGATTTTTTTTTTTTTAATTGTAAACAACACTCAAGCGGACACACAATGGTCTATTGCGTATACTATTTGAGGAGCCCCAATAAATCCGCATCTCTTCCCTCTTAACTAACAGTTTTGTTTATTAATTGAAGTCAGCGATTTCACCGTCATCATCATTTAACGTGCCCGAATGTTGCCGGTCGTTTTAATGTTTTTGTTATTTTCTTTACAGTTCTTTCTAGTCATCATCGCAGGCTACGGTGCGGCACGGCGCGGCGCGTCGCTATACTAATACGTTGTCACTCTATAAATGTATTGTGTAGTGTGTACACTATTTGTGCTCCGGAAGTCGTTACTATTTTAGTTTGAAAAACAAATCAATTCGATTAGAATTCGATTTGCATATTTAAACGTTTAAACATTTCGTGAAGTATCGTTGAATGCAACATTGAGTTGTAGACAATATTGTGTAGGAGGAGTGTTACATCATGTGTATGAGTTCTATACAATGTTAATTGAAGTACAATAAAAGTTTGTCCTATTTTTCGTTCCCATAGATTCATTCAAGCGTTGCAATTTAATTTTTTTTCCTTATTTCTTTTTTTTTGTGGAAAAGAAACAAAGATTAATGCTACCAATCCCAGATGCAGGCGTTTTAGCTGTATAGCAGGGAAGACCCTTGCTTTTAAATTGGAAAAACCACAAATTTGTAATTATTACTCGTACATTTTTTTGTTCTTTCCTTCTTTATTTTGATGACTTTAAAGGAAACGTCCTTCTGTTTGATATATGCTGACGCTTTAAGATGGCACTCCTTGGTCAGTTTGTTTAAAAAATTTACATTTTAAATGGAGGGAGGTTGTGGGAAATTTCTACTTTAACGTCACGGAAGAGTGCTTGTTTTTTAATGCGTTTGCAAAGGTCTCTCAGAATGTCTGTATATGCATTTGCACAATTATAATGAATGGTCGGGAGGTGATGGCAGCTCAACCGTCGCCTACTAAAACAAAAATGGGGGTGCTAAGAAAAAGATTTTAAATTTATTTTTATTTTTAAGTTCAATAAAATAAAATAGGACAACGTTAACGATTGTCCACACGCCGGTTTTTCGTGACGTAATGTTGGGAGCCCTTGTGTTCAGACTTTGTTATGATCAGAACTACGTTGTCGGGTGTTGTTGAGACTAATAAAGTTCCTTTTTTCGTTTAGTTTTTTTTTTTATTGTAAGAAATTGAATTATTTTCTGTTTGATGAGAGAACATAATTCAAGCTTTATAGTTATGTATGTAGTACATTCGAACACGTGAAAAAAATATGTTCCGTGAGATGAAGAGAGCAGAGTGGTTGTCGGAAGAAAACGAAAGGTACCTTAAAACAAGTTTAAAATTTTGATTTTCGCGTTGTTTCTATTTTGTGTTTCTCTTTAATTATAGGTAGCGTTTGAGTCGAAATACTCTCAGTGTTACCAGTAGGACACAAATGTATAACGGGGGATTCCGGAATACCACATTTTGATGAAAAAAAAACTATTTGCAATCTATTTTTTTTTTTTTTTTTTATTCATCTACTATTAATTTTAAATTAAATTATAAAAAATAATTTAACAAAACGAAATACAAAATTCCAATCAGAATTCAAGTAAAGCCCCATGTAAACAATCGAAACACTTGATTGTGTGAAATGACCATGCATTTGCATTGCTGAATGTATTCTCTATGAAGTGTTTCAACTGACAGGTTTTTTAGGAAAAGCTTGCTGAAATTCATAAATGCCTCCGGTTGGCTTAAATATCCATAGGTTATTTGGGTTGCAAGAAATGTCTAAAGCTTGGTGATACTAAGCCACAAGCGAGCTCACTTAGTAGCGAAAGTAGGTAAGCCGTAACAGCGGCCTAAAGCCCTTGCAGGTTGATGTTGTCTAGCAAAAATATTTTATGGATTACTACTATGGGAGCATGCAGCCTCGTTGATGTTTCGAAATAAGGAACTGATAAGGTTAAGGTTAAGAAGGTGGCTATCGGGAAAACGACCTACACACTTAGACCAAAAGGAACATTTACATTTTATTCAACAGATCAAATTAAAGTTATTGCCATTCTTGAAACTAAGTACTTACCTACATTGACACAACTATTAAAAACTGTATCAATGGGAAATTACTACATATTTCAGTTTTCTACACAACAACCCGCAGTGCTCCAAATAACGCTTAAACTACCTCCACCTGAACCTAGTTTTTGTTCTCAAATGTTTTACTAGCTACCCTAGGTATTCATTTCATAAGTGAACTGCAAACACAAAGAGGGCTGTGTTATCTCTAAGGTTCAGCGTATTTTCTCACATTTCTCAAACCACTATACTAAACCTTCGATAAGGCACATACACAGCAACACATCTACCTGCATTTAACTAGAAAAAAGGTTATTTTATCTCCGTGATGATAACAAATACTACAAAACCATTTACAGATAATTTTCTATATTTATGAGCAAACATCACACACAGCATAGATACAATAAAAACCAACGCCACAGATAAGACTCTTGCGGCAAAGGAAATTCTTTCTCTTCAAGAAGAATGAAATTTATTGTTGGAAAAACTTCAAGATTCCTCAACATACTCTTAGGTCGTAGTAGTTGATAGATACAGATAGATTCTTTTTATTTTTCAGTACACGGAAGTCATTCTCCCCACTTAAACTTTTCAAATTTGCTTTAGCAAAGTAATCAAAACAATCGAAACTGATCTTCAATCATTATGTGCACACAGCTTGCAAAAAGCCTGATTTCCAGTCATATACAACCACAATATCAAGATGCCTTACGCATGTGACGTTATATCCTTTTGGTTAACACAGCGACACTGTGCAAGATTTTATTAAATAAATGAAAATCTTGTATTCTTCTTTTCAAAAACAAAACAAATTTGTTATCAACACTTCTAGCCCATAAGTGTGCCGTTGTGCCGTATTTTGCTAAGATCGATTTGAAAAATTAATAATTACAAACACACAGTACACAGGGTTCAGCGAAATGAAGATCCAATGGAACTTCCACCATTTTCGAGGTTTCAAAAATCTACTGCCATTTTCTGACAAGTGGACAAACTTTAATTATGCCACTAGGTCCATTCGTTACTCTGAAGTCGTAATGGGAACCTGGGTCAGGTATCAGGGGCCCTACTCTGTAATTCGTTTCGAAAGCCAATCCTATTCGAAAGTAATTTTCGATTCGTTTATGAATTCGTACTCTGTAAGGTTTTCGAATCGGACAAAAAAAGTACTTGTTCCTATTTTTAATTAGGGAATAGATTTGTCGAGTCTCGAATTATTTCTCAAGAGATCTGTCAAATCAAACCAAAAAAATTACAAAGCAAATTCGAAGCAAATAAGGAAATACATTTTTGAAGAATCAATTCATCTTTAAAATAAAATAATATGGATTCAGTTGCACTTTGGAGCGATGCAGAAAATAAAGAAGAACGACTTGAAAGGAAAATTATTCGGGATAAGTCAAATATTTTTGAAATGTCTGACAAAAGGTAAATTTATGGGTACGAAAAATTCGTTTCACATTTTAGCTATTGTTTTATTTTCTTTTAGTTTCGTACAGAACTTCCGATTGAATAAAAATGCTTTTTTGTATGTCTTAAATGCCATTCAAGAAGAACTCTCTACTCCCATAAGATCGACTGCAGTTCCAGCGGTCTTGAAAGTAGCTGCAACTTTAAAGTTCTTAGGGCAAGGTGGCTATCAGCACCAAATAGGACATGATTTTTCAATCGGCATGTCACAACAAACAATATCTAGCTCCGTTGCAGAAGTGTGTAGTGCCGTGGAAAAAATATTGTGTCCAAAACACATAAACTTCAAAATGAATGAAGTAGAACGGAGCGATGCTAAACAATACTTCTTTTCGAAGTCAGGCATTCCGGGAGTGATTGGTGTCGTAGACGGAACACACATTCAAATGATAAGGCCGAAAAGAAACGAGCACTTATACTTCAACAGAAAACTGAAGCATAGCATTAATGCAATGGTTGTAAGTAAAAAACATATTTCATGCTTTCTTACAAAAACTGAAGTGCTTTCATTCATTACAGATATGCGATCATAAAATGTTCATACGGGCAGTAGATGCAAAATACGGAGGAGCAGCACATGATTCCCACGTATGGAATCTTTCACATGTACGTGAACATTTAATTCAAAATTACGACAATGGAGATAAGTCATCATGGATTCTCGGTAAGTATTTTAAAGGTTCCAAATTCAAAATGCTTATTTTTATTGCATATTTAAGGTGACTCTGGATACCCTTTAGAACCATGGATTATGACCCCATTTCGGAGCGTAGGGGAAAACAGCGGCGAGAGCTACTACAACCAACAATTCTCTAAAGCTAGATGTCTCATCGAAAGAGTATTCGGTGTACTCAAAGGAAGATTTCGATGTCTGCTAGCCGCAAGAGAACTTCATTATGCGCCAGAAAAAGTTGTGCAAATAGTAAATGTGTGTTGCGCAATGCATAATATATGTGTAGAAAACAATGTGGCCTTACCTCCAAATGAACTGCCAACAGTTCAAAATCTTACATTGGACATGGAAGAACAACATGGGGAACACAACACTGTTTACTCAAACATTGCAAAAAGAATCCGTGACCAAATAAAAAATAACTTACTAGACCAGTAAGCAAAAATAAATTTGAATGGTTTTTATTATTTTTCAAAATGTTTATTATCATTCTACTTAAAAAAAAACAAAAATAAGATTCTTTCCATAAAGAGATAAATAAGAAAAAAGTAAACAAAAAATATTATAAAAAAAACTTAAATATATTGCAAAACCTAGTTTGGACGCGTTTGCAGTTGCAACATTTCTTTTTTAATCTGAAGCTTTGACATTTTCAGTTTGTTTTTTTCAAAATCAATCTTTTGTTTGTGTTTAAATTTTTCTTTAGCTAATTTGTACTTCTTCTCCTTCAAGTCCAATTGTTTTTTTTCATATCTTCCGATATACGCCAAGTTGTCTCTTATTTCTTTGAATATCGATATAGAATTTTTTTGATATTCGATTTGGTTGTCTACCTGTTTTTGCAATAAATTTTCTTTATTACGAGGAGCGTACCTAGGTGTTGAAGTGCATCTCTCATTTTCTGGAACATGCATAATCACATCATTGGAGACTTCCTCGGTTTCTTGTACATTTCCAAAAGATGTTTCGGTAAGGTGATCGTTGACACCGAAAACACGAGCCGAAGGAATTCCATTGACCGACTCTTCTAAATTCAACAGCATAATGACCTGCTCCTCTACAGGGGTGAAAGAGTAATGTTTTGAGGGTCCACCACCTGTCCCAGAAAGGCTCATTTTGTTTTTGCGTAATTTAGTTTTAACGTGGCCTTTATAATCTGCCCATACCTATAAAGATTTGAATAAGTTAAAATAGTTTTCTAAAAATTACTACACTTAATAGTACTTTTTTCCATCCGACTATATCTCGCATTGGTGGTCCTTCAGCATTTAATGTTGACGATAGTCTATCCCACAAATTGTTGGAGGTTTGTCTGGCGTCTGCGGTGTTCAAACGGCCCTTTGCCAAATCAGAATGGCCCCTCATGAAATCAACCATAATTTCAAATTGTTTCTGCTTAGTGTTTGTGTTTTTTCCAGATGAATCCCTAAATTTAACTTGCTTGAATTCTGAATGAAACTAGGATATTCTTACAAAAAAACTTACATTTCTTTAATTTATACATATATTAAACTTGTTTTGGACCTCTTAATGTTTTTTTACAAAGCAAATTTACTTTCTGAAAATAAGTCTCTTCAACACTACCGTTGCTTTTACAGTTGAATTGATATTCGTTAGCTACTAAGCTGTCGAATAAAAATGTTTGTTTTCGAATGGTATTAGCGTTCGAAAACGCATTGCCAGGTACGAAAAATTCGTTTTCGGATTCGCATTTCCGAAAGTACTAGATTCGAATCCGTTTTCGAATTAAAGAGTACAAAATATTCGTTTTCGGAAAGTTTTGCTTTCGAAACGAATTACAGAGTAGGGCCCCAGGAATGTTTTTTTTTTCGTTTTTAGATCAGAATAGAACACTAAACGGAGACTGAAACTGTCAATTGTGCTTTCAACTGGACCAAGGAGTTGGCTGCTTTTATTAGTTTTTGGCTGAGCTTACTCCTTCAAATTAGAGACCTATCCTTAACAGAGCACAAAACTGAGACTGAACACCGCGAACGTACTCTGAACTTCTCAGCGTGTCAATTTGGATACCTTAAGCTGTCTCTTAAACTTGCCCGTCATTTTATTTGAAGTACGCTCAGGAAGAAAACAAAGAAAAGGAAAAACTAGTTCTATCGTTGAGATTACTGTAATGAAAAAGAATTACTCTTGCGTTGTTGGAAGCTCCTTAGTTTACTGTTCGGAACTAAAAAAGAAAAGACTTTATTGAATGCAAGACTGCAAGTAAACTCGTAAAGTGTTTCGGAAAAAGAAAATGAAAATGAGGTTCGGGAATTTCACCAAAAGGTAAAAACATTTTACCAGGAAGGCAAAGCCCGAACTCAAGCCTGTAAAGACCAGCAGGGAAACATATTGATAAGACTCAGTCGCTACTGAGGATCTGGAAAGACCACTTCTGCAGACTGCTTAGCGGAATTAGTGCAGACACTAATTTCGCTGTCAGACAGAATGCCCAATTCAACTTGGACGATGATCAAGAATGTTGTCCTACCGCACAAGAAGAAGTTAAGCTTATCGTATGCAAACTTAAATCAAAAAGACTGCAAGTGCAGATGGCCTTGCAGCCGAACGTTTCAAGGCAGCTGGAGACCAGTTTGAAAGGAGAAAGCATCAGCTGATCTGCGTGATATGGTCTGAACAAAACATGCCCGATGAATGTGACCTCAGTATCGTATGCGGTATGCCCGATCCTATAAAAGGGAGACCCTCATAATTGCGCCAATTATAGAGGGATAAGCTTCCTTAACATCGCTTATAAGATTTTGTCTGCTGTAATATGTGAACGTCTGAAGACCAACGTCAACAACTAGATAGTTTCTTATGTGGTTTTAGACCAGAGAAGTCTACCAACAGCCCAAATTTTCACATTACCGCAGATCTTGGAAAAAACCCGGTAATATAATGTCGGTATACACCATCTTTTTATCGATTTCAAGGCCGCGTATGACAGTTTTTACAGAGACGAGCTTTACATAACCATGCCCAATCGGCATCCTGCAAAACTCGTACGACTGTGTAGGATGACTTTTAAGAATTCACGCTACTCCGTCAAGATCGGTATAGAACTCACCGAAACCTTTGATGTCGACAAAGGCTTTAGGCAAGGCGAAAGACTGTCATGCGATTTCTTCAACATCATACTTGAAAAGATTGTACAAAACTCAAACGTTAACACCAAAGAAACAATCTTTCAAAAGTCTGTACAATTACTCGCCTACGCAGACGATATTGACGTAATGGGAAGAAAAAAGCGTAATGTCATAGGTGCTTTTGCGCGTATTGAAACAGAAGCGGCAAAAATGGGTTTGATGGTTAATTAAGGCAAAACGAAGTAGATATATGCTGTCATCAAACAGAACATCGAAGAATTGGACAAAACGTCACAATAGACAGACATAACATCGAGGTAGTACAGAACTTCCTCTACCTAGGATCCGCTATAATATTTTTTTTTTTTATATATAAAGAGGAGGCTTATATGCTAATCTGGAGAACTCAGACCTAATTTCCGGTCCATTGTACTACCAGGGTAGCAGCCTTCACTTTTTTTTTTTGTGTTGCAGTAGTTGGAAATAAGGTGTTAGTAATTTCACATATAATCTCAAGGGCGGCGTCTATATGAATTTGGGAGGCTGAAAGAAAAGTAGATGCCCAGAGCAGGATTCGAACCCACGCGTCCGGCCTATCTCCATGAACACTCTACCACTGCGCCACGGCCGCCCTAGGATCCGCTATAGACACGGACATCAACATCAGAGCGGAGATCAAACAGGCAACAACTCTTGCCAATCGTTGCTTTTTTTTGGTTAAGAAGGAAATTGAGATACAAAGCCCTGACTAGAAAAACCAAGGTAACCCTTTATAAGACCTTAATCATGCCAGTCCTGCTTTACGTCGCGGAAACGTGGATTTAATCAAAAGCGGATGAGGAAACCCTTGGCCGTTTCGAAAGAAAAATTCTCCGTATGACAATACGCAGTAGGCATCGCTGGGAAATGTAGATCGGGTGGACGCAAACGCTCCGGCTCGACGGGTTTTCAAAAGCAATCATTGGGAAGAAGACCAACTTAGAGTGCAAAACTGCAGAGAGCTCGCCCGAAATCGAAATTGTTGGCGTAAGATGTTGGTTGAGGCTCAGGTTCACCCCGAACTGTAAGGAAGTATACGCATTAAAGATCAGCTGCGCATTAGAAATCAGCATTTTTTATGTCCAAGTCAAATTTACACTCGACAAAATGCAATCTGAAGAACTGCAACATACGGCATGGCACTAATGTCACATAACCGTTTTATTTGTTAACCCGAAATCAACAATCTAGTCAACACTTTAGAGTGTTCAAGCATTTTCGTCAGTTATGTAAATACAAATGTACCTACATGATATCAAATTTTGAAAAAGCCATTGCCTAGATAAAACCAATTATTCGGAAACAGCTCGATAAATATACTTTTTTTGTGAAACGCTAGTTGTGCTATTATATTCAATTTGGTTTTCAAACATTTCTGGTATTTCCATCCGAACTCATATTATGCAACAAGTTGCATTATTACTTTGTTTATTTATATTTTATGAACAGGAAACTATAGCAGCAAGGACTGTCAAAACTTTATTAGCGTGGGTAATAAAACAACAAAACCAGAACACCCTGGTCCCGTTTTTATATTGGCACTTAAGTTGAGTAAAACCTAACCTAGTGCAACAATTTGTTAAACTCTGAAGTTCCTTCCGATTGAATCAAAGCCAGTCTATTCGAACACTTGAAACTTGAAACAAAGAAACATGTACAAGTTACGAAACGGCCTCTGCAAGTAATCCACAAGGTACTCTCTCCCCTTTATCCCTTCTGACTTCTTCCAAAACAAATGCAATGGTATAAGTGATGTATATACACGAGTATATCTTTTATCTTACCTTCAAAATGAAATAAAATTTTATTGCATTTTGTTGTCTCCTGAAGCAACCTTTAATAGAACGGTTTATGTGTAAAGTCACGTTTAGCAGGACCGGACATTGTTGAGAGGCGTCCAATGACTCCACCCAACAGCGGCACGACATCTTACTAATAAGCAAGCCTCCGTCCTCGCACCTCTTGGCCTTTCAAGTTCTTTCTTCTATAGACTTTCAGTTGTTGTGAACGTTATAAGTCTGTCTTTCGTTTGGTCGGGAATACGTGTCCAAGGCATTAAATTCGGAGCAAACAACTGGGCATGGTTCTCTGGTCTCTGCCTCATAGGGTCATTTGTGTTGTGCTATTGCTACAATTTTTTTCTTTTCTTTTATTTTTCGTTAACTTTACCTGCATGGCGAATCGTTAATGAAACAAAAGAACGAAAATGTAAAAAAAAAAAAAATATTGTATGTATGTATGTTGTACCTTAGTTTAGTTCCTTTTTTCGCATTGTTGCAACAGCGATAGCTGCTATGCCCGGGGCAATCATGCAGACTCAAATGGAAAACCCTACACGAGAACGACGACGTTCACGATATTGCAATTGCGGCCGTGTTAATGCCAATGACGTATGGGATTTAAAGCAGCACACTTTTTGTTTTTATAACAAGCGTTTCTATCGATATAGATTTATCGAAGCACAGCTGCTCCTTCCCGGCCATTTGAATAGAACAATGCATTGTAACGTTGGTCCTCGAGTACATAAACATTTAGGGATGAATATTGTGCACGTAGGATGTTGGCAGTGGCACAGTGCGTAAGCACGTTGCTTTTGTTTTGATTCGAATCGGAATCGAAATCGCAAATAGTATTTGGGACGTTCGATTGAAAAAAAAACCATAGGTACCTACTGCTTATGCGGGAAAAAGGCGCACCATTTTCGTTCTTATTTATGTTAGGTTTATGTTGAATCGATTGACATGATACACAGGCACAAAGCACTATGTAGGTATACCCCCTTTCCGCTGCAAACCTATCAAAAGGATGGAAAAAGTATTTATGTCTTTTGAATTAATTTCAATCAATTCCCGTTGATTGACAAATGGATGAATAGCGAGGGGAATGAGAATGAGACTAATGCGCAATGCTTATGGAGAAACCCGTTTTTACTTTTAAGTAACATAGAAATTTAAGTTAAAAATAAAAATATCTCAAACATTCTTCTTTCAAGTCCAGAAAACTATCCAATGTTCAGTTGTTCGAGATAGGTATTAGAACAAATTACTGATGTTAAAATCAAACTTGAATTATGAATAGAAAAGTGTAAGGAATTAACGTTTACAAAAGTATTTTGTGCATAAGCTCATTTGAATTAACTTGTTGAGAATTAACAATCACATGTGACTGACTCTACGCGTGTCTTTCAAGACCGGTTCTTCAAAAAAAAGAGCAGGTTTTTATCGGGGTACCTACTTACACCGCAATAATTTTTAAATGCCAAAACAACACCAAATTGACACAATGGTTGACATGTGAAGTGCTCTTTGACAAAAATTTGCCTTAAGTTAAGTGAAATACCTACACCCTACAGTTGAAAAAGAAGTGCAAAGATATGTCGTTTTTGTCTGCGAAAAAAAACCTGCGATTGTTTGAGTAGGTACTCTTTGGATATTCTAAGAGTACAATGACGATAAGTTTTTCAACCCTAGAAATTTGTCAAAGAATACGATAACCTGCCTATTCCAGCCTTCCCAATATAAAAATTACGACTTTTTCGGAAAATGTAACTCGTGTAGGTTCGTTCGAAACGAAATCACTCCGTCATTTCTGGAGAAAAAGGTAGTTTCGTTTTCCATTGCTCATGAATTGAAAGCTTCATGGTATAGCTCATGTTGGTTTGCTTAAACGAAATGACTCGGTCAGTTTTTATGAAAAAAGGTTTCTTATTGTTCGATCTATAATGAACTCAATGCAGTTGAAGTTCTGAGATTGGAATACAAAGTTAAAATAATTTTATCAAACTAATCTCTTATTGTTAAAAGTAAAAATGGAATTCATGAACATAAAGATCATTTTCAACAGAAATAGTATGGTTTTGCAACTAAGTTAAGAATGTATCTTTACGATGAACTTCAAGTAGGTATGGTATATACTCAATGCTTTTTTTCCGATACTCAGTGCTTTTGGCAGCGATACTCTCCATGCGATAAATAATGGATGAAAGTGCTTGGATCGAATAGATGTTTTATTTCATGGTTTTCTGTCACAAACAAAGGTCAAATAATTTTAATGTTCTGTCACGACAGGTCAAAATGCTTTAAATTTGCCGCAACATCGCAACTATTAAAGAAGCCTCTGCATATTATGGCAAATGGAGATCAATACATTTGTAGGGTTGTGTTTGGGTATCAATAACATCCGCAAAGCCAAAATAATTTGCGTAACCAATTTAGATTAGTTGTAGATGAATTGCACATGTTCAAGAAGAATAAACATGGGTAGCGGGTTGGTATAATAGCTCCTACACACCTGCTTCACAGCTGTTGGCAATTCAAAACTTCAACATCGGTTTCGTCCGGTTTCAAAAGCGATCATCTCATTTGCTTCCGAATATGAAAGGCGTCTTTTTCTAAACGTCCATCAGTTGATGATGTCAAGAGGACCAAGAAATCGAAATTGCGAATCGTGTAAGGTTGTGCAACTCGACCTCAACCTAATTATTTGAGGGAGAAAACAAATCGTGTGACTCGTGAAAGTTCGTTTAAAACGAAATAACTGCCAATCCTGATGAAAAAGGTTTCCTATTAGTTAACCTAAAGTGAGTTTATTGTGTCGTCGTTTGATTCGAAAATCTCTTGGTGTTGCCACAATTCACGCGAATCTTAAACATTTTTAAAACAAATCCAATGACTTGTGAATATCTCGTTGGTGCATATAGACACGTAAAAAGAAACCCATCAGAAATGAGCACATGAGCGTTAAAGAATATAGTTGGTTTGACTGCTTTCCGGTTGTCTGAACTCCCATCACGAGATAAGCGAAGCCTCCCTGCGGAAGCGGTGGACATATACACCACGTTGTTCAACAATGCGCTGAATAATGCATATTATCCAGTGCGTTGGAAGACGGCAGTGGTCCATCCTCTCCTTAAAAAAGGTAAGGATGGTTCCAATCCAGCAAATCTCCGGTCAATTAGTCTTCTTCCGAGTATCAGCAAGGTATTCGAGAAAGTTCTCAATATAGCTCTGTCCACATGGGCTGAGGACAAACATATTATTCCAGAAAATCAGTCCGGTTTTAAGGCGGGCCATGATACCACACATGCCGCGTCTAAACTAGTATCAGATATTCAATGGAACAAAGCTAAAAAGCAGTGTACGGGTGCATGTCTGGTTGACTTGGAGAAGGCATTCGATACCGTTTGGTTAGACGGTCTTTTCTATAAGCTAATCAGGTATGGCATGAGTAAACCACTGCTACATATTCTTAATGACATGCTTCATGGTAGAACGTTTGTTGTGAAAAGTTGCAATATAACTTCTACCAGAACTTTTAAAATACAGAACGGTCTACAACAGGGGGCGGTGAATTCGCCTATTTTGTTTAGCATTTTCACCGGCGATCTAACTGGTTCCCTTCACCATGCTATAGCATACGCTGATGACCTCATTGCGTACAGAACAGGTCCAAAGATCGAAGTCATCAGAACACTTTTGCAGCGTGATTTCGATAAGATCCAGCAATATTGCGATGACTGGAAGTTGAAAATCAACTTTCAGAAATCAGAAACAATTGTGTTTAGAACCCCGTTGGCTCGGGCCTCATGGGATACGAGAAAGAACTGGCGCAAGCTGATGATCGTTGTTCTACATGGCCACCCACTGCCAAGCAAAGTAGTAGTCAAATACCTCGCCTCTGGCTAGATCAGTATCTATATTTTAACAAACATATGGATGCGGCTCTGGCTGGCCAGGGCTAGAGGAGCTTTTGCTCTGACAAGGCGACTGTTTCACAGCAGACAACTTGATAGCAGAGTGAAAGTGATTTGCTACATGGTCCTCATAAGGCCAATGATTGTCTATGGGTGCCCTGTGTGGTTCAATGTTACAGCGTCTCAAATGGAAAAGATTCGGGTGTTTGAGAGACAATGTCTACGTACCTGTCTTGGATTGCACAGAACACCAGAGTCGGAGTACAGAAAATATTATCCTAATGAGGTCCTTTACAACGGGGCTCAAATAAACAGGATCGACAACTCCATGATAAAACTGACTCGTGGTCACACTGCAAGAGCGATGGCCTCGACCAATGGCCTGATTTTTGGGGCCTACTACCCCAATATTGAATATATGGAGAAAACGCGTTTTAGTGGATATGTCCCACCGGAAGCTTTCCTCTATTTTGACATGAAAGGGCTGATACAGGACAGATTTGCAGTTCCGCTAATCTACCACGTCTGCCGGAAGTCCGTGGAACGGCGGCTCCTTTATAACCGAGATGTCACCGCAGTAGGCGGTGACGTTGAAGAGCTTCTTCGGTTCAGTAGGGCGATTCAGATCGCGATCGTCGTGACCTTGTTAAAACGCTGAAAATGTTCTGGTGGTTGTCTGAGCACGAAACTGAAATTGAAATTGATAGCGAGTCGCCAATGGCTGGCTTGCAAAGGTTTAGCGTGTAAGATTTAGGGTATAGGGGGTGGGCACAGTGGCAAACAAAAAAATAAAAAAGAATAAAAAAAAAATAAAAAATAAAAAAAATTAAAATAAAAAACAAAAAAAAAACAGCATCAAAACCCAAAAAAAAAGTGTAAAACATACACAAAAATTAAAAAAAAAAAATAGGCGTCAAAATAAAAAATTCGAAAAAATCGAAAAATAAACAAAAACAAAAAAAAATTTTAAAACACAAAAATCCAAAAAAAATCACAAAACACAAAATTAAAAAAAAATCATAACAAAAAAAAATAAAAAAGCATAAAATGCTACTGTGGCTGCTCTAGTTTTAAGTAGATTTAAGTAGTCTTATTTAGTACTTTTAAGAAAAACAAAAAATAATTGATCAAGAAAACCAAGTTTTTTAAATTTTCTTAGTTTAAACTGTAGCTCTAGATTATTAATATATAAGTTATCTATAGGCCGAAAGGCATTAGCATCAAGATATTGATTGATTTAGAGTACCCGATTAGAGTCAGTAAGTTAGTTAAGTTATTATATAAGCTAGTTTTATACATTTTTGTTAGCGCGTAAGTAGATATAAGATAATCAAATAAAAAATGAATTAAAAAAAAAAAATAAGCGAAGCCTTTAAAATTAGTATTGCACATTCGTATGAGCCCATGAGCGTCCAAATGGACACGTTATAGTTATGCCTATAAAATATTACTTTACACATCTAATCTCTGCTAGCTGCGAAGCAGAATATTATGTTCATGCGACTGCGTCCATTTGACGTCCTTAATTGCTTAGATGGAATACATTATATTTTTTCATTATTGCTAACTCTCATAACCATTGCGGTACCCGTGGAGTAATCAGTAATTGGCAGATTTTTGAATAATTTCGGCACATTTCTTGATAATTAAACCCAAACAGAGCTATTCTTCTTTTTGTAAGGCAAGAGAGCGATTTTCTTACTTGGATTAAATTTAATTTTACAAAAGTATCAAAGCTCAAAGAATAAAAGACAAATAATATTCCATTGTTGCAAAAAATAATTGTATGCCCGATTATTAAAACCAATTTTTTAACAATAAAATTTCATCACAACTTATCCAACACATGTGTAAATTAAAAATTGTTTGGTGAATATTGCCCCACTGTGTTCCACTATCGTTACGTTCTCATTTAAATCAGAAAATAACATCAGTGAGATCAACTTCTACGTTCTCTTGCCTTTAACCAAAAAAAAAAGACGAAATCCACAAATAAGACAACGACTCATGATTTCTCATCTGAAGTTTTTCAAGTTTATTACAGAAGTCATATTTCACAACGGTGTCAAAGGTTTCCTTGAAAAAACAAAATATCACATATTGCAATAAAACAAACGGAATGTACAGTTGTACGAACCTGTTATTTTCTCACGATGACTTAAAGTCATATTTCAAGTGTCAACTGCACACAACATGAAGCCACACCATTTACAAGAGTATCTACATGACCAGCTTTGCTTCTGACTTTTTAGTGCAGTATGCAAAAATAAAGACAAAGATTCACTTCTTTTGTGACTATGCGGGTACGGGTAGATACTTATTGCAACATTCAGTTGTGACTTGACAAACAAAACAAAAAAGTTTCGTTTTATTTTCATATTAAAATATTTTCAAAACATTAGCTTCATTAGTTTGTAAATACACCGAAGGTAATCGCCTTAAGTCTGATTGGGTCACTTGGATACATTTCCAATGAAACTGGGTAAGCGGTCAGAATGTATATACCCTCTGTGAGCCCTGAAACAAGTAGAAAACAAGCGCTGCTTACTATCCCCCAACTTAAGGCAAAAGACAATAGCATTGTCGACGAAAAGTATATAATTTCCAATGATGCATGCACATTTCGATAGAACTGCAGGTATTTTTTTGTGCAATAAAACACAACCTAGTTTTAGATTTCACAAGTTCCACTTTGAACGAAATTGATGACACACACTCAATAACCAAGGTATTCTATGTTAGGATTGTTCTACTGAAGAACACATTCGGTGCAGTTAAGGTATAAGCGGGCATACAATAGCCTAGTCTATAGGGAAAGTAAAACTACAACAAGTAAAAATTTACGATGAAACAATTGATTTGCAACTCAAATTTCAAATAGGATTAGGTATGGTAAGAAAGCCACAGCCACGAATCCCCGGGTGAGAGAAAGGGGTACCGGTACCTGGTGATTTGATCTTTTTGAACTTTGTTCGAAATGCTTATGAATGGATAATGGTAATGAATTCTGCTTTGTTTAGTTTTCAACACAACTGAAAACTTGGTTGCTACGACGGTAACCCTAATTTTCTAATCAATACAATTTCCAACGTTTCGCTTTCGTTGAATCGATATCAGACTGCTGTGCGTTTAACTTGAAGTGCTAAAACAATTGCATTCTTTGAAATGATATTTTGAAATTGAAATTATGTTGAACATGGTAAAGTAGGTAAAAAAGTTAGTCAAACGAGAAAGCGCGAAGTTGCAGATTGGATATTAAGTTAACTGCACATTAAGATTTATCACATATGTACATAATATGGTCCGCAGTTTCCACCTTTTCGTCGCAAAAGAGTTAAAGCCAATCAAAAAATTTACGTCTCCGCCTTGAAAAGTGACGGATGGGTGCTTAACGAGATGTGCAATATTATGCTATCATTCATCATTAGTGCACCAGGTCCATCACTATTCACTAGTCCTCCGTTCGTGAAGATTTCACAACAATCTTCTTCTGGTTCATATTATGGTGGGAACCAGTGCTTTTAGCCCCAGGTTGACTAGACGCATACCTGGGACATATTTATTTGACGAAATTTAAAAGATGCTCAAGAGCACCAGTACCTGAAAATTTTCAAATCATTAAAGCATTATTTATGAAAATTGCCAGCTTAATCATGATTTTTTAGCATTGTAATAAATAAATAAATAAAAAGTGTGGCGCAATAGAGCAAGGAGCCCCTGGGCCTATCACTTTTCTCACAACCATGCCTTGTGAGGGAATGGAAGGGACCTACAATTTTCTGCCGGTTCCGAACGGCTAATTGAGAAAGCGCTTTTCATGGCAATGAATTTACTAACGGAGGACTTGCCAATTCCTCGCGAATGGCGATACCCACGAAAAAACATTTTTGCCTCTGCTGGGATTCGCTCTGCAGGGCATCTTTTAAGTAACATGAACGTGGCCAAATGGCCACGTAGTAATCATAATCTGGCCACAACCAATTTTCGAAAATGCGTGAAAAACACCTAACTGAAATAATGTCAGAAATTTTCTGAGATTTCCCCAAAATGTCAAAAAATATATAACTTGCTAATTCTAATGAAGTTTTTAGGTGCTAATCGAAGAAATTTGTCAACGAATGAATGACAGTTCATCAAATATACTGTCAATGAGGATTTATATATGGAAAAAACATACTCACGACTTCCGTTAGATAGATTAATTCTATAAATTCTGCACGTGCTCGAGGATTTTTCTGAGCATATAATTAAAAATTTATGGGCAAGTTGGATATGAAAAATAACAACATATTTCTGGGACTACATTTTTTATGGCAAATGTTTTGGTATGAGTGAGTCACAACCCGTCGATCACAATTCGTCTATTAAATAGATATTACTATAAGAACACAAACCGGCATCTTTACGAAAAAAACTTCCGAACGAAATCTCTGAAGTACAAGGTGAGATCAGGTTCGCGGTAACGCCTCACTTTCTTGCGAAGGAACTCTGCTACAGCTGGCCTCGGATCATATAAAGCTGTACCTACTCCATTCAGGGCCACAAACAATCTCGAGTTCATGCGGTCTCATCTGAAGCTGACAGTCGGTGGTTTGATTTAATTTGATTATAATGAGAAATCACTTTCTCAACAATCATGGAGTGAGGTGAAGTGACCAGTAAAGATCACAACAGTTTCTGCAAAATCCCACATGTCACTGGTATCAGTCGAAGCAGCTTATGCGACATTTTTGCACCTTCGTCAAAAGTGTCGAGATCTCTGATTTCTTGAATTGCTGGCCAACAATCGCAAACATTTGATGAAAAGTCGGAAACCTTTTCTTCGCCAAACCAGAATCGACCCTCTTGAATCATCTCTGCTGTGGTTTCGCCATTAGAAATGTTGAAAATCTTTTGATCAGCTCATTTTCTTCAATGTTGAGCCGGATGTCAAGAAAATTGATGAACGCTGATATCATTTCGATTCGGAGTGCTTTCCATGATCAATGTGCCGTCCAAGCAATGTTGTGCTACGAAACCTCCCTTCGGAAGTGGTGGACATTTACACCACGTTATTCAACAATGTGCTGAATAATGCATATTATCCAGTGCGTTGGAAGACGGCAGTGGTCCATCCTCTCCTATAAAAAGGGAAGGATGGTTCCAATCCAGAAAATCTCCGGTCAATTAGTCTTCTTCCGAGTATCAGTAAGGTATTCGAGAAGGTTCTCAATAGAGCTCTGTCCACATGGGCTGTGGACAAACATATTATTACAGAAAATCAGTTCGGTTTTAAGGCGGGTCATGATACCATACATGCCGCGTCTAAGCTAGTATCTGATATTCAATGGAACAAAGCTAAAAAGCAGTGTACGGGTGCATGTCTGGTTGACTTGGAGAAGGCTTTCGACACCGTTTGGTTAGACGGTCTTTTTTATAAGTTGATCAGATATGGCATGAGTAAACCACTACTATATATTCTGAATGACATGCTTCATGGTAGAACGTTTGTTGTGTTTGCAATAGAAATTCTACCAGAACTTTTAAAATACAGAACGGTCTGCAACAAGGAATTCTCTTATTCTATTTAGCATTTTCACCGGCGGGCGATCTAATTGGTTCTCTTCACCATGCTATAGCGTACGCCGTTGCGTACAGAACAGGTTCAAAGATCGAAGTCATCAGAATACTTTTGCAGCGTGACTTCGATAAGATCCAGCAATATTGCGATGACTGGAAGTTGAAAATCAACTTTCAGAAATCGGAAACAATTGTGTTTAGAACCTCGTTGGCTCGGGCCTCATGGGATACGAGAAAGAACTGGCGAAAGCTGGTGATCGTTGATTTATATGGCCACACACTGCCAAACAAAGTAGTAGTCAAGTACCTGGGCATCTGGCTAGATCAGTATCTATATTTTAACAAACATATGGATGCGGCTCTGGCCAGGGCTAGAGGAGCTTTTGCTCTGACAAGGCGACTGTTTCACAGCAGTCAACTTGATAGCAGAGTTAAGGGTGCCCCGTGTGGTTCAATGTTACAGCGTCTCAAATGGAAGAGATTCTTTATAAAACTGACTCGTGGTCATACTGCAAGAGCGATGACCTCGACCAATGGCCTGATATTTGGGGCTTATTACCCCAATACTGAATATATTATGGAGAAAACGCGCTTCAGTGGATTTGTTCCACCGGAGGCTTTCCTCTTTTTTGATATGGTAGGGCTGATTCAGGATAGATTGGCGGTTTCGCTAATCTACCACATCTGCCGTAAGTCCGTGGAACGGCGGCTCCTTTACAATCGAGACGTCACCGCAGTAGGCGGAGTAGCTGAAGAGCTCCTCCGGTTCAGTAGGGCGGTTTCAGATCGCAATCGTCGTGACGTTGTTAAAACGTCAAAAATGTTCTGGTGGTTGTCGGAGCAACAACATGAATTTGATAATGATAGCGAGTCGCCAATGGCTGGCTCACACAGGTTTAGCGTGTAAGTCTTAGGGTATCGGGATGGGCACAGTGGCAAACAAAAAAATCAAAAAAAAAAAACAAAAAAAAAAAAAAAATCAAAAAAAATACAAAAAACCCAAAAAAAATTTACAAAATACAAAAAAAAACCAAAAGCTTCTGTGGCTGCTCTAGTTTTAAGTAGACTTAAGTAGTTTTAATTAGTTTTAAGAAAACAGAACACATGATCTTTCTAACTCAGTTTTTTAAAATTTTCTTAGTTTTAACTACTTAGTTCTATTTTTTGATTCATAAGGTATCTTAAGGCCGAAAGGCACTAGTAGTAAGATAGTTAATAATTTGGAGTACCCGCCTAGGGTCAGTAAGTTAATTAAGTTATTATATAAGCTAGTTTTACACATTTTCGTTAGCATGTAAGTAGATATAAGAAAAAGTTAATAAAAATGAATTAAAAATGAAAATAACTCATTTTTTGCCCTTGGGGACTCTAAAATAATTTTGGCTGCGGTAACTCTGCTTCCCATCGTCTCGTGTGATTTCAAATTCTCCCTATTTTCACTCTCTCTTTGGTCTCGACAACAGCCAGAAACGCAGGAACTAGAAAAGAATTACGGACTTGCATGAGCATAACAAAAGGGTGACAATTATACGAGCATGCATATAAAGAAAACAGATAAGGCAATGCATACTGACGAAGTTGTATGTATGTACGCAATATGTCCGAATGATCATTGTTTTTATGATTTCTTGTTTTTGGATGGATGTTTTCAGACTAGCGCATGTATGTCGGTAGAGAAATTGTGGGACGGGTGTTTGAGGAGGTATTTTTCTTTTGGCCACCTAGTGAAAAATCCTTAAAAGATGCCCTGTCGCTCTGGGTTAGCAGGTGGACATGCTAACCATCAAGCCACGCCGAGCATTGCTATACTTGCATTAATACTCTGCACCAAAAGAAATATAACTTCATAAACACTCATTGCTTTCTTAGTTCTTTTTTTATGTTTACAGTAAAGACTCCTCTTAAATTGTCAATCTTTAACTACCTCAAGAAGTTGAGTATTCTCTTTTGTTGATGTGATGGTCTTTTTGATAATTTATACGGACCACTTCTATTTTTTGCGAGTTGACTGTGCTTAGCCATATTTTTTTTCACGTGCTAGCCATGAACAAGGCACAATGCTTTTGGGAAAATAGTGAAAAAGAATTTTCCTGTGTCTAAAAATCCTGCCGCGCATACAAAATCGGTCTGGTTTAAGAGATCCTTATAAGTTATAACTCTATGATAAGCCCTGTTCACACTGTACAATTAGTTGGACAGACTAAGGTTTGAACGACCAATGCTTGATAGTGTGAACCCTTCATACGACCGCTTGTCCAACTTGTTGGATGGTTTTCAAAAATTTTTGAAAATCTAGAAGTTGAACGGAGTGGAAGGGTATGTGACATAAAGCTGGACGACAAGCTTGATAAGTGTGAACGAAAACTACATCAGACCATCCAACTTCCATCAAACGAAGTCTGTCCAACTAATTGTACAGTGTGAACAGGGCTATAAACACAGATGAGGTGACAGTGTGTATATTAATTTTTTACTTTATCTTTCGAACTGTTCGCTCAAAAATGACACAAAGAGTTCATTTGCGTTCCTCAAGACCTCAAGTTTCGGAAGAAATTTCTTATATCTGAGTAGGTAGGTACCTAATCGACATAAAAGAAACCCGTTAATTTTCTGACACATTAAGAGCACTATTAATTAAACGAAATGACCAACACAAAGTCGCGAGGTCTTTGGCACTTAAAAAACTAGAAAAGTTAAGTAGAATTTCAAAGCGGCAGGCTTTGAAGAGACAAAAGAAAACGTATGTTAGCGACAAAACAAACAATGTAGTAATTATTTCCAGTCCAGTATATTGCCATCAAAGCGTCAAAGTACATAACGCAAGAGCACACATACAAAAGCTATATAGGCATTGAAAATAAAAAAAAAAAACAATGCTTTGTTCCTTTGCATTGGCATCAGATTTACGCATTCTAGGGCACATGACACGCTTCAATTATTATTTTTATTCCACGTGACATCGATTCATGTGGACAGGTAATTATCTCCTTGTTGCTGTTTGCTCTAAGGTTGTTCATTTTCAATTGGCTCGCCGTCTTCGCCCATCTTTGGGCGCGATGCGATGTGTTCATATTTAAAATATCATTACACATTTGACTTCTAAGGGAGAAGAGAACTTGTAAGTCTCGCAACCCTTTAAAACTTATTGAATGCATAAGTAGATGCACCTGCATTGAATACCCAATAAGGGGTAAGTGAACATTTTTATGGCAATCTATCTACCGCGGAATGGTTGGTATTGGTATACCTAAGTATACACACCTTGAACAAATCAAAGGAATCTCACATGAAAGAACAAACTAATTGATTCTGGACACGTTTTGGAATTTGGTGCCTTCTGAAGCTTTACACTACATCGCATGACTGTTGTGAGTTGTGACTTATTCATGGATCAATGAATATTAATGGGATGGTTGTTTTTGGAGGGTTTTGTTAAAGGTATTTATTGTTTTCTCGAACAAGGAGAAAGTTAAACTAATCAATTCATAAGGCGAATGGCTTTCAAATCAAAACTGGTACCTGCGGAATGTCTTTTTTTTTAAATAAGAAGAAGCTATTTTCATATTAAAATTAACTTCGAATTTCTCACTTAAAATACCAAAAAAATCAATGTAAAAAATCCAAGGCAAAACTCTGCGCAAAGCACGACCTCAGAAGCTGTTAATGTTCCATGTTTTATTTTTGAAACTATTTTGCAAACTTCATCTTTACTTTGCATGTTTTGTTTCGCCAAAAAGAGAGCAAGTTGAATTATTATTGAAAATAATTCTTAACGTTTCAAAACCGCTTATATACAAATATCTGACCCGGCCCTCGTAGCTCCGTCCCTACGTTAATCAAATTGAGTAAATTATGTTACTTGGGGATAACACCGTATTCGTATTGTAATATGTAGTTTAATTGAAATAGCACCAGTTGCTTTTTGAGTTTTAGTGAGGATGAAATAAGTTATAGGTACTCAGGGGCAATGACTCTAACGGTGAAAGAATTTTGAAATCAGTGCAGTATTTTCCAAGTTCCAAGTTATATTGTTCCCGTTTCCCATGCCGAGGGAATATGGAAATGATCGTTTCTGTTCTAAATTTCATTCAAATCGGCTCAGTAATTTTCCAGCCTTTTCAATAAAAAAAAACTTAGCTCTGGTTTACGTTCTCGTTCCTGTGGGATCGGTGAAGGAAGTTTAAAATCGGCCAAGCAGTTTCTAAGTTCCCGATGATGTTATTGTTCCCGTTCCCGTGGGTATATGGGAGTGAAATATATGTACATACAAGACTTTCTCTTAAATCACTTTACCTATTAAAATGCAACACATTAAAATCCTTTGCGTAGTCTTAAAGATGTATGCATATAGACAGCGAAAAGCGACTTTGTTTTGTACTATGTAAGCTGTAAGGATGTAAGGATAAGACATAAGTTTACCTTCAGCATCGCAGAAAATAACGTTTTAAAGCTTCTTCCAAGCTTCTTCCAAGCTTCTCCCAAGTTTCTTCCAATAGTTTTTGCAGTTACGTCAACGGAAAAAACGCCGTTGTCATCATTTTTGCAGTCGCAACAGTACAAATGTATGGAAACGCTGCGTTTTTTTTGTCGCATCAGTGTGGGTATTCTCATATGTGGCTGTGGAACTTAATTTTGGCAACTGCAATTACCGCTGCAGCGACTGCAAAAACGCTTTAGCTTGGGAAGCCGGCCCTTAAGTCTTTGGCTAAGCTTTTTGAAATTACGTTCAACTCCCATGATTCAATCTGCGGGTAGGATAATTTTAATTAGTACATACCGTTTCAAATAGCAATAATTGATTTACTTCTTATCAAAATGATTGCAAAGATAATCGAAGGTGTAACTCAGTGGTAGACATTGTTTTAAATAATTAGACCAACTTTATCGCCCTTAAATGAAAGAAGATCAAATAACTTGCTTGTATCCATATCCAGGAACAACTTCAAGTGCCAACAATTTGTTCTTGAATTTTTTCTAATATAATAATGCAAAAAAATATTTCCACTAGTAAAATTTTCCATTTGAAAAACAAAACAGGTTTGAACTTCTTAACAGAATAGGTAGGTACTATTTTTCGTAATGAAGTAGCTTGAGCAAAAATTTTCCGTTTGAGCCCGTACAACGAACCCTCATTCCTACTCCATGTTGATTCATTCGCACTCCTAAAACGTCCATATTTTTATTCGATTCAATTAAGTTGTGTAAGCAAATTATCCGCCCTGATTCTGCTATGAGTTCAGGTTCCTACAAATAAAAAAGAACCCTCGAAACCCTTTTAACTTTCGATTTCAGTTACTTACAATGACCCCCAGATGACACTTGATGAAGTGCACTTTACTAAACGACGCAAAAATATCCTACCCATACCAACTTCAGGGTCGTGTTGCAATCATTGTTCCATCATAATAAATACTTAAAATATTCATAAAAAGTCTTTCGTAGAATTCCTTTTATCCCTTCCCTCTTACAAGCACATGTAAAAATTCACTAGAAACCCTTCAAGTGAAATACGAGACCAATAATAACCACCCCTGCTGACGAAAAAAAAACAACAACAACAATATCATTGCCGCTTGCCGGCAAATTGAAGTGTTTACTTTTTCCAAAGCGGACACAATAACACAACACCGAATGCACCAACATAATGTTCATGTACTCTACCGCGAAATACTAATATCAAAAAAAAAAATTCCCCTACGTATGTATCGTCATCATAAAACACACCCTGTAGCCTGTATTCATGCAATAAGCGAAAGCAATGATATTTTCAAAAACAAAAATCCATTCACATTTTTCACACACGCAAAGCGCATAATAAATATAAAATGTGTACCAAACCTGCACTGCACACCCAAATAAAACATTATTCCAAAGGACCATCCTCTATGGCACTCAAGGCCTAGTCACATTCTGGGAACGAACATATGGCGTGCAATGTCAAAATGGTATAATCATTCCCAAAGTATTGAACAAAAACAAAAAAATGAAATAGAGAAACGCAACAAGAATTCAACGAACTTCGTTATTGAGTCCGTCGGCCATAATTTTTTTTTTTTTTTTGTGAGACACAAAATTGCATTTATGTATCTCGCTTTGGAGTGAAATTTATGTTTTGGACATAAATAGAACTTTCCTCGGATGGCTTTGGTGACTGTTAAAAGTCACTTAAAGTAAAGCATTTTCTGTTTGCATTTGATTTAGAGTTATATTTTATATTAGCGCGCCAAAGCAATGAATCACTCGATAGTTCCTCAGAGAACAACGTTTGACGTCGCGTCGCGTAGTCGTCTGGATAAAATTAGAGAACATGTAGTTTATTGAGAGTTGAGACATGGAAAATACAAATCAAATATAATGCACAAAAAATAACAACAAAATACGTCTTTGTTCAATGAGAAAATAGGCAGATCAGCCAGCGGAAAGCTGGTAGGCAACTTAGAGCAGAGTCAACTGGTAAAAAAAAAACATATGCGTTTTGATTCGATTTGAAATGGATTGATTTAACACTTTTCATGAATCTGATTTCACTCAAAAGAAAATTTAAAAAATCCTGCTCTAAAGTAAGTCGTTAAACGCTAGACTTTCTTGCTCAGGACAGAATGTTGGTCATCAAACATCATAAAGCTGCCTTTTTCTGATCTAGATCGATCTAGGGCATTATTACTCATTAAACGGTGTTAAATATGTTACCAAATACAGTCATGTAGAAACTAGAGTTTAGTTTGACCACAGACTACAACGAGTTCAGTGATATAAAAAACATGAGCATGAATATAAAAAATTGATTCCATTGGATACAAGCCGATGAATTATGCCCTTTAAGAAAGACACCAACTGAAGGCCTTGCAAAGACTAAATAAAAAAGGAACCGATTGTGGTACCCGTGACATGATAGTTAACATGTCTTCTTTAACCAAGAGGTTCTTGGTTCGAACCCCAACAGAGGCAAAAATGTTTTCCTAAGGGTATCGCCTTTTGCGAGGAATTGGTAAGTCGTACGATAGTAAATTCATTGCCATGAAAAGCGCTTTCTCGATTAGCCGTTCGCAACTGGCAGAAAATTGTAGGTTCCCTAAATTTTCTAACAATGGATGTGAGAAATGAGCTCTGCCATGGAGCTCCACGCTCTGTTGCGCCAACCTAATTATTTTTATTTTATTTTTATTTTTTGACTACCGGGTACGATTTTGTGGTGTAACTTCTTTTTAGAATCGTTGTGATTTAAAATAGGATTAAATCGGAGGAAGGATGAGATAGAAAATATTGCGTCTCCACTCTCCAATGTCTTCTACTAACCATTGTCCAATGTTGTGAATCGAATTCGGTCTGCGAGAGAACGAGATCAAATACAAGTATTCTTATAATCTTCTGCTCCTTTACGTTTAGGCTTTCGTAGTCACCTTGTCTTTTCATCATCTTCTTCTTGACTCCTAAAGTGTTTGAACATATTTTTTCTACAGAATTTTTTAGATTTAAAAAATCACACCTTTACTACATAAGCTAAGAAAAGTCAAACTTTTTGAGTTGCAAATGTTTAAGTATGAAATTGGATTAAATTTGGATTTTTTCTCCGATTTATCTCTTTATCCCAAACTATTTTGAAAAGCTTCATAAATAAGATAGTCAATATAATACCTACTTCATCTTTGGGCAGATGTCATGAACGAATAAGGTGTTACTAATCTTCACCTTTGTTCCCCCAGAAGGATTCGATTTCCGTGGAGTGGACTTCAAACATAAGGGTTTAACGAAGATTATAGGCAGCCGAATGCACTACTAGGATTTAGAATAGCTAGCCATAAGCGCGTGCAGAGGAAAAGGAAGCATGATAATCTCATTTAAAAAAGAAACAGTATAATAGGCGCCCGCCTGAGGACTTCAATGGTAGTTTAACTCAAAAATTTTACCAAAAGTTAAAAAAGTAAACCCAGGGTGCCAACCTCAAACTCAGAGCATGTTAAGGCCAGCAAGAAGGCAATAGTTGAAGCTTACATACTTACTTATTTCATTACGTTCATTACGTTGATTACGTTCATTACGAAGATGTTTTTAGTCATTTCTTTTTGACATTCGTAGTCCGAAATCGCTTCGCATGTTGGGCTCTAGATCACTTGAATAGACAACTATTCCCAAATAGTGTTATCAGCCGTCTTTAGGGATGTCCGCAGCTGCGATTTGACCCGCTCAAATTTTTTTTTGGAAAAAACCAATGTTATGCCAACAATCCACAAAGCCAATGTCATGAACTTTATCCGTGAATTACAGCCAGAAACTACTAACAAAGTCTTGAGAAATTAAAGTGGCAGTCTGACAGAATTCGCTACTCCGAAACTAGCAGCTGTACCCGCTTGAACGACGCGAAGCGACGTTGCCCCATTAATTTGAATTTTTGCTCTTACAAATAAGGTCATACCTATAACAAATGGAAAAATTTAATTTGGTTCATTGTACCTATTTCATTTTCAAAAAGAAACTTATGTTTAGCTCAACCGACAGTTTATTGTGTGCATATAAACACATTTTCTTTATTTATTATGCACATCAAACATCTCTGAACCATCGTTTATAACTCTCGTTTGTCGAAGATATTGCTATCCAAAAATGCACACCTTCTTAAGAATATTACCTCTAAAATAATATTCCGTGATCTTTGTTATAGAAACAAAAAAAAAAAAAACAAGGAATAGTCAGGAATTCGTTCTTTACAGGTATGAAAATCCCTTGTCTGATGAGGAATACACAAATAAAGGAACAAAACCGGTCCCTAAAAGGAGAAGTATTTTCGTTAGAAAAAAGAAAGAACAGATGGCATCAAACAACAGCATAAGGAAAATAAGAGAACCAAAACCATGAGTAATAAACACACCTGAAACGCAGGTGCACTTCAAGCATCACATGCTTCAATCCAAAGTCTTTAAATTGTCCACTGTCCACTCACGCCCGGATGTGAAAACGTTGAAAAAAGAAGAGAAATACAAAAAAAAAAAAACAACATATAAATTATGGATTCAACAAAGCGGAATGAACCATTGACCGGTCGTAATATGAAAATCTTTTGCTTTATTAAAATACCAAAAGAACAAAAAAAAATAACTTGACTATAATTCGTTAGTTCATTTTTGTTAGATCGCAAGAGCAGACTTCTCCATTTAAGCTTCTTTAGACTATTTGATTTTTTTTTTTTGTTTGAAGAAATTTCTTTTTCTTTTGGAAATGATTTTGTTTTCCAATCAACTTGAGCGATTCTCATTAAGATGTAGGTTAGTTCATAATAATTTCTTATCAACTTTTGTATTTCACTACTCGTACGATCGTCTTCCAACCGAGGGAGAGTATTCTCTAACGCACTTTCATAGTGGGTTCAGGTCAATCCAATCCAGATAAACCAAATTAAGATTTAACCGGGAGCGATCTGAATAAAGACACACTTGTACCCTACATCCCTCGATTAAGAAAAGAGCTTCAGAGAAAAGATAAAGAATTCTTTTTGTTTTTCTTTTTTGTATATACATACGTAGGCATGTACTTGTTGAATAAAAAAGTATACAGGAAAAACTAAAGAACCAAAATGCATTTGAAACATTTTAATTGAGCAAACGACTTTCATTAATCTGTGGCGGTGGCATGGTAGTCTTATGCGGTGGCGGTCGTGATGGCGGTAGCGTCCGACTCTATTTTCAAGTGCGATCCATCTCTTTACTCAATTAAAAGTCTTAGATTGTCCGCGCCAATGCTGCACTTGAAAGTGATGTTTTAATTAAAAGATTCAAAAGAAGCAGAGAAAAGGCGAGAGTGTTAGGATTTTTTTTTTCAACGTCAATGATTCAAACGAGAATAAAAAAAAAAAGAAATGCGTAGCGTAATGTACACAGAACTCTCGACGCAGTCATAGGGGCAAATCACAGCTAGTTCTTTGTCTTAATTTGTGATTCTTCGAAAAAGCATTGAAGCCAAAAAAAAAGAAACACTAGAGTGTGAAAACGAATGACGGTTTGTATTTTACAACCCCAGAGTATCAGCTAAAACAATTTTATTCATATTTTCAAGTATTTTATTTTATGAAAACTTATGAACCAATATAAAAATTAATTATATGTATAGGTACAGAGTGTTTTGCATACGGTTTGACAAAAGCTAAGAACAAATAGATTGGGTCAAGAAAAATAGTGTGGGAAAGGGGGTTATCAGAACGACAAAACCACTCCGTCGACAAAGAATTTCCAATCACAAGCTGGGGATAAAATAAAAAAAAAATAAAAAAGAGAAGACAGACAGTGTAGAGCCACACGCTGTTGAAACTGGACATAGTCCGGACTTTGACGGAGTACTGATTCTCGATGCAGAGAGGCACACATCAGAAACGCAACACTCAAGAAACGCTGCATATACTCAACAACAAAAATAACATGAGCCAGAAAACAAGACACACAGAACATCTCGTCGGTGTACTCTTCCTTGGTTCCCACCAGTAAATTCTTATTCAGTGACTAAACTTCCATCGAATTGGTTTGTTTTTCACAAATTAGTCATTAACTTTGTTAATACGTTACCGCTTTTGTGAAAAATTTCTTACGATGAAAACTCCTTCGAAGAAAAATTGAATTTGAATTGAAAACGGTTGCGGAGAAAACTCCGCTCCGACGGTATCCTCGACAGGGCCGGATAACTATATGAACATTTTTCTTTAAATAATCAATGCCCTTGGTTCCCGTGGCGTTAAGGGTTACCATGTCTGCCTGTAAGCCTAGAGGTTCGTGGTTCAAATCCCAACAGAGTCCAGGGGCATCGTCTTTCGCCAGGAATTAGCAAGTCCTCCGTTATTAAATTCAGCCATGAAAAGCACTTCCTCAATTAGCCGTTCTGAGCCGGTAGAAAATTGTAGGTCCCCTCTATTCTCTCACAAGGCATGGTTGTGAGAAATGCGCTAGACCCTGGGGCTCCTCCCTCTGATGACTCACCCTATTTACTTATTTTATTTATGTGAAAATTAACGGTAACAAGGTGAATTGTGTAATCAATCAAGCTCTTTTACTCTTTGTTAAGAACTCCACAGCTGGCTTGTTGAATGCTGAGCGGGTACAAAATGAAATATTAAAACTAACAATTTCTTTATAAGAACAATCATTTGCTTCAAAACTGGCATTTGCAAATTTTCAAACGCATCCAAAAGCTTACGCATTAGTTTTGCGAGTGTAGAAGAACACCTCTTCAGAACAAAGGCTGGAATACTATATAGTTCTGGAATCGTTATCACTTTCGAGGAAGCATATAGTGTCCAGGCCTTGAATACCGTAACGTTTTAGGCAACTATCGTCTAAATATCTACATAGATGTTTAAAACCCAGAAAAAATTACCAAAGTTTCTAAGTTTAATAGCTTCCCATCAACCGAAATTACATGAAGCAATCTTTTGATGATACAATCGACGATAGACGATTGAACGATAATCGTCTGAAAAGTTACAGAATCTAATCTGACAATTTTTTTTTTTTACTTGTTAATTAAACTACTGTATTGTATTGTTAAACATCAAATAAATCACATTGTTCACCCAAAATTCACCAATATCCTAGGGAACTTAAATCATATAAACCACCAATTTCAAATATTATGACTTTGGGCGAGTATTTAGTTGTTGAGACTTAAGTTTTGACTCAAAACCATAGCATTCTTGTATTCTCAGGTTAATTCACTATAAAAAAAAAAACATGAAATAAGTGCTGGATACACAATCGAGGCGTAGAGTCTTTCATTTCAACTTAGGGGGCATTTTTCTATCACGGAAGAAGGCAGAGTTTAAACTATCTTATTTCGAAAAGCAAAATGCACATTTCCATTTAAAAATATTCCATTTAAATGGAAAAGGCATTTTTTTTATCAGATACAGTAAAGTAATCGTTTTTTTTAGACTTCTAAGGTACCCAGATCTTTCTAAATAGTCTAACCATATCCACATAGCACATACGTCAGTGGTCAGTGCTTGTTGCATTTTACATATACAGTTGCGGTCAAAATAATAGTAGTGTGAGTAAAAGCATTGCACAGATTGGTATTTTTAAACTTTGCATTGCGTTGATTGTGAAAACCCGTTACACTTTAATTGTTTTAAGAGGTGTAAAAGGATCTTGTCAATATGTTAGAAGACCTCCAAACACCGAATATAATCCACACTTTACAATCATAATGGTATATGGGCATGTTTTTTCTTCTACGGAGTTGGACCAATAATGCGGATTGAAGGCATTATCATTATGGATCAGCATCTCTATGTTAGGATAATGCAGGAAGTAATGCTACCATATACTGAAGTTGAATGCTACCGTAAATAAAGTTGCTTCTTGCTGAAATGGGTCTTTCAGCAAGAAGCAATGGTTCCAGGAAAGTAGAGTAGATGTGATAGAGTGCACAGTCTCCGGACCTTAATCCCATCGAAAACCTGTGGTGCGATGTAAAAAAATATGTTTCTAGATTCAAACCAAGCAACAACGCAGGCATTTGGGAAGCTTTACAGCAATCATAGAGTTCGATAAGCACAGGAAGGTGTGGAAAACTGATAAACTCTATTTAACGTCTTTGTACTGCTGTTATAGCTAACAAGGGACATGCAACTAAATAATAATTAAAGGTACGAACACTCAGCCACATATTGTAATAAAAATTTTGACCTAATTTTTCGATTTCGTAACATTTCAAGATAGATTTTTCTATCACTACTATTTTTTTGACCGCTGAATTTCAACATCTGTTTAATAAACTTGCAACTATCGGATAATAATATTAAACAAATGTTTTTTTTTTGTGTAAATAAAAGCTTAAAACCCAACTTTGAAAACCACGTTATTGGTTTTTTAAATTAGAATTTACGGATAAGTTTTTTCAATTTTGTTGTTTCTTAAGCTCTATACTACTATTATTTTGACCGCAGCTGTATGTATGTAACAAAAGAAAATGTCTTTTCGGTCCAACGACTCCAACCCCGACTTTTTAAAAAAACAGGCAATATTAAGAGAAGGATAAAGTTGCAATAGAAAATTATTTTTCGATCCTTAATATTAGATCACTCTCCGTATCGTTAGCTTCTCACTATAAAAACCTTGTTTTCATTGCCAAAATTTAAAAATCGCGGTTTAGACAGGTACTTACGTATATGTGGATGTTTATTTATTACATTACAAAGACCGTTTGTACTGTGATCGAGAATAATCGTTAGTACTGAGTACATACACTTATGTACATGTTTATATTATATATGTTATGTATTTGCATTTGCACACATTTCAAATCGAAATAAAATTTAATTGCAAATTTAAAATCTAGCTGTTTTCTTAATTTTATCACAAAGCACAGTAACAATGATTTGCAGGACTAAACACAATAACAGTTATCAATCCTAATCAAACTTAAATAAAATAATTTCAAAATTACTTACAAGTCACTGGATAAGATTCAGGCAAGTGTTCCTCCATCCATTGAGCTCATTTTCACACAAAGCATTGACTTTGTCACCATCGAAGAACCACCGCACAACCGAAGACCGAAATCAATCGAAGAGAGAGAACCGAAAAGTGCCACAAATTCAAAAAAGATTTGAAAGAAAAACGTATTTTTTTATAAAATGTTTTAAAAAATAAGTCGATTTATTTTTAACTTCTTCTTCTTCTGCACTTGGATGGCAAATACTATTCAATAATATATTTCCACTCCGTTTAACATTAATGTACATTAGTTTCTTCTCTCTAACTTTTTTTCTTAATTTTTAATTTTTTGTTCTTAAATTACTTTTTTCTTTTTATAAAAAAAAATACTCTTAACATTGATAAGTCCTTACAATCAAGTTAACTCTCAAAATAAAAAAAAAAAAACTGTTATTATTTTAACTATTCAACTATATCCGCCAGCCCTGGTCGTCGTCGACATTCGAGTCTGTGTCGGAGGGCTCTTCGCCGTACATGTCCGCTAATTTTCTAAACCGCGGCCCGAAATTCGACAAATAGTCGAAATTGAGATCGCCGTCGTCTGTGCACGACGCTAAACTAGATAAGCTACCATCACTATTGCCGTCACCTTCGTACGCATAATGCCGCACATCGTCGACAGGATACGCGCCCGAATCTTTGTCACAATTTTCTTTCTTATCGCCTAGGAAGCCCCCAATGTCAGGGATATCGTTGGGATCTTGCATCGGATGCATGTTGTCTTTGTAGATTTTGTCTTCGTAGAAAGGCTGGGAGCGCAGCACGTTCAAGTCGTAGTCCGTATCCCGCTCGCCACCACCTTCATCCTCATAGTTGATTATTGTTTCTCGGATATCGTCGATGTCTTTTTCGTGCCATCCGTTCTTTTGTTTTTTCTGGACAACGAATGCCAGCAGGATAATTAGCAACAGCGCAATGATACATAATATTGCAATGATGAAGTTTCTATCGAAGCCAAATGATACCGCCACGGCAACGGCACGTTGGCAGCCTGGATCCACGTTTTTGTAGACGGATGGAGTTCCCAGGTTGTAGGTGCGACCATCGACTGTCAAATTACGAATACAACCAAAGTAGCCAGTTGTTTTTGGAATGTGTGTCCAGTTCAGTTGTTTACCCAGGCGCTCTAGATCGATTGGGGTCCCGCCCAACTGCAGTGGGGCATTAACATTAAGAAATTCGTTTGGTCCCATAGGGGCGCCCAAACTCATACACGTCGACAGTTTGCAATTGTCAACAGTCATTTCGATACTTGTCCTCTGCAAAACGATATCCAGAGCATAAGTCTTTCCACTCATGAGCTGAATGTGTCGATGTTCGATGCGTATGGCTCCTGAGCCGTAGTCAACTATAAGCACTGGGTAGCCCTTGACAAGTTCCAATGAGAGAAAGTCTGAAATCGGCAATAATCGGTTGAAGTTCAAAGGTCCAGCGTACATTATAAGCCCGTTGTCAGTGTGTGGAGAGATTTCCATTGAAATCTTGGTGTTGTCGCATGAGGAAACCGGTTCGTACATTGCATAGCCAGTGCCGTAGAAGCCTATTGAAACCAGCTCACAGTGTGGTCCGTTGAAACCTTCAATGCATTGACAGACATCGTCATCATTCAAAGTACCTCCGTTTAGACAATGCCTATATACCCTTTCTTCACAAACGCATTCCGCTTCGATGAACGCATTCACACCCACAAACGATGTTGTATTTGAATAAATCATATAAGGTACGTTTGATTTGTGAAGGATATTTGTACAGGAAGCCTCGCATTTGAACTTTTCAATGAGGCACTCATCAATATTCACCATAAGCATTTCTAGGTCCAACTCATTTTCAATTTTACGCTGGTACTGGGCCACCATGGCGTTTAGTTTCTCCGGAGCATAGTAGGGACTGCCATGTGCCGCAAATCGTACGTCTAGAGTACGGTTGGCGTGTTCTAGCACAGTGAAGACATCGACATTCTCAATGGAAATGTTGAAAAGTTTAGCGATGGTTTTTTGCAACTGGTCCTTCAAGCTGATTTCATTGGGACCACCATACCGTGGTACCGATATAAAGTCCTCTTTGCTGATATTCACAAAACGAATCGAACCGCTCTTATCAACTGCTTCTTCTGGGATTTCTCTGACTGTGATTTGTACCTCTGCATCGACCATGTGGCGCGGGATGAATGTAGACTCTTCTGTAACCCTAAAGTACAGGTCATACTCGCCCCCGGGAATGCCCTCTTTCATTGTTATCATGCCACTGCTTGGATTAAGGTCAAAATACCTATTCTGGTCATCATTATCATCTTTCCATTCAAACATTTTGTCATCAAGATCCCAGTCATCCGGATCGTCGACAAACACACGGCCAATTTCGGTATCAGGAGCTTTACCCATGTAATTGTAAATGAATATTTTACTGGAACCAGCACTCATTGCGTTGTCATTCACGTCCCCAATGATTAGATGCAGAATACTGACGCTGCTTTGCTTTGGCGTTCCCGAATCACTGATGCGGATTGGAATGAAGTACTCCTTCTGTTCCTCTCGATCGAACTGCACGTTGGCAAACAAGTAGTCATTGTCAATGGAAAACTTTGTCTTAATGTCTGGCGGCGAATCTGGGTCTATTCCGTACGTGAATGGGGGTCCGTTCTGTGGCTCATCATAGTCGTTCGCTTGCAGTTGAACAACCTGCCCTGGATTACGATTCTCCTGCCATACTACTGGCATCTTATTCGTTAAGAAAGGTGCGTTATCATTAATGTCCTGCAGGGTAATTGTTACTGGGGTCGCCGACTTCAATCCATTGCCGTTGTCATCGATTGCCGAAATCAGGACTTGCCAGTTTTTGTGTCCATTTGGTAGATCTCTATCCAGTGGCTGAATCAGACGAAGACATCCCTTATCATCGATGGTAAGCAGCTTCTTCTGTTCTTCTTTGGTAACTGAGTATTTGATCCTTTGATCTGCCAACGGATCCTTGATATCTGGATCGTAGGCCTCGATTTCCAAGATGCAATTATCGGGAACCTGTTCTTCCTGGATGGTCTTGCTGTACTTCTCCTTGAACTCTGGCGGATTATCGTTTACATCTTCGATCTTTATTGTTACTGTGGCATAGTCGTCATAGATACCATCGAATGCTCGTATCTTTAGTACGTACTCAGTTATTTTCTCATAATCCAGCCTGTTGTTCACCGTAATTTTGCCGGTTTTAGCCTCGATTTTAAAAGCTTCTCCAACATTGCCACTTTCAATCGTATACACGATCTGTGAAGCGTTATCCTCATCCACTGCCGTCACTTCGATAACGATAAAGTTGATGTTGGCATCTTCAGGTAGCTTCTCGGCCAAATACTCTAGTCTCTGGAAATGTGGCTTATGATCGTTCTTGTCAGCGATCTCAATCCGAAATACTTGTTGACCTCGATTAGGTTCGCCATTCTTGTACAGAGCAGAAGGAGAATTGTCACTAGCTATCACCTTAACGTTGTAGAAATCCCTCTCCTCTCTGTCGAACGTAGTCAGAGCTGTTATGTTGCCCGTGTGAGGATCAATGGCGAAGAATTCTTTATTATCAGCCAACTCGAACGAAACAATATTGTTAGCTTCAGTTCCATCCATGTCGAAGGCGCGTACCTGCATGACAGGGGTACCCGCTGGTTCGTTCTCCAGAATAGTCCCGGTTTTTACTTCTGTGAAGTATGGAATATTATCATTGACATCTTCGATTTTGATTTTAATCACATGTTCAGCCACCAAGTCGTACGTATTACGTACCGACATTGTCAGTGTGTAATCAGTGATGGCTTCATAATCCAAAGTCTTTCCCAAACTAATCGACACAGTGTTGCCAATCTGATTGAATACAAACGTGTTTTTGCTGTTCGTTTGCTCTGTTCGGCCGGTAACCAACTCGAAAATGACTTCAGGCTTGTCCGGTACATTAGAGACAGCCTTCAGAGTCGCTATTGGCTCGGCGTACTCTTTGAAATCTTCTTTGAGGTAAATGGTAGTTTCGATGGGATTTATGAACGATGGCGGCTTTTTGCTCGACTCGATAACTCGGATGCGGACCTCGATTTGCGCATCTTGAGGTGGATCTGGCACTATGTTGTAGGCTCGCACAGTTATCGTGTAGTACTGGCCTGGTCGCTTGTCTATAGCTCTGTTTTGATATATGATGCCGGCAGCTTTGTCAATCCGGAAATAATGAAAATCACGTTCGTTGAGAATTTCATATTCGATAATACTGTTGTCGCCGTCATCCAAATCCGTGGCTGATATTCGCATAACGATGCCATCGGGCTGCAAAGAGAAGAAGAAAAAATTTTATCAGTCTAACGTATCAGTATTTAAATTAGAAAAAGTTAAAAGGTATATCCTTCAATCAGCAGTTAGGCTGCCTACCGATAGTATTATAGTTATATCTTTTTTTGACCTAAGTTATTCGTGCATTGAGATTTTAAAAGAATAAGGATAACAAAAGCTGCTCAAAACCAAGTTGACTGCAAGAAATCGCAGACTGCCTTTCATCGTCAGAATTTCAGAATGTTTAATAAATGTTCTCATAAGGTTCGTTTTCTTTTGTCAATATGTCTGTTGAAGACATAAAAAAAAAGTTGATTGGAAATGTGATCTAAAGAACAAAGAAGAGTTATTGTACTGCATTTTTAAACGCTTTTGTCGTAGATAGTCATCAAAGTAATAAGTTTTTTTGTTTAAGAAATTGGGTTGATCTTTAAATGCCATGGTGAGTCTGAAAACCAAGAAACTACAAAGGGCAAAAGAAGAAAAGACATTTTCGGTTTTAGATTTCTAGATTACGCTTGGCGTGATGGTTAACATGTCTGCCTGTTAACACAGAGGTTTGTGGTTCGAATCCCAACAGAGGCAAAATGTTTTTCCACGGGTGTATGCAAAAGTCTGTATGGTACGAGCTTGGGTACCAACAACTACAATTCGCTTCACTTGCTTCAACATCTAACGTTAATCGTTGACATGGTAGCAGTAAAGTTCTAAGTGAAATTCAGAATTTTGCAACTGCTACGAAACTTGTTTACTTGTTTGCATTTAAACGCAAAATCGTAAAACATCTTGTCCCTGATCTGCACAAACTCACATCGCTTATCCCAGTCATTTGATGTCAATATTAAAAAAAAATCCGTTGCTTCTTTTCTGAAACACTTAAAGGTCGACCCAAATCAAAGCGATTTAGCAGTTGCGGCAGTGACAAATTCAGCTGTCAAATTATGTTTACACTGAAACGGCAAGAACGACGCCATGTTTTTATACATTTGGAGATTGCAGTTGTCGCGACAATAGATATCCTGTCAGAAGAGTTTCTGCAGCTGAAAAATCGTTTTGGTTTAAGAGAACCTTAACAGTTCAGTTCAAAAACCCCAAAATGTTAATAAAAATAAATTAAAAATTAATTAGAAAATGTTCAAAATGACTTTTTCTGTATTAAACTTCAAATTACGACATATGAGGCATTTTCTAAAAATAAGGATAGAAATCGATATCGATAACGTTGGGTTAGACGGCCTTTCCCATAAGATATTTTTTAAATTAAGAGGAGGCTATTACTAAACAGACGCACTCAGAACAATAGCCGGTCCATTAAGTTCGATGGACAGGATTAACGTTCTCTCTCTCTTTTTTTTATGTGGTTCAATTTAATTCATAAGATCATAACCACAAAAGACGCACTAGGTGAAACTCGGAGGTTAAAAGAAAAGTAGACGCCGATCTACTTAAAAACCCTACCATACTACATCACTGCCTCCTTTAAGATTCTTAGATAAGGCTTAATTCATGCAAGAACTTTTAAGATTCAAAATGGTCGTCAACATGCAGCAGTAAACTCTCTCATTTTGTTTAGCGCTGACCAGCAAATTGGTGATGACAAACGGAAAAACGAAAAACATTGACATTTTGAAACATTCAAAAATAATTGATTTAACATATGTACACCAATCAGTAAGCTTATGAAGTTCTTCTTGTAAAGAAAGGCAATCATCTATCGACTTTATACAGCGATAGAATTTTAAATCATCAGCAAAAAGCAGACTGAACGAATTTGTAAAAATATCAGGCATATCGTTGATGAACAAAAGAAAACCTTGAGGAACACCAGAGGGTGTCAGAATAGGCCTTGAAAGAAATTGGTCAATCGACACCAACTGGATTCGCCCTATAAGATAGGATTGAATCTATTTTAAAATATTTGAATGGAAGCCAAGCCATTCCAATTTATTTATCAAAATATTATGACTTACTCTATCGAAAGCCTTTGCGAAGTCCGTGTAAATCACATCAACCTGTTAACCCTTTTCAAGATTACTAAGAGTATAGTTACTGAAAATTGAAAGGTTAGTAGATGTGGATCTACCCGGCACGAAGCCATGCTGAGAAAGAGATATAACTTCTTTGACCAAAAAAGCCAATTTGTCATATACTATCTTTTCAAAAACTTTTGGAATTGAGGATAGCTTACAAATAGGACGATAATTAGAAACTTCCTGTTTGGAACCAGCTTTGTGAATAGGACAGAGAGGAATTCACCATTCGAAAGAGATTTATTAAATATATAAGAAAGAGGCTCTGAAAGCACTGCAGCACACTTTTTAAGAATAATTGGAGGTATTCCATCAGGCCCTGGCTTATTATCGCAATCTAAACTCAACAGAGCAGCTTCAACTTCAAAAATATTAATATCAATATGCCCAATATCTACAAGGTTTGGAGAAAATTCAGGTCTTACATAAGACTGAGGATTAAAAGTTTTATAATTTGACTCGAAGTAGTCGGCAAACAAATTACAAATCGTCGGAAGATCAGTATATGTAGAACCAAGATATTGCATACTAGTTGGAATTCCATTAGACCCTTTTTTATTTTTAATGAACGCCCAAAAAGATTTACTGTTGGTTTTCAAACTAGATTCAATTGACAACATATAATTTTTGTGAAGAAACTTGTTGAGAACATCGAATTCTCTCTCTAGACGAATATAGTTATCTTTTAGCACTAAGTTATTTTGTTAAGAACCTCATTAGTTCAGGCCTCATCAAATTCGAGATTCGAGATGCGAACTGGAGGAAGCTCATGATCGTTGATTTATATGGTCACACGGATAAATCGATCGTTACGAAATTCCATCTATATGTATCTCATAAGAGACTGAACTGCGACAGTGAATTGCGTACTCAGTTTTTGATTTTTAGCTGATTTAAACTTTTTTTCCAAATATTCGGGCCTAGCGAGGTATCCGTTTCCGTCCGGAGAACTGTCCCCAACGACAGTCGAGTTCGGCAAAACCGTTACATTAAGTTGTCAGAAATTTTACAAATAAAGCATTTGATCGCACTTCAACACAGTTGTCCGGGTGTGTTAAAATAACGACGCCGACGGAGAAAAACAGCTGTTCGGAAGAATACTTTGAAGCAAAAATCTTCAAATCGTACAAAATCGGAGAATTTTCCTCTCCGAACGTGTACCCCGCTAAGGCCGAATGAATTTAGGTGTGTTTCGATCATGGCTGGAAAATAATCCTCATACTATCTTAACACACCAGGCGAACTGCTTTGCAGTGCTTTATTTGTGAAGGCGGCATCGTTTTTTTTTTTTTTTCAAATTTTGTCCGACGTTGCGAACAATTCCTCGCTACGAGCGGATACCTGGCTGAGGCCGAATGTCTTTCTGCATATCTTACGAAGACAAACTTGCAACAACCAATATGTAAATCCTAACGTTCGTATTTTAAGACATACCAAATTATTAAAGGAGAGCAACTCAAGGACTAATTATGATTCTCATGAATGTTTCAATAGATGTTCAAAAACATTTAATATATAATTTTGACTTGTTCAATGTAAATATGAATAGAGAAAACTTCCGGAGAAAAATCCTAAATAGAATGATGTTTGAAGACTCTTCTTGACTTTCTTTTGTTTAGCAAATCTCTAACATTATCCGATTTATCAATGAAAAAAAAAATGTTTTTATATAATACGTAGTACAACAAATGTATTTTACTTTTCTATGTAATGTAATCTTTGTTTTTTTATAATTAATGTTGTCTTACTTTGGCAAAATAAACTAAACTAAACTATAAACAATAACGAACTAAGCTTTGATTTTGAGTTGGTTTTACTTTTTGAGATGTGGATGGCACTGCATACTAATTTTTAAGAAAGTTAAAACTAATTTTAAGTCCCCAAATAGCGACAGTTAATTGCTTACTCAGTTTTGTGTTTGAGATCCATTTGACGCATTTTGGGGAGATAAAATAGATTCGAACTTAACGAGACTCTCACAAAAATGTTAGATGTAATAATTTACTCTCTTATGTTAAAAGCCACGAAGGATTGCATCTCATTCTTGATTCCAATTCATTATTAAAGCGATAACCACTAAATTTAAAACTAACACCGAAACGTAAGTGTATTAGTTTTATGTGTTCAGCATGACTCAACTTTAGCCTTTACCCATCTCAAACTTTCGTCTTTGAAAGTTCAAAAAAACATTTTGTTTGGCACTAAGAAGTTACAGAAATAATTATCTTTTGTTCCTCATCTCACCTCTGAATCATATGCTAAAACAGAATCCAAACACATTTTCACCAAGATAAAGTGTCTTTATTATCCTCAAAAGCCTAACCAGAGTTTAAAATGAATCCCAACTGTTTTTAACGGCTGCACTCGGTATAACTGCTTCCACACTTTTTCCAAAAACAAGTTTTGACCGAAGCATAGTACACACAAAAACACAAAAGAAAAGTCAGCTTTTGCAAAACTTATTTACCCCCAAGGTGAGTGGTGAGACGGAGCGGTGGTCAACAACGTGTGAGATTGCGAAACCGCCAACGTGAGTTTAAATGATAAATCGCATTATACACGTAAGTGTGGTTATACGGGCAAAAGAAAAAAAAATATTAAAGAATACCTACTTTACAACACCAGGGAGAGAAAATTACAATATGACTATATTATGCGGTTTGACTATACTCGTATGATTGGTTTTTTCTCAGTACATTTTTCTCAGTTGCTTAAGTTTACTTAAAGAAATGCAGACGAATCAAAAAGTTTCGCTCAAAGCGAAAAGGAATTCAAATTATAACCGAAAAAAAGCAGAAAAGGAAAAGAAAACTGCACACTACGTCAACGAAGGCGTCGCTTTTTTGGTGTAGAGTGTGGCGTCAGTTTCAGCAGTGGGAGGCAGTGGCGGCGCGGCGTGGGCTGAGCCTTTGTTAGTCCAAACGAATTTGTTTTTTCCACAATGCAGGTTTTGCACTTTTGTGACCATTTCTTAACGATAGAACAGCTTTGCAATTTCAAAAGAGGAGAGACTGCACTTCCAGTATCAATGAAACTTGATGACCTCATCGAATAAAAAGCTCGTGACGAGTACACAGAAAACATTATTAATTAACTTTCATATTTAATTGAGACGAAAAACTAGTTTGGCTTTGTGGATTACTTACCCACATGTGCGCACGAGATGACTTTTGCTAGGCTAACATTGCAGACATAGTCTCAAACTGATACGTACTTTAATTAAACAAATACATATATTCAACAACTGCTCATTCAAGTTCAAGGCTTATGAGTGAGATTCTCAATTAGATGGGCAGTAAAATTCCTCCAATCTTGGCAAAAAAAATATTTAGATAATATTAAACGGAATATTATTAAAGGGTTCGCCAAATAATTTTTTTTTTTTTTTTTAAATGCTATAAGTAAGTAAGTAAGTAACAAATTCATTTATTTATCCATTATTTCGTAAAGTTAACATAATACATGAATTTTTTTAGCTATGGCTTAGCCGTCAGCCTGGTTATCAAACATAATTTTTATAAAGGTACAATTACTATTGACTGTTCAATTGTAAATAATATAATAAAATAAATAAACTTGCAATTAAACGTATTCGGTTACCAGTAACATTCTATACTTGGAGATTACTTCTAAAAATTTGCTTAGTGTTTTCCAGTCGCACTCGTTGAGTATTTTAAGGGTATCTTGCATTGATAGACTATGTTTCCCAAAGAAGAAAAGTCTGTGTGGTTTAAATATTGGGCAAATACTAATAAATAAATAATGTCATTTAAATGGCTGCCTTGGCTGGGCATGCAATACACGATCGGTCGAATTTTTATGCACATTATCGATTGTGTGCAGCTGTACTTCACCAATGGCTTCACGAATATTGTCCTTTAAAGCGTCAATTGTTTCTGACTTGTCAACGCAACACTTATCTTTTACGGCACCCCACAAATAATAGCCCAACTGTGTCAAATCGCAGCTCCGAGGTGGCCAAACGACATCAGCTCTGCGGCTGATAGTGCGATCTTCTACCACTTCTTCTACCTTAGCTTCGCTGTAAACACAAAAAATAATATCGGGCAGAACTCAAAGAAAGACTTATTGCCAATCGCTATAGCTTAAGGTTAAGAAGGCAGCTCTCGAAAAACAAAGATAACCCTTTATATGACCCTTTATATAACCCTTTATATGACCTCAAATCCTGCTGTGCGGTATAGACGAATGATCCTTGCCTAAAGCAGATGTGAAAACCCTAAGTCGCTTGGAAACAAATATACTCTGAGTAATCTTTGGTCCTTGATGAAGATTCAACAGCTGTTTAATGATAGCTATAACGGGGTTCCACTTCAACGCAGAAAGTTTTAACTGGACGTTCCTGAACTTTCAGAGCCATATCTAGTTCTGGTATCCCTGCAAGACCCGTACAACTATGCAGAATGACTTTGGAGAGGTCACTCTGCTCCGAGACCTTTGATGTCGAAAAAAGCATTGAGCAGTAGTAGAGGTAGTACAAGACTTCGTCTACTTCGGATCCGCTATAGACACGAAAAACAACATCAGTGAGGAGATCAAACGGAGAATCACTCTTACTAATCGGTGCTACTTTGGGAGTAAAGTAGGAAATAGATAGATAAAGCTCACTCTAGAAAAACCAAGGTGTTAAACCTTGATCATCCTAGTCCTGTTTTACGGCACATGGGCCTTATCGAAAGCGGATGAGGAAAACCTTGGCTGTTTCGAAAGAAAAATACACCGAATTATATTTGGTCCCATATGCTAAGACAATGTTTGGAGAAGAAGTATAACAACGAGCTGTATCAGCTGTACCGCGACATGGCTATAGCCAGGAGAGTACGCATCGCCAGACTACGATGGCTGGGACATGCAGAGCGGATCAACACTCCGGCTCGTCGGGAAGACCTCAGGAACACCTCAACCGACTTAGAGTGCTGGAGAGAGCTCGCCCGAAATCGAAGTCGTTATAAAAGGATGTTGGTTTAGGCCCAGGGTCACCTCAAACTGTAATGCCCACCTAAGTAAGTAAGTAAGTATTAGATTTTGTTAATCTAATAACAAAACTAAGCTTACTCATGTCTCCCAAAAGTAATAGACTTTTAACTGTGAGAAAACGATAGCTGGAGACTTGAACCAGTTTCCTAGAGGAGATACAATCAGTTTCTCCAGTCTTTCTTCGCTGTAATTTATTGTCAAATCTGTGTTACAAATGCAGGAATCTCTTTTTTTGAACTGAAAATGCCATACAAAGAAAAAGATGCAAGAAAGGAATGTGATTCCCAAAAATCTAATTCCAATTGCAAAAAAGAATTAATGATCGAACAATTCTGATCCGGCACTTATGTGGTAAATCCAATTTGAACAAATTTGAAATAAAAGCAAGTCAATATATATTATGCATTCTAAATATTTAAAATATTTGATATTGAAGAAAAAAAAAGCAATTAAGTGACTACTTTATCACATGTAATAAGTTCAATGGCTGATTTCGAAGATTTTTATAAAGGAATCGACTATATAACAGACAAAAGAAATTGCCCAGACAACCTCTGCAGAGCAAATTAAAAACGTTTTTTGTTAATTCATACCCATTCATTCATTAATTTAAAATAAAATTAGTTTTGATTGAAAATGAACTGATAAAATATATCTTTTAGTTGTTTTTTTTTTCGAAAAATTTAAGTATGATCAAGTCTCTCCAGGACGGAGATCTGTTCAATTTTATTTATCATTTGTCAAAAAACATCTGCGTGTAGATTGAATTTATAAGACTAATCTTAAAACAGATAAATGTATCTTTAAAATGGTGTATCCAACATGCATGTTTAAATGAATACAAAAGTTTTTATGAGCGATACAACAAATGGTCGCTCAAGTGTCCCGTCTTCCCCCTAATTTCACGCCATGAAAAGCGCTTTCGCGATTCACGCGTTCGGAATTTCAAGAAATTGTAGGTCCCTTCCATTCCCTCACAAGGTATGGTTAAGAGAAATGCACATAAGCCTTAAGGCTCTCCGTTAAGTTGCACAAACCCTATTTATTTTACTTTTAAGCGTAGATGTAGTTCAATCCAAGGATGGCTGCTGCTAAGGAAACCGGATCGGGAACAGGAAGGCACTGATTTCAAAAATCCTTAAAAACATTAGGATGTTGCATTATGTTCAGTAACCTAGAACATAATATTTCATTCTAATATTCCCAATCGAACGAAAAGAGGACCCTGAAAACTGATGTACCGATTTAAAAAATCTATTCAAATTTACGATGCCACATTATTCCTCAGTAACACAGATTATGTTTTATTTCAGGCAATCTTCAGCTTAGGCCAGAGTTTCTTTTTTTTGGCAATTTTATTTGAACAATGATTTAAACGCCGAAATTCTTCAGGCGTGTGTACACTTCACAGTCGCATTCGAGAAATCAACGAGTTTGCATCTTATTTCAGCCGGTGAAGATTTTTTTTACATAACGATGGTGCAATTTGTCTCGAAATTAGTGTTTTATGTAAAAATTTTAGATTATTCAAATATATATATATTTTTTTTTTCCTTATAAAACATAAGTATGGCCCGAACAAATAATGAGCATGTTAAACAACAAGCATCGTCGCATATAAAGTAACAAATCTCGAGCAAGCCTTATTTGAAATCCGCGAGAGTAAAATGGTGACTAAAGAAGTTTCAAGAAGGTTTGGGGTTCTAAGGGCGACTCTTCCAGATCGAATTCACAATAGGACAGCAGATAGCATTGGAACATCCAAACCTTAGTCTACGAAAAAAACCAAGGAATCAAAAATTTTTTTAGAGACCTCAAATAATACATAGCTCAAAAAAAAATTTTAGATATTTTTGAGATCTCTTCTCGAATTTTCCCGATGAAATGGGATTAAACATTTTGCCAAAGCCGGGTACTTTATTGTCCCAAGAGGAATAAAAAAATCTATATAAATTTAAGGCGGCAAATGAGAAACTAAATTTAGCAGTTCTGATTACTTTTTCAGCAGATGGAAAAACACTTCTTCCGATGGTCGTTTTACCCTACAAATAGGTCGCCTGCGTTGCTCGCAGCAAGATCATGGACCAAAATGCGTTTTTTGAGGACTGGAAAACCCAGATTTTTTTGACAACTCATAGGATTGATTGTCAAGAAAACCTGGGTCAACCCTGGGTAAAGTTCAACGAACGGACCTCTGCAGGCATATAATAATGGCGCCGAGTCGACGCTATACACTAGATCACCGTAGGACCCTAGCTACGCTTGGCGATTCGGCTGGTTCGTAATAAGCGGTATCATTAAAAGCGATATATGAGATAAGCATAATTTTTATGAATTTCGGTCTAAACTTTTGGATTAGTGCGCTAAAACTAATTTCTTTAAAACTGATTTTGATTGTACGTGGCTATTATTTTTAAACAAAATATATTATTTCTTTGTTTGAGCTTGGTACAAAGTTCTACTTGTGGCTTGAAACGAAACGTCTGCTGATTGGTTTTTGGGAAACTTGGTCCCTATGGCGAATTGGTTAGTATGACTGCCTGTTAAGTTGTAGTTCGATTACAACTGTTTTTCCAGCGGTAGGTATCGCCCGACAAATTGGAAAATCTTTAGAAAGCAACTCTACATTGTCATGAAAAACAGTTTCTCACTAAGCAATTCGGAATCGGCATAAAATTGAAATTCTTAATAGGGCGTTAGGTCCTGAAGTTCGATTTTTTTTTATTTATTAGTTTAAAAAAAAAATTAGGCATGTCGCAACAGAGAGGTGTGGGGGAATGGAGGGGACCTACAGTTTTCTACCGGTTCCGAAAAGCTGATTGAGGAAGCGCTTTTCATGGCAATGAATTCAATAACGGAGGACTTGCCAATTTCCGAAAATTATAACTATGTACATATGTAGGTATATTTTAATTTGCCTGAGGAAAATTAACAAAATAATTAGGGTGACACAACAGATTGGGTAGCCCCGGGGCCGAACGTATTTCTCTCAACTATACCTGGAAGGGAACTATAGTTTTTTTTCTGATTTCGAAAGGTTAATCGAGAAAGAGTTTTTCTTTGAATGTGGGAAAAACTGTCAATTCCTCGCGAAAGGCAATACCCTTGTAGAAATTTGTTCTTTCAAGTTTCTGGGAATCGAACCTCGAACGTAACATGGACCAACCATAACGCCATGGACACCACTTGACCGCGGGTGGTCATGCTGAAAAAAACAGCCTTTTTGGTGTGTGGACATAATAAAGCTCAACTAAATGTAGTGATGGTAGAGTTTTGTGTTTCTGTTTTGAGTTCCAAACAACTGTAACACACGCTTTTTCAAGTTTTGCTTTAAGTTTCTTGCAAAAAGTTGTTTTTTTACTTTATGGGCAGTTTGCCATGTTCTGAGAGATTTTTACCCCAACTCCTGAAAAGATGACAGATTACGACACAAATTAAAGAACTAGACATATTGATTCACGCCACTTCAAAACTTTCAGAAGCAAACAGCACGATTCCTGATATGGAAAACGGACACTCAATCCGAATTATCGGTTGATTTCGGATCGGAACTGTTCGGACGACAGTCTCGGAAGTCGAAAGCTCGTCGCATACATTGCTGCCGTTTCCGGACGATATCTGACATCCTGTTATTGAATTCATTATTTATTATTTATTATGTTCTTTACAAAACTGGTCCCTCAAATTATTCCACTTTTTTTAACCTCTTCAATAAGCTGGTTCGTTTCGTTTGAAACTTCTTTCTATAGGTTTTTAGTGATATGTATCTCTATTATTTTACGCTTCAAAAAATTTATCTCACAGTGGTTTCCTATTAAAAACGAAATTTATTCATTTTTCACTATCCATTGCATGCAGAAGTAACCGGCAAACATACGATAAATCTAAACAAGCTCGGATTTGTCGGTTGGTCGGTGATTTTACTCGGACGGCATAGGGCGATGTCGAAGTCGGTTGGAGTGGTGTACGTGCTCTGTGTGGGCGTTAGAGTGAAAAAATGCCAATTTTCAATCATTTTTTTTTTTACTAGTACAGTACGTACTCGGCTTGCGCAACCCTAAATTCGTGCAATTCCTCGATTTTCGCAACTCTAAAATCGTAACACGTCTTGACTCTATAAGTGCAAATTTTCAAAAAAGCTACCTCGATAAGTGCAACTTCATGTGTTTATTTATCCGTTTTTTATATTCTATATAGGTATTTATTTATTCCTGCCGTTATTTTATAGCTAGTTTGTCTGAACAATATTTCTTCAGCAAAGAAAAAATAGTCTTTCCGTGTGATGTGCAATACTTGAAATTATTTGGGAAAGGAAATTTCTTGCAAGTTTGACGAGTAGCGTTCATATTCGTCAAACTTGTTGTCCAGCTTGCAAAAATATCAAAAAAAAATTTGAAATACATCCAACAAATTTGACCAGCCGCTTGATGGAGAGTTCACACTAACAAATTTGCTTCAAAAACTCGATGCTTGACAAACAAATTGGATAGTCTGAACGCCTCTTTTAATAAAAATTCATACAGACAATATGACCCAGTAAGTGCAACAACCTCGGTTACTGCAACTGCCCGAATTTCTATTAGTTGCGTTAATCGAGTCCGTACTAACATAGTATCATTTCATCATACATTTAACATTACTTCACTAAAATTTCAAAAATAAATATTAACTATTTTACAAGTTATGGCGGTCTAGGTTCAACAGGTTTTAAAAATGGGTCATTGCGGTGCCAACTGTAACTCAAAAACCTACTACATACCCACAGTTTTTAGAAAACATAAAAGGCTAGTGCCTGATCGAACGATCTTTATTTTTTCAAAAATAACAAAATGGTAATCTCAGGAATTGTTTTTCCTGATTTTCGGAAAAAAATCAACAATTAATTGTTTATAAGAAATCGAATTTAAAAAAAAAAAAAAAATCCTTCGATCAGGCACTAGCCTTGGATTGGTTGGTGTTGGTTTTGTTGGTATAGACTGACGTTTTAGTGTTGTGCAAAGTGCAAAGTAAGTTGGTTAAGTGAAGCGCTCTAACGGTGAAAGAATTTTTGGAATCGGTACAGTATTTTCCAAGCTTTCTGTTATGTTCCCGTTCCTGTTCTTTTTCCGTAGGAATATGGGGATGAAAAAAAGTCTATATAATTTTCTAGACTCTAAACCATCTCTGGACCAAATTTCATTCAAATCGGCTTAGCAGTTTTGGAGCCTATTCAATTCAAGCAAGCAAACAAATCTTTCTTCTTTATAATAGTGTTAAGATGTTTTTTGTTTTGACCATTTAACCACTTGTGATTTATTTCTATTAAACAAGTTTTAGGTCAACCAATTCCATTTATTTTATGTGAAAAAAGAGCGATATTTTTTAGATAAATCTCAACCAAAGACCTAAACCATTATTTTGTAAAAATAAATCTCAGTAAAAGAGCAAAATGTTGGTCGACAATTTGATATCTCTCAGTGAGAAACCGAATGAAGCAAAATGGTTACCAATTATTAGTTTCTTCTTTATAGGCGAAGCTTAATAGAGAATAAAGAATCGAATTCTTGCCGAGCTCTGTTTCTAAGTCAAAAACAGAAAATCCAACGAGAAAATCTTTCTTAGTTTTACAGAAGTTAAAAAAAATTAAAAAATTGTGGGTTTTCCCCTGATTGGACTTTGTTTTCTAGGAAAAAATTACCTATCACATTTTTAATTAGTAGGTAGGTAGGTGTCAGACAAACAGAGAAACCCAACTAATCGAAGGTACTTACTTGTGAGTCCTCCGACATTGATTCATCGTATTTGGCCTTGTTGAAAACTGGTGGATTATCGTTTATATCCTCGATTGTTACTTTGAAAGTACACACATCATCGAGCGGCGGACGCCCATCATCAGTAGCTTGCACCGTCACGTAAACCGCTTTCTCATGAATTGGTTCGTCACGATCGAAGGTGTGCGCTGTCACTATGACCCCAGTATTTGAATTTATATGAAATTTCGGTCTTTCACTTGCCGACTGAGTCAGGCTGTACTTGATTGTTTGACCGGGATCAGGATCCTCAGCCTGTACTTGAATCACAAATGTATTTTCCGGTTGTTCTTCCTTAACCGACGGTGCATATCCCAAACAATTTTTGAATGCCGGCTTGCGATTGTCAACCAAATTCCAATCGTCACCTGTCGATCCCCCATTACCGAAAAAGATGCTGTCGCCGCCATTTCGTGACGTTGGCGGATTCTGATATACTGAATTCGATTCACGTTTCAGACGAACTACCCCCCGTGTGTCATTTTTATAACCGATATTTGTGCTGCTCTCTGGCAATAGTTCACCGCCGCCGACGACTGCGATCGCAACCCCGCAACACGCAACCGTTAAAAGAAACTTATATACTCCTCCAACTGACATTGTTTTGCATTTGAGATTAGTTTTATGTTAAGAAGAATCCACAGTACTCGGGGAACAATAAAAGGTTTTCACTTCACTTTTCTGTTAAGATTTCCATTTATGTTTTATGAAATAAACTTATCCACATTCACAATTTTATATAATTTTTTTTTTATAAAAGAAACAGGTAGGCAGATATTTGTACCCGATGTCGAATTCCACAATGCGTTTTTATAATATGTACCTACTCAATTCCCGTATCTGTAGGTACGAAATACGAATAGCTAACAAAGAAAAACTATATAAGCGTAATTCTCTATCTATTTGCTCACAATAGAATCATTTTGGATTGAATTTTGTAAAATGAGTCACGGGCAGAGGTAAAGTGTCGATGAGGATGCTTTTACTGCTGCTGCTGGAGCTGGATCTTGTGCTGGAGATGAAGATGGCTATGTGGTGGTGATCGTGAAAGGCAGGGAGGCAACACGGCATTTTTGCTTTCGAATGCATTTCATGGAACGGAAAAATCCAAAACCTGAAATGCTACTACACACACGAACACACGCCAACGAGTGGTTGAAATGATAATTTCATTCTTCCTTCCCCTTCTTCTTTATTTTATAATTTATTTATTACACAGGTAGAATTCAGGTAAATCCAAGAGAAAAAGAGAGCTACCTATTGGTAAAACGGTTTACACAAAAGAGACGTGTAGAAAGGGACGTTATCCGGTAGGCGATAGTTCTATTTATTTCACTATTTCGATCGATTTAATTCGTAAATAAACGTAAATTAGACGAATTTATTTTGAAACACAAATAGTAAAAGAAACTTATTGATAAATGCAATCCAAACTGAAAACACTTTCGACAGCGCGATCACTTTCAACGACACGACTTCAACCCGTCGACAGCCAAACTCGTACTCAAGCAGGCTCCAGCAACATTCCAAAATTCAAACCAACAAACCAAACAACTCGTCAAATATAGCAACGTTGCCTTTGTATTGTATATAGAATGAATATACATATAAATACAATGCTGTTGCCTAGGAACGCATGAGGTGAAACATACACACATGGTTAATTTTGACATGTATTTACAGTTTGAGGAGGGTGTTGACTGTTGAGCTGACAAACACAAGCGTCACCCAGAAACCGGTTCTTTTCTTTACATGACTGTATGGAGATGGACTGTTGTATGTTGTTGCATGCATTTTACAACTACGACACAACCACTTGTTGATGTTGGCTAATTGCAGTTGGATTCTTTGAGAATGAGTCTGGCCTCTGACAGCTGCTAAAACAGCCGCTGTAATGTAAACCCCAGCAACAAAGCTTAGGGTTAGGACACAAGCTTAATCTACATTTCTATCATATACCTCGTTTCGTTTTTAGGATCGGGTACTCGAATCGGATTATGATTCAGATTTCGATGCAGGTATCTACTTACCTCACTGAATCGAGAAATCTACGTATACACATACTCTTTCGAATCGATCCAGCTACAAGAGCTGTATCGAATCGGGTAATCCTATTTCAGTTCGATCTAGGTATACACTGGCACTAATTCGAATTGAAGTGTGATTCAATTCTAAGTGGAAACGAGGTAATAGAGGAATAAATGGTGGACTTACATGCATCTGCAAGAGCACATGAAAAAAGGAAGGCACAAGACGTCAAATTCTGATAGTCTGATAGAAATGCAAGACACGTCTAGTTTATAGGATGCGAATGAAAAATTATGGGTGCAGATGAGCATGTTCATCTGCACGCACATTTTTTCATCTGCATCCATAATTTTATTCTTTTTTCTTTTTAACTTTTGTGCTTTACAATCTTCATCCGTTTCGCTTTACTTTTCTGCACTTCTGCAGTAGCAGATGTATGCAAATCCAGCATAATGGAGGATTTACATGCATCTACAAGTGCAGATGAAAAAAGGAAATGGACACAAGATGTAAGATTCATACTTGTCTGATAGAGAGGAAAGACACCTTTAATTATAGGATGTGGATGAAAAATTATAGGTGCAGATGAACATGCATAATTTTTCATCTACAACCATAATTGTATTCGTTTCTCTTTTTAACTTTTGTGCTTTATAATCTTCATCCGTCTCGCTTTACTTTTCTGCACTTCTGCAGTAGCAGATGCATGTAGATCCACCATTTGCTACTCCAAAACTTCCGATAACTTTTTGAACGCGGTAAGTAAACCCCTGTCATAGTAATTTATTGACTGAATGCACCCTTTGATTCGTCTTTTTTCGTTGACTTTTATGACTTATGAAATTGTTGCACACCGACATCAGATTTTCGATTCTTTTAAGAAGCTGTTTTGTTTATTTTCTATTTAAAACTTAATATGGAACCAGAAGAACAAACAGAAAAAAATGGTTCTAAGTTAACCGCCGCTCAATTATCCCGCATTGAAAGAAATCGTGCTAAGGCCCAGACTTTGCGCAAGGGTAAACTAGTAAACAACCCGTACTATGTGAACAAAAGGTAAATTTTAAGGTATTTAAATATTTTGTGCTTTAAAATATTTTTATTTCAGTGATCCAAATGCACCCGGTAGCTCAGTTTTTAAAGTACAAGGAACAAAATTCGTTGATAGTGGTGGTGGATTTTTGATAGAAGCACCATTAACAGCTAGTCAAGCGATCTCGAATGACAAAACAGCATTGTATATATATTTAATAGTAAACTCGATTTTCTTTTTGACTGGTGGCGCCCCAAGCGTCCTCGACCAATACAATACGTTCCACTTGAATTTTTTTCTTTTTTTGATGAGAGTGTTTGTGGATGCTATTAAGCTGAAAGAGAAATTCAGTTTTGTAAACAATGAATTTTTCTGGTCAGCTGAGTGAGCAACGACTAAAGAGCAAACCGTAGATCGGACGTATGTTTTTGATACATGTATACGTATGGTGCAAAGGAGATAAGGAAGAAAAAGCGATATGGGCAGGACAATACTCTCAAGGATAAAAATAGACATTCTGGTAAGATGAAAGAAAATAAAAAATGACCTTGATTTTGCATGGAACATTTTGCTTATGGGTTAGTGAGGTAGGTTGGAGTTTTACTCAATGTGAATACGTACATTGATGTAAGTTTTTCGTATTTTGATCATTTATGGTCCTGTGTAGTATATTAAGCTCATATGTATTTCATCTACTTAGGTGAAACTTTTGGCGCTTATTTCACTAAATGTGCAACTTTTGAACGTTACAAAAACCAATCTCTGTTACACAGTCATTTGGTGCGGTTGATTATTTTCCAATTCTATAATATTGAATTAAATACATTTTGAGTGCGCGAGTTTTCAAAGTTAATTTGCGATATTCATTAATTAAGTATTACGTAAGCACTACAGGGGGCCGGGGTTCTTTGATTTATATTTTCTTTCCTTTACTCTATGTTGAATACCGTACCTATTAGTAAAATCAAATTTCTATCTTGAATCTGTTTACTTATTTTGAAAACTACAAGTATAAAAATATAACATTAAAAAAATACATTAATTGACAAATGTTTACGTTAGCTTAAGAGGAGGGGGTATGGGCTTTGCTTACTTTTGCCGACATGGGGGGTGGAGGGGTCAATAATTGGAATAAATATGCTTACGTAATACTTGAACGACCCCCTAAGGTGATTTGGAAAAAAATACATTTTTTTTTTGCATGCTATAAGCTGTTTTTACAAAAATGTTTTCTAATACCAAAATCTCTCGTTTTTATTTGCAGGTCAATGTTAACTAAGGTACTTTTTTTAACAACTGAATGCAGTAAAAATATTTCTTTTGCATTGAGCTTAGAGGATGTCTTAATGGTTGTTCAATTCACTAATGGATTCAAGCTTGTAATATGAAAATTCTGTTAGTGAAAACTGTTATACTGTTATATATGTACTACTCTTTTATTTTATTAAATTTAAAATTGAATTTCGGAAATCTTTTCAGCAGTTTTTAATTCCACTTTGCGTTCCCGTTTCTGTGAGAATATTGTGATGAGATATAATCTGTTGTTTGGGGATAATAAAGCACTAACGATGAAAGAATTTTTGAAATCGGTTGAGTATTTTTCAAGTTCTCGTTTACGTTCGCGTTTCCGTTGCCGAAATATAGAGATGAAATATGGCCTATGTTACTTTTTAGGCTATAGATCATCTGTGTTTGAAATTTCATTCAAATCGGCGCAGTAGTTTTGGAGCCTGTTCGATACAAACAAACAACCAAAGAATCCTTCCCTCTTCACAATAGTATAAGGACAAGAAAGATGGGATTCTACCCAACATACCATGAGAAAATGGGTAATTTTGAGACTTTTTGTAAAATTGAAATATTTATCTGTAGGTTTGTGCAATCCCTTATAGTAAAAATAATTTTTTAAAAATCAGCCAAGTTGTTTCAACTCGCTCACAAATTTTTCACTATTATTCTTACTACAAGCCCTATGATTTAAGTCCATATTTAAAATTTATTCAATTTTTTAATCACACAACAAACTTGTAAAATTTTCCATTCATCAAACAGCCTATTAAAACTAGATTTTTTATTTATTTCAGGACATCTGCTCACCTCAATATTTTTAAGTTATTCTATGTCTACCTATTTGTGAAATTTTCAAGCTGTGACCTGAGAAAAATTGACGTTTGTATATTTTCTGCAGAGTTTTGCAGTTATTTCTTAAGTTTTTCTTGCCTTAATTGTCTTATATTGGTATATTCTGAACTTATTTGACTAATAAGAAAAGTACGTTCCCATTTCTATATTACTAACGTTTTTCTCCTTTGAATTTTGAATCGAACTGGTTAATGCCTTTACTAACTAAAATGCTTAAATGCACCTGTTTTTGTATTCTGCTATAAAAGTAACAGGTTACGTTAAAATAAATGGTTCCTATACTCACTATATTGCGTTTAAAATTATTCAATCCATAATTCCAGAAAACCTAAAAATACATACTGAAAAAATCTTCCTCTCATTAATTTTTCAATAGGAAGTTACTTCAAAGCAATTTGAACCAAAGTGAAATAATGCAACATGGCTATTTGCTCCGTATACAGGCAAATTGAATCAAAATAAATGACGTAATGCAAAAGCATATGGTTCATCTCAAAGCAGTTCTTTCGCATGCATACACTTAAGAAAGCGAAAATCCTTGACAAGGACTTTATCATATACCATCAAAAGGAAATCAAAACAAAATTGCAAAATACGATTCCCGCCTAATTAACCTTGCATGTGCTCATTCTCTTAAAACAACTCTCAGCGCGCTCTTTTAAATACATTCCACACGATTTTTGTTCGTTTTTTCTTCATTTCTCAAGCGACTGCAGCGCTGCGGTGCCGCAGGCCAATACATTCTTATTTGGCAAATCGAGTTTACTATTAAATATATATACAATGAAAACAGAACCAACGAAACTCTACGAAGAACCACCCGTTACATTTCCCATCACATACTCTGAATGCCTGGAGTGTGGAGATAGATTCAGTGGGTCCTATCTGCTTGACAAATTCGATTATGCAGTATGTGACAAATGTCGTGATCCAGAAGAAAAACATGCCCTCATAACAAAGACCGAGGCCAAGTCCGAGTATCTTTTGAAAGATTGTGACTTCGATAAAAGAGAACCAGCACTTAAGTTTATTAGTAAAAAAAATGCACGTTACACTAAGTGGGGTGAAATGAAGCTCTATCTCTTGCTCCAGGTAATACTCATTATGTGACCCGTTATAAAGTAAGTTTTATAAAAAAAAAAAAAATCACAATCTAGGTTCAAAAGAGAGCTATAGAAGTATGGGGCAGTGAGGAGGAGATTCTGAAGCGACAAGAAGACCGTGAAGAGAACCGCGTTGTTACAAAAATAAAAAGGTACAATAAGCAGATGAAACAATTGCGAATGGATGTCCGGAGCAGTCTCTATACAAAGAAATTAAAGCCAATGCATGAACACGAATTCGGACCTGAAGTTTATAACGAAGAAGAAGATTCATACTCTCATTCTTGCGTAAGCTGTGAATATTCTGAGACATATGAGAAAATGTAACCCAATAATCTAATGCCCAAACCTCTTGTATTCTAATAAATTTGTATTTTTTGTTTAAATAAATTTAAGTCAATGCCTATCGCCTATGTCTATTAACATTTAACACCTTCATTATTAGTTTTACACTATGATTAAGCTTGTGTATTTTTAAGAGACAGTGAGACACGGCAAGAAATAATACAAAACTGAGAGGCTCGCCGAAGCTTTATGTGGTCAATGTGGCGTACCACAAAACCGAATCGCTATTGTAGAGTAGATAGGTGAGAAATATCCCTTCGAAATCACGATGCTCATGACGTCGTAAAAGAAGAAGAATCAGCATTCATCAGTGACTACCAAAGTGAGCACCGCGGAGAAAACCCCCAATCAAATTAATGGTAATAGGAAGAGAAAGCGTTGATCAAGACTCAGCGGATGAGAACGGATGAAGCAAAGAAGAATTGGGATCTGCTCAACAGACCGGTCCAGACATTGATTCTCACATGGAAAGAACAACATGAAAACAAAAATTGGGTAAGACAAAGTGTGGTTATGAATTTAATGGTATAAAAAAAAAAGCGGTTTAAAGTACAGGTAAGAAGTTGAAAGTAAAGTTTTATTTTTCAAACTCAATGAACGTTACAAATATGAAATAGTAGTGTATAGTTACTTCATAAAATTCGTTTTTTCAACGGTTCAAGAAGAACTGGTCAATTTTGTGATTTCGTTTCATTTTGATAATCATGCGGCTATAAAAATGTCAACGAAAAAGTAACGAGATATGTACGTTACGAATAATGTATCAAATTACCACAAATTCTTAAAGTATACAACAGAATATAAACAGTTTATATTGAGCACTTAGCAAAGTGTCCAGAAGTATGCAGTCAAAACTATATCCCTCCTTCAAGTATACAAAAACATATGACTGTTTCCATTGAGTTTGTATACAAACTCAAAGCTGTTTCTAATAAAAATTGAGCATTTACCAAAGTATCCAGAATTATGCAATAATAAAATTATACACCTCCTTCAAGTATACAAGCATTGTATAGTTTCTGAATACAATGATACAAGGAATATGCCGTTTTCTAGTAAAATTTAATCCCTTACCAAAGTGTCCAGAAGTATGCAATAAAAACTTTCAAGTATACCAAAACGTATGCACTGTTTTTTGAACTCTTACCAAAGTGTCCAGAAGTATACAATAAAAACTAGTTTCAAGTATACAAAAACGTATGCACTATTTTCTAATAAAAATTGAGCTCTTACCAAAGTGTCCGAAAATATGCAATAAAAACTATATACCTCATTCAAGTATACCAAAACGTATGCACTGTTTTTTGAACTCTTACCAAAGTGTCCAGAAGTATGCAATAAAAACTATAAACCTCTTTCAAGTATACAAAAAATATGCACTGTTTTCTAATAGATCTTAACGAAAATGTCTAGAAGCATTGAGTTTGTATACATAGAGGAACCACGCCAGCTTGCGTTAAGACGTCGGTAGATGTCACCAAGTGAATAAAATCGGCATTTGAAATTTTTGGGGGAATGCTTTCCACAGAAATTTGACTAAAAAAAAGGCAGAGAAAAGGGAAACAGGGAAAACGTCATGGGAATGGAGAAATGCACAAGAAAACTGTTGCTTTGAAATTTCAAATGTCGATTTATTTACTTGGTGACATCTATCGACGTCTTAACGCAAGCTAGCATGGTTCCTCTATGTATACAAACTCAAAGCTAGAAGTAAGCAATAACAATTCACCTATCGTAAATATCTCCCTAGCCTAGAGCGTCCTACAGACGATCAGTTACTTGACAAGTATTATTGAAGTTTTCTCTTGTCAAGTAAAATTGATGAACAATCGCCACCACACGTTCAATGAAAATTGACAATTTTTTCACTCTGTAGTTTCCTCATCGCACTACACAACGACACGAGTGACAGTGAAACTTGATGAAAACCAAATCAGATTTGATTTTCGTCAATGCTTCAATTTTACTTGACAGTAACATTGAAGAGCCTACAAACGATCAATTTTACTTGAACAGAAGCTCCTTCAAGTAATATTGTCAAGTAACATTGATCGTCTGTAGGGCGCTTAGCGCCTAATAGAATGGAATTTTTTATATTTTTTTATATAAAAAAGAAATTGCAGAAAGCTATAAGGCGCTCGCAAACCAAAGCGTTTTTGCAATCGGGATAGCGACAGTTGCAGTTGTCAAAATTTAATTGCGCAGCGACATATGAGAATACCCAGTCTAACGAAGTGATCATTTGTACTGTCGTGACAGCAATAGTGATGACAACAGCGTTTCTTCAGCTGGATCAACTGCAAGAAACATCGGAAGCGACAAAAACGCTGCACCTATGTGACTGTCGCTGCTACTTCATAGCATTGGTTTGGATATTCTTCTATGCCGCTGTGTAAATTAATTTTGACAGCTGCAAATGCCTCTGCCGCAACTGCAAAAACGCTTTGGTTTGGGAGAACCTTTATTTTAAACTGCTGCAGTATACATTTTTTACCATCAAAGTGAAAACTGAACTCAATAAAAAGAAAGAAGTTAAGCTCAATGTATGAAGTTCACATTGGCCAATTTGTTGAAGCAGCAAATCGACCAAAATGATTGCATTCTTCATTGATCACGAATCAATACCGATACATTGGTGTAACAGAGAAGGAGAACAAGAAAGTAGTCCTTTTATTCGTACGAAGTTTCAACAAATCGACGAATGTGAACTTTGTCAATTGTAGCCGTGGAAGAAAATGCCTTCTAAAAATTTCTAAAAAATAATGGAAGGGCAAATTTTTTAGGCATAGAGGGTACGAAAAGACCTTTTGGACTAGGATATTAAATTAAGCAATATACATTTATAACAAAAACAAATGTGTAATATGCTCACCCTATTAATCAGCCATGGCAATTATATCTTTATTTGATTAATAAGACTTTTCTTTTTAAATATATTCATAACTTTATTTTTCACAACTTATGAGACCTAGTGTTTAAGAGAGGAGTCCACTTCAACTACTGACCACCATCCAGTCACTTTCTTGATCATGAACCCATTCGCATCTTTGGTGGTCGATACTCAAACAGTCGTATCGTTTTATGATATTATAAACAAAAGTGGCAAACTGCTTAGTTTGCGGTTTGTCAACGGAAAGTATCGTTTATCAAATGACTTTATAAACAAAGACACATTTTGCTTAGTTGCAAGTTGGTGTGGTCTTTTGAAATATTATTCTGATACTCTTTTATTTACATAACAAAGTGTTTCGTTGCAACTTATTCTTTTATGATTATATAACTCCTCCTCTCTTAAAGTAAAGATTCTCCTGAATCTTATTTAATATAAATTTTAACATATATTTATATAGTTACTTTATGAAAAGAATATAATTGATTGTTTAACAAAAATCAAGATTTATTCTTAATATTATATTGATAATTCAATTCCCAGTTCCTTAAGGAATTCATCTTCTTTCTTCTGTGGTTTAATGTTTTTTATATCTATTTTACTTAAATTGATTTCTTCAATATTATCTGAATTTACTTCGGTAGTTTTAAAAGGTAGTACCGTTTCAAAAATTTTGATTTTCTTACCATAATACAAAATTATTATAATCACTATTATAACAAGTACAAAAACAAAGATTGAACATGCATAATTAATATTTTTATGTGTTTTTAGTTCCTCAATCTGTTTTATGTTGTCTACATTCGTTGTTATTATGTCTTCTAAAGTAATTTTTGGAATAAATGTCACATTATTATTTGTAACAGGAAAGATAAATTTTTCACTGTAACTATTTCTTTTGTTATTGAAAAAGTGATTTAACATTTCGAAAGAGCAATTGTTGAAGTGTATTAAATAATTTTTATTTAGAATTGTATTTCTGGAATTACAATTTTGTTTTAAATTAACATTGTTTCCATTCTTTAGAATGATAGTCTCTTCGTCTATTTTTAGAATTTCAACATTTTTGTTAACGATAGTTTTACAATTATTGTTAACGACACAGTTTTTACTTAATTTAAATTCATTTAATGTATTCTTTTCATTGTAAGTGTACGTTTGATTACTAAAATCAATTACTGATTCTATTTCCTGATCGATTTCTCTCATTTCTTTATTAGGTATTGGAATAATGTTCCTAACTTGAATCTTTAAAAACTCTTTTGGAACTTTTAATATAAATAATAAAAGATTGTTTTTGTATTCTACAACAGCAGTTCTGAGAAATTTGAGTTTGTTTAAATCTATTTTATATGTTTCGATCTCTTCATTAGTTAAGATATTTGGATGAATTAAACCATGTTGAGCAGACACAACATTATCTTGAATATTTTCTATCAAATTTCTAAGCAAATTTAATTGTATAGTTTTATCAAAATATACCGTTTGAAGAACTACTTTTTTTAATACTTGGTCTACTGAATTAAGGCTGTTTATCCAAAGTTGTCGTTCATTGAGTATGTTCTTTTTAATAAGCTCTATTGATTTGTTAAAGTATTCATTTACTTTGACCTGTTGATTTAATACAGTAATAGTGTTATGTAGATTAGATTCTACTAAACCTAAATGGTTAGTTATATCTTCTTTATCAATGTCATCCATTGTTCCGAATAAGAAATTTGCTGTTCTTCCAACTATATTTATTAATCCTCGTTTATATCTACGATTTTCTTTGGGAACTAAAGTATGTAATTTATTTCTTAAGACTTCTATTTCGTTTAAGATTATTGTTTGATGATCAGTATACAAAGGTCCGGTATTATTTTCAATTTCATTTAAAACATCAACTATATCACTTGGATTAATTATGTGAACAATTAAATCGGATTTGATAACTATGTCTTCAAGTTTACCATTGATTTCTATGTATCCGTTTTGATCTAATATTGGTTGAACATTAATCGTTGCTGTTATGAGGTTCAGGTTGTTCACCAGCAATAATATTAGGATTACCTGCAAATTTATATTTACGTTTAATATTTGTCGAATGAATATTATCTAAACGTGCAAATCTATACTTTGGTTCTTCCTTATGTCTTACAGCTTTGTAGTTTTTGATATATGCCTTTTCTCTATTTTCTATATATTCCTCCCTTCCTTTGTTAACTTTATTCAACAAATTTGTTTTTGTTTTCAAAATATTGTTCCTAATTTTATTGTGATCTACTATGTGGTTTTGTACCTCAGTAGGAGAATATTTGATCGTACTATGTATGCGACTATTATATGTCTTAACTGCTAATTGTATTATTCTTCTTGTTGACAACTCTTTCTGTTCTTGTTTAATAATTCTAAATATTTCAACAATACTGCTGTGAAATCTTTCTACATCAGCATTTCCCGTATGGCTATTTGGCTTTGTGTAATGAACTTCAATACTTTCCTTGCTTAAATATTCTTTTATTATTATTGTTTTAAACTCATTATCTGCTATGATTTTAACTGGTTTTCCTATTCTTGTAAAATGTTCTTCTAGAGTTTCTAACAATGTACTTGCATTTCTATCACTAAGATAGTACGCAAAACCGAATTTTGAAAATTTGTCAATTATGGTTAAGAAGTTATGCTTCATAATTATATACGTGTCAATATGTATTATTTTATTTATTGTGTCGGGTGTTTCAGTTAAATGAAAAATATCTTTAATTGGTTTTCTATCATATTTCACTTCATTACATCGATCACAATTGTTTATAACTCTCCAAATGTAATCCAGAATCTTCGGAAAATAAATTTTATATTTAATATTCTGATACGTTTCATTGATTCCAGAGTGGTAACTTTCTCTTGTATGGTATAAAGCTATTTGTTTTATTAATTCTTCTTCTGTTTTTATGTTTTCTGCTCTGTATGTACATCTTATAAATTTAACAGTTTTACTACTGGAATAAATTTCTCTGACAATTTTTTGAAAAATATTATATTCACTATCATTTAATTCAGTAAATATACCAACAGTTCCTTTCAGGTTTTCTAGTTTAAGTATATCTGCACACTTATTAAAGTCTCTTTGTTCAAAATAAATAATTTTGTTTCCATGGATTATTTCCATATCCAAAAGTTTTTCTTTGATTAATATTATCTGAAATCTATATTTATTTATAATTTCTTCCTTAATTGGAATGTAATCTAGTAAACTTTCTGCGGCTGAATGTATTGTAACTAATTCATCTGTAAAAATACTATCATTCGAACATTTTGTTGCATTTGCTTCACTATATTCAGAATCTGAATCTGAATCTAGTTCTTCATTGTTAATATCTATTTCTGTACCTGTTTCAATTGATTTCAGATCATTACAAGTTTCTTCTTTTATTCTCGATAAAAAATCTGCTACCTTATTGTCTTTCCCTTTTAAATAATCTATTGTGTAATCATACGCATTTAATTTTATTAACCATTTTTGATGCCTAACAGATAGATCCTTTCCTTTGTATTTTGTTACTAAATATTTCAACGGTAAATGGTCACTAAGAATGTGAAATTTTCTGCCGTAGAGGTAAGGTCTAAAATATCCTAGAGCCCATACCACAGCTAAAAATTCTTTGTCTGTAGTTGAGTAATTTCTCTCGTGTTTATTGAGAGTTCTAGATGAATAGCATATAGGATGATTGTCTTGTGTTAGAACAGCTCCTAAAGCATAATCAGAAGCATCAGTTATTACTGTAAATGCTTTGTCAAAATTTGGATACTGTAAAATGGGATGATGAGTTATTATTTCCTTTAATTTTTCAAATGAATTAATATAGTTTGGATCTGATGTATTAATCTTCGTATCCTTTCTTAGGTACTTAATCATTGGGTGTGCAACTTGTGCATAGTTTTTGATAAACTTTCTGTAGAACCCTGTGATTCCTAAAAAGCTTTTTATCTCAGTTTCAGTCTTAGGTAACTTTAATTCTCTTATCACTTTAATTTTGTCTGGGTTTGGTCGTAATCCTTCTTTAGTTAACATGTGACCTAGGAATGCCGTTTCTTTTTTCATGAAACTACATTTGTCTATCTGTATTTTCAGATGATTTTTATCTAAAACCTCTAATATCTCTTTAATATTATTTATGTGTTCTTGTAACGACACACTAAAAATTAAAATATCATCCATGTAAACAATACATGATTTATTTATGAAATCCCTCAAGATTTCGTTCATTAATCTCATGAACGTTGCCGGAGCATTTTTTAAGCCAAATGGCATTCTAATGAATTCGTATAAGCCATGTGGTGTAACAAATGCTGTCTTTTTCCGGTCTTCTTCCCTAACCATTATTTGGTGATAGCCTTTCGCTAAATCCAAAGTCGAAAAGTATTGGGCTTTCCCCAATTTGTCTAGAATAGCATCTACTTTTGGAATAGGATACTTGTCATCCTCCGTGATGTCATTTAATTTTCTATAATCGATAACAATTCTATATTTTTGCTTTCCTGAATTATCGATCTTTTTCGGTATTACAATCAAAGGACTTGTATATTTAGAATAACTCTTCCTAATAATTCCTTGCCTTTCCATATCGGTTATTTGCTTTTTCACCTCTCCTTCGTATTTTTGAGGATACCTATATATTTTTGAGTTTATTTGTCTGTCGGTTGTAGTATTAATTTCATGTTCTATAACATGAGTGTGTGTTAGTATATCGCCTTCCTTGAAAAATAAATGCTTAAACTTTTGTAATAGCTTTTCCAACGCCAATTTTTCTTCTGCACTTAAGTGGTCAGTTTCTATTATGTCTGTATTAAATATAACTTCAAGAATTGTAATCCTATTAAATGGATCTTCTTGAAATTTTATATTTTGCCCGTTTATAACTACTGTATGATTTTCCATATCAACTTTTGCGTTTGTATATCTCAATATATCTGTGCCTATAATGAATTGATATTTTCTATCTGTAACGAAATTATGTACTTTCCATTTAACCATTGCTCCTTTTGGAAGCTTAAATTCTGAAGGACAACTTGTGTGAACTTCAGCACTAAATGCATCTTTTTTATTTATTGTTGAATATGAAACTTTTGCGATTTTAATTTTATTGAAGTCTTTCACTTTTGAACTTATCAAGCTAACATTTAATGCCCCTGTGTCTACTAAAGCTAAGTATTGTTTATTGTCGATTGTAATTTTTATTATGGGAGACCTGTATTCCTCCCCGGATTGATAAAAAAATTTCCTACTTCGATATTATCTGCATTATCTTGAGATGAATTTTCTTGTTGCACCAATTGATGATTATTTGATTGCCTCCTCTGAGAAGTATTCTTAACAGATATGTGATCCACCTCCATTGGAACCACAGCATTTTGACCTTGATTATTAGAATTACCATAATTTCCAGATTGATTTCTATAGTGATTACTTTGATTTTGGGAATTACTTCCTCTCAGATATTGGTACTGATTACTATTATTATTATTTCTATAATAGTTACTATTGAAATTTCCTGATTGTCTTTGATAGTTATTACTTTGGTTATAATTGTTGCCTGTTCTTTGGAAACGAGTATTTTGATTAAAATTGCTTTGAAAAGTTCTATTATTATTTTCTCTGACATTTGGAACGCTTGATTTGTTATGATTGGAAGTTCTAAAATTTGTTTTAAATTTATTTAAATTTTGTGTTCTTTTTGCGAAATTATTATTTTTGTTTTCAAAAATCCTATATTCATTTCTAATGCAATTATCTTCAAAATCTACACGGTCTAACTCATCCACAATATCTTGAAAAGTATTCTTTTTTTTAATAGCATAAGCTAACGTACCTTGTGTAATTCGTTTAGTGGTATTAACCAATAATGATTCTACTCCTGTCAAATCTATATTTTCTGTGTCTTTATAATACAATCGAAGCTCTTCAGCTTTATTCTTATATGTGTGTAATTTTTCTAATAAATCACTTACCGAATGAACTTTTATATTGGAAATTTTATAGTATAAATCTTCAGGCATATACTCCGGTTTGTACTGTTGCTTCAATTTGGTTTTGATAATCTGCCAATCCTCAATGTCGCTTATGTTGATTACTGCTCGTTTTGCTTCTCCTTGGATTTTCTCTAGAAAAATTGTTGCTACTGCTAATCTCTTATTTGGGCCCTCTTCGAGTCGGTTTAAGTAGTATTCCACGGCTTGTATGAAAGCTGCTACTTGTATATTTTTTCCACTGAATGGTGTTAGATGCTTAATTTCTGTTAGTGTTCTTTCTCGCACTGATGCAGGATTAGATAGTATATTTGCTTGTACTCTAACAAGAGTGTTTAACACTGCTTGTGTTTCTTGAAGAGCATGTACAATTCCCTCCATTTTAGATAAAGGTCTTTATTTTTTTTTTTTTCAAGAAATAAAAATTATAAAATAGTTCACTGTTACTTTATGTGTCGCGAATTCGAGTTTATTTCAATGAAATAATTTCACACTTTTTATTAAAAACGTATTTTTGGAGTTAGATCCTACCACGACTGCGCCAATTATATCTTTCGTTGATTAATAAGACTTTTCTTTTTAAATATATTCATAACTTTATTTTTCACAACTTATGAGACCTAGTGTTTAAGAGAGGAGTCCACTTCAACTACTGACCACCATCCAGTCACTTTCTTGATCATGAACCCATTCGCATCTTTGGTGGTCGATACTCAAACAGTCGTATCGTTTTATGATATTATAAACAAAAGTGGCAAACTGCTTAGTTTGCGGTTTGTCAACGGAAAGTATCGTTTATCAAATGACTTTATAAACAAAGACACATTTTGCTTAGTTGCAAGTTGGTGTGGTCTTTTGAAATATTATTCTGATACTCTTTTATTTACATAACAAAGTGTTTCGTTGCAACTTATTCTTTTATGATTATATAACTTGGCCGCCAACTACGGAATACGAACAACCAATTTATTCCTCCTCAATCTACTACATAGTTTATCTCGAGTTTTTGTAGATTTGCCTTTGCACCGAGTGGACTGATTTTGACAGCCGCTCTCACAGTTTATTAATTTTTAACTGAAGTAATGAAATAAATATTTTAACTTTCACTCTAAAAACCACATAACAGTGTTAATTAAATTGTTTTTCTTTAAGTATCTTTTCTGCTTTTGTTCAAATTACTTAGATAAAACAGACTAAGAGGGTGTTGGTTGAACTCAAAACTTGTTCAGCTTTTATCATTCTGTTGAGTTTTTTTTTTTTCATTTTCCTCTTCATGAATTCATTTTGCTCTTGTGTTTACTGAAAGCCCATAATGAATCATATTTATGAATTCTAGTACAATTTACATTAAGTATCGTCACCTAAAAGAAGAAATACAAAATACATATTAATTTCTTTTTTGTTTTTCTCAATATGAAAATTTAATTTTTAAGACTAAAAACGTTTTTAATTAGGTCAAAGACTTGTGCAGAAACATAATTTAAACATCAGCATTAATAAACAATGGAACAAACGAACATCAGTGACTCTGAAAAAGTGAGAATCGTGTCGGATTTTATTCTTCACGCACCGCCTGGAGAATTCAATGAAGTGTTCAATGATGTCCGCGAGTTGCTCAAGAACGATGGACTTCTTAAAGAAGGTGCTAGCTCAGCCTTTGCTCAGTATAATAAAGATCAGCTCACACCAGTCAGGATCGAAGGCAGTGACCATAACGCTGTTATATCGGAACACAATGATTTGGGTAAGGTCGAGAGATGCACACATAAAATTTAATTGAGGACATTTTTTCGTTGTGACCATATATGGTTATCAAGTTGAATATGTTTTGAATGAAATGAATCGCGATGGTGTTAATTGTAACTTTCATGTTAAGCTTCGCATCTAGAGAACAAAAATTTTTAAGGCAATTGGGAATAGATAGATGTATGTGCTTTTCATTTTTGTGTTCTTTAATTAGGTGTTCTGTGCTACATTATGTAAGAGGGTCAAGAGGAAGTAAAATGTTTAAGTTTACAAATAAGAACATTCAATTCCATGTTATCATTGTTTGAATCTGTTTCAATTCTCATAAGTAGATCATTGGCTCTTGAAATGATTTAAGCGCCTTGAGTTGTCGGCATTGTATATTAATGCTGCTCATTAAATGTTTTTGTAAGGCAGCTTAAAAAATGGATGAGATGTCTAATAGCAGACTCACCACCTAAATGTTTACAAGTTCCGTACACTATTTTTCCCCAAATGAGACAAAACAAACTAATAAAGCTAAGCCAAAACTGTTTGTAGGTATATTCTTTAAACACTACTTTACAAATATGCATACATATTTTTTCGTTTTGTTTGTTTTGTTGGCAAAGGGATTCAAGCTCGAAAGGTTGACCTATTTTTATTGCAACAACCTTTAAGGTTAAATTAAAATATACCCACCCCCCCCCCCCTCCCTCTAATTCGAAATGAACCATATTACATGCACAAACTTTAAAATTATGACTAAAAATGGGTTGGTAAATTAAAGCCTTTGAGTTGAGTTACTTCTCGCTATTCGCCCAACATATTTCGCCAACAATTGGAAGGTCTTCTTCCGTTTCATTGCGCCACCTAAGACGAGTTCTTCCTCTTCCGCAATTTCCCTGCAACGTGCTTTCGAAAACCCATCGAGCCGGGGGCGTTGATGTACACACCCTGTCTTCCAATGATGCATCGGGGTATTTTTCTTTCGAAACGACGAACGGTTTTCTCGACCGCATTAGTTAAGGTAGTTAAGGTCGATGATTACGTGTCGTATAGCAGGAGGGCAGGACTGGGATGATCAAAGTCAATTTTTTTTAATAGTTTGCGCGCACATCAAGGAATTATAAATACCCTGACAATGTTATAAAACATAGTGCGAGCGTAAGGAAAATAGGAGAGGATTAAGTAGGAGACACTGATGCACGTTGATTTTAAGTTTTTGCAAATCATAATGCAGGCTCTGTTTTGTATTCTATCAAGAAGGCTCAAAGATGAGGACCTGACCCGATATGAGAATTATAGTTGATTTTTCTAACGGAAGTTTAATTTCTGAATTGAATTTCTGAATTTAACTTTTCTAGTCTAAAACCGCATTGATACGGACCTATTTAATTGTTGACGTGGGGTTTCAGATATTCATTAAGCAAAAAAGATGTTTTATGTGACGTTAAGGAGGCTTATTATAATCTATTGTTCTGGGTTTCATTAGGCCTTCGAATTGAAATCAAGAACAACCCATTGTATTTTCAAAAATGTAATCTTCCCTGGTTTATTTAAGGAGCTCGTAGAAATAGCCTTTGAAATTATCGTCTTTGTCTTATGTGTGAATAGGCTAGAAGAAGTAATTAGAAGAAGTAATTTAGTTTAGTTTAGTTTAGTTTATTTATTGACTGCTTAACAACTATAAGATACAATATCTTTTAAGGCAGTTATAAGCTAATTTTACAGAAAGAGCTAAATAGAGAAAAAAAATTTATCAAAAATTTGAAGTTATGAGCAAAAATTTAAAAATTTAAAATTCTAATTACAATTTGCAAGATCATTTATGTATTTATTCGAAAGTGTTTTATTAAAACCTTTTTAGTTCTTGTTGCATTTTGGGTTTCTTTAACATGAAGCGGTAATGAATTCCAAAGACGCACGGAATTAACAAAAAATTGACGCTCAGATGTTAAACACGAATGCTGAGGATGAATTAGCTGACGAGATCTTACCGAAGACGCGATAGTAATTTTGTTAAAACAATATTGTGGTTGGCGTGTAATCAGTATGTCAGAGAGCAAAATTAAACTTCGAAGCTCAACGTAGCTATCAAAAGGCATCCCCAACAGCACTTTAGGCAAATTAGATAATCTATCGTATCTTCGAAGACCAAAGACGAAACGCACGGTACTGTTATAGGCGACGTTGAGTTTTCGCTTGCTTGCATAGTTGCAATTACAGTAAATTTCACAGCCGTATATCAATATCGGAATTACTAAAGTCTTTGCAAGAAGTAAACGTGTTTTAAAAGGTGTAAAAGTTTGAGTTACCCATAAAGTACGTAGTACTCCATACACTAGGCTAATATTCGAGAATTTAGTACAAATGCTGGTGGTCATAGTACGGTTAGTAGCCGGATTTCGGCTGATGATCTTATTCATGTGTATACTTCTAACGACAAATCTGCACCCAAATAGGCGCTGTTTCTATTGTTTGTAGACATTGTCCATTTAGGCATCTTACGTTCCACGGGCAGATCGGGATGTCTTTGTTCTTTTTTTTCCTTTGCTATTGACGTAAACGGACGTAAAGGTCCGTACAATCCGATGTCAAAATGCTGCAGGGGTTTAAGAACTGCCTCCACCATCTCTATATCAATACCCTGTCCTAATATTGAAAGACCCTGAAAGACCTTTAAAACAAATTATATCGCAGTAGCTCATTCAGGCGTTCCTACTTTTTAACAGCTGAACTCCACTATTGGTTCTGTAAGTGAAATTCATCCGCTGTGACATTCCCTATAAGTTTTGGCAGGCTACTGTGATTCGGGCTGTCAGTCATTACTCGCAGAGCATTATAGTGTTGTTCTTTTTTTATTTTTTTCGTCCCTTTGTCAACACTGGCACTTACTAGTTTGGGAAGTCACCTGCGGTTTTAGGAGACCAGTACCCAGTGGTTACCGCATGGGTACTCTAAACGCAATCAACATGTAGCATGTACTAAAAAATTGCAACATCAGGGCGCCGCGCCGCCAAGTTGGCACTAATCAGAAATTTCTCGAATAGTACACCAACCACAAATGATAATGACAATTTATTTCAATTTATTTCAGGAGGCGGACGCTTTTACGATCCACGCACCAAGCAATCGTTTAAATATGACCACTTGCGGAAAGAAGCCACTGATTATGTAAATTTAGAAAGCGATGTATCTGCAGAACCATGGCGCTCTGCTTTAGACATTGAAACTATTGCATACACTACCAACCATTACAGACACGGGGTAGGTGAAAAGTGCATTTTCTAACACCAGCAAATATAAAATTCTATATTAAATTATTTTTAGGTCTGCTCCGTTTTTGGCAAGTCACAAGGTGGCCAAATAACATTAACCATTTGTATTGAAGATCATCAGTTTCAGCCGAAAAACTACTGGAATGGGCGATGGCGATCTCAGTGGCACGTCAGCTTTCAACCAGGCAGTGGAAGTGCGGAGCTCAAAGGTGTCTTAAAAGTGCAGGTTTGTGAAATAAATAAACTAAAAAATAATATCCAATCTGAAACATGCTTAATGCAATTCAACTCTAGGTTCATTACTATGAAGACGGTAATGTGCAGTTAGTGTCATCAAAAGAATGCCGCGATGCACTTATAGTAACTAATGAACAACAAACAGCCAGAGAGATTATTCGACTAATTGAAGAAGCCGAAAACGAGTACCAACTGGCAATATCCGAAAACTACCAAACGATGTCGGACACAACATTTAAGGCTATGCGCAGACAACTCCCAATCACCCGAACTAAAATTGATTGGACTAAGATCGTGTCGTATAGTATCGGTAAAGAACTGAAAACGCAATAAGGCATTTATTATATAAAACAATTGTTCTTTTTCTTTAAATGAAACAAAAACCTATTAAAAACAAACAAACAAACAAAAAAATAAAGAAAATTTATCAACTTATATACTTTGTTGTGCAAATAGTGGCTGACTTATACAAAAAGCAGAAAAAATTTGGTATGCCGTTCGAAACAAATTTATGTATTAACGAAAAACGAAGAAAAATAGTACATACTAACACTTACACGTATTTAGTTTCCGTTTATTAGTATTAAATTATTATTTTTCTTTAATATATTACTTTTTCTACAAAACACGATTCCGTAGTAAGTACTATCTTCTGTCTTATCCGTTGGTTAACTCTAGTTTTTTTTTTACAAATTGAAAAAGTTTGGATTCTCGTTTATAAAGTATAACTATATAAATTTTTATAAATATATATTTTTATCCGTAGATAATAAAGCAATTCTTCATACAACAAATTAATTAAAAAATAAAAAGCAAAATTTATTTACATTACAAGACATTGACTTATTTTTATTTTTGGTTTCCAAAAGCACTGACTGAATTGAATTGGCCCGTCGATTTGGTTTCAAAATCGGTTTTTTATGTTTTTTTTTTATTTATTTTTTGTATATACATATACGTATTCGAGTTAATCGTCGCAAGTATGACTTGTGTCAAAATACTCGGAGTGATGAGTGGAAACAAATTAAAAGAAATTTTTGTATAAAAACGAATTGCTAATTTATAAAAAAAAAGCTCTAGTATAAATGAAGTCGTCAATTTGTTAATCTTAAAAACAGAAGAGATATACTTTTTTGTATTTGGTAATTAAATAAATACATAGATATATAATTCATAAATCCAAGACAAAAATGTTACCTACCCAATTGAGACAGCTCAGCGCCCCGATGATTTGTCGATGCGCATATTTATAGAAAATTAAAACAATTTCCGTGTAAATATAGTCGTTTAAAACACGTTTTGAATTTAGTCGATAGTATTGTTGAACTAAAAGTAAGTTCACATCATTCCTGTCACTATGCAATTGCTCCAAAAGAAACAAACCGTTGTTGGTTTTCTTCGTTGCCTAAATTTTGTTTTAAAAAACTTCAGTGTAAAACAAAACCGAATATAGAATAAAGAGATACACTTTCAAAATCTGTATTAAGAAGGTTTTATTTTATTGCAATTTAGGATAAGTTAATAAAAGCTTCAACTCTCAGCCTTTTTGATAAGGAACCTCTTATCCGGATGTGACTTAACCTCTAAATCTACTTTCTCCAGAACCCATCCAAGTTCTTCCGTTCTTGTAGCCCAAAAATATATGGTGCCTATTGAAACAAGACGTTTTTTAGGTACTGAATCTCTGATTGATAAGTGCACCTTACCTTTGTCTTTAGGTCCTTTCACTGAAACTTCGAACCATGCCTTTTGTCCGTCGCAAAAGTTCTTTTTTTCATCAGCTAGATCGAAACCTATTTCTCTAATAGGTTCACCTAGAAGACTAACAGCACCTGGAAACCACTGATCAATTGGATATGAAACAAGGAGTTCTCTTTGTAATACCCTTATGTTGTCGAATTGTTTGCAGGGCAGCTTTAAAATATTCAGTGTTTCGTATGCGATCTTGGATACTGTATCTCATATACATGACAGCAGATATGGAGGCAACTGCACCATAAACAGCAATCTTGGCAAGCGTTGCGTTTGATGGAAATCTCATTTTTTAAAGCTTTAATTTATTTAAAAATTTGAGATTTTCTTCAATTTAATTAATATTTTTGTCGACCGTAGTCAAAAGTCAACAATTGTCAATAAAAGGTAAAGGGGGTGTTCAATGATATGAATTCACAACTCACTTCAGTCCCGACAGAAAACGAATTGCTTGTAGGAGCGTTCGATTTTACTATTTGAAATTGCTCTTACATCTTATTCACATAAGGCCTCCTACAAACCAGTGTAAAGGACTATTCACATGAGCACGACCAACGAACGACGAATAAATCAAGAAATGAGATTTTAAGTACTTTACTAGCATAAATTCCTCACGATTTTTTTTGGAAACGATGGAAAAATAGTTCATACTTATTTTTAGGTGGATAAACTTTTATTTTTGTGCCTAAAATTAACAAAATTGAGAAAAAAAGTTTATTCGTTACGAATAAACATCTAGTAGGTACGAACTGTCAGACTTTATTCTCGTTCCACATACAATCCACACTCCAACGAATAAATTTTTCGCGCGTGCTTAACCTCAAAATCATTCCCCATTTTTGTTTTGCATGTAAATTGTGTTCGTTATTCGTGACGAATGTAAAACACTCATGTGAATGAAATGTCAAAATATACGAATATTCGTTCATTCGTTGTTCGTTGGTCGTTCTCATGTGAATAGTACTTAAATGTTCTCTACCTCATCTCCTCTTAAAAATTGAACAACAACTCAGCTTTTAGTTTTTAGAGGGCCGTGAGTGTGACAGTTCTACTACGACTACATCACTGTCAAAATGGAACACATTAGGTCTGTTCGATATGTAGTGCTCCAGTGCGCACTGGGGAATGTCAACACAATGAAATTATCTGTCAATACACTGAATACCTGCTCTAGATTTGATTTCACATCGAACACTTAAGAGCTAAAACTCACGCAGCACATAGCACTTGACTTTCATAAATTATTTTCCTCCATTTGGCAATAAATATGGTTGCATTTCTTTCATAGATATATGAAAAGATAAAATATCAAAATGAAAAGCAAATATTCAGTTTACAACCCAACTGGCAAATAGTCTTTTTGGCGTAAACAGCTGATCTCCTATTGACAGCTCTGAAAACCTCAACCCCAGAAAAAAACTGGGCATGACAGTGCGCACTGAGTGCTTGCACCGGACGAACATCGAGCACAGTGCAAATGCACTGGGGCAAAAAAAATGTCACATCGAACGCATCAGTGTGATTTCAGTGCGCACTAGGGTGCCCCAGTGCACACATCAAACAAACCTATTGGTGATCAAACTGGTTTTGCAATCTGAAAATAAAGTGGTGTTTGTGAAGTTAGTTTGACGACAGATGCCGTGGTGTGTGTGGTTTAGCCTCTTGTTGTATCTCTTCTGTGGTTATGAATGGGGGCATTCAGGATTCTAGTCACTACGTAGTGGAAAGTCGACTAGCTTTGGTGGCATTCAGAAATCTAGTCACTACGTAGTGGAAAGTCAACCAGCTTTGGTGGCATTCAGAAATCTAGTCACTACGTAGTGGAAAGTCGCCTAGCTTTGTGATTGCAAAATGCACTAAAAATGTAGTCAACCCTGAACTGTCAAAATAAGCACACAAAAACACGAAATAATTGCGAAATATTGGGAGCATTCAGGATTCTAGTCACTACGTAGTGGAAAGTCGACTAGCTTTGGTAGCATTCAGAAATCTAGTCAATACGTAGTGGATAGTCGACTAGCTTTGTGATTGCAAAATGCACTAAAAATGTAGTCAACCCTGTGCCCCTGTTCTGTAACTATCGCCTTGGCGAAAAACGGTGACAAATGGAACGAAATTCTATGAATTTAGTAGGATTCCGTTCCATTTTCCACCGTTTATCGCCTGCTTTTATCGAGGCGATAGTTACAGAACAGGGGCACTGAATTGTCAAAATAAGCACACAAAAACACGAAATAATTGCGTTTAGGGAACTTTAAATAATCTTTTCTTTTAAATCAAGTAACTTTAATTACATATCTCTTCACTGCTTCAATTTGATAAAAATTGTCGAAAAAATTTCACTTCGCACTTTGTAATTTTTCGTGTGTTTACCCCCAACAGCTGATTCTCAAACGTCAGACTAACTTTGTAGCTCAAATTTTTCAACTACGTTGGAAAGGAAATTTCAACTCGTTTTGTAGTCGATTCTAACCAATCAGAAGAGTTCACTACGTAGTGACTAGATTTCTGAATGCCACCAGAATCGAATTGCTGTCATTTTGACTTTAATTTTCAAGGGAGTAGAATTCCTGTCTTTGCTTTTGGTCTGCATTTTCTTTCAATTTAAATACAAATTTACTAACAGAAAAACTAACAAAAAACATGAATATTACATCAATTTGCTCAGCATTTAATATTCTTAAACAAAGAATTGTGTTGCCATCACTTCTGGTCAGCAGGAATTATGCAAAACCCATGGGAGGTAGTACTATCTTAACTTACTATTAGGTTATATTTTGGGAAACAACCTAACTGAAAATCGCATTACAGCATCGGCAGTAGGTAAAAAGAAGAAGCTAGGAAAATTAGGACCAATTGTGGAGAAGAAAGTGATTCCAGTTGAAACGGATGTAAACAAATTGGTTTCATATGTTTGCGGGAGCAACATTAACAAAACTGGAGAAGATATCAAGGTAAGAAGTAACACTGAATTTCTATGCTGAAAAACTAAAGTGTCTTATGAAGAAAGTATTCTTTTTTAGTTAAAACCTGACTCTGAATATCCTGAATGGCTATGGAAAATAAATTATAAAGGAATTGTCCCTTTAGAAGAGCTTGATCCTGAAACAAAACAATACTGGAGAAGAATCCGTAAAATGGCACTAAGAAGGAATAACAAACTTTCTAAGCTTAAAAAATTTTAGTTAATTTTTAAATAAAAATATGCCACAAAAAACAAAGTTCTTTTGATTTAGTTTCAATTGGACAGGGCATTTTGAAATGTTTTCTTTAATGTTATGACATCATTTTCTGCATCGAAGCCTTTACTCATTTAGCTATCGCTCTTAAGCTTGATTCCACTCAATTGATATTACTCTAGGTAAGTTCAAAACTTGTCGATGGTAACTGGTTCTTAAACTTAATTCAATAAATAAATAAATAGGGTAACGCAACAAAGGGAACCCCGGGCCCTAGCACAATTTAAGGAAAATGACGGAGGACTTGTCAATTGGTTGAGAAATGCAATTCATTGGAAATAAATTTTCATATTTCTGATTCGATATAGATAACAAGTACATGTATTTAATTTTGTTTTCGAAACATTTCATCTTTAAAAAAGCAGCAATATTAAAAGCACAATTCCTTCCAATCGCCCAAACGAAGTCTTTTTTATATAATTTTCTTAAAGTGCCCAAACAAATTTAAGCGTCGAATGAAAAGGCTTTCTATGTTCTTGTCTGTATATAGCATCATTCACGGCAACTTTCAAAGCAATGGACCGATTTCAAAAATTCTTTCATCGTTAAAATGCTGAAATGCTGCATTTTTAAAAGTAACATAAATTAATGAGGGCGGCCGTGGTACAGTGGTAGAGTGTTCAGTAGATAGGCCGGATGCGTGGGTTCGAATCCCGCTCTGGGCATCTACTTTTCTTTCAGCCTCCTAGTTTCGCCGCTCTTGAGGTTATATAGGTATGAAATTACTAACACCTTATTTCCAACTACTGCAATACAAAAAAGGGAGGGCTGCTACCCTGGTAGTACAATGGACCGGAAATTAAGTCTGAGTTCTCCAGGTTAGCATATAAGCCTCCTCTTTAAAAAAAAAAAAAAACTATCTCAAAACTTTGAATTTATGGAACAAATTTCATCCCCATATTCTCAAGGTAATTGAAACGGGAAACTTGAAACTTTCAGACAGCCTCCAGCTTAGCCCCAAGGGCGTTCCTGAGCAATGCTTTTAAATAAGTTAGACCCGAGTAACGCAAAGTTCGGGTAAGCTAGTATGTTAAAAGTCTCAAAGAGGTCGCAAAATTTAAATCGGACCACTTTTAGGAAATGCAAACATTTTGCAAAGGATGTACATTATCGATAAAGAAATCAAATAGTTATAAGCTTTTGGTTTTCGATTAGCAATTCTTTTACGACTGCGGAGTGGAGTCACCAGCAAGATGAACTTCCGATCATCATAGATATATTTTTTTCTTAAATCTATATTGCACTATTTATAGAGAATGATATAAAAACTTGCTTAGTATATATTTTTCATGTAACTAACCAGATGTGTGTGCCGTATCGTAATGGCTAGCATTTCTGCATGTTACGCGAAAGGTTCGTGGTTCAAGTCCCAACAGAAAACAAAAATTATTTTCCACAAGTATCGCCTCTTGCAAGGAATTGGCAAGTCCTCCGATTGCAAATTCCTTGCCATGTTTTTGATTTTCAATTAGCTGTTCGGAATCGCTGGAATAGCAGCTTCCCTTCACTGCCTCACAGGCCGTGGTTGTGAAAAATGAGATAGGTCTCGAAGCTCCCCGTTCTGTTTATTTTTATTTATTTATTTAACTTATACTTATTAACGATGTAGAAACTTATTGCAGATGTAAAAAAAATTGCTAGAAACTTAGCTTATTAAATTTAAAAATGCCAGTTTTGAATTTTGGAAATAATCGTAAACGCTCATGCAACAAACTAACCAAGTTTAAAAATGAAGTCTTTTCAAATACATACAAAGAGCGAACAATAACTTATTTTTGAATTGTTAACTAGAATTTTCGTTTTTAAAAGACGTCAATCTCCTATTTTTTTTATCATTGCATACAAGGTAAGTGTGTTTTGATGCACAACTCATTGCTAAGCAAACATCAACCATCATCGATCGTCATGAGTCAATATGTTCTTGTAAAGCCACTCGACTTCCATTCAGATATTTAAAAAACATTTTCGATATACGGTGTCTTTAAAGAGATTGGCGGTAGCAAATAGTCATCAAGAAGCTTACAAGATGTGCACAAGCAATACTCGTTTCACACCAATCAACACAATCTTATCAAATTTCCTATCATCGTCTCAAGACTCAAGGGCCTCTTTGTAGAATACCGAGCAAGAATACTCGTACATCAACAAAAATTCGAGTATAAAATCAATGGCTCTGATGGGTTTAATTTCAGTTCTTCAAGATTCGGTTAATTTTTTTTTTGTGCAGAGAATAAAGCATCGATTCAGTTATACAAAATGGGAACTAAAAATCTTGCCCTATTTAGTGCTTTGATTTTGCTATTTTTTTGTGCAGTTGAAGCGAAAAGTAAGTGAATCCCATTTGAAGTTGCTTTTTCAATTTTTTCTTTGTGGATGTACAGAAATTAATTTTTTTTTTTTTTTTTTTCATTAGTATTCTGTACTTTTTTATCGCAAACTCTTTAAAAAGGTTAAACATGTCGGTTATTTGTGACGAATTAAATTCTCCTTCAAGATAAACAACGTTAATTCTTACCAAACCAAAACCTGTTTGTTAAAATATGTTCTTATCTGCAAAATATATCGTGTTTCTATGTTCGCAAACGATGTTTTCGAATTGCTTACAAGAGGTAATAACGCAAGCAATGCATCAACGCCGTGATGCGGTCTTGTACCCGACGCCATGATAACTTTAGAGAAGAAGGAGTGCCCCTCAAAAAATTTTCTTTCAACCACCACTTTTTGAGTAAACAGGGAGTGTAGGAGAGACTTTTCTTTAAAAATATCAAACATGTGCAAAAACGAACCCAAAATAAATTTGTACAAGAAAAAGAAAAAAAACTTACTGCCCAATTTTAACGACTATGATCTTATCTTGATTTACCTTACGTTATTTATTTAAATTATTCCTTGTCGATTGATTGTAGATTGCGCAATATTTGCCTAGGGCGTTCCATTTTTATCAGATGAACAAAGTAGATTCTATTGTAATGTCTGTATGAAGATGTGTACTTTCTTTTCTTTAAATAGATTTTTTATCGAGTCTAAATATATTTTCACATCCTTTCAAATGACTTCTTTTTTTTCACAAAAACAAAAGGGGAAAATTAAGTGATTTAAATTCTGCTCTTCAAATTCTAGCACAAATTGTGCAGATAAGTTTTTCTGTTTAAATTCTGGGCACAGAATTGTGATAAAAGGACTTACATTTTTAAAGTGCCTCTTATCTCACAATTGCTTGTATGTAGCCAATTGATATATTTCCTGCTTGGCTGGGTAGAATTTTTAAACGAAATACGCTGCGGGCAATCGAGCTCGAAGAACTGTTCTTAAGATCATAGCGTTTGGGTTTGTGGTGAGTTTTCAAAAAAATTATTTTCTCTGGGCTTGCAAAATAAAGATTTTCATCGAATTGGTAGTGAATCGCTAATATATACATATACATAAAACCTTACATTCTCTATCACTTTATTTATCTTTATTAATTATGATATCCTTACTTACTTCGTTGTGCATTGTGCCCCGAAGTGAACCTGATCCTCAACTTACATATGTATAACGCAACCAGTTTTGAGTTCGAACGAGCTCACTCCATATTTGCCCCCCAAATAAGTTGAGGTCCTCTTCCACTCGATTGCGATACCTAAGATAAGGTATTCCCTTTCTTTGTTCATTAACTGAACTCCCGCAAGCAAAAACCTAATGCTACATTAAGGCGAGTTGAGGGCAAACACAGGGCTAAAAAAAACTAATTTTGACATGGCTTCAACGAATAAACCTAAAATTTGCTCTTGCCTTCCGAACTTCCGGTTCATTCTGTTTCTATTCAATTGACTCATAAAATTTTAATTAATGTTTAATTATTATTATTACCTTAAATGCTATTCAAGAATAGCAGAATTGTAATCGAAAAAACTAGAAATTGATATTTTCTAATCGTGCTAAATTTGACATTGTTTTTCGATAGATAGTTAATGGAATTCGAAAGAATTACATTTTGAGACCCGATAGCGATGCAAAAGTTAACACGTAAACTTTCGACTCGATCGAATCTCAAAATGCAATTTTTTCGAATTCGACAAACTTTCTAACGAAATAGAAAGTCAAATTAAACAAGAATATTTCTTTCTTCAATAAATTAGACAAAAATGTTGTCGATTGATTTGTTTGAATGTCTTAGCTCATTTTATTTTCTAAAAGCCCCCGACTTTTATTTTAATAATTTACCTCCCAAATTATGTGGAATTCACAAAGACGTTGTTGTTACTTTATTTTGTTTATTAATTATCAAAATTGTTTCCTTTTTGATGAAGTCGAGACAAACTGAAGTGACGTGCTCAGGAACAATGATCACTGGGACTAGAACCCGAGCTTCTAGTAAATATGGAGTATGATGCCGTCTTTCTAAGGGTACCACTACCACAAGCGTTTTACTTAAATCCTTTAATAAACATTGAATTTGAGGATTCGCTCCACATGAAATGCTATTGCCATTTTAACTTAGTTGTTTAAATTGAAAGCTGATTCTGACAAGATGCACATGCCAAAAAGGAATATAAACATCTTCGTGGTAAAACATGCACTACGATAGCGTTTATGGTGCTTCGTTTTTGGCACTTAGTTGGAAACTGTTACGACGCCGACGGGCTTGTCGTAGTGGCCAATATTGCGTTCAACGTGGCTAGCTTCCGCTCAATTCCAGTAGAACGTTCGTTCGTTTTCCCTGGTCTTAAATAATGAAAGATTTAATCTAGTAAAAAGAGTTACATTTTTTAAGTTTTATTATTATTTATTTTAACAGTTTCATAAGTTTTTGGATTTTTCCATAACGTTTTTTATTACAAATTGTCTATAGGTAGTGTAGCAAAGGAAAACTAAAAAGTGTATACACGAATAGGCTGATATCGCAAGCACATATAAATGTGGCAACTTATTTGGAATTGGTGCATATAAATGGCACATAACTAAAGCTACACTAACAATACGTGAAATATTCTTTGGCCATTTAAGTCTTTTGCGGAGATTGTCCTGGTTGAGGGGCCCGCTTTCAACTAAAAACTGAAGAAGAACTTCAAAAATTATGCACAACGCCATGAATGGAACCACCAGTTTGTCCTTCACAATAAGGGGGAACATACTGAAAGTAGAAATCTGCAAGAACCACGTCATCATAAAAGGCTCGTACGGAAAAAGCAGCAAGGCAGGGAGTGCAGCCAGCAAGATTGATTTTTCGTGAACTTGAAACGAAAACAAAAAGAAAACTAAAGCTGAGTTGAAGAGTGCGTAGAGAAAGCTTTGCTTGGTTGGATTTCTTAGGAGAAGGATGGCACTAGGAAGAAGTGTTACTCCAGTAATAACTAGGCATATGAGTGCCATATATTCATTGCTAAACAAAGTCTTTAGCTTGATAGCGACATTTATCACACACCAAACATTTGATACTTTATCCTCGAATACTCCACGGTAAATTGGAAATATCCTCCGAATAACTGCCAAAGAAACGTCCAAGGAGGTCAACCACGGCAGCCACAAAACAACGAAAGTCATTATTACACTAGATCCGATTTTTGCAAATTTAACTACTCCTTTGCTTAACTCTTTCTCTTGCAAGCATTTTTTTAGAAGAAATACAAAAAAAGGCATTGCGTGATATAGTTCCATCTGTTTATAGTTAAGGGCTAAGGAAAAGAAAATTGCTGCGAAAATTGTTTGCTCCTTCAATATGGCAACAACAGCTAGAGTTGCTAGTCCTAGTGAAATGTTGTTGTATTGAAAATGTCCATTATCAATTAAAATCTGTCCAGGATAAAGTAAACATATCGCCAAATGCTGGAGAAGCAAGGTATGGTGTTTATTCATTGATTGCAAGGAATTTATTGCTTTTACAGCTAACACTAAAGCTGGAATGTAGATTAGAAGATCAGCAACCAATACACTTAACCGCATAAAATTCTTGTGTTGTTCTGATTCAAATCCTCTTGATGTAAAAAGTTCAACGTAAGACGGATTTAACTGTTGTGCTATCTTTCCCAAAAGGAAGCTGTGATATGCCGTCAATGGAGGATAATCTAAGCCCCAGTAAAGCAGATCATTGTCTGTAGAGTTCTTATACCAACTGGATGCCGGTAAGTTTACACAAATCTCTTGCCAATGCCGTTGTGCTTCATAGTCTCCGTGCATCGGTGGTGTTGCGGCTCCTGAATATGGGTAGAGTGAAACTATTGACCTCAACGCAAGACCGAAACATATTATTGCTGCCGAACTAAACAACATAGTTATTTGTGTTTTTTCACATAGAAACTCACGAAAATAGCAATAAAAACGAAAAGATAAACGAATACAAAATATAAAATAAGCTGTCAGCTGCCATGAATGTGGCACTTGTTTTTTTTTCGTTAGCTTGGCACTTCTGTTATGGTGTCTGCACAAGTACAGTCAAAAGCGAAAACTAAATTGAAATTTTGAGTTTGTTTTTTCAAAATAAGTTCAGTATTCAGTTATCAAAAATGTTGATGGTTTGCGCTATCAAAACTGTTTGCGCATGTTTGTACAGTGTTGATTAAGTCATATTGGTATGGTTACCCTCTTTTTATCTACTAGTGAAAAGTGCTACTTGAGCTACTTGGTAGATACTTTTATGCACTCTAGTTATCAGCATTTTATATAAAATCAGATAAAAAGTGAATTTAATTTTGTGTATGTGTTGCAGCGACTGTAGATAGATAGAGGATTTCTGTAAAACCTTGCAATATTGGCATAACTACACCATCTATTTATTTTTTCCTGTTATGGTGGATTTACATGCATCTGCAAGTGCAGATGAAAATCGGAAAAAGACACAAGCACCCCTGTTCTGACGGAATTGAATCCGGTTAATGAATTCTGTAGAGCATTATTTATTGCTGAAAATGAAAAAATAATAAACTATATTAGCACTAACATGCAATAAAGCTGTAAATAGTTCCAATAAACACAAATATTTAATTTCCAACACGTTTTTGTGACAAAAAATCAGTAGTGAATCCGTTCGGAAATAAGAACACACTTTTTACATCCCTACGGATTCAATTTCGGTTTCCATTTTGAATCCGTACGAAATTCAGAACAGCCATTGAGATGTAAAATTCATACTTGTCTGATAGAGAGGGAACGAACTTCCTAGTTATGGTTGCAGATGAAAAGTTATGGGTGCAGATGAACATGTTCATCTGCAACCATAATTTTTCATCTGCAACCATAATCCAATTCGTCTCTCTGTTTAACTTTTGTGCTTTGCAATCTTCATCTGTCTCGCTTTACATTTTCTGCACTTCCGCAGTTGCAGATGCATATAAGCCCAGCATTACTGTTTTTTTTTTTTTATTAAATAAACGTAGCTTATTATTGATTTTAAGGTAACGATACCATAGTTTTTCTTTAGTGCGAAAAAATAAGGGGCTTGTACACTCTTTTCTATCAGGTAAAGTAAAAGCGTACTACACTTTCAATTCTTTTTTAATCGATAGTTGTCAAATATCAAAATTTCACCCGGTTGCTGTCAATTATTGACTTTTATAACTACACTTCACAACTTTGTTTTCCTATACTGCGATATATACTGAACGCAAATAAACTTGTTTCGAAAAAAAGCAAATGGTTAAGCAGTCGTTTTGTTTTCTCCTAAAAGTGTTTTGAAATATTTTTATTTCGAAATTGCAGCCTGGCAGCACTGAACATCACTGCTGAAGTGCTAAACTTGTAATTCACTGAATGATGTCCATATTTCTTTAAATTGCGTCCCCATGATTTCAATTTGTCAATTTTAAGTGTTTTTATTTATTTGTTTCGTTTAAAAAAGTGTTTTTTAATAATATACAAAACAGTTTTATAAATAACGGATGAACCACTATTCCATGTACTGCTATTCTTCAAGAGTTTCCGAAATTTTGCTGTAAAAAAGCGACCAGGCGCCATGGATGTTTCGGAATACGACTGCGGGGTTCGCCAGGACGAAAATAAAAAAATTAAACTAGGAGATTCTTATTCGATCGCTGTAGACTCAGGCTATGATTCTATCTACAACGGATGTACTTCAGTATTGCTAGAGAAAAGTTTCAGTAGAGAAAGTTTTGACATATTTAGTCCCAGCACTCCAAATCGAACACCTGGAAAAAAATGTTCAACCTTAAAGTACCATGTATCGACGCCGAAAGCCAATGCATCCACAAAGAGACATCTGTATAGTGCTAGGAGTAGTACGTTTAAGCGATCAAAGGCGGGAAATGAAGAAAACGAACCCAAGACTGATAACTCAAGTATAAGTAGAAGCGATTTCAATGACAACTCGTGTCCTCTCAAAGCCCTATACAACTCTGAGCTTTCACCACAAAAAAACATTCTTAGTTCTACGACAACACAAAGTTTTCAAAAATCGTTTAAAAATGACTCATTTTTTGATTCAAAACATTCCATGTGCGCCAGCTACACTGAGAATCCCAACGAGCGAATAATAGTGCCTGAAAGACCATTGAAAAATCAACGATATTTCACACCGTTAGTGATACATTCCAAGAGAAAGTTGGAAATTCTCCCAGCACAGGAAAAATCTGCTCGCACTTACTGTAATGGGGCCAGATATATAAATATAATTGGTAAACTGGAGCCATTTCCAGCTATTCTTGATGATATATTCAAATGTCTCAACAACAAAGACCTGCTTCATTTGTCACTGGTGTCGAAGAACTGGAATACAATCGTTAAGTCGAACCTCAAGGCAAACGCTAGAATACAACACTATCTGAATGAGTCGCGCAACGTCAAAGAGAACCTCAAGGAACCAATAAAGTCTAGCACTACCTTCCTAGAACGTCATCCTTTTTCACAGTTCAACATATCAGCTATATCAAACAAAACCATTAATACATCACAACCTATCAATAGCAGCTTCAACGAAAACCAAAATGTTGTGCAGCAGTTGCGTACAAACGAAAGACTTGTAAAATGCCCACGCTGCAGTAAAGGAAGTATTATATCTGAATCCTCAGCTAGACTGCAATCCACCTCATTAATAGAACATGTACCTCATACATCAGATAACTCGCAATGTGCCACAAGTCTTGTACAAAAATCTGAAAGTGTTTGCGAAATTACCAGAGATAAATTTGGAGCAACTGAAACGACTTCATCTCCATTTGGTGTGTGCACAAGTTTGGCGTGCAAGTATATGTTTTGCCCAAAGTGCCTTTGCGATTATCATCCTGGACAGAACTGCAAGATCTCGGAACCGGAATCTCCCTCAAAACTACTCGTATGCCACAAGAAGTTGAAGCAAAAAACCAAGTCGACATCTAAGTTGAGCTCTAAGCGCCAGTCATTGAGAAGATTGTGTTTTTCGTAAACGTTAATTGTTTCTATTTTTTTAATTGTATTTTATTTTTTCGTCATGTAATAAGTCTCATTGATCTTTATAATAAATTTTTAAATAACCAATTTTTCATATGGGTTTTTGGTTCCATTCTTAATTGTTGAGGTTGTAACATGGTAAGGTTGACATTCTCTACATTAGCTGCCATACCTAGTAGTAGCCCTTAGCTTTTGAAAAAAAACTGCTAGGCAAACTGTTAACCTCAAAACGAGTTATCTTTCGCTGGGCTAAAATCAAATACACAAAATGTTTTTACCATTTGACTGTTGCTTGTAAAATTATTATTTTTTACATTCTTGAAGAGTTACACATAAGCTTAGCACTCTGCTTAAAAACCGCATTTTACGCCTCCCAATTTCTTCAAGTTCTTGGAATAAATCAATCGTATAAATGTGGAAACAAATAACTAAATCAAATATCGACCAATTCTTTGAACTGATGCAACGCATCCGGACGGTTTTTGAGCTTTTTTTTTTGGTTGAACTGGCTCCAATGTAGGTATTTTATGGGCTTTTAAAGTGAAGTATTTATAGAACCAAGGTTTAAGGTTTGTCTCTTATTTTTAGAACAAGAATATCAATATTTTTTGTCAATCAATCCTTTTGATTTGATTTCAACGAAGACTTCAACATCTAAAGTTTTTTTTTTCGTTTCGAAACTTACAGAATTGGTAGTGTGTTACCAGGGAACGTGGGCAACGTATCGTCATTCGTTTGGAAAATTCGACACGTCGCACATAGACCCTATGTTGTGTACTCATTTGATGTATGCATTTTTCGGTGTAGAATTGAATGGAGAAATACGAATAATCGATCCCTATCTTGATCTCACTGAGAACTGGGGGAGAGGCAACATTAAAAAATTTATTCAACTAAAAAATCAGAATCCAGAATTGAAAGTTCTAGCCGCAGTTGGTGGATGGAATGAGGGTTCATCGAAATTTTCAGAAATAGCAAACGATCCAGTCAAAAGAGATCGGTTTGTAACGTCAGCTGTAGATTTTGTAAAACAGCATGGGTTCGACGGTCTAGATTTGGACTGGGAATATCCGAACCAGAGGCATAACTTGACAGACAACGACGATAAAAATAATTATGTGACATTGTTGAAAGAACTGAAAGCAGCGTGAGTAATGAACTGAATCAACCAAAATCAACCAAATTAATCGATTTTTTTATTTTGAAACAGATTGAGCAGACATAACCTTCTATTAACGGCTGCTGTTGGGTCTGCAGAGTTTTCGTCATCTGTATCTTACAATATTCCTGAAGTCTCCAAATACTTGGACATCATCAATGTTATGGCTTACGATTTACATGGCTCTTGGGATAGTGTAACTGGAATTAATGCTCCACTCTACGAAGGACCATATGACGTTACTAACTATGACAAGCAATTAAATGTACATGCCAGTATTTCATACTGGTTGAATAGCGGTATGTATATATTAAACAAATACATAATAAACTTTCAAATTTCTTTCTACTTTTGTTTTGCTAATTTTAGGAGCACCACGAGAGAAAATTGTTTTAGGAGTTCCATTCTACGGCAGAACATTCACTCTGGCCGATCCAAACAAAAACACAGTCGGCTCACCACGTACTGGAACCGGTTTGCCTGGCCAATATTCAAATGAACCTGGGCACATTGGATACAATGAAGTATGCGAAAAGATGATCAAAGAGGATTGGCAATATGTTTGGGAAGACACGCAAAAAGTACCATACATTTACCGTGGAAACCAATGGATTGGATTTGAAAACCCAAAGAGCATCCAGTATAAAACTCAATACGCTGTCGACCATGGCTTAGGTGGAATTATGGTTTGGTCACTTGAATCAGACGATTTTCATGGAATCTGTGGTGAAAAGTACGTGTTATTGAAAACAATTCATTCAATTTTGAATAAAGGAGGTGATGTCAATCTACCCAAGCCAACTACCAGAAATCCCGTTCGCACTCCAGTTGGAACGTCCACGGCTGTAACAAAACTACCTTCTACATCAAACTTTAAGTGTTCTTCTAATTCGATGGGCTACTATAGAGACCCGAAAGACTGCTCTACTTTCTATTTTTGCAACAGAGAAACTAAATACACCTTCGGATGTCCACCTGATTTGGTGTTCGATACAGAACACAACGGTTGCAATTATAAGGACCTCGTTAACTGCGATGCATAATTACCTAAAATATTTGTAAATTCTTAATGTTGGCAACGTAAATAAATTTTTACTATTTTCATCTTCAAGAGATTAATTTTCTTCTCAGCCTCAGACTTTTAAACACGAGCCAATAAAAAAAGTGATCCAAGGTTATTGGTTTATTCTTTTAACTCTTTTAAAATATTTTAATTAAAGCTAAGTACCTACATAGTTAAGGAGTAATAGTCGTTTGAGTGAGTGCGCAGGTGGCTATTTCCTTTGTCGACTGGATTTGTTTGTGGTAAGGTAAATTTTGTGTCTTGTTCTCCTCGTTCCTTCGACATCATTGATGTTATGATGTTCTTTGACATTAGCTGTTGTATTTCAGATATCGTGGATGCTGCTTCTACAGACGATAGTTGAGTCAACTGCAACGCTATTGACTTTCCGAATGCGGAATATATCGTTTCGTCCGGAGGTGTAGATTGATTGTCTTCCGTAAGCGCTTTTACTGCTGCACTTAACATGGAATAATATGGCGCCAATTTGCGTTGTTTTCTTCTTTGGGTTGGTTTTGATCCACATTCAGCAGGCACAAATGGTGATGATGTTGATGGACGAGTATCTTCCGCGGATTGAAAATCTTTGCCAACATAATTATGATCTGGTTCGTTTTCACAATCTGCATTTTCTACAATTGAAATGGGATCCTAAATGGAATATAGTCAGTATATTATTTATTTTTGAATAGAAAAATTTAATTAGAAGCATACAGTGCCGATTTTCTTAATACGCTGTCCAACTTTCATCTCTGCAACTGAGTCAAGAAATTCTAATTTTTTGTAATAAAACAAATTGCTCCGATAAGGTAAGCTAAATTTATTCTTCAGGGAAAGTTCAATTTTTTTCTTATCATGTGCGTATGTACAACGCAAATATTTAATTTTTTTCTTAATTTGATAAACTTCCCTTCCGAAGATCCTAGCCAGATGTATCCAGGCATACTTCTTCATATCATACCGCTTATATTCTTTGCTTTTGCAATCCCATAAGCATTTCTGCATTTTGTATTGGTCAATAAGTTTATAGACTTCATCACGACGCATTTTCCATACAGACATAATGAAATTGCAATTTAAAATTTTGTAAATAATACAATAATTACAAGATAGCGCCAAACGAAATCATAGACGACTACATTGAATAAGAACTTGAAGCTGTCAATCTCAATGTCAACATGACAAATTGTTGTCATTTTGCAAAAGTATGGTGGATTTACATGGATCTGCCATTTCAAAAGTGCAAAATGAATTAGTTGTGACTTGATGACAGCTTTTGTATTCAATTTCAAAATGAAACGTTTTTGTATAGTGTTTCTTTTGATTTTATTATTACAATTTTTAAGTGTGTTTAATGACCTGCGGCATGAAGTCTCGTGTGAAAGAATGCAAAGTGATACTGCGTGAAACCGTCTTCTGCTGACAGAATTTTTATAGAGGCGGTGAAGAAATTAAACAAAACAAAAAATTAATCAAGAACCAAGTGTTTAATATGGACAAAGAAAAGTGCGCGCAATTCATTTCGAATATGCAAGCTAAGCCATTACATCAATCATCATTTTAATGCCAAATGTTATGATCTTACATAATGAACAGCAACACATCTTAACTGTAGGATGTCAAATAGAATAAGTTAGTTCTAAGACGACCATAAGAAAGGAAAGCTCTGATTGTGAACAATTTTTTTTTTTAAACTTAATTTGTGAGTTGAAGACTTTAATCTGAGATTTCTAAAAAAAATGTTAAGAGCACAACAATTTATTTGGAATTGCCTTCACCAAACTTACGTAAAAAAGGCCAAAAACTTTGCCAGAGACACTATAGCAGCAAGCCAAAGAAAAGTAGTGGACGAATCATGAAGCTAAACAAGTGAAAAGTTGGAAGTTTTCAAAACAAGATAAAAGTGCTCCTCAAATGATAGAGATGAAAAGGCTAGTTTCGAGAGACAGAAGCTGAAAAAAAGTGAAGAAGATATGTACCCAACTTCACGGGGGGCATGTATCGAGGCTGTAAGAAACTTCTTTTCAAGAAATATGACAAAATAACTTAAAAATTAGAATGCTCTGTTATCTCTTAGTATGGGCAACATTTCATTTCTGTATTCTCACAGGAAAGGGAACCGGAACTAAAAAACTACCAACACAATTGTGTAGGAAACTGGAAAAAAGCCAATGGCTTTTAAATAAAAACTGGTGAACCGATTCGAAATAATCTTTCACCATTATATATACACTATATTTCTTTCTCATATTCGAAACGAGAACGGGAACTCAAAAGCCACTGGACCTATCTCAAAAATTATTTCATAAATATTCTTATACATTATTTCATTAATTTAGAGACAAGAGTTGTGGTAGACGGCGAAATCTTGACGTCTTTTGGTTCTGTCAAAAAAGTATAACTTCTTACGCGGATACCTAAGTACATACATAAGTTTCTTTGTTCTAAATTTAATGCTTTAAAGATAATGTTAATGGATTTTATGAAAAAAACAAAACATTTCCGTTAAAACTAAAAATTCAATAAGTGACCGCTTTGAACATTTTCTACGACATTTTGGGCAGGGAGCGAGAAAAAAATATAATATATATTATATTAAATATAATATATATATTGGCACAGTCTAGTAGATATTAAACCGATAAAAATTAAATACGAAAAAATAGATACTGGATTCCGTAGCGTTTAAGACGACTTTCGTCTAAATTCAAAGTACTAAACAAAGTGGTTACAAACCTGAAAACGTTACGAAAACTTATAATACAAATGATAAGCGAAGTAACAACACAATTTTTTTTTTTTTGGTTTGGCGATTGTTTAAATAGTTAGAGAATTATGGCCCAGTTGTTCTGGCTTAACTGATCGATACTGACGTTTCATGTAGATTTGCCCGAGACCTGATTCTTAGTGATAAGTTTCAGAGCTAAGAACTGCTAACAACCATTTATTGAGTCTGTTTTTTCAACGATTCATTGTCATTAGTACAAATAATTGTATTTCTAATAATCTAATTGAAAACGCTTACATTTTATTAGGTAGTGTGCCAGTGTACCTACTAATTTTTCTTAATAACTATTAAATTGATATTAAAGCAAAGTATATAGGTTACTGTTTCAAAAGAAAAAGAAATAAAAGTTGCGCAATTTTGTGGAAAAAGAGGCATTTTTAGAGTGAACTGCTAAGATTAAGAAACATACCTTTTGATATTTTTTAGCAGAACCTATAACTTCGAAAGAACTGCGGTCATATAATGGTTTTTCATATGTTTCCATGAAATCCTAAAATTAAAGTTGGTTTATTTCTGATAACTTTAAACCAATGAGTTGCATACTACGTACCGTACTTATGTTTGATTTTGACTCTCCGATTTCAGAACCTGCTAGGGGTTTACCTTCTTTAAGTTCGCAGTGATTTCGCAAAAACTCCAATTCTTCATAGCACCACAGTTTTGGGATATAAACATCATCTGGTCCCGTCCCAATTTGTTTTGATCTATTTACTTTGCGGAGTTCCTTTACAAACTGTGTGCGTAGAGTTTTAACTTTTAATCTGATGTGTTCCACAGTGATTTCTTTTTTGAATTCTTTTAATTCTTGGCACAAATCGTACAAAGTCTTTACACGACGCATTCGATCACAATAAAATGGGTGTTTTGTATTGTACAAAATATCATGTCTTTGGTAACGCTTGATTAATTCCATTATTAACTGATGTGACCATCTAAATTCATTCATTTTGCTATTTTTACAACTTGTTTCTTATAGAAAATCAATTTACCAAACAAAATAACTGATAGAGTATAGAACACTCGACACGGACACGTCTCGTCACAACGAAAACGTTTCTCCTGTCATTCTGTTTTAACGTGACGACATTCGACATAACGAACGATGGACGGATAAAGGTCTGATCCCGAACTGTTGAAAAAATTTGAAAAATATTTTTAGGTCCGTTCATTTACTGAAAATTGTCACAACATGCACTGAAATTCACCGAAAATCAGTCTAATTTAACTCGAGTACAGCTATTTTTTGAAATTTCTGTGGAGAGCAATCGTGCCCAGTCAAAACAAACCTCAGAGGAATAAAGAACAAGAGAGAAAACCATAACTTCTCCTGCCCGCAACTTCCAATTGTTTACATTGTTGCTTTTGTAACACGAGATCGATCTGTGATACACGTATTCAGCGTAACACTTTATTTTCGGATTCCAAACTGGTTTTGAGACGTATTTGCGCACTGATTTTCACACACAACAATTTTGAAAAATCAAAAACGTTAAACAAAAAACATCAGCCTATGAAAAAAAGTGAAAGGAAGCAAGACTGTTTTGAATTTTGTTGTGATTTTGGAAAACATTTGGTGAAAAAATTCTCTTTATTACCTCGTTTCCACTTAGAATCGGGTAATCGGATCGGACTATGATTCAGATTTCGATGCAGGTATCTACTTACCCACTGAATCGAGTAATATAGGTATACAACACACTATTTTGAATCGATCCAGCTACAAGAGCTGTATCGGATCGGGTAATCCTATTTCAATTCGATCTAGGTATACACTTGCACTAATTCGAATTGAAGTGTGATTCAATTCTAAGTGGAAACGAGGTATATGTGTCATTTACTAATAACCCTGTTCACACTGTACAATTAGTTGGACAGACAGATGTAAGTTGGACGGTCTGATGAAGTTTGCGTTCACACTTATCAAGCTTGCCGTCCAACTTTATGTCACAAACCAGGGTCCGTTCGTTGAACTTTCCCCAGGGTTGACCCAGGTTTTCTCATGCTAGCATTAGGTCTGTTGCTTGCATTAGGTCAGAGGTGCCAAATGATATTTGTCAATTTTGACGTCAACAGTAGGCGTGTTTTTTTAAGCTGGTATATAGTACAGCATTCGAGTTAAAAAAAAACGATCTGTCCACAGTATTTTCAGTTCTATTTTCAGCAACAAGATGGAGCTCAACGTCAAAGCTTGTTGCTACTTTTCAAAGCTCTCTGTGAAATTCAAGATGAAACAAAATCAAATTCATACCAGGTTTGCTTCGTTAATTGTTCTATCGAATGAATAACGATACAAAGCCTGGTTGTTACGACCACTGTAGCACTGACCAGATGCACAGCACCCTTAAGGTGATTCCGGCTTCCTGGTAGCTGAAGATTGCCCTTAAAAGAAACAAAAAGATAAGGTAGACTGCAAGAAAGCAGGGAAGAGGAAATGCATGAAAATTCAAAACAGAACAAACCGAAGGGCGAGGCTATATTTACCATTATGTAAATACATGTATTTTGTTTAGAAAGGTTGAAATAAACTTAAAAAAAAAAAAATGTAAAATGTGTTGTCGTTGTCGAACACATTTAGGAGAATGATTGGCGAATTGCGAGTTGTGACTGGAGTTGACAGAACACAGCTGATGGGAAATTTCATATTCGAAACCCAAAAGGTGCAAACAGGTTGTGAGCTTGGATAGGTAGAACGATGTACACATTTGCTCTTACGGTGAGCCTAGAAGTATGTGCTATTTCTAAACGCCATCTAAAATCCGATTGGTGGGAAATGACGAGATGGTATTGATGGTAAACGGTCGTAAACGGCAATCAAAGCAATGAAATAGCAACAGCTTTGGAAAATAACGTACAGAGGGTACGTTATTGCACAAGAAGAAGAAATGTCTTGAGTTTAGTTCGATCGTTGCAGTGGTGCATTACCAATCCAAAACCCAATTGCAGTTCAGCCAGAACAAATTAGAAAAAAAAAAGAAAAAGTAGTGCGAGTGCAGTGATTAGTGAATAAAACCAAATTACATAGTGCTAGACACTAAAGACAATTGATAAAAGTGCAAAAAGATACATAAACAAAAACATTAAAAATACGAAAAATAAAGGGAAGAAAGAAGCACAGAAAAGAATATTTGAAGCGGTGCCGAAGGTGATTTATACCATAGAAAAAAGAGGTGAAGACTACACAGACAAAAAAAAAAACCCTATCGTACCGAAGAGAGGTCACGAAGTCGAAGGTCGTCGGCTAAATTAAGAGCCTGTGGGAGTCCCAGGCAACCAAGTAATGAATTGAAAATTCTTTTTGGTGCCTGGGGGAAATAAAAAGTGCCGGAACAGAAAGAATACCGGACGAACAAGAAAAAAACAGTACCTGAGGGTACGATTGCAGCCCCGTAACAACGTCTTAGGTTAAGTGATTTTGGCGTGATTTTTTTTTTTTTTTGATTGTTTTCTGTAAATTTGTTATTTCTCGATTTTTTTTATAATTTTTCGTGGCTTAATTTTTTTTGGTAAATTGAATTTTAAGGTTCGAAAAGGGGAACGTGTGGTCAAAGTGAGTCGAACAAGTTTTATATTGAAAAGTGCACCACTCAAGAAAACCGAAATTTCTCGAGCCATTGACTGACCTTGGTACAATTTTAGGGGTCAAAGTATTTGGAAGGCCCACTACATAAAGAGAGCTCTTTTTAGGTAGCATTAGAGTAGAGGGCGTGAGATTTAATCCGCCAAAGGTTAAGTGCGATTCGAGGGATCTTCTGTTTTTTTTTTTTGCCGGGTAGTTGCAATTAAATTCGATTTCTTTGTGTTGAGTTTTGGCTATGTCCTTGAGGGCCATATTTTCCTCGTTTTCGTTGATTTCTTTTTGCTATATATTCTTAGTATTAAGTTAATTTTTTTATATTGCTATTTATTTTGTCATTTATTTATTTATTTTCGTAGTTTTTTTTTATAATTTTTATTCAAGTGTTGTGATACACACACACTCATTACATTTTTAACTTTTTGCTGTATCCATTTTTATTTTTTGTTATATATTCCTTTGGTTTAAATTTTTCCTGAGCCACCTATTTTAGTATGATTTCTATTCAATAATTCTTTTAAATTACCATAAATAAATGTGCTCACGCCAAACAAAATGAAAAATTTTGAGTTTTGAATGAGCTGATAGGCTCAATGGAAGCTTAATTTGAAATTTTCAGGGGGAAGCGAGAGGATGGTAAAGTGACTAGGTAAGTGGTATTAGCAGCGGAATGGCGTCAGGGGAATCCTACCACATAGGCCGAAAGGGTTCCAGGTAGGGTGGGCTAGAGGCCACACTGCGCAACCAACTGCAGTGCCTGGAATGTGGAGTGTGTGGTGGTCGGTTTTGGCACGATATATGTTTTGATTGAGGCGAGGGGTAACAGCGGGGACAAGACCCCCCCTAAATCCGACGAGCTGAGCCGTGCGTCGCTAGCGTGCCAGGTCTTCGCTGTTCCCATTCTATATCCCTTTCCCGTCGGCTTCCTTTTCTTTTCTATCTCCGTTTCCTTTGCCTTTATTTTCTATTTTAATTCAGGCGTGTTTTTTTGCCCGCGGATATAAATTTCGCCCAAAAAAACGACTTCCCCAAACTATTAAAATATTTGGCAGCACTGCAATTTGACATAAATGAAATTTTTTTACTAAACAGCTGTTTGTACTAGACTGTAGACTACGATGGCAGTTGTGGAAAACAGCATGAAGGTGTAATCATAATTTGTACGACGATACCAACAGCCCAGATAGTAAGTGCAGGGGCTCCAATCATTGAAACTGTCCAAATAGCAAATGCGAAACTTCCCAGTTGAGGTACCATACATACATACATACCAGAAGCTCAAATAGTGAATCCAGGAGTGCCAGATAAACTGACTGTTCAGACAACAAATGCTGGTATTTCAAACGTAGCAAGTACCAAGCCAACAAATAATGCATTGCGACAGATTCTACCAGTTCCAAATCAGTTGGAAAACCCTTCTGTCAATGGACAATCACCACAGACTTCATCAGGGAATCCAGAATCTTGCTTATCAGTCCGCAAATACCGCATCTACTTTGACTTCAACATCGCATGTCCTAGACTGCATAGATTCTATTAAAACTACAGAATCGATGACCGTGCTAAAAGAAATCGCACCTAACCCTGCAACACCACAAGAACAAACTTAAACAGATGTGAGGGAGTAGGAATTTCACTAATGCTTTTTAGCCTTCAAGCGGACGTCTGTGTCTTTACATAAAAGCGTTTAAATACACCATTGGTCAAGTCCAAACCCCAACGATTGTTTTGACCCCAGCACGTACCTGATCGGTAAGTACTCTGTGAAACAATCTTAAGGATTCAAAGTGATAGTTTCTTGTGTTCTAAGGCCCCGACGAAGAACAGTCACGAAAGATCTCATGTCTCGAGTTTGTGATGCATGCTCCCAACAGCTACTACCATGACAAAACGACACCATTTCCACCGCCAGACTCGATGAACTACGACACCAAGCCCGGGCCCGGTGGTAACATCTGGACAAGCATGCGTGAAGTGAGCGCAAAAACCAGAAGGAAACAGTCGATGTTTAGTTTTTCATTAAATTTATTAGTTTCTACCACAATCTTAACAAACGACTAAAAATAAACTCGACTTTTAATAGAAATCTTCCTCGGAGTCCTTGGATTTGTGTTGCTGGTTTTTGATTTGGTCTAGGTCTTGGTTGGAGTACTTGCCAGCAACTTGGGATGCAGAGGTGGCATCTTCGGGTGTTTTGTCATCTCGTATCCGAATGGATCGCGGAAAACGCAGTGGGATGCCCTTTTCGGGATCCACAATGCCGATTGTTGCCTTGTGAGCAGAGAGGTCTAAGCGAGAGATCAGCACATTTTATTTCCCGCACTTGAAAGGCATCAAACCACTCGTCTGGCTCGGTGGGAGATGTCGTAGCGGTAGTATGACTTGGGCGTCTTGATCACGTGCTTTTTGAAGAACTCAGCATGCGTTTGAAGGTCTTCGTCACTGAAACCTTTAAGGGTGGTTAAGAATTTTGTTGAAATAGAGACACATGGTAATCTTACCTGTTCCAATTTTGCAAATGCTCTGGTACTCCTCGTTGTCGGCGTCGTAGCAGGCCAATAGAAAGCCTCCGTAGGTCCCAGTTCGCTTTCCTTTGCCAATTTAACCGCCAATTACCACCACGTCCAGGGAGTCTCCAACACCGCGGAGGTAGTTCTTAAGGTTTCAGCATTTCAGGATTCAGGCATTGACAAATGAGAAAAAAAAACATCGGAATTTGTTTTTATTTGCTTTGTCAAACGGATGAATTTTGAATGAATTTTTTGACATCTATAAAAATTCATCTACACGATCTTGGTAGCACTTGCAGTTTATATTCGCTTCAGAAATAAACGTAGAAGTTTATCCGCGCTATTCGCTTATTTTGTTGTTGTATTTAACATGCAAAAATTTAAGCAAGTGTATATACGCGTGCAAAAAAACGCACCTTCTATTTCCCTATCCTATTCCTCTTTCTCTTACCTTCCTTCTTTCATTTTTCTTTTCCTTTCTATACCTATTTTTCTATTCTTTTTCTTCTGCCGACATATTCCTTACCTTATCCACATCCTGTTCAGTCCTTCCGTTTCCTTTCCAAAAATCCAACTTCCCAAATCCTCTCCTATTGCCTTCATATCAAGGTACGAATTTGTATTTTTTTTTCTTATTTTCCATACATCAGATTCTATCTTACAGCTCTATTTAACAGTTTTTAGAGGCATCGTCCAGCAGTGAAGAAAGCTCTATGTCAAAGTCAGCTGTTTTGTTGAAAAAAACTTTCGGGTATGTTCGGGGAGTATGCAAAAAGGTATTAAAAACTAATCCTTGATGAGATTTTCCATTGGCAAACAGAATCAATTTATTTCTTATCCAAACCTGTGGTAAAGCAATTTTACACTATTGACCAGTCTTTTCGATAGGTTTAGAAAGAAAATAAGTTGATGCTTTTTACAAAACCGTGAAATTGAACTATAATATTACCGCACAAATAAACACAACCCAAATTAAATTAAATTGAAACACGTACTGCTAGTCCCAAACTTGAATTTCTATTGAAGAATGTTTAATTTTCATACATATATCTTTTCTTTTTGACCATTTTTTACTGCTTTGTTTGTTTGTTTGATTTGTGTTTTGTTTGCATTGGGCTATATTTTTTAGTCAAATAATTCCATGAGAAAAGCTATTAGCTTCAGCAAAAAAGAATTAGTGCAAAATCCTGTATTATATATACCACCAGGTAAGAAACAGGCCGAAAATTCAATATGAATACAGTTTTTATTTTTTTAATTTTTAATCGAGAGAAAAAATTTCTTTGCAAATACATTTTTTTTGAACACGTCCTTTCGAAAAAGCTGATGAACTGAAATGATTGGTGGTGCCATCTTATTTTCAAAGCTAGAAATTATTAATCCACAGCAATGCCATCCCTGTTTTCACTGTGGAAAATTACGACAGTCAGACAGTAGGCCGTGTGTGAATTGCGTTAAAATTTGCGTTAAAACTTCTACCACGATTAAAATTTGACGTCTTGTTTGAGGTGGGATCAAATTTAGCCATATGCTGTGTGAATTGCGTTAAAACAATTACTTTAACCAAGATTTCTGCGTAGGTTAAAAAAATTTCCCTCGATAATTTAAGAAATTTCCCTGAACAAAAATTGGTTTTCTTTTCACGGAAAAATAATTTCAATTACAAAACATATTTTTAAGAAAACAGGGTTAATAAAAAGTCTCTGAAACTGAAAAAAAATCTTTTTCATTTATTGTTCTCGATTCTAATGTCATATTTTAAAACAACAATGAAAAATATTCAAATAAAATTCCCATTTTGATTAATTGATTTCTTCGGTATAGTAACACTGAAAACTAGTTTTCATGGCTGATATCTTTCATAGATTTCAAAAGAAACAAAACAATAAATTCGTATTTGGTTTAGAAAAATGACAAATTTAAATTTTTTTGTATTAATTCTTGTTTTAGTCATCCAGGCTTATCCTAATTTCAATTAGTTTTATTTTTTCTTCTTGAGACCCTAGAAAACAAAACCATTGAATTTATATAAATTAATTGATTTCTAACTGACATTTAATGTATGGTTTTCCAGCCTGCCTTCGTTTTTTTTTCTTGATTCATATTTTGTTGTTTGAATTGAATGCAAAGCAAGAGCAAATTTCTCTATCACTAGAAACGTCAAATTTTAACACACTTTAACCTGCTCCACAGCTCGATAAATTTTAATCCATTTTATTCACCTCATTAGTGTCAAATTTTAACGCGTGTTAAATTTTAACACACATTTTAACGCAATTCACACACGGCCTAAAATGCTTTGTTGTTGTTCCCCAAGGGACATTTTTACTGTACTATATACTAGCATAAAAAAAACACGCCTAGTGTTTCAGTGTGTGAGTGGGCGCGTTCATCACAATTCAGATTTTCAGATTAACTGCGTGAACACAATGGGCCCATTCAGTTTTCTAGTGACTACGTAGTGAACTCTTCTGATTGGTCGAAATCGACTACAAAACGAGTGGAAATTTCCCCTTAAACGTAGTTGAAAATTTTCAGCTACAAAGTTAGTCTGACGTTTGAGAATCAGCTGTTGGGTAAACACATGAAAAATTACAAAGTGCAAAATGAAATTTTTTTCGACAATTTTTATCAAATTGAAAGCAGTGAAGAGATATGTAATTAAAGTTACTTAATTTAAAAGTTAAGATTATTTAAAGTTCTCAAAATGCAATTTCGTGTTTTTGTGTACTTATTTTGACAGTTCTAGGTTGACTACATTTGTAGTGCATTTTGCATTCAACTACTTTCCACTACGTAGTCACTAGAAAACTGAATGGGCCCAATGGCTGCGGAGACGCAGCCGCAAGAGATGTCAAAACATTAAATACAAGCGAATACAACAACAACGCAAAACGGAGCCGGGCAAGCTAACTTGATTTTAACTCTTGCGGCTCCGGCTTGTGTTCACGCAGTAACTGAAAAACTTATTCAGTTTTGCGTTGAACGGTCTTCTAAATTTTTTGTCAGATTTGAATGGTATTGGGATTCACCTTTCAATTCTGCGAGGAAAGATTTGATAAGAAATAAATAATTTCTTGTAGTTGGTTCAAAATAGTACGAACTATAGTCCAAAGCATTTCTCTTCAATATTTGTGATTAGAAATATGCGTGTAACTACAATTTGAATAGACTTCCAGCGAAAATGTAGCAAATAATTTTCTTAAAAATCTATTTCTTTTGTTGGGGTTTTCATTATTCACCTTTAATTATTCGACAAATTGCCAAAAAATAAATTAGAGTTCAGTTTAATGAAAAAGTTGACTACAAAAATGTTTCCACAGAAGCTAACCGAAAAATACAAAGTAAAGTTCAATTGTCATGTAGGCTATTTATCGCATCTGACAGCTTAATAAACTAAATCTAGATTTTCAGCCTGCTTTTCTTGGTTGAAAAACTGAATCGGTAAAAACTAACAGCTGATGAGTTGTCAACTGAAAAACTTAACGTCTGGCCAATCAGAAGCCGAGAATAGTTAGTTAATCTGAAAATCTAACTTGTGATGAACGCGCCCAGTGCTTCTGGCTTCGCTTCCTTTTTCAAATCAAGAATCAAATTTCTCTTTTTTCGAGGAGAGGAACTGTCATTTGATGCCAATTGGAATGGATTGAAAGGCGTTCAGAAGGCTTCCGAACGACCAATGGAAATCGACATAACATTCATAAAAAATTGCAACTTTTTTAATTTCTGAAATATCAAAAAAAGAATCGAATTAAGTAGCGACTGCAAATTGGTGAAAGGAAATCGAAATAACATATCCAAGATAGGCTATCCGATAGGTTCTTGACCGTGACCATTTTCTATCAGCTGATCACTTGAATGGAAAGGTACTTTATACCTTTAGATAGCTTTTTGGTATAAATGCTTAATACTTAACACGTAAACAAAACAAAATTATTATTTGAACGTCTCCTATTACCTACTCTATGTCTTTGAGTGAACAAATCGAAAGAAAAATTAAAAAGTCAACTCCAGTGGATGTGGATGTGAACCTTGATCATCCCAGTCTTGCTTTACGGTGCGGAAGTATGGACCTTATCGAAAGCGGATGAGAAAACCCTTGGTCGTTTCGAAAGAAAAATTCTCCGAATGATTCTTGGTTCTGTATGCGAAGACACTGTGTGGAGAAGAGTACAAAACTGGAGAGAGCTCGCCCGAAATCGAAGTCGTTACTCGTTACAGAAGGATGTTGGTTGAGGCCCAAGTTCATCCCGAACTATAATGCCCGCCTAAGTAAGTAAGTGACGGTGGATGTGTTCTACCAACTAGGTATTAAATTTGAAAGAATTGACAGGCTCTCTACTTTTATCGAATTTTTACATTGAGTACCGAGATACCTACCTTTGATTTGTAGAACACTTTACAAAAAACCAAACATCGTACCTATCGCTTTTTCTACTCTACTGTGTGACAACTATGGCCTAAAACAGATTGTTCAAATTGGACAAAATGTAAAAATTTTGTTAAATTATATCGAAATTATTTATTTTTAATAGCGGAGTTCCACACTGTACGATTAGTTGGACAGACTTTGGTTTGAACGACCAATGTTGGATAATTTGATAATGTGAACCCTCAGACAACCGCTTATCTCCAACTTTTCGGATGGTTTTCAAATATTTTCGAAGATTTGAAGTTGGACGAAGCGGAGGAATATATCATATATTGTTGCAGGGCAGGATTAGGAAACACCGGTTAAAGGAAAAGGAAACGAGAAAAAGGAAAAGGAAACCCACAGGGACGGAAACGACGGATTGGAATTGGGAGCTGTGAGGAACAGGATGATCTGCATCGAGAGGAAATGGCACGCTTGTTAAGCTCGGCTAAGCTCGCCGGATGTGGGGGGGATCTTACCTCTCCATGCAGAAAACGCCTACAACAAATTACATACATCGTGCCAAGACAAAACATACATTTTTTTTTTCCCACCACCTGAGTTCGACTCACCACACGCTTGGGCTGCAGATGAAGCGCAGCATGGCCTGGTTCGCCCTCCCTACCTAGGAATTCTGTGGCCAGTGTCTAGAACTCCCCCTTCTCCGTTGGATCCTGAAAAAAAAGGAACTTCAACCCCCTTCACTGAAGATCATCGTCTGTGCACCATCTTCCACCCCCTCAAAATCTCCTTAGCACGCCATGCAGCTTCTTTCAAGCCACACAATGAAATGCACTATATATTTCCCTTCACAGGACGTGATTCACAATAATTTTTACTTTATTTAGCAATCATCATTTATATACATTTACGAACCGTATGCAAAACAAATGGGTCGCCGTGCTTAAAGTACAACAAAAACTAACCTACACTTAGACAAATAAACTTGTTAATCCTTACTTTAATTATTAAGGTTTACCAAATGACACAAAAAAAAAATGAAAAAAAAATATAATCAAAATTAAACGAGCTTATCCTAAACGATAGCCTGTTTTGACTAATATTTCTTGGAATACTTAACTAACAATTATATCGGCAACCCTGAAGTTCGACAAGGCGTGTAGCTAGCTTGAGTTTCCTCCCTTTTTTTTTTTATAAGTAGCTTCCGATTGAGCTAACGTGGGGCATGGTTTTTTGGGGCCTTAACTCCCTTTCACCCACTCCCAATACTGCCTTCGGACACCACCCCTTTCTGGGCTAAACAGCTAACACAAAATCACCCTACCTATAAAGAGCTCTTTGTAGGAGTTCGTAGGTCGTGGCATAAATTCCTTCACGTACCAACACAACGATAGGAAAAAAAAACAACAAAAGAAAGCACTATGGGAACCGGTTCTACGGACGATAATCCCTCTTAAAGTTCCACTATCCCGAACTAATAATTTTTCAACAAAAAAGATATTGAAATCCAAGTGAACTTACGCCCTATCAACCTTATACTACAAAAAAAAAGAAGAGTAATAATACAACAAAAAAAAGGTAATTTGATTAACAAAAAAAACGAGAATACAAAAAAAAATATCACGCCTGAATTTTATCTTTAGGCCTCTTTCAGGCTCAAGTAACTGCTGCCTGAGCAGCCCAGTTCTCCTTCTTCCAAAAAAAACTCGGCGGTTCAGACCTCTGCCTGGCCTGTATCCGCCGCCTTATTTAGCCTTCGCTTCCGGCCTCTCTCTTGTTTCGCTTAGTAAAGTTAGCACCTTCTCATCAATGCTCAATCCTTCAGGAACTTATCGGCTATTATGTATCTTCTTGCAACAAAAAAAATAGCACCTCACTATCACTGCAGAGAAAATTACACTATTTAACACTTTGTGTCATATTTTTTTTCTATTAAGAAAACCTACACTTTTATTTTTGTACACAAAAAAGAATGTTCTTTTCCTTTTAAAAGGTTTCACTTTCAGGTTTTTTTCTTCTTTAACCTTTTCCTCTATATCACTGCCTTTCGGCTATTTTCTTTTTCTAGCCCTTTTTTCTGTTTTTTCTTTATTTTCGCGGGTCTTAAGGCTGTATTTGGTTTTTTTTTGACCGCACTATTATATTTTAACTCGCCCGTCGATTTAAACAAAAAAAAGGAAACGTACTAACATTTAAACTTCTACTCGTATTTTTCGCAACCGCTTCCGATTTGGCCGTGAACCGAAATTTTGTCTTTTTTCGTTATAATTTTTCTGTTCTATAACTGCCTCTACACGGCACCGATACTGAGGTTTATAAGACGATCCCCCTCGATCAGCTGGTATTTATTACCTCCGTCTAATCTGTTTTTCCCGCTAATCGATGAGCCCACTCGATACCCGTTGGATTTCAATCCACTTGGTCACGCAATTTTGCCGTATTCCTCCTCATCCGTTTTTCCTTATTTCCTCTCTTCCCATTGGCTATCCCTCTTCCTGTTCCCCGACCGCTTCACTTGGCATTTCCCCCGCCTCTACCTTACCCCTGAATGACCTAGTATCCGTGTCCCAAATTTCAAAAACCTACCCTACCGACCACCAAATGTCAAATAGATGATCAGTAGCTAATATTTTTCTTGAAGGTTTTTTCTTTCTGAGATCACACCGGTTTGTGTCTTAACTTTTCAAATTTTTGGTTGGGGTAACGTGGTGCTATGCCACAGCCGTAACAAAACTCCGTTCTTGGACTTTATATGTAAAGACATGGACGGAGATGGCTGTTTGCGATCATGGTACGACTTCGTATTCTTAATAGGTTGGGAAGAAACAGTGGGGAAGAACCCACGACTTGTAGCCGGGCAATTCCATCTTCAATTAAACGGATTCAATAGGACATGGGAATTATCATTGGGTAGGAAGTGGAAGTTGACAACAGTGGATTAGGGATGTTACATGCATATCCCAATAGTGCTTAGGATAATAATACTTATTATAGTTATACTTATGTGTATCTATAGCTGATCATATGATTTGATGACTGACAAAAGTAAACAAATAGATGTGACAGTTAGTAGAGATAAGGGAATGTTAGAAGGGTACCATAAATAAACAAAAAGTAAACAAACGACTGGTGTGTATATGAAGCCAATCGAAAGTAAACAACAATGGAATGCTGAATACTCGAATAAATAAATGATTAAATAAATAAATAAATATATAAATAGTTTAATAAATCAATCAATAAATAAATAAATAAATAAATAAATAAATAAATAAATAAATATATGCCTATAAAATAAATCTTTCTCCTTAACTCTAGCTATCACAGACCTACCGAATACTTAACCTACTATCAAAATGAGTGTAAATATTGCCGCGAACCGATTTGACTAGTAATAATATACCTATTCATAAATGATAGAAATACGTTAACATGCAGTAACGATAACGAATGATAAAAAAAAAAACGATTAATACACCGAAGAGTTTAACAAGCTAGCCTAACTCAAAAAAATAAATTAACATGAATATCAAATATACTAATATAAGTACATACTTAATTGTAACCTTCAACATGCAAAAAAAAATCGTTAGGGAATTTGGTATTGTAGGATTGGATCTGGAATTCACTGCTTCAAATCTTTAGCATGGAAAACCCCTATTTTCTTTCCAGCCAGGTTTTCTACCTCAAACATATGGTTGCCAATTTGTTTGACTATACGACACTTAACATATTTGGTACATAGTTTTGAAGACAGATTCTTTGACGAGTCACTTAATACAAAGTTTTTCCGAAACACTTCTTGGCCAGCGGCGAAACGAATCTTTTTCGTGCGTAGGTTATAAGCACGCGCGCTTTTCTGGTTGGCTTTCAAGATGTTCTCACGAATCTTTTCCCGTAAGGTCCGCAACCGTACGTGTCTAGGCAGAGTGCACAGTTCACCGTCAGCTACTGCGTCGAGTTTCTTGGCCAAGTCATATCCGCTTCCATGTGTCATCATGTTCATCCCAAAAAGAGCGAAATATGGTGACACTCCTATGGACGAATGGACAGAGCTTCTCAGAGCGCACGCTATATCGCTAAGATGTAGATCCCAGTCCCTTTGGTCATCTTTGAGATAAGAGCGTATAGCAGCTAGCAGTGTTCTGTTCACCCTCTCCGACGCGTTTGACTGGGGAGAATAGCTTGCCGTTCTGAAGTGTCGAATCCCGAACTTGGATAGTAGATCTCCGAATTCCTTTGACGTGAATTGTTTGCCATTGTCAGAATGGATGATCTCTGGCACACCAAACAGGTTGAACACTTCGTTTAACAAAAATTTTATTACGTTGCCGCTGTTGGCACTTTTCATGGACTTAAGAAAAACAAATTTTGAGAAGTGATCTAATACCACGAATACATAGGCGTTACCTGTTTTTGATCGTGGGTAGGGACCCAGAAAATCAATATATAATTTCTGAAAAGGTCTATCTGAGCAATATGACGTACATATAGGTGGACGGGTTACTTGATTGTTGGACTTAGACTCTTTACACGTACTACACCGATTTACAAACTGTTTGATTTGAACAGACATATTAGGCCAGTAGAAGTTCTGCCTGACTCTTTCCAAGGTCTTTGCTATGCCTCCGTGTGCAGCTTGGGGAGGATTATGAGCATTTGCAATAAGCTCCTCAGTAAGACACGAGGGAACCCATAATCGCCATTGGTGTTCTACCAACTCACCCTGCATCTGGGACGGAAAAGCTCTCTTGTAGATAAACCCTTCAACTACTTTTAAGTCCGGCAATTCTTCTTTGTGGTCTCCTATTGTTTTGATAAGACCTATATATTCTTCTGATTGGAATTCCGGTGAGTCCAAATCAATCAGTGGAGCAATCTGCTCGATCTCTAAAGCCTCAATGTGACCCCGAGAAAGAGTGTCGGGAACCACATTAAGTGTACCCTTGCGGTGCTGTATGTCGAACGCAAATGCTTGTAACTTCAGACTACACCTCGCCAGTTTTCCACTCAGGTCTTTAACTCCCATGAGCCATTTAAGACTGGAGTGGTCCGTTATTACCGTGAAATCCATGCCTTCGACATAAGGTCTGAATTTTTGCACTGCCATTACCGCTGCCATACACTCCTTCTCGGTCACACTATAGTTCCTTTGGCACTTGTTTAACTTTTGTGAGAAGTACGCTATCGGGGATTCTTCATCGTTTTCATTCTTTTGGAACAGCACAGCCCCTATTCCCGAATCTGAAGCATCACACTGGATGTAGAACCTTTTGGAAAAGTCGGGATGGGATAGAACTGGAGCTGTCGTAAGGGCTGTTTTAAGAAGTTCAAATGCTTTTAAAGCGTCTTCCGTCATCTGAAACTTAGAGTTTTTCTTTTTAAGAAGATCGGTCAAAGGTGCGGTAAGTGTGGAAAAGTCTCTGATAAAGCGTCTGTACCACCCTGCTAGACCTAGCAACCGACGGACTTGCCTTGGTGATTTTGGCACAGGAAAATCAGATATGGCTTCCACCTTTGCTGGATCTGTCTTTAGTTTTCCCCCTCCAACAATGAAACCCAAATACTTCAATTCTTTGGAGCAAAACTTCGATTTTTCCATGTTGATGGTGAGATTGGCTTTCCTCAAACACTCAGCTACCTCTTCTAGCAAGGTCATATGCGTTTCGAAGTCGGGCGCTATAATGAGCAGATCATCGAGGTACACGAAGACACGGTCTTTCAATCGTGCAGGAATTACCTTGTCCATAAGACGGCATAGCCTTTGAGCCGCATTACACAACCCATAGGGCATAACCGTGAAATGGTACAAGGGTCTTCCCGGAACCGCAAACGCAGTTTTTTCCCTACTCGATCTCTCCAACGGTATCTGCCAAAATGCTTCCTTAAGATCGACGCTACTTATAAATACCGTGTCGGGTAGCCTGCTAATAAGTCCTTCTATATTGGGGAGAGGATTCGCGTCCTTTTTGCTGTGCAAGTTGACCTTACGAGCATCCAGGCAAAACCGGTACTTAACGGTGTTATCTTTACCTGGCTTCTTTATAAGGGCAACTGGCGAGCACCAAGGGCTTTCGCTTTCCTCAATCACTCCAAGCTCTAGCATTCGGTCTATTTCGGCATACAAGATGGCTTGCACCGCTGGGGAAACTGGGTAGTGACGCTGCTTTATCGGTATGGTGTCTTCAGTATCGATGACATGCTCCATCAATGCTGTCTTTCCCAGACCATGTTTGTCCGAACTCCTAAACCTACTTTTAACCCACTCCAGCTTTGATTTTTGATCTGGGTTGAGCTCATGCTCATTGGTGACTTCCGAATCATCCATTAAATTGATCGTACTCACTATATTAGGAGCTATCCTGAAGGTGCTCCAAAAATCGACTCCCAAATAGAGCTCTTGTTCCAAGGACGGAACCAAAAACAGAGTTATTCTTTTCAACTCCTCCTTATATTGTATAGACGTTTCTATTTTTCCTATAATGTCCTGTCTCTTGCCATCTGCGGTTCTCACTCCCGATTGGTATGGAAGGACCGGAAGGTTAAGTTCTCGCACTAACTCCTTACAATCTTTACCAAGAATGCTAACACTCGCCCCACTATCCAGCAAACCCAGTACATCTTTCCCCGCTATTTTAACCTTGGCGTACGGCCGAAGGTCAGTATCGGTGTTTATTATTGTTGACGTAACCTTATTCCTTACGTCCTTTCTTATCCTATACCTATTCCTAGCTTTTTCTATTTTTTTTGTTATTACTTTGGAACCAGCAAATATCCTTTCCCGAGTTTCATAGTACTCCTTTACCCTAACATGAAGCGGTTTTATTCCCTCAAATTTTACTATATTCTTACGATTTATCCCCTCATCCCTTACTAATATTTTTATTTTACCATCTACCTTTTCTGTCTGCGAACTCTCTTCGTTCACCTTCATAGGGCTGTTTGCGTCGAACGAGACTCGCCCCGAGAGTTCACGTTCCGACTCACGTTTTCCGGGTGGCAACGCTGGCATTTAGGTGTTACCACTCCCTCTAGCCCACATCTATAGCAGAAAATGCTACGCTGTGGCACTGGACAATCCATAAACGAATGCCCTTCTACCCTACAATTCCAGCACTTCAGACTTCTGACGTCGTCTTGTGGTTTCGGAATTCTAGGCCTGCCACCACCTTGCTGGAAAGCTGCAATCGAGTCATGGTACGGAGGTCCCGTGTCCTCGTATTCCAGTTCGGTTACCTTTGCGACCCTTGGTGGCGTTGGTTTTAAGAAACTGGAGTTCTCGCGCTTTGGGAAGGCATTTTCCGCGTCCTTACACGCATATCTGAGCTGATCCAACGTGAAGAGGGACATTGGATAGACCAGCCTACCAATTCGCTCACACAGGTTCCTCTTTAGGATGTTCACGAGCTCCATTTCCGGTATCTGAACCCGAAGCTGTGAACGAAGAGTCGCGATCGCCCCGAAATACTCGTCACTTGTCTCCCAGGCTGCCTGCTTTCTATCCATCAGATCTCTGATTATCTCAAAGTCCGATCTAGAGTTTCGGAATTGTCGCATCAATGCATCTCGCAAGGTTGGCCAGTCCGGCCTAAAGTTCGCACGTTGATACTGCCAGAACCAATTATACGCGTTGCCTGAGAGCAACAAGTGGAAGTCCCTCATTATTTCTTCCCACGGGAACACATACTGGCCTTGAAGCGTCTCTAAGCGGAAGATAAAGTCTTCTACCGTCAGAGTCTCGGGCTTCCCATCAAAGTTAATGCCCCATTTATCAATCCGAATTTGACCTCTAACTCCCCCAGGTGGACTTCTCTGTGGTTGACCTTGAGGCGGACTTATGAAGTCATTCGGTTGATATCTCTCCCGATGAGCATAAGCCGAATGTTGCCCACCTACCTTTTGGTTAACCCCCTCCCCTGACCTATTTTGGTGATGCCACTGGTACTGTCTGCCACCCTCATCATTTAAACCCCTATCCCTGTTCTGCTGGGTTTGACCAATGCCGGGACCAGCTGGTTGCGCAAAGTTTTGCTTAGGGATGGCTCCTTGAGCTTTCGACGGCCGCTGATTTAATTCTTCAACTGGAGGTGGAGGTCGCGTTACCGCGTTGATTTCCCCCATGAACTCGATTAGGCTATCCCGTACCTTCCTTCCTAAGTCTTCTGAAATCTCTTCCCTCAACAAGCTCTTATAGGAAGAAAAAGCATTAACCAAAGCCAGGTTAATATAGGCTTTCAGGTCTTCTGGTACCTTTGCCCCCTCTTCTCCTAACCTAGCCCCCCTGGACATATCCCTTGTCGTTGGCTCTGTAGCCCTACCTTCTATTACTGGACCTGCGTTCAGAGAGTTGGACGATGTTTTCTCCACGGTTTGTTTATCTTTCAAGCTACCATATGAAGGTAGCTGATTCTCCTCTGTTCGCTCAATCCCTGACCCACCCTGTCCTTGCGCACCGGTAAGGTGGCTGGGTAACCAATACTTGGACAACACTCTTTGTGAAGGAGACATATTAATGTGCGGTGGTGGCTGCTCATGTGGATCACCATTCAACGAGTGTCTTGACCCACTAACTTCACCCGACTGGGCTTCGAATTCCTGATCTTTAGACATAGTGGTGAGAGACTCGTTAGACCGGGTCACTGTCGCATCTGACCATGGGATGTAGGTACTGGCCGACAACCCACTCATCGGTGCGAAGTCTCCAGATTCTGGTTTTCGAATGGGGGTGTGAATTAGCCCACCGCGTCTTGCCTGAACCCGACTCGATGACCTAGTTTGCATGCCTGATGCCCCCTCTATAACCGCGCCTCTCACTTTCTTTAACGGATCTTGTTCCTCACCCACCATGATTCGAACTTTTTATTTAAATCTTAAGATTCGGAGCAAAATGTATTAAATAAACAAAGGTTAAATGAACAAACTTCGTTCAGAAAAAAAAACGATAACAAAACCTCCTTACACGAATTATGTAGACTTTCGTATAATACGATTGTGTGATGTAATACAAAAAAAATTATCAATGTAAACGAATAATTCCGAAAAAGAAACAAAAAAAAATAGAAAAAAAGAAAACAAAAAAAAACAAAATCAAAAAAGAGAACCAAAACTGGAAGCAAAACAAAGAAAATACTGTTGAATCTGTCCCAAATATGGTCAGCTTCACCAAAAAAAAATTTTGATTATTTCAAAAAAACTTGTTTCAAAAAAAAACAATTTGAAAAAATGAAAACGAAAAAAACTACAATAATACCTACAATCTCTCAACAAAAATGATACTAAATTCTCATAAACATACGGGGGTGTATATGGTGGCTATCTTCAGTGGTACTTTTAACCATCGAGGTGCTCTCGCCTTTCCCTCAGGATTCAATAGATTCCGAGCGTGTGGTGACTTTGAACTTACGTAAACACATATACAGACAAACCTAACACGAACTAACTAGCTGAACCACTGTATCACGAAACAATGCTACGCGTAGACAACACTTATCTTACGGGCCACTGCTTCACGATACTATAGTCGACAAAAGGAAAGGAAAAAAAATGGGGAATTGACTGCTCCTACTGTATTCATCTCCGCATCCGTCGCGATTCACTTTGGTACGCCCGTAGCCTTCCAAGTAAAGACATACGGATTTGGTGATGCTTACAGAAACAGTCCACGAACATAGATTGCAAAAATCTCGCCTATCGGACGATTGACGTTGTCGTCGTCACCATTCAGGTATCCGTCGCAGTTTGACCTGGTACGCCTCTGGCCTTCCAGGCAAAGACATACGGACCTGGGATCTGGACGTCAACATCGGTTATTCATTAACAAAATATGTAAACAAAAAGAAAACAAATTGTTATAAACATAAGAACTTCGCCTCCAACCCTATGCACGCTCAATCCGCTGGCGTTGTAACCGCCTTTGGACGAAGACTAGAACGCGCAGGATACGAAAAGGCAAACAAAGTCCTGTGGTAATATTGAATTGCAGACGAGTAAAAACAAAATTGGAAAAATTTTATATATTGGAAGATTAACGCTGCTTTCGTCATCATCCAGGTATCCGTCGCAGTTTAACTTGGTACGCCGTGGGCCTTCCAGTCAAAGACATACGGACCTGGGATCTGGACGTCAACATCAGTTATTTGTTATGAGACAAAACACTAAACGACTACAAAAAAACACGTTGGGCGCCAAATTTGTTGCAGGGCAGGATTAGGAAACACCGGTTAAAGGAAAAGGAAACGAGAAAAAGGAAAAGGAAACCCACAGGGACGGAAACGACGGATTGGAATTGGGAGCTGTGAGGAACAGGATGATCTGCATCGAGAGGAAATGGCACGCTTGTTAAGCTCGGCTAAGCTCGCCGGATGTGGGGGGGATCTTACCTCTCCATGCAGAAAACGCCTACAACAAATTACATACATCGTGCCAAGACAAAACATACATTTTTTTTTTCCCACCACCTGAGTTCGACTCACCACACGCTTGGGCTGCAGATGAAGCGCAGCATGGCCTGGTTCGCCCTCCCTACCTAGGAATTCTGTGGCCAGTGTCTAGAACTCCCCCTTCTCCGTTGGATCCTGAAAAAAAAGGAACTTCAACCCCCTTCACTGAAGATCATCGTCTGTGCACCATCTTCCACCCCCTCAAAATCTCCTTAGCACGCCATGCAGCTTCTTTCAAGCCACACAATGAAATGCACTATATATTTCCCTTCACCGGACGTGATTCACAATAATTTTTACTTTATTTAGCAATCATCATTTATATACATTTACGAACCGTATGCAAAACAAATGGGTCGCCGTGCTTAAAGTACAACAAAAACTAACCTACACTTAGACAAATAAACTTGTTAATCCTTACTTTAATTATTAAGGTTTACCAAATGACACAAAAAAAAAATGAAAAAAAAATATAATCAAAATTAAACGAGCTTATCCTAAACGATAGCCTGTTTTGACTAATATTTCTTGGAATACTTAACTAACAATTATATCGGCAACCCTGAAGTTCGACAAGGCGTGTAGCTAGCTTGAGTTTCCTCCTTTTTTTTTTTATAAGTAGCTTCCGATTGAGCTAACGTGGGGCATGGTTTTTTGGGGCCTTAACTCCCTTTCACCCACTCCCAATACTGCCTTCGGACACCACCCCTTTCTGGGCTAAACAGCTAACACAAAATCACCCTACCTATAAAGAGCTCTTTGTAGGAGTTCGTAGGTCGTGGCATAAATTCCTTCACGTACCAACACAACGATAGGAAAAAAAAACAACAAAAGAAAGCACTATGGGAACCGGTTCTACGGACGATAATCCCTCTTAAAGTTCCACTATCCCGAACTAATAATTTTTCAACAAAAAAGATATTGAAATCCAAGTGAACTTACGCCCTATCAACCTTATACTACAAAAAAAAAGAAGAGTAATAATACAACAAAAAAAAAGGTAATTTGATTAACAAAAAAAACGAGAATACAAAAAAAAATATCACGCCTGAATTTTATCTTTAGGCCTCTTTCAGGCTCAAGTAACTGCTGCCTGAGCAGCCCAGTTCTCCTTCTTCCAAAAAAAACTCGGCGGTTCAGACCTCTGCCTGGCCTGTATCCGCCGCCTTATTTAGCCTTCGCTTCCGGCCTCTCTCTTGTTTCGCTTAGTAAAGTTAGCACCTTCTCATCAATGCTCAATCCTTCAGGAACTTATCGGCTATTATGTATCTTCTTGCAACAAAAAAAATAGCACCTCACTATCACTGCAGAGAAAATTACACTATTTAACACTTTGTGTCATATTTTTTTTCTATTAAGAAAACCTACACTTTTATTTTTGTACACAAAAAAGAATGTTCTTTTCCTTTTAAAAGGTTTCACTTTCAGGTTTTTTTCTTCTTTAACCTTTTCCTCTATATCACTGCCTTTCGGCTATTTTCTTTTTCTAGCCCTTTTTTCTGTTTTTTCTTTATTTTCGCGGGTCTTAAGGCTGTATTTGGTTTTTTTTTGACCGCACTATTATATTTTAACTCGCCCGTCGATTTAAACAAAAAAAAGGAAACGTACTAACATTTAAACTTCTACTCGTATTTTTCGCAACCGCTTCCGATTTGGCCGTGAACCGAAATTTTGTCTTTTTTTCGTTATAATTTTTCTGTTCTATAACTGCCTCTACACGGCACCGATACTGAGGTTTATAAGACGATCCCCCTCGATCAGCTGGTATTTATTACCTCCGTCTAATCTGTTTTTCCCGCTAATCGATGAGCCCACTCGATACCCGTTGGATTTCAATCCACTTGGTCACGCAATTTTGCCGTATTCCTCCTCATCCGTTTTTCCTTATTTCCTCTCTTCCCATTGGCTATCCCTCTTCCTGTTCCCCGACCGCTTCACTTGGCATTTCCCCCGCCTCTACCTTACCCCTGAATGACCTAGTATCCGTGTCCCAAATTTCAAAAACCTACCCTACCGACCACCAAATGTCAAATAGATGATCAGTAGCACAGAGTAGAACCAGAGAGTCCACTCAGCAAGGTAGTGCGTTTTTGCCTACAAGCTAAGTCAAACCGGAAAACCGCACCCGGAAAACCGCACTGGCCTTCACTTACCACAGCCGCCATTGTGTGTGGCCACAGAACAAAGTCAGTTGAGTTTAAAAAGTAAAAAAATTTTTTTTTGGTTGCAAAAAAATCGATAATTTTTAATTTTCATACAGCCTAGAATTTAGAAAAATGAATTTAAGTTGCAGAAATTAACTTTTTTTTTCATTCTGACCAGTATTTCACTCAAAAAGACAAAAATTAGTAAAAAATTTCATACCAATGCAGGCGCTGTGCTAAGTTTCACAGAAAATAACAATGTGCACATAGCCTTAAACTCCCCACACGATAGCACCTGGTGTGGTAGGTCATATAATGACAGATAGGCAAACAAACAAATATTTTGGAAAAGTTTCCGAAACTACTCTTTTGTTCTTTCTCATTTGAACACCATTGTATAGACAATTAGCAGCAATTGAAGAACCAAGTCAAAATCTAGACGCTCTAGATTGCAAGCGAGTGATGAAGTTGATATGTGATTACATCTGTTATCAATGTTCGAGGCCATCGCCTGCCCATAGCAATAGCAGAGAAAATGCACTGCAGCAGGCCCGAAGAATTGATGTCCATTCATGAACATTTGACCGATCTTTTCTCCAGGACGATTGCAAAGGCGTTTCCGGGACTGAGTGACGAACTAGCAAAAGCAGTAATATCCGTGTCGGCAAATATGGGTGACTATCAGTGCAACAGTGCTATGTCAATTGCAAATGCCTGAAAAGCAATTGGCCAAGGAAAACCACCGAGGGACATTGCTGCAGCAATAGTTGCCAATCTGGAAACAACAAATTATAGCCAAGGTGAAAGTAGCCGGACCGGGCTTCATCAACATCTTTTTAGATAAGTAAGTTTCAACCTCCGTTGAGTTTTTGGCTAAAGTTGAACTTAAATCTCTATTTTAGAAATTATGCCGTGAAAGCAATCAACGATTTTCTTAAAAACGGAGTTCAACCACCGTAATGTTCCAAAAAACGAATTCTAGTTGACTTCTCATTGCCGAATATTGCCAAGCAAATGCATATTGGACATTTGCGGTCAACAATTATCGGCGAATCTATTTGCCGACTTTTGGAGTTCCTAGGACATCATGTTATCCGTCACAACAACGTCGGCGATTGGGGTACACAGTTTGGCATTTCCATAGCTCACTTGGAAGATAGTTTTCCAAGTTTTGCATCACAAAGTCCTCTCATTCATGACTTACAAGTGTTCTGCAAAGAGTCAAAGAAGAGGTAAGTCTAACGTTCGAATCGGTGAGTCATTTTCTAAAACAATTTGATTCAAGGTTCGATGAAGACTAAGAGTTCGAAAAACGAGCTTACAACTTAGTGGTGAAGCTACAAAGCGGCGATCCTGTGTCCATTAAAGCGTGGACCCTTATCTGCATCAACCAGCGGAACTTTATGTTTCAACTTTGCTAATGAGAGAGCAATCAGTACTTGAGATAAAATAAAATCAACCAATTGTCAACAGTTTAAGTTTCCACTTTTTCTTAACACAAACAAAAGTGAAAACTTAAACTGTTGGCAATTGGTTAATAATTGTGCTTCAGAGACAAATGACAAATGCTGAAAAAGCAGCTTACACATTACCCGATGGAAAGACACTTGAGGTAAGCTACCGTTTCCTTTTTATTAAGTTGAAATTTAATTATTGTATCTAACCTTTAGATTGGTCCAGCACGATTTAGAGCTTCCAGAAGTTGAAATAGATTTGAATTCCGACCCAGTACCGTGTCACAGGACTTGCACAATCTCGAGAAACTCGACCTATCTTATGCCGAGGTGTTGCGACGAATAGATGCATGTAAACAACCCTCTATCATCGAAGGAAATAAAGACAGTGAAGAGACACCTTTTACTTGCATATATTTACATGCACAATTTACCATTTAATTAAAGGGAGAGATTGAGAAGTGATGAAGTTTGCTGTAACAGATTTGATAGTTTTAAATATGTATATCTAACGCGTCCTAGCGATAGAATTGCTTATTAATATAGTTTATAGTTTATACATTTCATCAATATTGTTCGGATGATAAAACAATAAAACTGTGAGAGCTGATAAGACCTATGCGTTATTTGTATGGCAGAATAACAGTGGCAAGAGGGGTTGGTTTCTCTTCAACGACGAGAGACAGCTTTGGTTTTTGGAAGCATTAAATACTACTGCAGTTTGTTATTGTAATTCCAAATCAAAAGTGATTTTTACTATGCTACCATATTTAAATGGCAAGTGAAATCACTTTTGATCGGGAATTTTTTCAAATTTTGTTTTAATTGAAAATGTGATGATGCAGGTTTGTAGTCAATGCAATACCTGATTAGGAAATATATAATTTGTAGCTGTATGTCTTTTCATATACAAGTGACGCCACCAAATACACGAAGAGTGTTTCAATTTCTGATTTTGATAGAAATTCTTGGTACATTTTTTGGAGTTACATCTGTATTAATAGACATAGAGCTATAAAGTATATATTTTCTGATTAAAAATTATATTTATCACAAAGCTGTATAGTTTTTTTTTAATAAAAAAATTTTTTTGAAGAAATTCCTTATCTAAAACCGTTTCGATTGGTTTTAGTCAAAAAAAGTAGAAAATGATAGCTTTTGAACTAAACTTTTTTGAAATATAGCTCGCATTGAAAATCTCATGATGGAGCTTTGTAGCTAATACAATAGAGACTCCAAAAATGTATAGTTCGTAACCGTAAGTGTAGCCATTCATCACCAAATGTTTTTGATTTTTCAGAAAAAGTTAGCTGATTGGAAGTCGACATTAAACCATGACGACAATTTTTGAAAAACTTATCACAATGAAAATCTTAAAATGCCAAAATACTGTCTACGTTATGCTGAGCTCAAAACGCCTTCATTTGTCTCTGTAGCACAATTATTAACCAATTGCCAACAATTTAAGTTTCCACTTTTTCTTAACACAAACCAAAGTATAAACTTAAACTGTTGGTAATTCGTTAATAATTGTGCTACAGATATCAATGAAAGCTTTCTGAACTCAGCATAATATGAACAAGAGACTGGAATGTAAAGATTTTGATTGTGCCAAGATTTTTAAAAATTGTCGACATATTTTGATGTAAGCTCGTAGCAAAAAAAATTGTAAACAAATTTTGAAAATAAAATACTTTAGTACGAAACCAATTAGATATAAAACATAAATACACATACAAAGAAGGATAAAAATTTAACTCTTTAACCCGCAACTCATGCAGGCACCTTTTTTTTTTCTCCAGGGAACACAGCATCTTTCGTTCACGTTCCGCTTTCTCAGGTGTAGAAGAAACACTGATTTGACCATTTTGGTTATTTAGTGTTAAATTGTTTTTTCATGTCCGGCTGGTTATGGTTCGGCCGCTTCTTATTCATCGAAATCAGCATCCTAAGTGAAGATGACATGTTAATCAGTCAACAAATATTATTACAAAACAATTTATTGGCACTCACCTTAGTCTGTTGATTGATTTCCCTGTCTATCACCTCAACCTTCTACAAATGCTTTAAATGTAAAATATTCGCAGTCTCTGAAGACCCTTGCAGTTTCCCAGCATGCTTGCGATAATCGAAATTGCATGTTTTCGTGCACGTCTGAACAAAGTACTCGATTCTTGTTCTTCTTTGGAGTGTTCATGGAGTTGTCAGTGGATACTTGATAATGTTGTAATTGGGTGAAAGTCTTACATCTGAAATGTAAAATATTTGTTTTTATTTTAACGTAATCGGGGAAGAAATTTTGTCGGTAAACACACCTGGACAATGTTTTGTTATAGTTAACGCAATTGTTTCTTAGCAACAAGATTTCTTTTAAGTGCATAGATCGCCAAGACAAACCCAAAAGAAGATGCTCGCCAGCATGAACACTTAACAAAGCAACTTGATCGTCCAAATGCAAATCATTGAAGGCAGGAATTTGTTTGGCAGGATGGTGTTTGTCAGACAAATAGAACTCGGTAAAGAATGTTGTTTCATCGAAGGCTCGGTTTGTTGTGATGATTTTAGTGTTTGAATCAGAACAATTCTTGTTTCTGAAAGATAATCGAAATATAGTTGGATACATAATAATTTAGTAATACTTACAATAAATAAAGATTTCTTCATGCGAGTTTTATTCTCAAATGTCAAAGATGTCATGTTTTTTTTTTATTTTTCTATTGACGTTTAGAATCTTACCACTACTCCATTTTCTTATCAGGAAATAGGACGCCATATTGAATTCGTGTTGAAAAATTTTTTGCGGGTGTTTCGGGTTGAAGGGGTGGAAGTGGATACTCTGTATTATCTGCTCTGTGATCAGTAGCTAATATTTTTCTTGAAGGTTTTTTCTTTCTGAGATCACACCGGTTTGTGTCTTAACTTTTCAAATTTTTGGTTGGGGTAACGTGGTGCTATGCCACAGCCGTAACAATATGTCATAATGTTGGACGACAAGTCTGATGAGTCTGAACGCAAACTACATGCATCAAACGAGGTCGGTCCAACTCATTGTAAAGTTTTTTACTATTTAACAAAAAAGAGAAGCTATGCCCGTTCAGCCTGCCGAAAAAAGTCGCAAAATCGTGTTTGTGTGTATGTTCTCAAATTTAATATAGTACCCGAACTGCTAAGTCATCTACTTGATAGGTAGCTTTCATATAAAAGCTACAGTCCATTTTTAGTTGATTCTTCGAACATTCCACCATTTATACCTCGAGGTTCTCTATTTTTTGACAGCATATACTGTATGATGTTATTTGATAGGAGCTGATGTATTTCAGACATTGTAGATGTTGCCTGCAGCGGCGGGAGTTGACTCAACTGCAAAGCAACGGTTTTTCCGAATGATGTGTAAATCGATTCTTCTGGTGACGCGTTTTGAGCGATTTCTGTAAGCGAACTTACCGCAGAACTTAACATAGAATGATATGGTGCCAACTTTTTCAGTTTTCTCTTTTGGACTTGTGTTGAATACAATTCGTCAGGTACTGGCACTGGTGAACTCACTGGAGAAATAGCTTGTTCCATACAATCATATTCTTTACTAACAAATGTAATGTCTGGTTCATCCTGTGTTTTATCATTGGTTGCAATAGGATCCTAGAAAACAAAATTATTTTAAATTATTTTGAATCAATCAAGGACATGTTGAGAAAATACACTTTCGAAATTGTAAGATTGTACTCCTTTCCTTAAAACTATAACCGAATCAAGAAACTTGAAATTATTGTAATAAAACAAGCTAGGTTGGTGGTTTTCATTCGATCCGTTTTTCAGAGAATCATCAACTCGTTTCTTTTCACTCACGTAAGCACTACGTAAATGTTTTATTTTTTTCTTAATTTGATGAACATCTCTTCCGAAAATCCTTGCCAGCTGTGTCCATGCACTTCTTTTCATACCTAATCGCTTGTATTCATTGCTTCTGAAATCCCATAAGCATTTGTGTTGTTTATAATGGGATATTAGTTTAAAGACATCATCCCGACGTATTTTCCAGTCAAGTCTCATAGCCGAAACAATTTAAGTTATGCTAGAAGGATGATGGTTTATTTTGAATTACGCCAAATATGCGAAGAACTACTTATTTTATTCAAATTTATGGCCGTCGATTAAAACACACACAAGCGATATTTTATAGATTACCATCTGTCGAGTGTCAACACTCAACAGTCAACTGTCACAGACTTTAAAGAAAAGTGTTCAATGAGCTGTTCTAGAACAGTTTCAGACAGAAAGGATCAGGCTATTGGCCTATTGGTGTTCAATGAGAAATTTTCTGTTCTTTTTTGATCTTTTCTGATCTTTTTTTTTGTTCAATGAGCTGTTCAAGAACAGTTTGCCACAGCGTTTTCTGCACCTCTTTTTAAGCAAGATCAAGTTTGGTGAATACTGTCAAAAGCAGCAGTTGACTTTTTGCTTTTTGCTTTGTTTGCGTAGTTTTTTTTAGCGCAATGCTCGCGTTCTTCGCAACTTCGAAGTTTTCGAAACTACTACTGTCAGTCAAGAACGCTATTTAAGCTCTGTGTCAGATGTAAAATGGTACTGTGATTAACCTCTCGGTTCTACACAGTTAGTGGTTAAAGTAATTGGAAAACATACTAATTTTCCCAGTTTGAAGTTAAGGAATTCGATTTCCAAGTATTTGTGTAACGTAGTATGCAAATTAAATTCACTTCAATCAATTTTGATAAGAAAAATTAAAATCATATGCCCTCAAAAATATTTTTTTGTTGCTGATAAATTCACTTTGAATATCAATTTGTAAAATAGAATATCCGAAAATCAATATAAAATCAATTTCAATTCAACTAGCAAGCGAAAACTAGTAAAAGAAAAAATAAACCAAGAATACCGAGTAACTGCGTGAACACAATGGGAGCCGCAGACGCAATACGCAGCCGGTGCTGAAAGAGCTGTCAAACTGTGTCGTACGTGTTTTTTAAAAACTGCACACAATGCAGCTGGACGTCGTACGTGTTTTTTGACATAAGGTGATAAGGTCTGTATTGATGTCAGCTGATTGCATGAAATCTAATTTACGAGTATATCAAATTTGAGTGTGTGAAAATAAAATAAAAGCTAGAATGGAAAGAGAGAATGAAGAGATGGTTTTTTTGATGGGTGTAATACAGATTTGTATTTTTTGGAGTATCGATCGACAAAACAATTCGTCTTCCGATGACTGCACTACTGGTGTATCTACTTTCGGCCTCGCTATATACTCCTTCATGCAGCTCAAAGTACTCATAAATGTCTGCTCTACTGCAGAGTGCAGACATCGACGGCCCTGTTCTCCTTCGTTTAGGCGCTGAAGCTGAAGCTGAAGCTGAAGTATTCGTCGATGCCAGCGGAGTAGAGCACGACGGGAGTGTTTCTTCTTCCTCCAGGTCGTCGAAGACTGGGCTGCCTGGATCCACTAGGACCACTGGTGTCATTGCTGTTGGTGTTGGTGTTGTTAATGTTTGTTGCCTTTCTTCGATGTAGTTTCCCATTGTTCTAGGTATATAAAAAAACCAAACACATCAAAATCATTCTTTTCAATTCCGAAGTATCTAAATACTTACGTTCTTGGCTTTACATGGTCTTTCAAGAACTCCATTTGCATGGAATACCTTCCAACGGGCTCTACATCGTCGGCAACTTGTCCTGACACTTTCGATTTATTAACATTTCTTAAATAAGTGTCGCGAAGAGACCTCCACTTTTTTTTGACATGTTCAACTGAAAAGAAAAATATATGTTTTGTCAAAAAATAACCTACAATACCGGCAAACATGTACTTACAGGGCAAATTCAATTCCTCAGATATGTTTTTCCACTCCTTGGCTTTCATTTTAACATTTTTATAATTTCTGTTACACAAATTCCATAACATCTCTCGGCTTCGCACTGCTTCAATAATTTTTTCCGACTCGTCCATCTTCTACCGCCTTTAAAACCAAAACAACTTTATTGAGTACGCACGTAAAAGTTAAAAGTTAGCCAACTCTTCCGTCTGCGGCTTGCGGCGCGTAGTGCATTGCGTATGCATTGTGTTCACATCAATGGATTTGCTACTTTTTAATATTTTGACAGCTCTTGCGGCTCCGGCTCCGATGCGTATGCGTATGCATTGTGTTCACGCAGTAATGCTATGTCCGCACCTGAGAGTTATGCGGCATATACACTGTTCAAATGCTTGAACAGCATGTGAGAGTGTATTAGTAAATTCTATTTTACTTTGGATATACACACTTCAAGCTTGAGTCTTCAATCATTGTTGGTGTTGTTGTTGTTTTCCCCATTAAACTTCGCGCTCTGTGACGACAATTACCTCGTTTCCACTTAGAATTGAATCACACTTCAATTCGAATTAGTGCCAGTGTATACCTAGATCGAATTGAAATAGGATTACCCGATCCGATACAGCTCTTGTAGCTGGATCGATTCAAAATAGTGTGTTGTATACCTATATTACTCGATTCAGTGGGTAAGTAGATACCTGCATCGAAATCTGAATCATAATCCGATCCGATTACCCGATTCTAAGTGGAAACGAGGTAAATGTTCGCTTTGCGGTGTCTTTACGAAATGTATGCTGGATCAAGCATTCAATCTCGCATATACACTCTTCAATGATTGAAGCCTGATTGAACGAAAATCAAAACGATTTGATTTTGCTTCCAGCATACACACAATGCATACGTGAGTTTTTTTCACTAATACACTCTTACATGCTGGTCAAGCATTTGAACAGTGTATATGCCGCATTAAACTTGTTTAACTAATGCTATGTCCGCACCTGAAGTTAACCTGGGTTTCGTTCCAGTTTGGTTTGAGTTAACCAAGTAGTGTCCGCATATGCCAAAAAGTTTTAAGTTTATCTTTTTGTCTTAAGTTAAAAAGAGACAGACATAAAGTGTGAGCAGAACGACAACGACGTATGAGAGAATTCATTCTCTCTCCACTCACTTCCACTCTCTTAAATGTCAAATTCAATGGAATGTTGGAAATAGTGCATTCAACACGCTTGGTTTCGAGTAGATTATCTCGAAACCCAGTGACTAAAAAGGTTTCGTGTTGTATGGCAAACCACTTGGTTATCATGTTGGTTTGGGATTGTTTTGAGATAACCCAGGTTAACTCTCAGGTGCGGACATAGCATAAATATCATTTTACATAAAAACTAACACTAGGCGTGTTTAATGAAAAAAAGAGCAGAGCAGCGTAGCTCAGAGCAGAGCAAGAAATGAGATAAATGTCAGGCAATTTAGAGCAGAACAGCTGGTGTTAAAAGTCAGCTGATAAGAAAGCAACAAACATTTTGTGACCTTAGCTAGTTTGCAAAATTATGTTTGTTATGCTATTATAATAAAAATCTATATGCGGAAACATTGGAATCAAAACTAAACTAACATGCGATGTTAATTCAATTGATTTTAAGTTAAATTCGATTTCAAATAGATTGCAAAACGCAAAATATAAACAAAAATATTTGAATCAAATGTCAACAGCTGATTTTGACACTTTTGCTCCACTCTACTCTTACTCAAAAGCAAGTGCAGAAAATGCTGCTCTAAAAGCTCTAGAGCAGGTCATTAAACACAAAAAGTTCTTGCTCGGAGTAGAAAAATTTGTCATTAAACACCAAAAAGCTGCTTTTTTCTGCTCTAGATCGATCTAGAGCAGGTCATTAAACACACTTACTACTAAAAAGAAAAGGAAAGCAGATCAAAACAAATGTTAGGGACAAATGGAACGAAATCTGTATTTGGTTGGCCTCATATGTCATATGGAACAATTCAAAACCAGGTTTGTCAACGCATTGTGCGGTCAACGGGCGGCACCCACTTCACTAGTGTGAAGCGGTTTTGTGGAGACCTGTAATATCTTCGAGATCACGATGCTCGGTAACGCCGGAAAAAGGAAGAAGGTAGCTCTAATTCCAATAAGCGTACATAAATTATTTCAAATACAAAACTTCAACACTATAAAAAACATAACTCTGCTCCAAAGAGAAAAGAAAACGTTTGTATGAAAATATAAACATTTTTATGTACCTACCGTGGCTCTTCTTAAGACAATCACTGGATCGAGGAACCTAAGTTTGTCATAATAATAAAGATGGGAATGATACAGTTCATCCTCTGGTGTCCCCGGCTTATTTATTTCATCCGATTTTTTCTTTTCCACAACATAAGCCGTGCGAAGGTGTTTAATTTTTTTCTTCAGCTCAGAAATTTCTTTACCAGTTATTCTGGACAACTGCATCCAAGCTTTTTTTTTGCTCTCTATTCTCTTATATTGTGGACATCTAGTATTCCACAAACACTGAAAATGTCGGTAGTATTTTAATAATTCAAAAATTTCTTCCACTTCCCAGTCAGTCATCACGAAAATTAGAGAACACAAGAAAATACAAATTCAAACTGCAATAGCAATAGCAAAAGCAAGTAAAATAAAAATAATGTCCACCATAAATTGCCTGTTCATAGAATACTATTCAATAGTGTATGCAGTAGAATAACATGCGCTGACCGCTGACAGTATTTTTAGGTTCGTTCATTTTGTTGAGAAGATTTACGCTACACCATTTCCATAAGGATTGAATCACGCTTAAATCGAGTTAGTGTCAGTGCATACCTAGATCGAATTGAAATGGGACTTCTCAATTAGTGCCGAATTACACCCAGACGGTTTTGCAAAGACGGAAATAAGTGCGAAAGAGAAAGCAGATGAAATAGAAATACTTTAAAAAGTCTCAACCCGAAAAGTTTTGGGTTGAGGATTGTCCAGTTGTCTTGGATGGTTTTTGACGTTTCTTTTTCTTGTCTTTCTTTGTTTCTTGTCGTTGCTTTATTGTATCTTCTTATGTTCCTGAGTAAGGAAGTAGTATGTCGTGGGACAATTTCTTTAATTTTCCATGTATTTTCATGTATTTTCCATATCCAGGATGTCAATAATCATTGCTGCAAAATCTAATTAAATTATTTACCACTTCAAATAACATTTTGCTCTTTATGAGATTTTTTTTATGGATTTATAAATAATGCAGCTGAGCTTCTTTGATTATTTTCACAGTTTGACTCTGTGGGTGAGAACAAAAAATGAAAGAGAAGTGTCAAAAAACACGCAGCCGCAAAACGTCTGAGTGTAATACTGAGAGACTGACGGGATGAGGGTTCAAAAGAAAATATACGAAACACGCAGCAGGCAAACAGTCTGAATGTAATTCGGCACATACCCGAATCCAGCTGCGCCCGTGCTCTGTAACTATTGCCTCGTTAAAAGCCTGCGATAAACGGTGGAAAATGGAACCAAATTCTATTAATTTATTAGGACTCGGTTCTGGTTCTCACTGTTTTTCGATCGATTTTTCGATGTGATAATTACAGAACAGGAGAAATGGATCTAGTATGTTGTTTGTTTGTTGAAGCCATGTGCCCATGTTTGCCCTGTGGTCTTTCAATCTACTCATTTTCTTCAGACCGTGAGTGTGAGTTTTTTTTAAATTACAGTTGCTGAATCTGGCCCAAGGTTTTTGCTGGGGTGACTTAAGGTAATGAACATGTCTGTCAAATGATTTTTGATTGGTGAATTTATGGTGTAACGTTTTTCGAGAATCGAAACAAAAGTTTTTTTTTTTAAATTTAATAACACTTGGGGCTCAAGGAAACCTGGCTCAACCTTGGGTAAGATCTACGAACGAACTAGTTGGTTTGACTTTGTGTTCAGTGGAAAAGTGAATTGCTGAGTTGATTAGGATCGCTGAGCTGCTGTAGCAACTAAACATTTTTTTTTTTCAATTTTCGAAAAGCACTTGAAAAAGTAATTTTTGTGTCCCGATGTAGATCAACATTATCATTATAAATCTATCTAGTTATATATATAAATATCATCTTCAACATAAAAACATTTTTAATGACTTGAAAAAGTAATTTTTGTGTCCCGATGTAGATCAACATTATCATTATAAATCTATCTAGTTATATATATAAATATCATCTTCAACATAAAAACATTTTTAATGAAATTTGTTTATAAGAAACTAAAATGTATTGATACACCCTATTCCTATCCCGGGCAGTAGTGCAAATTGACATTACCGACCGACAGCTGACAGCAGCTGTCATTAAAAGATTGAAGGTAATTGAAACAGATGTAATTTTCGTTTTAATGCATTTAGATACTATGCCACTATTTCACAAAAAAAATTCAGAATGTCGAAGAATATAGAAGAAAGTAAGGCAGCCAACCACATCACAGAACTTAAAGATGCTTGGGCGGTAATTTAAATCCATGTCTTCTTATATTTTGGTACTTATTTTTCACTATTCATTCATCATTCAAGATTCGCCCATGCAAAATGTATAAGGAAGAATACAGCGATTGCACAAGTATCAAAGCAAGATTCCATCAATATTTTGTTCACGGAGAAACAGTTGACTGCAGTCAATGGCTAACAGACTATAACAATTGTGTTCAGTACGAGGATTCAAATGGCAATGATATCAAGGCCGGTGAAGCGGTTGTAAAAAGTGAAGAAGAACGTAGGCAGCGTCGTTTGGCGGCTCATTACGCAAATACCACATGGAAAAAGCGACAAGGTCCCCCTGAAGACTGGGCCAAACCATTACCAGAGTGGTTGGCAAAAAAGAACGAAAATACTTTTTTGGAAATAAAATCCAAAGAAATAGCTGGTGTTATACCGGTGAAAGACGATGACAGTTTTTACTGTAGTATAATGTAGGTTTTGTTATGTTTCTCACCTCTTTTATTAATAAAAGTTGTTATGTAAACTTTTTTCACTGAAAAAAAGTTTTGAAATGCCTTATACGTAAGGCTGTAATTTACTTGTTTCGTTTGTATCAAAAGCTTTGAGTTTTTTAAACTGAAGTCTTGCCGTCGTTTTCATTGCTTGTAAAGCTAGAAACTTATTTATACGAACAATTGTGACTTCACTCCAGATCTCAATCATGCAATAAACGATACTTTTGTTAATAAAAAATAAAAATTCTTCAAGTAATAAAGGGTAGAAAAACAATAAACTTTAAAGTATAAGATATCACAAGAGTAAGATCATTGGATAAATATATATAGAAGCTGTTACCCGACCTATACGATATTTTCAAACACGGCATAAGAAGCTTGTTGTTTCGCAACTTTACTATTTTCATACCTTAGATGAATAAATGGATTAATAAAAGTGTAAAGAAAAATATGAAATTAAAGCACAACCAAAAAGTTTACTGGAAGTGTCCAAAATGCAAGTGCAAAAACGAGCTGTGATTTTCAACAAAAATTTAAGTTGAAAAATATGAATTAAAATGTCCACAAAAGCACAAATTAAGCTCTTAATCAAGAATGTGCGTTAGTTTAAATCAATAAAATATCGAAGACCACTCATAATTCAATGAAAATTTAAGTTCAACAAAATTTATCATCCCCTCAACAAAATCTCCGTAGCGCTTTGTTTACATTTTTTCCCATACAAAAATGGCATATTCTTAAATTTTTCAAAAGGAAATTAAATACATTTGAAAGGTAAAAATCACTCGTGTGCACTGTTTTATTCAAGCTTTAACATTTTAAGATGCTAATGCGCTCATAGTTCAATCACTTTTATTTGATTTTATATTTTATTTAAATTATTTAATCCGACACCATTTCTTCTTTTTTCAGTACAATTTGTATGGGCTGTCAAAACAGCATTTCACTTTGTGCCCCCACTTTAGTTCCAAAACAACCGGCAGGTAGTGTGCAAACTCATGTTCCCAGTCCCAATTCTGTTGCTATAGCGGTAGCTTCATAAAAATACCACCCAAAACTAAAGCGCTGCTCTTAAATGGACCCCTCGTAAAGTTGGTTACTAGCAGTCCATCAGTCGTATTTATAAAATTTGCTTAGAACATCCTTAGGCAACTGTCCAGCTAGACGGTGTCTAAAGAGTTAGACAAGGCTTAGCCAATTTTGTATTTATAAATGCATTCCAACAGTTGTCCAAACAACCCCTAAAACTGTCAACTTCGAATGAAAAACTAAATGGCAGCGTTCATGATGTATCCGTGCAGTACCACTGTCTGTGTTTTGGTATACGAGTACAACAACTATAACGGCTCGCGTACACCAAATCCGTCATCGGCCGAAGTATGATCGGACGTTGTCGGCCGAACTCGGCCGATCGAACCAAACACATAGAAAGAAAAGAGGGCGCATACACCACTGAAAGCGACATCGTCCGTTGACGTACGATGACGCCCGATAATAACCGATAAGCCGGCATAATCCGAACAGGTTTGGATTTTTCGTCAGTTGTCGGGTTGAATTATAACGTTTCAAGCATTTAGATAATAAATTAATAAAGTTTACGAAAAAAAAAATATGGACAACGAAAAATTGATAAATTAGGCGTGTTTTTTTTATGCTAGTATATAGTACAATAAAAATTTCCCTTGGGGAACAACAACAAAGCATTTTACTGTCGTAATTTTCCACAGTGAAAACAGGGATGGCATTGCTGTGGATTGATAGTTTCCAGCTTTGAAAATAAGATGGCACCACCAATGATTTCAGTTCATCAAAGCTTTTTCGAAAGGACGTGTTCAAAAAAAATGTGGTTTTTGCAAAGAAATTTTTTCTCTCGATTAAAAATTAAAGAAATAAAAACTATATTCATATTGAATTTTCGCCCTGTTTCTTACCTGGTGGTGTATATAATACAGGATTTTGCATTAGTTTTTTTTTGCTGAAGCTAATAGCTTTTCTCATGGAATTATTTGACTAAGAAATATAGCCCAATGCAAGAAAAAAACAAATCAAACAAACAAACAAAGCAGTAAAAAATGGTCAAAAGGGAAAGATATATGTATGCAAATTAAACATTCTTCAATAGAAATTCAAGTTTGGGACTAGCAGTACGTGTTTCAACTTAATTTAATTTGGGTTGTGTTTATTTGTGCGGTAATATTATAGTTCAATTTCACGGTTTTGTAAATAGAATCAACTTGTTTTCTTTCTAAACCTATTGAAAAGACTGGTCAATAGTGTAAAATTGTTTTACCACAGGTTTGAATAAAAAATAAATTGATTCTGTTTGCCAATGGAAAATCTCATTAAAGATTGGCTTTTAATATCTTTTTACATACTCCCCGAACATACCCGAAAGTTTTTTTCAACAAAACAGCTGACTTTGACATAGAGCTTTCTTCACTGCTGGACGATGCCTCCAAAAATAGTAAAAAAGAGCTGTAAGAGAGAATCTGATGTATGGAAAATAAGAAAAAAAATACAAATTCATACCTGGCTTTGTATCGTTATTCATTTGATAGAACAATTAACGAAACAAACCTGGTATGAATTTGATTTTGTTTCATCTTGAATTTCACAGAGAGCTTTGAAAAATAGCAACAAGCTTTGACGTTGAGCTCCATCTTGTTGCTGAAAATAGAACTGAAATTACTGTGGACAGATCGTTTTTTTTTAACTCGAATGCTGTACTATATACTAGGTTAAAAAAAACACGCCTATTGTATACACAACAGGCCAACGCTCTGGGATAAATTTTCCAAAAACTACAACAATAGAGATACTGCTAAAAGCCTATGGACCGAAGTGTCTTCAGAGATGGAGCTGACTGTTCCAGATGTAAAGAAGAAATGGAGCAACTTAAGGGATCAATTCCGAAAGGAATTCAACAAATATAATGGACCTGGGAAATCTGGTGCTGCCGCCGAAAATAAAAAATCTTCTTGGGCTTACTACGACTCACTATTATTCTTATCAAAACAAATTGCTCCCAAGCAATTAAGTGGAAACTTGCCCGAAATAGAGAGTCCCACCGAAGAAAATGATGTGGCTTCGCATCCATTTGAAGAAATTTTGTATTCTCAGCCAGCGGTATCACAGCCTGCATCCCCTCCTTTACTGCAGGAAACCACAACAGTGTCCCAACCTGAAATTTCGAAAACACAACAACATAAAAAACCGATTAAAAAATCAGTGCCTATAGCGCAAAACAAATATTTTAATTTTCAAAAATCTGGAAGGAAAAGAAGCAATTTTGACGTCGACCAAGAATATCTGCAGATTGAAAAAAGAAAACTTCAATTATATGAAAGTAGGTCCACTGATAAATCGGCAGAAGACCCAGATAGAAATTTTTTGTTAAGTTTACTTCCATATCTGAAAGAAGTGCCACGTAATAGAAAGATCTCTGTTCAAAGAAAATTATTGGATGTGTTCCTGGAGGAAGAAAACCGTCAACCGCAATACTCTCCTGTAAACAACTTTTCTCCGGAGGAATTTAGTCGATCCAGCTCTGTAGAACTGCAACCAAATATTCCACATCCCACGTATTTTATCAATATTGAAGAGCGCCCATCACTGACTACAAATCATATGAATCAATCGCAAACATCCACATATGACCAGGAGGTTGAATTATATGCCGAGGAGGAAGAATATGTTGTGGACGTTGAGCAAAGAGCCCAAGAGGATTATTAATTTTGGATTTGAACTTCAGTAATGCTCTTCTCTTCTCTGTGATAATTTTTGCTTAATATAATGAAATAACAATTTAAAAACAGAATTTTTTTTATTTCGATTTGTCATCTCAGGTAATGCTATTTTCGTTACAAAAAAATTGTTTGAAAGCTTCACGAATATTATGAGCTTCAGTTGCACTTCTGTTATACCCTCTAGAAGCAAAATTAATTCTTTGATCAGAATTTTTTTTTTGAGCTGTAGAATAATTGCGCGTTGGTTGTCCCTATCTATTACAATGTTATGTAGTAAGCATATACATTTTATAATAGTTTCGGCATTTTCTGTAGTAGTTTCAATACATTTGGTCAGAATTCTCCTTTTTTGTGTTATTATACCAAAAGCGCATTCAATTACCACTCGCGCGTTGGACAAACGTTCGTTGTAAATAGTTTCGTCTTCCCCAAGGTTGCGTCTTGGATATGGCCTCATAATGTATCGTTTAAGAGGGTAGGCTTCATCAGCAAGTAATACGAAGGGCAAGATAGTATTTGTATTTGGTAGATATTTCGAAATATTAAAATGCCCATTTTCGAAGTGACGAAACAAAGTTGAAGATGCAAATGTACCACCATCGCTTTGCTGTCCATAAGCACCTACCTCTATAAATAAAAATTTATAATCTGGACTTGCAACGGCTTGCAAAACGATGGAAAAAAATTTCTTGTAGTTGTAGTACATACTACCGGAATTAGAAGGACATTTTATTCGCACATGTTTGCCATCCAAGCTTCCAATACAGTTGGGAAATCTCCACTTTGACCAATATAATTCAGCATTATGATGAAGCATTTCGTCGGTTGGCAATGGCATATGATGAGACACAAGACAATCAAATATTGCTTTGCAGGTTTCTTTGACAATCCTTCCAACCGCACTGTCTGAAACTCTGAATGAAAATGCTAACGATCGAAAAGATTCCCCAGTTGCAAGGTACCTGAAAGATTAAAGTTGCCATAAGTATCTAAGGCAAATTTACAACAAAATTATAGCACTGTTTTTGGTGCATTAAATAAAACATTCGCTTGAAAAGTTAGCAAACACAGTCATAATAAGGAATAAGGAGTTATAGCGAATTCATCTTGTTGTATTCAACATTGTACTTTTTTTGAGCGAAGATAATAAGGCACCAAAAACTATCAGGACTTAAATCAATTAAATTTACCGCAATGTTAGTGCAAGTCTTTCCGTGGGTGAAATACATTCTCTGTAGTTTGTATTCCGCTTTGTTATCAAACCTTCCACTGAGTTTAAAATATATTGAAATGTACTAAAAGACATTCTAAAATATTCGAAAAATTTTATGGGTTGTAATTTTAAATCTTCAAAAAGATGGTGGTATTCGCCAAGTTGTTTTCTTTGCAAAAATATTTTATTAATCCATACAGAGCGACGACATCTTCGACGTTGCCGGATTAGTTGGCGATATGAACTTTCTAAAATATAAATTTCTTCAAAATCTTCCATTCAAAACAATTATTTCACTTAGGGTGGTATTCACCAAACAATCTTAAGAGCGCTCTTAAAGCTAAGAGGCTCTTAGTTTTAAATTCGGATGTGCTATTCACCAAGCAATAATAGGGTCTGGTCTAAGCTAATTCGAATATTCGAAAAATAAGGTTTTTGAGTCTCTGAACGCACACTTTTCGAACTACTTCGAAAATTTCAGTGTCAATTGTCAAAATCAGTCAAAAACAGAAAAAATTATCGGAAATTTTAGAAATGGTAGAGCGTAAAATCAATTCATTCTCTGTATTGCAAACCATAATTCGAATTTCTTATTATTTTCAACAGTTATTTATGATTTTTGAATAACAACCACAAATGACGCTGTCAGTAAATTTCGAATTTTCGAATTTATTTAAAACAACAACCGCTCATAACTTAAGAGTGGTAGCGACCACTCTTAAGTGTTATGAGCGCTCATAAATCTGCACTAAGGGTGGTATTCACCAAACAATCTTAAGAGCGCTCTTAAAGCTAAGAGGCTCTTAGTTTTAAATTTGGATGTGCTATTCACCAAGCAATAATAGGGTCTAGTCTAAGCTAATTCGAATATTCGAAAAATAAGGTTTTTGAGTCTCTGAACGCACACTTTTCGAACTACTTCGAAAATTTCAGTGTCAATTGTCAAAATCAGTCAAAAACAGAAAAAATTATGGGAAATTTAGGAAATGGTAGAGCGTAAAATCAATTCATTCTCTGTTTTGCAAACCATAATTCGAATTTCTTATTTTTTTCAACATTTATTTATGATTTTTGAATAACAACCACAAATGACGCTGTCAGTAAATTTCGAATTTTCGAAGTTATTTAAAACAACAACCGCTCATAACTTAAGAGTGGTAGCGACCACTCTTAAGTGTTATGAGCGCTCATAAATCTGCACTAAGAGTGGTCGGTGAATAGGTTTATGAGGCTCTTAGTTTAAGATTTCTTGGTGAATACCACCCTAATAGTGGTCGGTGAATAGGTTTATGAGGCACTTAGTTTAAGATTTCTTGGTGAATACCGCCCTTAAAGTTTCACAAAGTCAGACTACAGACCGGCACCGTCCTAGATCGGATGCAGTGTATGCAGACGATCGTCCGAGAAAGTCGTCCGAGTAGTTCCGACCCGATGTCGGCCGATAATTCGGTTTTGGTGTACGCGAACTGTAAGGCTCTGAAAGAGAGTGGCGTAGGACTTGAACTTGACCGAAAAAACAACTGATTTGACTTTGTGTTTCAGCTTTTCCACGTCTCATAAAATGATCAAATTTGTGCAATTTATAAATGTAATTGTTGAAAGTAGTATTGTTGCACCTCAAACTACTTAATTTTTTCAATCCTAACACACTCAACAGTGTTTTATAACATGTTCAACAAAATTGTTTTTTGCTGTATCAATGGTCACTTTAGCCATAGTTTAGACAGCCAATTTCGGTGTCTAAAGTTAGACATTTCTTAGACAGCGATGAAAGTGTTTATAAATACGATTTGTAGTTGGACACTGTTCTAAGAGCTGTCCAAAGTTAGACATACTTTGGAATGGGATTATAAATACGACTGCATATATCTATTAGGTCAATGCACAAGCCATTTTCAAATGAAGGAAATTTAGTAGTTTAGATTCGTTCTCTTAGATTCATGTTCTCTTCGGATCCCTAAGTCCCCTATTATACGATGTCTCACGAGACATGTCTCATTTTTGACGTTCCTTTTAAATTTCCATCCCGTGAGACAATCGCAATTACACGTGAACTTAAGTCTGCGTCTCAAATTTGACAATTTATTATTCTTTTGTTGTTGTAAAAAAACTGAATCAAATAAACACTACTCAAAAGCGAACAAGAGTAAAGAGAAACGTCAAGGTGAGACTACTAAAAATCGGCACGGTACTCATCGGGAATTTTTTTGTGCATCTCATTTCCTCACATCTCCTTTCTTTTTCGCACTCATGTGAGACTGGGCTCGTGAGACATCGTATAATAGGGGACTAAGGAATTTATTATAGTTGATTATAATCAAATACATTAATACTCAAGCCCCATCATCATTTAAATCCCATTGAAACAAATTGAAGTTGCGAAGCAAAAGAAGTCATGGTTTGCCCTTTTGTTCTTTATACCTCTAAGCTCTAAGGTTTCCGTGAAGGCTTTTAAATCACTTTACTTTATTTAAGGACTTCCCATTCTAAACTTTTTTTTTAGTCTCAGCAGTTGTCAAATGTGATATATGAGAATACAGTGATAGATGAGAATACCCATACTAACATAAAAAAAACAGCGTTTTGATAAATCTGTAAAGCCTTGCGCAAACCAATGCGTTAAGTCAAATCCCTATGCATTAAGTTAAACGTCCATAAGATTACATTACATAGGGATTTGACTTAACGCAATCGCATCGCACGCGCTCACCGCATTGGTTTGGCCAAGGCTTTAATGTCGGGATGCGATTTTTTGAAACATTTTCTAGATTCATAAATAAATACAGAATATAGCTCTGCTTTCTTAATTTTTTTTTATGGATAAATTAATTGGGTAATGCTGGATTTACATGCATCTGCAACTGCGCAAACCAATGCGGTGAGATCGTACGATGCGATTGCGATAAGTCAAATCCCAATGCATTAAGTCAAACGTCCATAAGATTACATAGGGATTTGACTTATCGCAATCGCATCGCACGCACTCACCGCATTGGTTTGCGCAAGGCTTTATGGTTGAAGATGAGGGATTATGGGTGCAGATGAATATGTTAATCTCTGCAACCATAATTTTTCATCTGCAACCATAACTAAGGAAGTGCGTTCCCTCTCTATCAGACAAGTATGAATTTTACATCTTGTATCTTTTTCCGATTTTCATCTGCACTTGCAGATGCATGTAAATCCACCATAAACGTTTTTGAAACTGTTATAATTGGAAATTGTTACGTGCGCCAAAATCAGTGCAAAAATCTGCATAAAAATTGGCTTCAAAAAACAGATCAACTGCGCCCAGTTTTTTTTCCCTTGGATAAATTTCATTTGGAACTCGGAGTAAGCTAACTAGAAAATCTTCTAAAAAATTAGAAAACAAAGAAGTTGAAGCTATAAATTGTCATCGTGAGAACAAACTTGTAGGCATGTTTTCCGTGAACACCACGTGAACACGTTGTAAAATATTTCAAAAGAACAGATCTCGAAATTTGGTTGTATGTCAAACTTCATACATGACATTCGTTGTCATAAATTTCTCTTCCACATCTTTTGTTTTCGTTGTGGTTTCGTGGTTCCATGTTCCATCTTCGGATCAACAGAACACCAGAACAATAACGAATTCGCAAATTTTTTCAAATTAAAATATTGAAATTAAAATCTCGACGAAATACATATATTAATTCCAACAAACTTCACAACAATTTAATTTTGATGCTAAATTTTTGAATTCTTTTTTAATTTACGAAATAACAACTTGAATTGTCACTGCTGCCGATGTTTTTGCCAACATTGCAATAGTCGGATTTCTCATATTGCATTGGCCTATTGTTTTACAATCCGCGGTGTTCTGTTCATAATCGTGTTTGTGATAATCGGGAACAGTGGGAGTATTTGATATAAATGAGCTTGGTTCGCAGGACACCAAAAAAGATAAAAAACAAATCAAAGGTATTAAAATTCTCAAACGGATTAGCAAACTGATGATTCCTCATAAAACAAGAAGAATGTCTTCATACTACAATAATGACGTCCCCTTCGGAGTGGCAGCGATCTTAAGAATATCACGCAAATGCTGTCCTCGGACGATATTTCCAAAATTTTTCTTGTAAGTACATTCATTTGATAAAGTTTGCTAGCCATTTCAATACATATAATGTACATATTACTTATATCTCGTTGTATAATGCTTTGGATATGAGTGTCTATAAATATATAATGTAACATGAAGCAATTGAATAATAGTTGGCTTCTGTTTCTAATTTCAAAGCAAACAAAGAAAACACTTTGTTTTTTTTTTTTACCAAAGATGAAATGTTCAAGCTGTTGTATATATCATTTGTGTATTAAATATATTAATATTTGTATTTCGATAAAAAAAAAAAATTGGCGGTTTCCGAATCGAATGGTTTTTGAAATAGTATTATAGTCATTTGTTACAAAGTTTAGTTTGCATCAAATGTACTAAAAAAAACAAAGAACTAAAGTTTTTCACGCAATCCCAAGATCGAGCTTATCTTCTATGATCTATGGCATTCCCGAAGGTCACATTAGCGTCTGGATTTCAAAAACTTTGTATGCTAATTAGTAATTTAGATAACAAATAATGATATCAGACCTATTTCATTTGCCAGATAAAAAGACAACAAAGAGAAAATATTTAGTTTTGCAACATGAGAAGAATGAATTGAATTTGATAACTAAAAATTGGCTTACTTCTTATAGGTTCAAATCATCAATTCTTGTCCTTACGTACCTTTCATATATGTGCTATCACATGACAAGAAAACCAATTTCGGTTGTTAAGTCCGTCCTGCACTTTAATCACACAAATCCAGATAACACAACAACAGAGGGTGGCTATGCCCCATTTGGTAAGTAATAAATCGACAACTAATTCGATTGTATTTGATGATTTATTTTAATTTTTATTATAGACGAACATGATGCTAAGACACTTTTTGGTGCCCTCGATTCGGCTTTCCTTTTTTCTTATGCTGCTGCAATGTTTGTATCGGGCTTTGTAGCCGAACGAGTTTCACTTCGATATTTCCTTGCATTTGGAATGATCTTATCAGGAGTTTTTTCATATCTTTTTGGAATCGCAAAAACCTATAACGTTCACAGTTTATGGTATTTTTTGATAATGCAAGCTTGCGCTGGTGTTGTTCAAACAACTGGTTGGCCAGGAGTTGTTACTGTTGTTGGACGATGGTTTGGCAAATCGAAACGTGGTTTGATTTTTGGAATCTGGAATAGTCACACATCTATTGGAAATATTCTGGGTTCCTTGATTGCTGCTAATTACGTCGAAAGCGATTGGTCATTGTCGTTTATTGTTCCTGGTATTATAGCAGCTACGTTGGGATTTGTTATATTTTTATTTCTAGTTGACTCGCCTGAACAAGCTGGATTTCATCAAAGGCCATCGATTGATGAACGCATTTCCAATTCCTCAGATGTAGAAGATGCAGCTGCGGATTTCAGAGATCCGGTAAGTTTAGCACTATTTTTTAACTTTTTACTTAATGCACTAAAATTACTTTTGCATGCACAGGATTAATATCATTTCTATCTCATGTTTAGGCTGGTATCGACGATATACATATCAAAATAAATTGGGATTCTGTAAGTGCATGACTATTTTGTAGGAATTTTTTTTTTTTGTGACGTTATATTCGTCCTCTGTTTCTGTGCTTTGTTTTTATTGCACATTTTTGGTGCAGGGAATTTATATTCACCCTGTTATTTTGTACGACAGTCACATTTAAGTACGCAATATTTTTGTAGTTGAGATAGACTTATGTTTTAAAAAGAGTTTGATGTGGAAAGTTGGTTTTGTAGAGCAAATATTTTTTGGCAACCGATGAAGAAAGTGTTCGGGTATATTGTCTCTAACAGGGTTGGCATTGAACTTGATATTAGCAGTCTTCAATTTCGGATCTCACCAGTTTTGCTCCCTCGGTCGGTTGAGGTCCTCGTCCTCTTGATTGTATCACCAACATGTCCGTGAGCTCTATGTTTCGCAGCCATAGTAGCCATGTGTGGTACGAATCATACAGTTCGTTATTGCATATTCTTCTCCACACATTGTATTTAAATACGACACAAAAGATCTTTTGGAGTATTTTTTTTTTCGATTCGACCGAGCGTTTCCTCATCCGCTATAGATAAGGTCCATGCTTCCGTGCCGTATAATAGAACTGGGAAAATGGAGGCCTTATAACGAGTTACCTAGGATTTTTTAGAGAGGGAGAATTGTATTGACCCAAAGAAGCAGAGATTGGCAAGAGTAATTATCCGTCTTACCTTTGCACTGATGTCATATTTTGTCATTCGAAAGACATAGCAGACGAAGTCCTGTTTTATGTACTTATGTATGTCTATTATTGTAACGTTTTGTCCAATTCGTTGATGTTATCTGTCCTTGTTTGACCACGACTTTGCTTTGCTTTGCCTTCATTTATCATTAAACACACTTTTGCCTACAACCCTGCAAGAAGCATTCAACATGGCCAAAAGTTTAATAAGGTAGTAGGTACCGTAATAGTTCAAAAAAATTCGAGTACTTTTGTTGCCTGTTTTCTGATCCAGACATACCTATGTCAGACATTTATTTGATTGAAAATATGCTACCCAAGTGTGAAAATATTAAATATCTAGCAATTTCTGGTATAGGGTGGAAAGGGTGAATGAAGTAGCGAGAAAACTATAACATCTTCTGTGATAAAAGTTCTTCCTGCACTCACATACGTTTACAATGTTGGACAAAGTACAAAAAGTATGAGAGTAAGTTGACGCCGATTGAGATGAAGGTGGAAGCCTTACCACAAAAATACCATCTCGGAAAAAATAAAGCACGACAAGCTCAATTGGTATTCTTATGTTCAAAGGAGATAAAATAAAAATCCATTCGAAAAGTTGTTACCAAAAAAAAAAAAAAAAAAAAAAAACAGAATAAAACACTCCTGCTCCTGGTACAGATAACGACTTCTGCATTTGGTTGGCCTTAGACATGAAACAATAAGAAACAACGGCTCCACCGATGAATCAAGTAAGTGAAAGAGTTGTTGCCCTTTCGAGATCATGATGGTCTTAAACGCAAAAAGGGAAGAAAAAGAAGTCTAATACGAAATCCATTACCCTGCTATGCAGGACCCTGGCTTTGGATATCTTCATCGTGAACAGAGAATAACTTAATAAGTAGCTGACTTACGCACTGGTCATCTGACAACAATACTATCTTTCGATGTCTACTACTACATAATTTGATTTAAACAACTTAAATATTTTTTATTGGCTAAAAACAATTCATGTAGAACTTTCCATTTCAAACTACTATTTGACTGGTCCAAAACTACACATTGCGTGCAACGGAACCTTGAAATTAAGAATTCCCATTACTAATTTAGAAACATATTATATTTGGAACTAACAAAAGAAATGTCGCAAAAAAAAAATACCATTACCCGTAATGATGATTGACATTTTTAAACTTCTCAAATCGCGGTTGAAATCTTTTAAACTAGGACCATTGACAACATATGTCCTTGATCATCAATGCGAAGTGTGTCCACTCTAACGTTAATACGGTGAACGTTGTTTTTTGCTTTCAAGAATGCGTTCCTTTAGAAGCTTTCCTTGACTGCAAAAATCTGTTTTGGGGTAGTTTGTAACGTTATTTATGTCTTTTGGTGTTTTTGTTTATTTTGTATTTGTCCTTACGAACCTAGATTTCACTTTTTTGTTTTTACTGGCATATACATTAATTAAAACTTTTCTGTTTTGAGGCGCAATATTTGAATGCAATTGCTATAGCATTAATATGATTTTTTCTTGTATGAATAGGAAGTCAGTTTCCGACCAACGGAGAGAACACCTATTTTAGACAGAGCGCATATGTCTACACAGGAAACGCGACCAATCGGACTTTTGAGCGCTCTTCAAATACCCGGCGTTATTGACTTTTCGTTGTGTTTATTTTTTTCGAAGCTCGTTAGCTACACATTCCTGTATTGGCTGCCATTATATATTCAATCATCGAGTAAGTTTATAATGTAATGGGTCATCATAATGTAATTGCATATTAAAATGTTTTTTTTATTCATATTTTACTTTTTAAGCTACACTGGGTGCTACTTTAAGCGCAGATTTATCAACAGTATTTGATATAGGAGGTATTGTAGGTGCAATTACAGCGGGTATGATTTCAGATTACAGTGGAATGTCAGCCACCACATGCACAATAATGCTCTTCTTTGCTTGCCCTGTGGTAAGTTTTTACGCACACTTCAGTTTGTGGAAGAATGAATTATTTATCCTTTTAATTCTTAGCTTCTTTTGTACAATTATTATGGAGCCATTTCGGTGGCAATGAGTATTGGACTTTTATTCTTAGGAGGAATATTGGTTAATGGTCCGTATGCTTTGATAACAACTTCGGTTAGCGCAGAGTTGGGTCAGCATAGCTCATTGGAAGGCAATGCAAAAGCTTTAGCAACCGTTACTGCAATAATTGATGGCACAGGTTCAATCGGTACGTTAAATTGTATTTAAAACAATAGAAAGTTTGAAGTTTTATACTATTTATATTTGAAAATTTAAGGTGCTGCGGTTGGTCCACTACTGGCAGGAATGATATCAAGCTATGGATGGGAGAAAGTGTTCTATATGCTTATCTTTTCGAACGTGGTTGCCATTTCCATGCTCACAAAATTAGTTATTAAAGAACTATCAAAGCTCAAAAGAAGTACACGCAGGGAATAAAAAGCAGACGATTTAAGTTTCTCCATTCCATATAATTATTTTCTTAGTTTAAACTTTAGCCAAAACTAGTATTTTAAGGGTTAACAGTTTTATCAAATCCAATGAGTTGATTGCGTATGTTTGTTATTCTGTCTCTGTACAAAATTACTATTTTTTTGCAATTTTTCAAAATTTGTGTTTGTTTGATTGTTTTTTTTTTTTTTTGGAAAAAGACTAAAATGTAAATAAAAAATCTTTTATACTATTTATTTACTCAGAAACTTGTTGTTTTTTCGGGTTAAAGCAAAGCTTTTAAAAGAATGCAATATTTTCGTTGTGGCATTCAATGCATTTTTGGTTTCTCTTCTAGATCTACTTTTAAGTTCGTACTCCGTTAGCAGCGTACCCTACAGACGGATCGGGATCAGTAGTGAGTATGAGTCACAATGCTCATAATGCAAGGAAGAATGTGTTTACAATAGTTAGATTTAAAAAGCTTGGTAAAAGTTTTTGATCCTTTGTAAAGAACTTTAAGAGATCCGCCAAGTCTCAGTCAGGTCATCTATAAAGCCAACATAATGGACAGGAGCAAATTCAGTGTAGATTTCCCAACCAAATGGAGGTGGATCTTTCGCTTTAATAGAAGCCTCAAAATATTGAAAATTGAGAACCAATAAATAAATCTTATCATGTAAGATGTAAGTCTCTTTATAAATGAAAAACGTTTTAAGTGTTTTTTGCGCCCAGGGGCCCTACTCTGTATTTCGTTTCGAATCGTAAGTCTATTCGAAAGTGATTTTCGATCCGATTATGAATTCGTACTCTGTATTTCGTTTTCGAATCGAAAAAAAAGTACTTGTTAACATTTTCATTAACGGAATAGATTTGCGAAGTCTTGAAACATTTCTCAAGATATCTGTCAAATCAAGCAAAAAAATAATATCAAAGCAAATTACAAACAAGTAAAAATATAAATAAATGAAATAAAAAAATCGTTTTCGGATTTGCTGTTCCGAAAGTGGCAGATTCGAATCCGCTTTAGAAATAAAGAGTACAAAATATTCGTTTTCGGAAATTTTTGCTTTCGAAACGAATTACAGAGTAGGGCCCCAGCGTTAACGCGCTCAACTTGCCCTGAAGTATTACGTTTTTTTTCTTGGCGAGTTCATTGTTCCAACAAAGATAGCAAATGTCATTTACTTTCATTCAAAACAGCAACATGTAATTTTGTGGTAGAGCGTTACAGTTGTTGCTGTAAGTTGGTGCAAGCGCAATAACCTAGCGAAGATTTCTATTATCATTATGACATTTGAAACAAACCCTTCTACTATGAATGTTATTCAGCCAGAAACATCCCAAAACGTGTAACTTTACTTTTCATTTTCGGATGGAGATTACAAAAACAACATTAAAAAGCTCGAGCCCAAACTTTTTCACGGGCTTTTACCCAAGCTTTACCCAGAAAGTAAAGAAACAAACCTATTATAGAATATTTTTTTTGAAACGCAAGACAAAATGATGTAGTACCAAAAAGTAATTGAAGGATGTAATTAGCTGCTCATATATTAGCTTGCACTAGAAAATTGTTGTGGTACCCGTGGCGCAATGGTTAGCATGTCCACCTGCTAACCCAGAGGTTCGAGGTTCGAATCCCAGCAGAGGCAAAATGCAAAAATGTTTTTCCACGGGTATCGCCTTTCGCGAGGAATTGGCAAGTCCTCCGTTAGTAAATTCATTGCCATGAAAAGCGCATTCTCAATTAGCCGTTCGGAACCGGCGAAAAATTGTAGGTCCCCTCCATTCCCTCCATTCCCTTACAAGGCATGGTTGTGAGAAATGCGCTAGGCCCAGTGGCTCCTCACTCTGTTGCGCCACCCTATTTATTTATTTATTTATTTAGAAAATTGTGATAGAAAATCTGCTCTGCTATTATTTTGACCGCAACTGTAGATATAACAGTTGGCAGCCGGAATGGGTGGTGTCGCAACTAGAACATAAAGGCCCCGATTGCAATCGGGGCCAATATTGATTTGGTTTGGGAGAACCTATCTTAGATGATTTTTTTTTAAACTCGACCAATGACGTTATTATTGATCATGAATATCCAAAAAATTTGACACAAACACGTTGGCTTTAATACTCAAACAAGAAAAATGTATAATTATATACAAAATAAAACCATTTTACTCATATAAAAACATAATCTAAGCTTTTTACTGTAAAATAACGAATACGAACTTGTCATGCAGTGTTCCATGCTTGAGATTGGATGACTTGATTAGATGAAATTGGAGATCTCCCCAGTTTATACAAAACATTAATGTAAAAACTTAAAATCGATGTTTTAAAAGAATTCTTACTGAAAAAAAAAAAAAACATGTAAATAAAGTATATGTATATACAAACAAAATATTTGAGCATACAAAAGGCAATATTCAAAAACAGCTCTTCTGCATACCCAGCGCAGATATCCAACAAACGAACTGTACTTCGTATATAAACATCTTTGGGCGTGACGAGCCATAACCCTTGGTCTATCTACAACATCCCCATGATGACGACTTATTGCTCGAATTGTATTCAAATTTCTACAAAAAAGAAAAAAAAAGATTCTTTAATCTTAAAAAAATAAAAAAATATTTAAATCCATACCTAACAACAAAAAGCATATTTCTGGGCATTTCTTGGAGTGTTAGCATTATCCTGTCGAAATTGTTTTTAGCTACTTTCTGCATGTACTCAATGTCCTCATCGGAAAGTTTTGTTTTGACTTGACCGGCGTTTATTTCAAATGGTACTTGAAACAAAACTTGTGCAAAGTTCTTGTACTCATTGATGTGTAGATCTAAAGCACTTTGTTTCATTCGTTTTTCGTCTTTAAGAACAGTAGCTTCCCAAAATTCACACAGTGGGACACGTACGTTTTCAGGTACAGTTTCGTATAGCCCATGATCAAGTATAACCAACTCAGCTTTATTACTGTCTTTGGCTTTGCGAACAAAAACTGTGAAAAAGAAAAGTATTAACTTTCTTAAATCATATTGATTTTAGTAAAACCAACTATTTCCTGGATGGGGATCTGCATGCACAAAGCCTGTGTTGAAAATTTGTTCTGCGAAGACAGTAAACAGTTTGAAGTCAATTTCTGGGATATTCAGCTTTTGAGCTTTGATATCATTTATATCCGTTATTTTTACTCCATCGATCCATTCTAAAGTGAGAACTCTCTAATACTTGTTGATAATTGTATTTATCATAAAGGATTACTTTTCGAAATGTACCGTACCTGTTTAGTATGATCCCAGTATACCTTAGGAATATGGACAAACTTATATTTTTTCAAGTCCTTAGCGCATTTTTCGGAATTTTTTCCTTCTTCAATGAAATCTAGTTCTTGCACAAGATTTTTGCGAAGATCTCGTATTATCCATCCAAAGTTGTAATTTTTAAAGAAAATCTCAACGATATCTTGCAAAAACATAATTGTACCCAAGTCACTAGTGAAACGCTGTTGCAGGTCTCCATATTGAACCTTTAATATACATAAAAAAATATATAGGAATATAAATTGGAGTAAGTAAAATATTTGCACCATACAATCTACTCTTTTTTTTTTAATTTTACCTTCACAGCGACATCCTCTCCAGTCTTTATTTTCGCTCGAAATACTTGAGCTAGACTTGCAGCCGCAATTGGTTCATAGTCAAAATCTTGAAATATGTTTTCGGGTAAGAGTCCAAAGTCTTTTTTAAAAACTTTCTGAACATCTGCTTTTGTCGTTGGTAAACATTGATCATGAAGTTTGGACAACGTTTTGGTGTACTCGATCGGAAGGATGTGGTTTATAGCAGAAACTCCTTGGCCAACTTTGATGTAGAGTCCTCCGTTAAGCAAACAAGCATTGAGGAGTCTATTGGCACTTCTTAGATGTACCTCTTTGAGAAGGTTACCATAGTCATCGCATTCTTCTTTTCGTTGGAGCAACAGGTAGTCGCACGTTATTTGAGTGGCAACTTTCAAGCTTCGGAGAAACCGGATTGCAGAGCCACTATATGTTAAATCATTAGCGATATAGTCGTATGTAAATAGTGTTGCAATAGTTGTCGCAGTTGCAGTTCGGATAAGTGGAAAACTTTTCTTTTGCAATGTTTGTTTTGTAGCCAGGTTTCTTTTTAAAATTATTTTCTATAAAAGTGTAGATTAGATATTTTGAAATATTTATGAAAATGAAAATTATAAATAATTACGGTAAAAGAAAACATTTTATCAAAAGTAAATAGTTTTGTTTCCAAAACAGTTAAAATACCAAAACAAAACAGTGAGGCAGACGATTCACCATTATGATGTGTCAGAAGAGCTCAGAGGTCAGGGATGTCATTGCCATGGTGCCATAGAGGAATAAGGAACAAGTAAGAACCATTACTTCTCTTGCCCCGCAACTTCTTTTTGTTTACATTGTTGCTTTTGTAACATGAGATCTATCTGTGATACACGTATTTAGCTGAATATAAAGTTTTTCAGTAAAACTACCAACACCATTTTATTTTCGGATTTCAAACTGGTTATAAAATCTGAAAATAAAGTGGAGTTTGTGAAGTCAGTTTGAGGATAGATACCATGGTGTGTGTTTGGTTTGGCCCACAGAATAAGGAATATACAGAAGGTCATCTTCATCCAAAAAGTTCATTTTGCCTACAAGCTAAAACTTAGCGGAAGCCCCCGGGCCGGAAGCCCCCGGGCAGGAAACTGAGGTCAGTGGAAAAAGACGGTTGAGGTGAGATCAATTTCGAAAATTTAACGTTTTTTATTTTGTTGCAAAAAAGTTGGTATTTTTAAGCTTTCTTACAGTCTAGAATGTAGAAAAACTCATTTAAGTATCAGATATAAACTTTGTTTTCAATTTTTCCCAATATTTCACTCAAAAATTGAAAAAAATTTACAAAAATTGCATACTGATGCAGACACTTCTTAAACTTAACAGTGCACACATGGCCTTAAGCTCACCACTCGAAAAAAACTGTGGTGAAGTAAGAAAATGACATTTCGACATAACCTATTTCGTTGCCAAAGTTAAAATAATATTTTTCCATCCTTCTTGCCTTTGCTGCTCCAACTTTACTTACTTAAAAATATCAACTGCATTTGTATATTGTGAAGGAGGATTGGATTGGCCGAGCTGTTTCTATAAAATGCGAAGGTGAGTGTTTTTATTATTGAATTTTGTTTTTGCAATTTTTATGTCTTGCAAAACGCCAACTTCAGATGGGTTTCCCAAGGCTCCCGCCGTCTCCTCAAATAATATAAATGCCTTGCATCTTTTGCATACTCAGCGTCAATGGGAACTGCTGCCACCGGCAACAAATCACCACCAACAAGCAATAGTGTAGCAGAATTCTTTGGCAACTTAGTACCACCGAAAGTAGAAGTACGCATGGGTGCATCTTTCGCTACTACTCCAGAGACCTCAAAAACTTTACATACGGAGTGTGATTGCATTCTAATTGCTATACTGCTATGCTATGCTCAACATAAATTGGACTCAGTTGCACATTGCTTTACTGCACAAAACTGCAGAACTCTTGCCGGGAAGCCCAAGCTGTTCTTCATTCAAACTTGTCAAGGGGACCGGCTTGACTCGGGTTTTACACTTGAAAAGACAAAGACAGAGGGGGAATCATCGATGAGCCACATAATTCCAGTACAAGCTGACTTTTTGATTGCCTATTCAACAATTCCAGGTAAAAACATTACAAACAATTCATTTCAATAGTTTTAATATATAAATTTTTATTAGGTTTTCTATTCTTGGCGCAACACCACTAAAGAATCTTGGTTCATGCAATCGTTACGCAAGGAACTTGACGACAATAGCAAAACCTACGATATCTTGACTTGACTTACCTTTGTTTGCAAGCGAGTGGCATTTGATTTCGAATCATGCACTCCAATAATGCACCAGCAAAAACAAATTCCTTGTACAACCACCATGTTGAGGCGGATACTATTTTTTGCTGATAAGAAATAATGGACGAAGATAACTTCTATCATTGTATAGCTTTTGTCAAAAATATTAACGTTGAGTCTACTTACTGGTAGCATTTTTGATACTTTAATAAATTAGAGAAAAATGAATTTGAAAGTAATTGCGTTTTCGTGTTTTGCCATTTTATCAGGTACCCTAGTGAAAAATACTTTTGATTGGGATTTTTTTGAAGTTTTTTTTTTATTCAAAATCTAATGATGCAGGTTTGTTGTCAATACAATGACTGATCAGAAAATATATATTTTGTAGCTGTATGTCTATTTTTGTAGAAGTGACACCAATAAATGTGATAAGAATTTCTTACAAAATCAAAAACTGAAAAATTCTTGGTGTATTTAGTGGAGTCACTTCTATATGAACAGACATACAGCTATGTTATATTATTTACTGATTAGTAATTGCATTTACAACAAAGCTGCATCATTACATTTTCAATCAAACCAAAATTTGAAAAAATTCACAGTCAAAAGTGATTTCACCTGCCATATAATAAGGTAGCATAGTAAAAATCACTTTTGACTTTGTTTTCGTAAACCTAAAGTTTGAAACATTTTGGGGAAAAGAGGAGCCGTCTTGAGCAATTTTTTCAATTGAATTTTATTTTATAAATAAATTATTACTGAGGCAGTGAAATTATTAAAAGAAAAATAGATAATTTGTTGTGTTGTAGAAGAAATTTCTTCTACAGAAACCATGCAATCGGTCGATGCTTGGGATTTATTTTCACTGGATTCCGTTGGGTCGGCTGCGTGGTTGGGGCTGATTGTTATCAGGACAATGCTGCTGTTGCACTTCATAGTATCCTTTTGATTTCTCGACGTCCGTCAGTTCGATTTTTTCCTCAAAGCTTTCCTGCTCCTCTATTCAATTTAATGAAAATGTTTGCGGATTCTGTGAAAAAAAAAAAATTGTATGCGTGTACAATTACAGAGTTATGATAAACTTACCATATGATTCATCGTATTGAATAACATCACCTTCACTGCTCTTCACCAACTTCAATAGTTTCATCCTCGTCATCGTCATATTGGCATTCCGAATGCGATTGTTGTGAATCTCTTTTGCTCCGAGAGTTTGTCTACTTTTGGTGGTGTATCTGGAATTTCAGTTCATTTGGTCAGGTCAATTGTTTCTGTGGGCTTGAGAGACTGAGGGCCTATACTGTCAACGTCCACAATGATCGGAGTTGTAATAATGTCCACCGGGGTGTCTTCAGTGATCATATTACTTCGGTTGTTAAATCCTTGTATATATCTTTTGGCAAAGTCTGTGGCATGCTTGGAACCGTGTCAATAACTATTACATTGTTCTTCGGAGTCGTTGAGGTAGTTTTTTTTAGCTATCTTCGTTGGAATTATTGTAGGCAACTTGCTGGTTCTTACAATAGGCATCCCCTTAACTGAACGCGTTGGCATAAAAATCCTGTTTGACTTCGAGATTGATATCGGCTTAGGCTAGGTGTAACCTTTTTGTACAGTCCACGAAATCCTTCTTGACAAAATGAAACTATTCAAAGCAGCACCTGAAAAAGCTGTTTATTAAATTATAAATTACAATTAAGTAAGATATTATAAGCATTCTAACAACGAATAAAAAAGACTTGCCTTTTGGTTCTTGCGATGTCCTCAGTAAATTTATTTACTTTTTGCTGTCTGTCAAATGTCAAACTCTTATTTTTTTTTCTGAGAGTTTCACCTCAGCAATGAACTTTTCAAATGAACTATTTCCTGTTCACTCAAGTTCATTTTTGTGAAATTTGCGGGTTTTGCGGGTGGAGATGGTGGAAGATGACCTTCTGTATATTCCCTATTCTGTGGTTTGGCCTCTTGTTGTATGTCCTCTGTGCATGGTGCTGACATAAGCCGTGTTTAATGAGGCTGCTCTTAGCTCTTCTAAACGAAAACGATCAATTTTTAGATATCATTGAAAAGTTTTTTGTGCTTATCTGATCTTTTTTGAGTTCAATAAGGTTGTCTAAAAAAGCGTTAGTTTCTTAAAATGATTTTTAATCATCTTTACACTCAAAACTCAAATTGTGATTTGGTTCTCAGCAGTTCACAACGTTGGGACTTGGAACTTTTGGGCAGAATCGGGAAGTAAATTGCAATGCTTTAAAATCTAACTACAACATATTTTTGTCCCAGCCTGTAAGAATGTTTTCTTGAAAAACATCAAACAGAACTACGTCTTTCCACAGCGTGACATTGGGCGCGTTCATCACAAGTTAGATTTTCAGATTAACTAACTATTCTCGGCTTCTGATTGGCCACACGTTAAGTTTTTCACTTGACAACTCATCAGCTGTTAGTTTTTACCGATTCAGTTTTTTAACCAAGAAAAGCAGGCTGAAAATCTAGATTTAGTTTATTAAGCTGTCAGATGCGATAAATAGCCTACATGACAATTGAACTTTACTTTGTATTTTTCGGTTAGCTTCTGTGGAAACATTTTTGTAGTCAACTTTTTCATTAAACTGAACTCTAATTTATTTTTTGGCAATTTGTCGAATAATTAAAGGTGAATAATTAAAACCCTAACAAAAGAAATAGATTTTTAAGAAAATTATTTGCTACATTTTCGCTCGAAGTCTATTCAAATTGTAGTTACACGCATATTTCTAATCACAAATATTGAAGGGAAATGCTTTGGACTATAGTTCGTACTATTTTGAACCAACTACAAGAAATTATTTATTTCTTATCAAATCTTTCCTCGCAGAATTGAAAGGTGAATCCCAATACCATTCAAATCTGACAAAAAATTTAGAAGACCGTTCAACGCAAAACTGAATAAGTTTTTCAGTTAATCTGAAAATCTGAATTGTGATGAACGCGCCCATTTTATTCGTATTTCTTAGAGGCTGTTCAGACAGGCGCAAGTGAACCGTGCAAAATTGACGTCTATATGTTTTTTCTCTTTCCCACATGGTTGTAAGAAAGAGACATTTTTTTGCGCCGAAGTTTTTAAAAATTTTAAAATTTTCTTGGCGCAGTTTTGACATTTCCTTGTTTTGACACTTGTGTTTTTTTTTCTCGAGTAAAGAGACTGTTGTTTGAAAAATAAATGCTCTTTTTCATGTTCCTGAAGCAAAAATAAGTAAATAAATAAATTATTTTTTCAGTTCAGTTTAATTTCTGAGTTTTTTCTTCCCAAATCTGAAGGCAAAATAAACGTCAAAAAAAATCCATCGTGTTCACATTACTTTCAGTCTGAACACGACGGGGTGGCGGAATGTCAAAATTGCACGGTTCACTTGCGCCAATCTAAACACCGTCTTATGACGGTGTTTAGACAGGCGCAAGTGAACCGTGCAATTTTGACGTTCCGCCACCCCGTCGTGTTCAGACTGAAAGTAATGTGAACACGATGGATTTTTTTTGACGTTTATTTTGCCTTCAGATTTGGGAAGAAAAAACTCAGAAATTAAACTGAACTGAAAAAATAATTTATTTATTTACTTATTTTTGCTTCAGGAACATGAAAAAGAGCATTTATTTTTCAAACAACAGTCTCTTTACTCGAGAAAAAAAAAACACAAGTGTCAAAACAAGGAAATGTCAAAACTGCGCCAAGAAAATTTTAAAATTTTTAAAAACTTCGGCGCAAAAAAATGTCTCTTTCTTACAACTATGTGGGAAAGAGAAAAAACATATAGACGTCAATTTTGCACGGTTCACTTGCGCCTGTCTGAACAGCCTCTATGACATCTGATTTGACAGACTTCATGCTGTGGAAAAAGTGTAAATTATTTTATTTTTTTCAATCTTCACTGCTTTAAATTACTAATAAAAAAATAGGAATCCAACCATGAGTAGTGATTTTGAACCTTTAGAACCAAGCCTAAAGAATATAATTGAACAAACATCCTTAAAATGGATATTTGTCGGTGGTAAAGGCGGTGTTGGCAAAACAACTTGCAGGTAAGAAAAGTTCTGAAATATTTTAATAAGAATGATAATATTGTAAACGAATTTGGAATTTTAGTTGCAGTTTAGCTGTTCAGCTTTCGAAAGTTCGCGAATCAGTGTTAATAATCTCAACTGATCCAGCACACAACATTTCAGATGCGTTCGATCAAAAATTTACCAAAGTTCCAACAAAGGTTGGTATAGAAATAATTCTTTTTTCTTTCGGTGAACTAATATACTAAGTGTTTTTTTTAATTTTTATTTTAGGTTAATGGCTTCAATAATTTATATGCAATGGAAGTTGATCCCAATGTTGGTCTCAACGAGCTTCCAGATGAATATTTCGAAGGGGAGAACGACGCTCTTAAGTTAAGTAAGAGTGTGTTGCACGAATTTATTGGAGCGTTGCCGGGTATAGACGAGGCTATGAGCTACGCAGAAGTCATGAAGTAAGGATTTCTTTTCTAACTTGTTAGTTGGGTACTTTATATCGTTTTTTGTTAGTCAGATTCGGAATTTATATTCTTATTTTACGTTTATTCAAATGTCCTCATAGGCAAATTCTTTGTAAAATTTAAAGCTTGTTAGTTTTTCCTATAAGAACCTATCGAAAATATTATCTGCTATACTTTTTGAATGATTCACTTATCTGAATCGAGATATCAATCTGTCCCAAAAAAGCTGTAAAATATGAAAGTTCGATCTATGGTTTCTAAGTACATATGTACTTCTATTTGATGTTGCAGTAAGTTCAAACTTTGAGCAGTAAGCATAGAAGGTCTATCAAGTCTACTTTCTATCTGTTGCTGTAGGTACTAATTGTAAACTAATGACCAAAGGTTTCCACTTTTTTTTTTTTTTTTTTTTTTTTTTTTTATAATTAACGCGCACAAATTACGTTTTAGGTGTCCACTAGAGATAAAAAAAACACTTTTCTTTTTAAACAATGGGCCACCGGCCTGTTATACTTTATTTCTATCTAAACAAATGTTACTTTCACAATAGTTTACAAATGAGAACCTTTACAATCCGCCGTCCAAAGCGTCGCTGCAATTGTATCGGTTATAGAAGTATTACTGGGCGCTTTGCTTGCTTTGTTAGTTGGCTTTTATATTCCGTTATTGCTGAAGCTGCGATTATCGATTTGGTGTCATTCGTTGATTGACCCTTTATTGATGATGTTGCACTTTCATAATTGTCAGCCGTTGATTGACCTGCTACTGTTGACTGTGCAATTTCATATGTAACTCCTCCTCGGTTTGAAAAAGAATTCTCCTGAATTCTATTATTTGCTTGTTTTACATTGTATGCTTTATTATACATTTTATTGCAAAAATAGGTTATGCTTATTGTTGTACCAATAATTATTATAATCATGCTAACATTTATTACATATGAAATATTTTTATGCAATTGTAACTCTTTTATTTCTTTAATGTTTTCAAAATTACTTACAATAATGTCATCAAAAGTAATAGTTTTTTCGAAAGAGGAATTAAGCTTATTTTCTGGGTAAAAATAGTTTTCATTTACAATTTTCTGATTATTATTAAAGCTTTCTTTTAACAAAGATATTTGACAATTAAAAAAATTTATGAGATGATTATTGTTTAATATAATTTTCCTGTCATCACAATTATGTTTTAGTTCTTCGTTGTATGCATTTTTTACAATTAGCGTTTCATCATCTATTATTTGAATTTGGGTTTTATTGTTATGTCTCAATTTACAATCTTTAGTTAGAATACAATGTTTGCTTGGTTTTAATTGTTGTAAAGCTACATCATTTTGGTATACAAATGTTTTATTATTTATTTCTATAACATATTCATTTTCGTAATCAATTTCAAAATGTTTATCATTGGGTAAAGGTAAAATTAACTTTTGTTCGACTGTTACATAGTTTCTAGGAATTTTAATGGCAATAATAAGAAATTTATTTTTGTATTCTAGTATACCCATTTTAATTAATTTAAGCTTGTGCAAATCGATTTCATATTCATTTAGTTCTTCTAATGTTAATATACTAGGGTGTATTATATTATATTTTGCTGATACAACGTTATCTTGAATTTGATTAATTTTATTTTCTATAAATCTTAGTTTAGTTATTTGGTCTAAGAATAATTGTTGTTGTAAAATTTTTGACATTGAGTTTTCTACTTTATTATATGTATTGAGTATAGTTCTTCTATCGTTAAAAATTATTGTATTTAGTGCTTCTATTGATTCATTGAAATGTGTATTAATTTTAATCTGTTGGTTAATTGTTTCTATAGCATTGTGACTATTTTCTACTGCTGTGCTTAAGTAGTTCCAAATTTCTTCTCTGTCTTCATTGTCCATGGTTCCAAAGAGCCATTTTTCTGTGTTTCCTATTAAGTTAATCAATCCTCTCTTTGATCTTGTCTGTTCTCTAGGCATGATTGATCTAATTTTCGCTATTAGTGTTCCTACTTCTTTAGTAATTATTTCTTTGTTTTCACTGTTTAAATGTTTTATATTTGTTTGTATGAATGAAACTGTTTTCATTATTTCTTGTGGGTTAATTATGTGTAGAATAGTGTTTGTTTGGTTAGTTATTTCCACATCCTTAATTTTTATTTTTAAGAATCCTGTTTGTTCATTGATCTGTGTTGTGTGAAGTGTACTGTGTGTTGTTTGTGTTACTAATAGTATTAGGAAGGTTATTACCTGAAAATTTAAAAGGTCTTTTTATATTGCTACTGTGTACGTTATTAAGATTTTTAATTTTATATCTGGGCTGTTCTTTGTGTCGAACATTTTTGTAATTTTTTATAGGTCCTATTTCTCTTTTTTCTGAGTAAGTTTCGCGGTTTTCATTAAGTTTGTTAATTTTTTTAAGTTTCATTTGTTCGATTCTTTCACTAAGTATTAATTCATCGATTTCTTCTTTAGCTATCTTAGGTGTGGTTTTCATTGTGGAATGATATCTGTTATTATAATTATCTAGAACTAATTGTAGTTTCATTTCTATTGATAATTGTTTTTCTTCAATGCCTGTTATTTTTTCTAAAATTGTTGAATGCAATCTTTCAATATCTGAGTTTCCAGTGTGACTATTGGGTTTTGTGAAATGTATTTCAACCTCACTTCTATTAAGAAAATCTAAAATATGTTCTGATTTAAATTCGTTATCTGATATTATTTTTTTTGGTTTACCGAATTTCGAGAAATGTTCTATAATAATTGCTTTTTTACTTCTCCAATTTCTATCAGTTATTACATATCCTACTGCAAATTTTGTAAGTTTATCAATTATAATATATAATGAGTTTTATGACCTTTTTAAATCTTAATAGATATTGGTGTGTTTTTGTGGGCTATAGGTCAATAAAAGATGGTATTAAGTTATTTCGATGATTGACGACGTTTCGAGCATGGTTGTGCTCTTCATCAGGTCTTTATTTAACAAAGGAAAGAAAAAATACAATATTAATTCACAATTCGTATATGAGACGTCCGAAAAAACTTACAACAATATTTGAGGACAATAGATTTTTGTTATACATGTTAAAAAAAGGCTATATACACAATGTGTATGAAAAAGAACTAAAAGTTTGAACAAATTAGGTTAGTAACTGATGAATAATTAAAATTAAAATTGAAATTACTTAAACCAATCAAGAGTTTGGATCAAAAACATCCATTGCACATCACTTTCTTTTTATAATTGTTTTCTTTATCAGCTGCGTATAAAAGTTACTAAGATTTTCGCAGTCTGATCTCCTATTGACCGCTTTGTTATTGTTTTTTTGTATATGAAGCATCTCCAGCAACATTCTTTTCGAATAATGTTGCTCTGTCTCTAGTACTTCAACGTTATCAAAATCTGGTTGATGCTTCTCCTGCAAACAATGTTGTGTAAGAGCAGTTTTTTGTCCTTCTCCATTTCTTAAGTCTGACTTGTGACCAGACAGACGATTTTTTAATTTTTGTTTGGATGTACCTATATAAATGGATGAACATGTCGTCTCTTTTTTCCCCAAGCAATTGATTTTGTATACCACATTTGACTTGTCCATGATATCAACCTTTCCTTTTATGTTGGTAAACAACCTGCTTCTCAGAGAGTTCGAAGACTTGAAAGCTATATTGGTCTTTGTCTTATCTCTGATCGGCGCAGTCATGATACGGTTAGAAAGGTGAGGAATGAACACGGCACTTTTGTAAACCGTCACTTGTTCAGCATCAGCTGGTTTGTTTGTTTGTGTGGTTTGCCGGTGGTTTCTGATGAGCTTGTGGATGATGGCTGTTGGGAATGAGTTAGAGCACAGGGTGTTGTGGATAATCTTTTTGTTTTTTGAGTGAAACGATTTATCACTTATATCCAGAACGCGGTTGATGAAGTTTTGTGCAGTGTTCATTATGACTTGTTTGGGTTGTTTTGAATGGAAATTTATGAGGCGTCCCGAGGCAGTAGGTTTCTTATACCAATCAAAAATAAGTTTGTCAACATGTCTTGTCACTTTTACGTCTAAATATGGAAGCTCTCCGTTTTGTTCTTTTTCTAACGTAAATTGGATTTTATGATGGAAAGAATTTAGAGCATGTAAGGTGTTTTGGACTTCATGTGATTTTACCACAACAAACAAGTCATCAACATATTTGGTGACAATTTTCGGTTTGTATTTGAGCTTATTCATCGCGTCTTCGAGTAGAGTCTCCATCACTAGGTCAGCAAGGATTGGGGATGCTGGACTGCCCATGGGAACACCTTGTTTCTGTTGGTAGGTTCTATCCTCGAACACTAAGTAATTGTTGTCAATTACACAGAATCGCAGCATTTCCATAAATTGTGATTTCCTTATCCTTGTGAAATCTTTGATCTTGTTCCAATTCTTTTCTATTATTCCCAAGACCAACGTTATTGGTATGCTCGTGAATAAAGAAACAACATCGAATGAAACTAAAATTTCATCGGTTTCCAACTTTAAGGGGGCTACTTTTTGGATAAATTCTTTCGCATTCTTAACATTATACTTAGAGTCATTCGTTAGGTTTTGTAGAATTCGTACAATGTACTTTGATAGAGCATAACAGGGAACGTTTGTTGATGCACAAATTGGTCTGAGCGGCATATTTTCTTTATGGATCTTCGGCAGGCCGTAAATCCTTGGGCTCATCGCAGTATACGTTGTCATCCGCTTCCTCTCAAACTCTGATACAATATTTTGTTGAAATAAACTTTTGACCAATTCATTGTTTTTCGCTTGTAGTGTCGTTGTTGGATTGGTTTAAGTAATTTCAATTTTAATTTTAATTATTCATCAGTTACTAACCTAATTTGTTCAAACTTTTAGTTCTTTTTCATACACATTGTGTATATAGCCTTTTTTTAACATGTATAACAAAAATCTATTGTCCTCAAAATATTGTTGTAAGTTTTTTCGGACGTCTCATATACGAATTGTGAATTAATATTGTATTTTTTCTTTCCTTTGTTAAATAAAGACCTGATGAAGAGCACAACCATGCTCGAAACGTCGTCAATCATCGAAATAACTTAATACCATCTTTTATTGACCTATAGCCCACAAAAACACACCAATATTTATCAATTATAGTTAGGAATGCCTTTTTCTCAATATGAAATATATCTAAATGTATTATTTCATTTTTATGTTTTGGGGTTTCCGTTAAGTTATACTTTGGTTTAATGGGGTTCCTATCGTATTTAATTTCTTGGCACTTTTTGCAATTGTTAATTACTAGCTGTATCTGTTCTTGAAGTTTGGGGAAAAAAATTTTATTTTTTAAGTTATAATATGTTTCATTTATTCCGCTGTGCATGGATTCTTTAGTATGGTATAAGGAAATTTGTTTATGGATTTCCTCCTCGGTTTTGATTTCGGTTGCCCTATTGGTGCATTTTATAAATTTTATTTTATCGTTCATAGAAAATAATTGAATTATGACTTGCTGAACTTTATTATAATCATGGTCCTCTACTTCTGAATATATTCCTGTTGTACCTTTCTTAACAAATCTAATAAGAACATCCTTTATTTTATCTACTCCTTCAAGAGGATTGAGATGTATGATTCTTCGTTCGTGTAATATTTCTATTTCCTTAGTTATTGTACTGTATGTTAAAATTAGTTGCGTTTTATATTTGTTAACTATCTCTTCTTTTATCCCTATGTGATCCAGTTGTTGTTCTTCGACTGAATGAACAGTGTTTGTGAGTTCCATGTTTGATTCTGAGTCATTATCTTCGTTGATTTTAGCTGTGTTCTCTAATCTGCTGAGAAAGTCTGCAACTTTATTTTCCCTACCTTTTAAATATTCGATTTCAAAGTTATACTCTTGAAGTTTCAAGAGCCATCTTTGGTTTCGCTGTGAAAATTCTTTACCTTTATATTTGCTGTTGAGATATTTGATGGGAATATGATCTGTTATAATTTTGAAATGGTTTCCATACAAGTATGGTCGAAAATAATTAACCGAATATACTATTGCAAGAAATTCTTTATCCGTAACACTGTATTTTTGCTCATGTTTATTAAGCGTTCTTGATACAAAGCATATTGGATGCCCACTTTGGGAAAGAACAGCGCCAATTGCGTAATTGCTTGCGTCCGTTGTGACTACGAATGCTTTGTCATATTCAGGGTACTTTAAAACTGGGTGTGATATGATTAATGCTTTCAGATTCTCGAACGCTGAAATATATTGGGGATCTTTGGTGTTGATTGTTTCACCTTTTTTTAAGTATTTTATCATTGGATATGCGATTTTAGCGTAATCCCTAATGAATTTCCTATAATACCCTGTCATTCCTAAGAAGCCCTTGAGTTGTTTTTCTGTTTTTGGTATTTGTAAATTGTCGATTTCTTTTATTTTATTAGGATTTGGTTTAATCCCTTCCTTAGTTAGAATATGACCCAGAAATTCGGTATTCTGTTTCATAAAACTACACTTGTCTGCTTGTATTTTCAGATTGTTTTCTTGTAATTTTCTAAATATTTTCTCTAATGACTGCATATGCTCTTCTAGTGTTGTGGAGAATATTAATATGTCATCTAAGTAAACTACACATATTTTATTTATATAGTCACGTAATATGTCGTTCATTAATCTTTGAAACGTTGCAGGTGCATTCTTTAACCCGAATGGCATCCTGACGTATTCATATAAGCCTGCAGGGGTAACAAACGCAGTTTTCTCAATGTCTTTTTCTGCCAATAATATCTGGTGATACCCTTTGGCAAGGTCTAACGTGCTGAAATATTGTGATTTACCCAATTTATCTAATATACTCTCGATATTAGGAATTGGATATTTATCGTCTATTGTTACTTGGTTTAACTTACGATAGTCTACTACAATTCTATATTTTTGGATTCCTGAGCTATCTATTTTCTTTGGAATCACTATTATAGGTGAACTGTATCGTCTATTGCTTTTTCTAATAATTCCCTGTTTCTCCATTTCTTTCATTTGTTTACGTACTTCTAGATCGTGTTTTGGATGATACCTATATAGTTTAGAGTTTATTTGCTGGTCTGTTGTTGTATTAATTTCGTGAACAACAGTACTAGTATTTGTTAATTGGTCTCCTTCTGTAAAAATTAGTTTCCTATATTTGTGAAGAAGTTTTTCTATAGAACCTTTTTCTAATTCATTTAAATGATCAGTTTGAATGTTACAAACTTCGCTTACTTCCAACACGTTTACTTCTTCAAGTAAAATGGTTAAGAATGGAAGGTGTATATCATTCTTCAAAATAATCTTTTCATTGATAAAGTCTATGGTTTTTGCATTTTTCTTTATCCAATCCATACCAATAAGAAAATCGTACGGTTTATTTAATGCAACTTTTGTCCATTTGATTCTTGCATTGCAAGGCTGTTCAAATTGTGTTGGACATTTAGTTTTAACTTGCATTGTACCGTTAACCGTTCCCTTAATGGTATTTATTTGAATAGGTGTGTCGTTGATTTGTTCGTAAAGTTTTGCAGGAACTCTAGATGAGTTCAAAAGACTTATCGTTGATCCTGTATCAATTAATGCAATGTAATCTATTTTTTCGAAAGTTAATTGAATACAGATTTTTCTTTCATCCGAGGCTAGTTGGTAAAAAACTCATGGTTTTCTATTTGGTTAGTCTCATTAGCTCGGCTTAAATTATCTACTTCCATTGGTTCAATTCTCTGTTGCCCTGACCTATGTCCTAATATTTGTTGTCCTGATTGTCCTGAATTTCTAAAATTGTTATTGTAAGGTCTGTTAAAGGGATTTTGTCTTATTTGTCCTGAAAAATTATTATTTCTTATTTGTCTTGTTGGGGTTCTCCCATTAGGTTGGTTTTGATAATTGTTAGTATTTCTATTAGCTTGATTTTGATTCGGATAGTTATTGTTGCTATAAAAAGGGTTTTGATTAGTGTAATCATTGTTTCTGTTAAAATTATTTTGATTATTGTAATTGTATCTGTTATTTTGAAAGTTTTGAGAAGTTGTATTTTGGTACTGGTTTTTATATTGAGTGTTATATGTATGTTCTAAACGTAAATTGTATTCATCCTGACCTATGTATTTATATAAGATGGTTCTTATTTCTGCTAGGTTATATTCATTACAAATTTCTCTAGCTAATGCTCCTGCCGTAACTTCTTTGATTTTTGAAACTAAAGCACTGTATAAACTGTTTGCTACCTCTAGCCCTTGTTCATTAAAAGTTGCACATTCTGTTATGTAATTAATTATATTTTGAATCTTATCTGTTAATTGACTAATACTATGTACCTTTAAACTGTAGATCTGCTTTAAAATTGCCCCTTGATCCCTCGATGGTCTGAAGTGAATTTTTAATTTTTGTTTGCATTCTTCCCACGTTGTTGGTGTGTCGACTGCTAAGTAGTTTTTCGCTGCTCCTTGTATTTTTTCGTTGTAGATAATGGCAAACACCAGATTTTGGTTCTCCTCTCCGAATTCTTGAAATATATGCTCCGTGCTGGCGATGAGCGAAGGTAATGTGCCTTGTTTTCCCGTGAAATTTTCAACAAACTTTAGTCTTTTTTCGATTGTTAACCTTGTGTTTTGAACCGTGTTTTGACGGTTTAAAATTTCTGTTAAGGTTAACAGACACTGCTCCATGATTTGAGCCATTTTTTTTTTTTTCTCACAGTCACTTTATCACACTTTGATCGATTTATGAATATCGAATTTCCACTTGGATTACTAGATCCTTTAGCGAAAGTTACTTTATTATAATCACACTTTAATCGATTTGTATATCGATATTACACTTGGATTACTAGATCCTTTAGCCAAAGTCACTTTATTGTAATTACACTTATGTATGTTGATTCGTATCACTATCCTCTAATGTTGAAATAAGAGGACGACCGACTGCGCCAATTACGTTTTAGGTGTCCACTAGAGATAAAAAAAACACTTTTCTTTTTAAACAATGGGCCACCGGCCTGTTATACTTTATTTCTATCTAAACAAATGTTACTTTCACAATAGTTTACAAATGAGAACCTTTACAATCCGCCGTCCAAAGCGTCGCTGCAATTGTATCGGTTATAGAAGTATTACTGGGCGCTTTGCTTGCTTTGTTAGTTGGCTTTTATATTCCGTTATTGCTGAAGCTGCGATTATCGATTTGGTGTCATTCGTTGATTGACCCTTTATTGATGATGTTGCACTTTCATAATTGTCAGCCGTTGATTGACCTGCTACTGTTGACTGTGCAATTTCATATGTAACTCACATCAAGGGGTTATGAATACCCTTATAATGTTGTTAAACACAGTGCGAGCATTTAGGAAAATAGGAGAGGATTTGAAAGGAGACACCGATGCACGTTGCTTTTGAATTTTTGTGAATCGTAATGAAGGGGAAATACTGAGCCAGGTAAAGCATTCCACATTCGGGTGGTGCGACTGAAATACGAATCTCTATACTTGACTGTACGCCCGAAGTTGGGCTCAAGGTAAAACTGATGAACATTCCTAGCGAGGCGGGTGTTGCGGCTAAATTGTTTCAGGGGAGGAATGCAACTGGCTACTTCACTAGAGCACTGCTTGTGAAAAAAGCGATAAAAGAGAGTGAGACAGGCAACATTTCGACGATGTTCAAGAGAATCAATTGATTCTACGATTGAACTATCACCTATCAGTTTTAACGCTCTATTTTGTACCCTATCAAGGAGGTGCAAAGATGTTTGAGAAGCACCTGACCATATATGGGAGTTATACTCCAGTTTTGGGCGGATGAAGGCCTTATAAATTGTAGCCAGATCAGAAGGGGTAAAGAACTTCCTACATCGTCTCAAGAAACCTAAGCATTTTGCAGCATTTTTGGCGACTTCAAATATGTGGTCATTCCAACAAAGATCATCGTTTACACACATACCAAGTACTGACAGCTTTTCGGTTTCTTCGATGCAGGTACCATTCATGGATAATGGCAATGGGGGAATGTTAAGCTTCAACGACAAGAGACAGCATTGAGTTTTCGAAGCATTGAATTCTACTCGGTTTTTACTACCCCATGCAACAATGCTGTCAAGGTCAGAATTCAATGAGCTTATCATACGCAACCGTTCCAGTTCCACATCCGAAGAGCAGGGACGTGAATTTGGAAACGAATATGAAAAGCTGAGGGTCGAGTCGTCAGCAAAACAGTTAAGTGGATTAGAAGTTTCAGACAAGAGATCATTAATGAAAATGAGGAAGAGAGTCGGAGACAAAACGGAGCCCTGGGGCACACCAGCATTTATGAAGTGGGTATCAGACTTGAAACCATCCAACACAACTTGTATTGAACGGTCGGAAAGCTAGTTTCTAATCCAACGAAGAAGAGACTCATCGATACCAAAAGCACGCATTTTCGATAAAAGAGCCTGATGCCAAACTCTATCAAATGCTTTAGAAATATCAAGCGCAATAATCTTACTTTCTCCAAAACAATGTAAAGATTGGTTCCACTTTTCAGTGAGATAAGCCATCAAATCACCAGTGGACCGTTTGCTACGAAAGCCGTACTGACGGTCATTAAGAAGCTTTCGTTCTTCAAGATATTTCATAAGTTGACGGTTTATCAACGTTTCCATGACCTTGGAAAGAAGGGACGTTAGTGCAATTGGACGGTAATTGGAAGGGGAGGAAGATTCGCCTTTTTTAGGGACCGGCTGGACAAATGCAGTTTTCCATCTGCTCGGAAAAATCCCAGCAGAATAGGAAAGATGGAAAAGTTTACGCAGTGGTTTTGCCAGCGTAGAAGAACACCTCTTCAGAATAACGGCGGGGATACCATCTGGACCAGCGGATTTATGTATGTTGAGATCTTTAAGGACTCTCGCAACCGAGCGAGTTCGAAAAAATATCTGCTTCATCAAAGAATTTGCAGACTCAAGCTCAGGTGGAGCCACTATGCTATGAGGAAGTGTCGAGTTGGCAGCAAATTGAGCTGCCAGCAAATTGGCTTTGTCGATGGAGCTGACATACGGAGAGTCATTGAAGACGAGCGTTGGGACCGATGACGTGGTCGAGTTCTTAATGTTCTTCACAAAAGACCAAAAGTTTTTACTTCCTTTTGGACACAATAGTATTTTTTGCCTTACTTTTTGGTCATGTAAAAACTTAGCCCTTTGTATCTGAGCATTACAGCTATTTCTGGCCCGTTTGAACAAATTTCGGTTTTCTACAGTAGGGTTGTCTTTGAATTTTCGAAAACTACTTTCTCTATCCCGAATCGCCTCTTTACAGCTTGAATCAAACCACGAATTCTCTTTGGGGATGATACTTTTTGTTCTGTGAGGAACAAAATTTCTCATGCCGTTGAGAATTACGTTAGATATCATATCAGCTGATGCATCAACGTTTCCGTCGAGAAAGCACAATGACCAATTAAAATTTCGAAAGAAATTATTCAGGCCGTCCCAATTGGCTTTCTCGTATTGCCACACAGTTCTTTTGGGGACTTTGTCTTTTTTTACCGTGACGGAAAGCGAAAAATCTACCGATATGACACAATGGTCTGATTTGCCTAAAGGAGATGATACTACAACCCTGTATTTTTCGGGATGAGAAGTGAGAAATAAGTCAAGAGTGTTGGCCGCATGGCCTTCAATATCTGGAACCCGAGTGGGCTCATCAACAAGTTGAGTTAACTGGTTAAACTCAGCGAAGATCTCAACACACTTTCCTTCGGGTGTTGTCTGGCCAGAATGTCGAAGCCAACCAGAATTGTGTACATTGAAATCGCCCGCAATTGCGATTTCAGTGTGAGGATAAAGGGAAACAGTTCTTATTATGGAGTCAGATAGCGCATCAAACTCGTTAGAGGTTGAATTGCTATCTAAATTGGGGCTTCTATAGATAAAACAATAATGAATGACATGCTTACGGACGGTGAATTTTAACCACATGAAATTAAAGTTCGTATTAGAACAGAGGCCGTATTGTGGTAGAAGCTGGTAAGCAATATCATTCCGAACATATACGGCGAGGCCATGGAAAGAAAAGAATAATGGCACTAAGCTATACCCAGGCAGGTTGAACTCTGATGAATCAGAATCAACACCCACCTGAGTTTCACTCAATGCCAAAACAGCTGGCCTGCATTTAGCAGTGTGAGCGTACACAGAAAAAAAATTCGATCGCAACCCCCTAATGTTGCTAAAATCGACTCTAAACCTACCCGACATTACGATCCACAAAAACACACAAAACAAAGTATCAACCGCAGACGCTTAATCTAAGTCCAATCAACAAGTGAAGATTTAATTGGAAAACCAAAATCAAATTACTAGCGGTGTTATGCCCAGCTAGCAACTTGACTTTAGTTCACCAACGGGATCGACACCGTTGATTGACTATCCGCCTAACAAACGCACAGCCTCATTGACTGCACACACTGCCCAGATAAGATAAGAGATTATCAATCAGAGAAATGTGTGCAGTCACTGAGACTGCGAGAGTGGTGTGGGGGAGGAAGGAGATGAAGGTAAGCACTAAGTGTTTGGTCTATTTTTTTTTTTTTTTGTATGAATATGTGGTTGGGTGGCACTCAGAACACATCACTGAATGTAATTAATAAACTGAAGTGATTTTATTAAACACACGGCGCGGCAGGAAAGTTTTAATTAATAAATTGGAAGGGTTTGGATGGTGAATTATGATTTTATCTATTTTGTTTTTTTTTTTTTTTAAGAAGTTGTAGGGAAAAAACACAGATTTTTGTGGCGGACACTAGCGCGATGCGTGTTATTGCGACTGATAGCAGATCGGCACGAACTTGAACTTGAACTTTAAAGTTTTCTTTCCGTTTTTAACTAATTATTTACGGTCTTAAAGTGACAGCTTGGCTACTCTTGAAAGCAATGTTTAGCATAGAAAATTATTGAAAATTACAATAACAAAAAAATTTTTTTTTTTTGTTATAATTTTCTATATTCCCGCCAACCAGACCATGGCAAAATTTTCTAAGTACCAGAATGCTGTAAAAGAGTGCTGTGAATTTTATAAGTTTTTTGGTGTAAAACAAAACAAATTTGCGTCTTATAAGGAAGGGTACGATAGCATCTAACTGGTGAGCCCACTGTCGTACCTGGGCGAAACGCCAGTTTTTGTGGAGTAAGGTCACTGGATCTCTTGATCCTCTTTTTTAATTTCAATGTTTAGCATGTTTGTAAATTTAATTGCCATATAATCGATTTCGAAACCGATTTAAAAAAAATCTGGAGGTACAAATTATGGTTGAGATTTATTTAAGTCTAATTTTAATACTTTCATAATTATATTGATAGTAAGTTGCGAGCGTACTATTTATTTATATTACATTGACACAGCATTATGTAAATTGATTGAATTTTTTAAGGCTAGTAAAAGCGATGAACTTTTCTGCTGTAATCTTCGATACTGCACCAACTGGACATACTTTGCGTTTGCTTTCATTTCCTCAGGTAACATAACTGATCTAGGTTTTTTCTTTTTGCTTTAGTAAAAACAAAATTCTTTTTTCAGGTTGTAGAAAAAGGTTTAGGAAAACTTATGCGACTGAAACTAAAGATTGCGCCATTTATTTCCCAATTCGGATCACTTCTTGGCCTTCAGGATTTTAGTGCTGATGCGCTAACAGTTAAACTTGATGAAATGTTAACCATTATACGACAAGTCAACGACCAGTTCAGAGACCCAGTACGGAACTCTTGTTATTGTTTATCTACACCTATTTAAATTTGTTCAGCACACTAAAGACTATCTGATTTTATGCGAAAGAAACTTAGTTCTGTGTGCTGTAATAGATTTTTTGTTTAGTGTGGAAACTGATTTATCAATCTGCGTTTCCTAACTCTTTACATATTTTTTTTTTTTGTAGGATCAAACCACGTTTGTTTGCGTTTGCATTGCGGAGTTCCTCTCTTTGTATGAAACCGAAAGACTGGTGCAGGAGCTTACTAAATGCGGCATAGATACTCACAACATTATCGTCAACCAACTTCTATTCAAGAAATCGGATCAACAGCCATGTTCTATGTGTGCTTCCAGATATAAGGTAATCTTGAAAAGCTAGAGTTGAGCAAGGATTATAAACTTAGTTTTTTGTCTTTAGATTCAAGAAAAATATTTAGATCAGATTGCTGATTTGTACGAGGACTTCCATGTTATTAAGTTGCCATTACTAGAGAAAGAAGTACGAGGAGGCGAAAACATAAAGAAGTTTTCTGAAAATCTCATTCAACCGTACAGTCCAAATTGATGATTTCTTTGAATGGCTAGGTATTACATTGTGTTAAAGATAAATTCCATTTTAATTTTTCTTAATAGTGCTTTACAATTAAAACTATCGCAATATATCTGAAAGCAATTAAAATAAAATTATATATTATGTACGTGACATAAAATATATATATTTTTTTTTTTACTAAATTTTGTTACACGTTTCTCTTTTTTATTTTCACTCATTTGCTCGAGCTCGTTCGCGTTTTGAATATTGGTTAAATTTTTGTTACTATTTCTTTTGACTTTCTTTTTTGAAAATACTTGAAAATATGCTATTGTCATTTTACTTGATTTGTGACAAACACACTAATAAACACAAAAAACATACAGTTTCATTTCAACAATATATTTTATTTTTAAGACTTGAGAAAATGTTTTTATAGATTTCGTGTTTACAAAAGCAACAATAGGGCGTTCAATAATCGTATAGCGATAGCTTTTTGTTGTTGTTTACGTGTTAAACGTTTAGCAGAGTCGCAAATCCGTTTCTAATAAAAAGCTATCTATATAGAAACTAGTAAGTTCGAAACACGATTTAAGAATGCTTTGGACCGGAGGAGCACGGTGGCGCAGAATTATATTTTCTACACACAATGGTGAAACAAATGGCTTGGAACGGAGCCTGCTAACTTGGAACGGAGAAAATAGGTTCGCTACCAGTCAAAAAGTCTACATAATAATACTTTAGTAAAGATATCTGAGTACTTTTATATACCTTTCTATTCAAGTGATCAGCTGATAGAAAATTTATTTTTATTTCTTTTTTCTTGCTGATTTTTTTTTTTGGTGTGTATTTATTTCACCAATCAGTCTGTTAAAATGCATGGGATGACAAAAAAATAAATTCTAATCGTTTAGCAACGATATTTTGAATGTTTCTCTGTTTTTAAAAGTGTTGTCCTCAGCAATCAGAAAAAAAATATCTGAATCGTCCAAAAAGGTATCTAAGATGCAAGTATCCGAGATAGAAATACTGTGGCAAGAGAAGTAAAGGTTTGGCCTCTAATGCCTAGTCTAGTAGACTCTCTCCTCTTTCGTGTGTCAATGTTATGCTCTTTTCTAGAGTGATCCTTTCAGTGACCCCATTGTCATTCGCATTTCTTCATTCATTCACAAAAATACAATATACTATTTATATGAAAGCATATATACAAAAAAATGTCCTCTAAACAAAATAAATAAGTATGGCCCCTATGATGATTTTCATTCGGATACTATTATATCCTCCTGTTTTACAATTTTCGCAGTTCTCAATTCCGAATCCGTACGTTTTTAATTCGCTTATCATTTTGTTAACGGAATTGAATTCGGTTGATGAACTATGAAATTTTCATATTACCGCAGATCTTGAAAAAACCCGAGAATAAAATATCGATATACACCATCTTTTCATCGACTTCAAGGCCGCGTATGACAGTATTTACAGAGACGAGGTGTACATAGCCATGTCTGGTTCCGGCATCCCCTCAAAACTCGTACGACTATAGAGAATGACTTTGCAGAATTCACGCTGCTCCGTCAAGACCGGTAGAGAACTCAAAGAGGCCTTTGATATCGAAAAAGACTTTAGGCAAGGCGACAAATTGTAATGCGATTTCATCATACTTGAAAAGATTGTACAAAACTCAAACGTCAACACCAGAGGAACTATCTTTCAAAAGTCTGTACAATTACTCGCCTATGCAGACGATATTGGCTTAATGAGAAGAAATAAGCGTGATGTCATAGGTTCTTTTGCGAGTATTGAAACAGAAGCGGCAAAAATGGGTTTGATGGTTAATGAGGGCAAAACGAAGTATTGTCATCAAACAAGGACACAGAACCTCGACGAATTAGACAAAATGTCACAATAGACAGACATAACTTCGAGGTAGTACAGGACTTCGTCTACCTAGGATCCGCTATAGACACGGAAAACAACATCAGATCAAACGGAGAATAACTCTTGTCAACCGTTGCTTCTTTGGGTTAAGAAGGCAATTGAGAAACAAAACCCTCTCCAGAAAAACCAAGGTAACCCTGTGTAAGACCTTGATCATCCCAGTCCTGCTTTACGGCGCGGAAGCATGGATCTTATCGAAAGCGGATGAGGAAACCCTTGGTCGTTTCGAAAGCAAAACTCTCCGAATGATCCAGTATGCGTATACAGAAGGATGTTGGTTGAGGCACAGGTTCACCACGAACTGTAATGCACACCTAGGTAAGTAATTGTCCGACTATAGGTTCCTGGAAACCAACAATCTGTTATTGGCGGTTTTCAAAAAGTTACGTTGGATTCTGTTTTTTTTTTTTTCTGGATTTGAGTGCCGATTTTGACCAGCTTAAATTACTGATACAGCTTTCTACGAATTTGTATGGATTAGATAGCTTTAATTGCAGCCCTGCTGCCTATGAAGATGTAAATATTTTTGTTGATCAATTTTGGTACAACCTGCAACTACTTCTACTTGGAAGACACTGTAAAGATCGGGAGCTTTATTGATCTATTTATAAGAGAGTAATCTGAGAAGATGCCTGACCTCACCCCCTTGTGTGTTTTGGACATGATTTGTTTTTTTTATAATTTTTTTATACTGTTTTCGTCCTAGCATTCTCTTGGCGGAATGATTGTTAGGGCCATTGGATTGAAATCAATATGCAGGGGTCTATTGGACATACAGAATACAATGGTAGAAGAAATAATTCTTATTGACCGGCTGTATATTATGCTAAAGCGGCTTCTACAATCAATATAATTTTACAAAATTTTGCGTAATATAACTGGCTGGTGCTCCAGACTGTTGACAACTTAATGTTATTGTGAAAGCAACATTTTTTGTGATACGGAAGTTTGTTTTGTGGTCATTGCATTTGCTGATAAAATATTCTACCCACAGACTATACAGTATTTTCAATTGTACAATAAATATTAAAAGTGTTTTGATTTTATACAATATATTGCACAGCCCAACATTCGGCACTATCCCTTTAATCATAAATTGTGCAATACCTAATACATATTTTACAATAATTTTCGCTTAATGGTGTCGTACGAATTAAAGTCAGCCAAAAATGGCAAATCAAATTTCATCAATCCGTGCTGAAATGGTGTCGTGCTTTGCACATGTGTTCTCAATTTTGAAACCTGTGTCGTATCTGGAGCAGTGTTCATGTAAAAACGGAATTTTTTCAGATCAAGAAAGAATAGTTTGACATCGAAGCAAAAATGAAAAATGTCAGAACATTTAGGCTTTGTCAAAGAAAAGAAAAATATCAACTATGTACAAAAAGCCAACTGCTGTTTTTGAAAGTTTTCAGCAATCTTGATCTTGCTCCAAATGGAGGTGCAGAAAATTTCTCATTGAAAACCAAACAGTTCGGGACAATTGTCGATTATATCTAAAAAAAATTGTTTCATGTACGATTTCCAATTCAGCGATTGAATGATACTTATTTTACTATCGTCTAACAAATTTTGGTAATCGGCCCTATCGTGGTAACCGTCGGAGCGGAATTCTCTCCGATCGGAGACATTTTGCTTCGTGGTAATTCTCCGATCGGACGTTCCGACGCTCTCCGATAAGATTTTGTTGCGGAGATTTTAGTTTTGGGAATTCAATGCATTGCCGCATTTGTGAAAAATTTCTTACGACGACAACTACTTCGAAGCAAAATTGCGTTGATGCTTTGCGGAGAAATCTCCGCTCCGACGGTTACCACGATAGGGCCGAATAACTAAAATGTTGAACGAACAGGAAAATGTCCAAAGTTTCTCTGAGTTTCACTTATCTTTTTGATAGAATAAACAAATTGAAATTTGTTTTTTTACCAATAGCTATAACTTATCATATAAACTGTGTGTTCGGGAAAGTTAAAACTTAAAACCAAAATGAAAAGAAATCAAAAAGGACTGCATACTTTTATTTTTACTCGTTTCGAGCGAAGTGACACATTTTGGAACTGTTTATGTTTAACCCATTATAGTTATAAAAATATTGCTATAGTTGTAAGGAATGCATGAGGGTAAAAATACTTACCATCTTACCAAAAGTAATGGCAACATGATAACAAGAGAATTAAATAGTCATTTGTTCAGTCTGAACTTGAAAAAAGCACTCAAATATACTTTCTTATAAGAAACTTGCATACACCCTCGCTTTAGTTGACTAAATAAGTTAAATATAAGTTTCCTTTAATTGAGTCTACTTTTAATTTGCCACATTTCCATGTCACCAAAGCCAACATGATGCGTTTTTTCTTAAAATCTTTGCTCTCCAAAGAACATACAGTATAATCCAGCGTTCATTTTCAACAAGCAATCATCATAACGGCGTGATCAGCACGTTTACAAGGTCATTCACAATACTCTACTAGACTATAAATGAGTAGTTTCATTCTTAACCAAATCAATGCATGCATAGATTTCGGGGTAAAAAAAGCTGAAGTTTTCACAAAAGAAGAACCAAAAATCAGTTATTAGTTTAAGGTACATATTTATTTAAGATTTATTTATGCTCTAAATTTTGATTATATATATGAATTTATAAGTATACGTAAGTTTACATACTTTTTATCTTGTTTGGGTGCTTACCATATCGTTGCTTGTGTGTTCATAAAACAATTTTCTACAAGGTAATTTCAAATTCATTGGTCTACTTCATAACTTTTCAAACCTTATTGTTAAAAGAATTAAAGATTTTTAAAACATTTTCAATTTAAGTGATGGATAGTATTATCCTGTTATTCGAATCCTGTTATTAATGTGGCAGTATGCTATGTGTCATAATTGGGTAGGAGATGATGGGCTGCGAAGCGTTTGACATCGCTAGGGCCTGCGAAGTGTTAATGGTCAGTCCCTGTGCCATGGCTGGAGTTAAAGTGATTTGGGATGTGCCTAGTATTTGCTGGGCATGGGTTGGTGCCAATTGCTGTGTGGTGTTTGAAAGAGATGTTATGTTTTGTTGAGATATAGCTAACTGCTGTCCTTGAGAAGTGTTGGTCGCAATAGCTAGTGGTGTGCCGCTGCTGGTTATTATTTGTGTCTGTGGGGTAGCAATGCTGACTATCGGTGTTGCCTGCATTTGAACCGGCGCAATCGATACTCCTCCGATAAGTTGAGTCTGTTGCTGTGAAGTTGTCTGAGTCATTGTAACTGGGTTTACAACGGTAGTGCATTGGACATTAGTCATTCGAAGCTGAGCATTCTGAGCAAGTAAGTATTCATTTGAAGCCCTTAGTTCGGCAATCTTTATTTCGTTAGCTTCGACGCGTCGTCTCAACATAACTTGTTCCTCTTCAAAGCGCCGAACAAGCGCAACTATGTCAATCCGTTCAATATCATCACGGAAGCGCTTGTACGCTGCTGAATTTTCGAGAGAATCAACATTATTTGATGACGGACGCTTCAAGGATGGAAAATCGTCACACTCTGCTCTGTAACCGTTTATTGGAACTCCTGGCCTGTTCATAACTTCTCTATATTCTGTGTGATTCCATGAAGATGGATGGCGCTCAATGCGTTCAATTCGCATATGGGTTGGCAACTGAGGATTCTCCGCCATGTAGCAGTCTTTATGGCGACAGCGGCCGTACATCGCAAACTCATTGCAAGGCAATGTATTTTCGTCGGGGACTTCTGGTGGAAATTCACCATTGACCTTGTAATATTCTTGTTCTTGGACCGTGTAGTGCAAGAACTTGCAATTAGGTCTTGTACAAGTTGTGTTTTGATAGTCGTGGCAAAAAACCACTAGATCGGGAGACACAACATGGGGGTAGCGACAATGTTTTCGTCGGCACAATCCTCGCACAAAATCTCTGCATATTCGGTTTTTAAGTGAACTGCTTGAGCTGTTTCCATTTCCTGTAGAGTTGTTGGACATACAACTTTCTCCTCCGTTATTGCCAATTTGATTCATTTTCGGAGGATTACAATAGAATGGACAAGTTGTAATTCAAATAATTCTCACGCTAGTAGCCGATTTTTTTTTTACTATCTACTCTTTCAACCTTTGCTGCGCTGAAAAAGCAATTAGGACACTAGTTGGCGTTTCAAAAACAACCTACTGGTAAGTGGTTCTTTGTCAAGTTTTCAATTACTTACGTTTATTAATACTTTATTTAAGAGGTATGAGTTGTTTGAAGAGTATAGCTTAACGATTCTTGTTTATTTTCCATGACTAAATTTAAACTTTAGAAAAACAAAAGGCAGAAAATTTTCTTTAATGGTAAAGGAAAAAATACGCAATGCACTGACAGTAAAAAGTGAACCCAAACCTCATGTTCAAACTTTTAGCCAGGTATGTCAGTAAAAATTTACAATTAAAGTAGATTGACTTCTTCTAATGAAAAAACATGTTTCTTGAGATGTTGGGTTTTAAAAAGTTCCTTTTGTTTTTCAAACATTTCTTATCACAAATGAAACTAAAAACATTTTTATCAAAAATCTTGTATTAAAAATTAAAATACCAACTTCGTGGCATTCGAGAGTAACAATTCCACTAACAGAAACTATTTCAAATATTTTAAAAGTTTTCTATTACCTAAATTTGAATTATGTACAATTTGAAAATATGCACTGTAGATCCTCATTGGCTACCTTGGCTTGTGTTGACAACATTTGTGAACTGTCAGAGACAAGTTTTTCCAAACGACTTTTTCCCACACTTTTGAAAAGATGACGGGCTGCCAATTTCTGTGAACAAATTAAAACTACGAGTCCCTTGTCTTGTGCAAATACCAACCTGCTTTGTCAAACTGTGAACGAATTCGCAATGATAGCTTGGCAGCATTCAACAAGAAAATTGAAACAACAAATAACAAAAGAAAGAAAACAAGACATCTGCCATCATTCTGAAGGAACAATTTATTCCAACTTTCAACTCAAGTGAATCTATTTTGTGTTTTGAGTGTGTAGTTTTTATTTCGAGTCCTCGCAATAGCAATATATTTTTTATTTTATACCAGAGGTATTTGTGCAACCAATCCTGTTTTTTTAGAATATGTAAAAAAGATCTGGGAATCATAATACATATTAAAAAGCGGTAAGTTTGAAGAGGCAAACTGGTGCTTCTTTATTAACTATAAACATCCTTCGAAGTCTGCAAACAGGACAAGTTGTGGAAGTAAGGAAAAATCAATAAGAATCGGATTGTGAAAGAAATCTAGTTAAGCTGTATTTTAGTCCCATAGTTAGCCTCAATTCATCTCGAAATGTGTTACACCTTACACCCATAACTTTAATTGCGTTGAACACACAAGGGCCAACAGGAAGTGAAATGAACTTCTAATCCGCTATGTAGAAATAATTTCGACCAGAATTTTAATTGCGTATGTCCGTCGTCATGAATTTATTGAGTTTAATGTTTGCTTGATAAGCACCGTTGACTTATTTGGCTGCCATTGACAATGAAAATGATTCTAAGTTCACTGAACTTGAAATGTATTTCTTGAGATCGTAGACTTATCGGACCAATAATTAGACCTCAATAAGGAGTTGATTTCCTAAAGGAGAATAATACTATTCTCAATGTCTTTTCGGGTGTCACCTACATTGCATACATATATCGTTTGCGTTTATTCTATGACTAATTTCTTTTCTTCTGCTATCATCAGATTTTTTAAAGATAACAAGTGGAAATGTCTTCGGCTGGTTTGAGGCAATACTTCCTATTATGGAGTGTGGATTATTGGAACTTGGAAGGTACATACCTATCTACCTGCTTGGAATATTGCTTAGAATTGTTTTCTTTTGTTTTTGAGTTCTATCATCGTTATCAAGAATGTTTTTATTTACCATTACAGTTGGCCTTTTGTTTGCAATTAATAATTGCGCACCTTCCATGGTTTTTTTTAACTCCTTTTTTTGTTGTTTTCTTTAACCTGCAAGGATTAACATCAAAAACCGTAGTTGATATTCGTTTTGTCCTTTTTTTTTAGTTATGACGGAAAACAACTTCAAATCTCGGGATATCGGGTTGCGGGCGCAGAAAAAGATTCTCTCTCGAATGGCAACGAAGAACATTGCAAAGGCTTTTATAGATGGAACGACTGCGTCGCTACTTGACAACTTGTATAAGCTTTGCAAAATGCATGTAATGATGATCTTGAAAGACTTTTGTTTATTAGATTTGCTCAAATTCTGTTTATATTTACCTTTAGACCGGCAACAAGAAAGAAGCTGAAAAATTGATAAAAAATATTATTAAAATTGTTATCAAAATTGGTGTTTTGCACAGAAACAACCAATTCAGTCCAGAGGAACAGCAAGCTGCCGAGCAATTCAAACGAAAATTTCAAGTAAGTTAAACTTTAAGTATCCACTTGTTCAATTTTATGTCAGTTTATCGGTATCTTTTACAGAAACGTTTATTTTATCTATACAAAACAAACTTTTCGAATGTCTGTAGAGCATGTAGAATATGATACTCATTCATTACTTGAATTAATAATGGTTTCAGTTCGCTAAAAATATATAAGACAAGATAATACTTCTGCCTCATAGGCTTTTTTATTAAAGCCCTTATAGGCAGGACCGTTAAGAGAAAATCTGAGTCTCGAGACGAACATCTCGGGCTCGTGAAAATCAAAAGCTTCATATGATGAAAAAAAAAAAAAAAAAAAAATAGCTGACCCTCTAAAGCACGGGTCACATAGAGCTGCTTGCCAGCGGCGAATCGAGTAGCCGCTACTGCCAGCCTGATCAGCTTCGTTTGACCATGAAATTCACCACACTCGCTGCCAGCCGGCGAGTAATAAGCAGCGGCTGGCAAAGTTGAACATGTTCAAAAACAAATTTTTGTATGGTTTTCTGCAGCTGTGTGTGACCGGGCTACCAGCCGCTGCCTGTTTCTGCTACTGCCAGCGGCTGGCAGGAAGCGGCTGGCAACCAGCCGTGTGTGACCCGTGCTTAACGGTGATTTTTTTTTAAATTGGTCCAGTATTTTTTAGCTTCCGGTTACGTTCTTGTGTTAGTATCTAAATAAAATAAAGTTCAACGCTCTTACGTTGACAAAATTTTTGAAATCAGTTGATTTTCTAATTTGACGTCTGTGTGGGATGAAATGTAGCCTATGTCATTTCTCAGGCTCTGATCTTTTCCAAATATTATTCATTCTGGTCAGTAGTTTGGGAACCTGTTCAATACAAACTCTATGTTCTTGTTTATGTTCGCGTTTCCGTTTCTGAAGAAATATTCGGATGAAATAAGGCCTGTTTTACTTCCTAGGTTCTAGACTATCTCTCTTCCAAATTTCATTCAAGTCGGCTCAGAAGTTTTTACTATTCAATACAAACAAAGAAATAAAAATTTTTCTTCTTTATAATGTATAAAGATAAAGATGTACAAAGACTTTTTTAGAACTAAATATTCGGGATAGAATAACACTGCCGTTTTTAACATAAAACGACTTATCCTATAAAAATTTATCTGGCCTACTTGCATACCAAATTTCACTTCTTAGATTCTTAACAAAATCTACAGAAAATTTTGAAGTTTATTTTAAAGTGTATTTTAAAGTTCTGATGCATAAACTTGCTTTTCACTTTACATGTATTGAATTCAAGCTGTTGAAAAGCAGGTTTATGCCATCATTTTAGCAACAAGCTAAACATTTCGTTGTTTGGTTTATTCGTTGTTCGTTAGTCGTGCTCATGCGTCCTTTACTTGATTTTGCTACAGGGCTAAACTTAGTTGTTAGTAACACACACTTTTCTCGTCTCAAAATTCATAAAGGTACATGGAGATCACCAGATCAATCAACCGTCAAGCAAATTGACAGTTGTTGAGATCGACGCAAAACACTCTTCCTGTGTTATTGATGTCTGAACTATTCGAGGGCTAACTTTTAGTCGGAATACTACCTTGTTCTAGTTAAGTTACGAATGAGGATATTCTTTTCATCCTGATATGACGTCGGAAAGCTACAATGGCAAGAGGCAATGCCTGTTACAATCGTGTCTCTCCAACTATCCTTGGGTCCTATACCGCCAGCATTAAGCATTGGAAATATGTAGTGCACTCATTTTTTATATATTTTAATATTAACGCGGCTAATCCGAAACCTTAAAGATTTTAAAATGTCAACAAGCCTGTAAAGCCCAGCAGATAAAAATAGTATTAGAATCGCAGTCGCTACTAGAGACCTGGAAAGACCACTTCGGCAGATTGCTTAACCGCCATAAAGAGACAAATTTCGCTGTCATTGAGAAATTCCGCTCTGTTTAAGAATCACGAATGCCGCCTTGAAGAAGTTAAGTTTGCCATATGCAAACTTAAATCAAATAAAATCAGTTGGAAAGGAGCTTGCATCGTCTGATCTGTATGAACCTCAGTATCGTATGTCTTTGATAAAGCGAGAATGTTTGAACTGAAACCCTAGCTCAATAATTTAATATATACCAAAAAAGTCGGCCAAGTTTGAACACTACGGCAGATCTTGGAAAAACCCATGAACACAGTAGGTTGGTTCGTTGAAGCTCTGGAGTTGCCCTGATGAAAAACCAAAACTCGTCCTTATTGTCAAACTGAGTTTTTTTTTGCCCTGGGTTTGCCCTCAGCTCGTTTTTGGTGGGACAAGTTTAGGCAATGAACAGATCTGTCCAATGGTATGTAGTTTTCTTCAAATGACAGGAATGTGTGATAATGTTTTGGTTTAGCGTTTTTTTTTTTTTAAACTGAAAACCCAGGTTTTTTGACAATTCAGAGTTTTCAAGCAAACCTCGGTCAACTATTGGTAAAGTTTAACGAACGAACCGAGAATTGCTTTTTAGAATTCACGCTGCTTCGTCAAGATCGGTAGAGAACTCACCGAGACCTTTGATGTCGAAAAAAGCTTTCGACAAGGCGGCACACTTCAACATCATAGCTTACCTACAAATATTGTGTATTGGAGGATATCAGCGGTGTGGCGCGACGGGTTTTCAAAAGCACATTTCAGGGAAACCGCAGAAGGGGAATACTTCGTCTTAAGTGGAGTTGAGTGATAACTAAAATCCATGCAAATGTATAAGTATGTAGATATACGCCCTATTATATCAAATTCAAGCGTCTTGCAGGTTGTTTTTTTTCAGCGTTCTAAAATGGTAAATTTTCAGATTTTGAGGTCGAAGTGATAACCACATGAGTGATACGTTTTTTTTTACTTGCATTTTTCAACTTAAAAGACATAACTTTTTTCCTATCGCATCAAGATATCAAATACCAAAGGCATTTTAACTTTAACATATTTACACAACAGATAGGATGAAAATCAAAGAAATTTTTGAAAATGAAAAAATGAAATACTGTAGGAGGCCACTGTCTTCTTCCTAGAATTTGATATGATCCGTGCGTGTTGTTGTATTGTTTTGTCTTACAAGAAGATTATAACGCCACTAAACCTACACCGTATTATTATCCTGCGTTACATAAATTTAATTCTATTACTACCTTTTTTTTATTTTTTAGAATACTCAACTAGCTGTGATTTCTTTTTACGAAGTGGACTTCAGCTTTGATTTGCCGTACTTGCAAAAATCATTTACCGAGTCACAAAATGCCCTCAAGTCAATTGTTCAGAATCACTTGACAGATAAGTCCATCAATCGCATTAACGAAGTGTTTGAGTTTTTCAGTGATGCGAAACTTTTAGAAACTGCCTTCAAAGCTGATTCACCATACCGCGAAGTAATGGGGAAAATCGTCGCTGACATTAACCAGGCCATGGATACCGGTGACATATAATAAACATTTTGGTGCTAAAAAAATATATCCCGATTTGCTACAATTTTGGTGATAATACACGAAACGTCCCATTTTAAAAAGTCGAATTTTACCAAACAAAAGACAAAAACTATACTACAGTAGCAAGTCAGGGGGTTTTGTCTTATCTTTGTTCTTAGGTGCAGTTATGTGTATTTTGTTATTTTATTTTTTAGATGTCTTTAGAATATGTATTTTCATGTTTTGTCTATTTATATAATATTTGAAAATACGAAAAGTTTTTTGTACAAAAAAAAAAAAAAAACAATCTAAATCGAAATTTTAGCATATCGCGCCGCATCACATGTTTTTCTCTTTAACTACTCAACTAACTATAAATTAATATATCACTTTAGAAATTTCTACCAAATTTCGTATTTTACAATGAATGAACTTTTTCAAAAAAAATATCAACACAAGTTAAAATGCGGACCAAAGGGTTAAATAAACAAAACACAAAGCAATCAGCTTAGTGGTGCTTTAATATTTATCATTATACTAAAGTGCAAACTTTGATATTAATTCACGAAATTCAATTTTTTTATTAATGATTCCACTCTAATCAACAAACACAACCAGTGCATACATACCCGCTACAACTATTTTAAATTTATGATATTCAAACCCAGATAAAAGCTTACATTCCCGCCATTTATGTTAACTAAATTTATTATGTTAGATGCACGAATGCCATTTTGCTATTGGATGCTAAAACTAACTTGCCTACCGAAGGGAAAACATATCCAAGTGACAATAAATGGCACAATTTTATTATTATTGTACAATATTGTATTTTGTTTTTTATTATTATTGCCAATATACACAGTTTATTAATTTAAGAGTAAGAATTTTATTGCTTGTTTGTATATTTATTATCAAAAAGAAGAAAATACCAGTAGCCTTACATTTTATTCTTGGAAGAAACACTAATTCCTTTTAGGTTAAACACATATATTTTGTAGAATGTCGCTATGCGTCGTGCATGTGCCTGAAGAGATACATATATTGACTTACACAATATTTGGTCTGAACTGTTCTTCTTCGACTTCGAAATTGGCGTACAAATGGATGTTCTAATTTATGTATTAGTGTTGTGCTGCACATGATGTTTATTTTGAATTGTTAATTAGCGTATTATGTACTTAATTTAGAGCAGACACAAATTTTTATTATAAAAAGCAAGAAAAATAAAAACACAAATTAAATAAATTTTAGGTCTTTGTTTTTTATTTGTATTGGCTTTAAACTCTACTCTGCGCGATTGTTTTTTAATGAATTTCGCTCGCTTTTAAATATTTCCAAGAGTTTTTCACTTGCAGATTGTTCTATGTCCAATGGCCTAGATGCCTCTGCGTTTGGATACTCAATTAAGTTCGATTCGGGTGTCTTTAGTAAGAACGGCGACCATGGTCCCTGAATGGAGGGCATTTCGGTGTGCCACATTTTTCTCAGACGTAATGAACTGGAAGGTCCGTTTTGCAGCTTGAGTAGCTGAATCCATTTGGAGATGTCCTCTTTTGTAGAGTTTCTGCAGTTTAACCATTCACGTTCACCATTCACTGCAAGAATAAAACTTTTTTCTTTGAGAATCAGAGAATCTGTTTGCTGTACCCAACAAGAATTTATTTTTTTGAATCGATTAAAATAGTCATGTTTCACCCTAAAAAACTCAGATCATATGAATTATTTACATTGAAATAGGTAAGGTAAAAAGTGGGTAAAGGATATAAAATAAAACTAAGGGGCTTCAAGCTCTGACATACTTTGATTCCTTGGTGGCACAGCATACCGAAAGCGATTTTTGGTAAAGCTGGGTACAAATGTCAAACATCTTTATCTCCTTCCTCTAATCTGGTGTTTGGTTTAGTCATATAGGGTCGCGCCATAGAGTGGGGAACACTAAGGTCTAGCGAATTTCTCAAAACCATGCCTTGTGAATAAACGAATTAACTATCAGAAGACTTGCCAAATCCTCGCGAAAGAGGCCAACCGTGGAAAAACATTTTTTCTGTTGTGATTTGAACCATAAACCTCTTGCATAACAGGCAGACATACTAACCATTCCGCCAAAAACGTTCCAGGGTTTATTAGAAATTGTTTTCAAGGTGGATACTACTTAACTGTAGTTTAATTTGCTATACAGAACTTGAAAAATGTAATGCGGATAGGAATATATAAATAGAAGGGGGAAACTTCTAGGAAGCAATCAACATGCACAATTCTGAACTCAAATTTCTGAAGGTTTGGTTTTCTAATGCTTTTTCAGAAAAAAAAAACATGAAATAAGAGATGTTTGTCTAAATTTACTTACGATATTCGCCAACCAGTACAGGAGTCCTGTGGCGCCTGGGTTTTACATAGACCACAATGCCTGGATTTTCTTTAGCAAAATCAATAAGATCTTCTTCTAAAAATTCTCTAAAATAAGTGTTTTGTTAATTCGAGTGTTTGAATTTGATTACACTCCGGTTGTTACCTCATGCCTTTGCTAGAACCATTATTTTTACAAAACTTAAGTGTTATTCGTTGCAATTGACACACATATCTTCCAACCCCATTTTGTAGCGGAGCTCTAGGGAAACCAGATTTCATAAACAAGTGACTATTCGACATAGTTTTTATTTAATATTTTGGAATTTTCTAAAAGCGAAAAAGAGAATTTTCCTCTAACCAAAAATATCAGGTTGACAGTGACATATGACATTTGATTAGAGATGACATAGTTTGGAAAAGACAGGGATAATCTAGAGAGCGGATTGACTCGTTTGTTGTTCGTGCACTCGCTTGTTCTTCATTACTAAAAAACAAACCTGTGGAAACTTTAGAACCAAACACATTCCAAGAACGTACAATTATATGCTGATTCAGAACAGCTAAGTTTGGAAGTACTGCCATGGGAGGATGCGAATTTACTTCCAGAGAAAACCAATTTGATACTTACTGATGCCATGAAAAAAAACTTAACGTTTCGGGAGTTGAAACAATAGCCGAGTTTCATTGGGAATCTGTGCCCCTGTTCTGTAAGTATCGCCTCGATAAAAGCAGGCGATAAATTGTTGAAAATGGAACGAAATCCTACTAAATTCATAGAATTTCGTTCCATTTTCCACCGTTTATCGCCATGGCGATAGTTACCGAACAGGGGCACAGGTTTCCACTACACCGGACTATGTGACCACTGCATTGAGTTTCCTGTATGGTTTCAGTTCGATCCAGCTTGCATGGCTGAGTTGAATCGGCTAGTAGAGAAATTCAGTTCTGATTCAATCTATGCATACACGAATTCTTATTCGAATTAAGAAGTGTAGATCGATTCTCTGAAAAAACTTTATGCAAATGCTTTAAAAACAAATGCTACAGAATTTGTTTAATTTCAATGATAATCGTATTTTTCACAACTTTTTTGACTGTTATTTTTTTTTAAATTTCAATTTCATTTTCTTCACAATAAAAAATAAGGTTTTGGCATTACTGCGTTTCATTGCACAAACATCGAATTGATAAAGTCTGTACACGTAAAGTAACGTAAGCGGCTCTGCAAATAAACGTCACATTTCACGGTGAGAGCGTGCAAGACTGCAAGCAAATATGCACTAATGAGTCGGTTAAAATAATTAAATTTGATTTGTTTTTGTTTAAAAAGCTACATTTCCGTTGTATATTTTGATATATCCACTCAATAATTACAACCTTTCAAACATTGCTTCCATATTCCAAATTGAGTAATGCGAACAACGCAAACTTGTTTAGACACATCGAGTGAAAAACTCCAAGAACAACATTCTGATGAAGGTTTTACAGACTTTTTTTTTCTTTTCGTTATCTCTAGAATATAAATTTTCCGGATTATAAAATTCCATTTACAGGCGAATCTGTTGTGTCACACAAAACTGGAGAGTCACTTGCTTCATCATCTTCATCGTTTAGTCTTCAACAGTGCATTGATGAATTTAGAGCAAGGAAAGCACATCGTTCGTCCCAAAGTCAAAGCAATCAGAACACCGACGATGACTTGATTAATCAGAACAAATCGAATAAGCATAATGAACGTATAAGTAAACCATGCAAGGACGGCTTCTGTTACTGCTTTACAAGTGATAGCGATGATTTCAGATTATACAAGTCTGACGAGAAAAAGCGATCTCGCAGGTCAGAGACACAAACGTCCGAAGAACAGGTTAGTTTATTGGATTTCACTCTTTTCTTCAGGCTTTCGTACAGTAATGTAATCGAAGCAATATGCGTTAGGTGTCAGGTGTCTTGAACATGCAAATTTTGTTTTGAATTATTTATGATTTTGCTTTTTGTCTGATTTGCGTATGAAAGATGGGAATTAAAAGAAGCGTGAAATGAGAGCTTAGTCTATTGACAATTCATTTGAATTTTTATCGACTTTTCTTTGCTCTTCTTTGAGCTTGTAGTCGCCTGGTATTTTGTTGCAAGCATGCGACAATGATTTCACAATAATAAATTTCAGTTGATTAAAGTTTTAAGAAAATCAAATAAAGAATAAGAAAGAACACATTTTTCATTTCGCAGTTTGTAACAAAAAGTAGTAGTAACGGACATAAATTCATTTTTACCAAGTCCCATTGAGAGTCTTGTCATATCGGACTTGGTTTTCGTTGATTTCAAAGTTGTAGAGCTCGCATAGCTGTTTGTTGAGTTTGTTTATTTTTTGCAGTGTCTAGGGTCTAACAGACTTTTTTATTTCATTGTTTTGTTTTAGATTTCAGATATGTCGAATAACAATAACAACTATAAAAAAAAGCCAAGGGAGAGCTTTCCACAGAATTCCAAGAAACGCCATGCTGTCCACCCGAACAGTGGTCCTTCTCGTAAGGTAACAGCAATTAGTAAACTGGAAGATTCGAGTAAAAATTCAAATACACCATTGATCCACATAATCCAAGAAATACACAATAACTGTGTAATATCAGAGGTACGAGTTAATAAGCACAAAATCCACCAACAACAGCAAAATCCCCGAACAAAGAAACAAGAGCTAGCAGCTGAACAAAAGCTAATCAATACACAACAGACAGACATTCCAGTAAATACACATTCCCCTTTTTACGTTGATCGTGTTAGCGAAATAGGCAGTCTCACTGAAGAATTTCAACATTCCTCACTAAGCACAAGTTCTCGAAGCAGTGACAAGAATGGTGGGCGTCTTTTGCAAAAACGCCTTAGTGGATCTCGAGTCGAATATAAATTACGAAATTTATCAACACCACCTCGTAAGCCGCCGCGTAATATTCCAGCTGCTGCTGCTGCAAACAGTGCCCGAACTTCCATAAGTACTGCACCATCAATCCGAGAAGCGGAACAGATTCTAGATGACTTTCTGCGTGAGAGAGGTATTGCAGTACCACGTGTGTCACAGCCTGTTCAAAAAGGCAATAGAAAATCATATCCGCTGGAGGCAAAAGCTGTTACTCCTACTAAGTCTAAGCAAATGATACCGGCTTATCAAAAACAAATGCCTTCTTGCCCATCCTTGAGTGATATTGAACGCAAAGACAGTGAGAAATCAGAAAAAAGCTACGGAGTCATACAAGAGAATGCATTCACTTGGCAGTCGCCAAAAATCAGAGAAATGCTTAACCTCGACACAAAATCTAAAAACTTCCAATCAAATAATCCAGAGTGTGGTCCTCAAGTGGGTTGGAAAGTTCCGCCAAAACTGGAGATCGATACCGTTGACGGTGGATATCACAACCTGGTTGCGAACATGGAGTCAAAGTGCACCCCAGTGAAGTCAGAAATGCCAAATAACAAAACTGAAAGTCAAAAATTCATTCTATCCGAACAGCTAAAGAACTTTGTCTCCAACTCCCCATGGTCGAGTAAAAAAGACGAAAAGGACAAGGCCAACATTAGAAAATCCAATTCGTTTTTGAATGCGTCCAAAACTAAGCTGCTGCGCTTCGTAACAAAGAAATCTCCTTCAAAGAAAATCAGATCAATCGGTGTGCAAACTTCGACGGAAGTGGCAATAAGTGATATCGATAAACAAAAGCGTTTCAGTCTTCAATCGCCTCCAGGTAGCTATTTTTCGAGTACAAACACACCGGCAAAAACCTCGAAGAGTTCTCAAACTGAATTCGACTTTTCACGAACAATTCGGTCTCCGCCGAGGCAAGAGAAGGTATCGCAGCGTAAATTGCTCTTTCCTACGCAATCGGCTCCCAAAGAAAAACCGCCTCGAAAAATAAACTCACAAAAGAATCAAAACCCAACATATAAATCATACAACTCAGATCTGGATAAGGATTTGAATCTAAGCAAAATGGGGCAGGTCTTGAGCAGTATTCGCAATCGCCTTGAAGCCAGTGATGATCACGCCGTGGAAACGTTTCGTGACATCAAACGAAAAGAAGAAGAGGAAGCAGTTACTGCTGCGGCTTTCAGTTACGACTGTGTTGATGGTTATGACTACCACAGGGTTTATCACGTTTCGGCCCAAGCTGACATACACAATGAGGCAGAGCCTCAGTATTCAGAAATCGAAGAAGATAGATTTTTTGTTGCGGGTAGTCCAGTTGAAGAAAATACAAATGGCATTGAACATTTTATTGTGGAAAGCGATCCAAAAGCCATCTATGCAAAAGTAAATAAAACTCCGAAGAAATCAGGGACGTCAGGGACTTTTAACAACATAATGGAACAAAACAGCCCGCCCAAGTTGAGAAACGTTAGTAAATCTGATTTGTCCATTCAAAGTGAAATTTTTCTGGAAAATCTAACATCAGAAAGTAAGAGCTCAGCTCGTTGTTTGTTTGAGAAAGCGGAGAAGGTTCAAAATGCACATCATGGCGAGAGATTATACAGCGAATATGTAAGTACACGTAATTTTTTATTCATATGTATTTTATTTTGGAGATTAGCAGAAGTAATAAGCTTGTTCTGAGGTCGCTACATAACGTTTTTTGAAAAACCTAAACTCGCCCTGAATGTCAAACTGAGTGTTTTTGAGCCCTGGGTTTGCCCTGAACTTTCCCAGAAGTAGCACTAGATTTTTGTTGGTGAGTTCAGGGGCCCAGCTATGTAACTAGATTCTATAATAAAATTGTTCGAATTCGAAAGGTTCGAATTATGTTAATTCTATACAAGAACGTTTCAATATACTACAATCGAACAGTACAAGCAATACACATTATGTTTTTGTAAACTTTCGGATATTCGGTGAACTGCCAATCTCGAAAGTAGAAGGGAAACCAAGTTATATCAATCGATATCAAATGTGTTTGCGAATAGAGCTTAAAAGCTTTGTCTGCCTGAAAAATATAGGTATACATTATAAATGCTGCTCAATTACATGGCTATTCATCGGATCCTCCTGTTGCAACATTGCTTTCTGTGAATACTCATATCCGAGGATATAATCAAACCAAATCGGAGCGCTGTCTATTTTTGTAATTATTATTTTTAATACGAGTTTGTTTTTTATTTTGAGCATGCGTCCTGTCTCGAAGATCATTCGGAAATCGATCATTTGTTAAAAAATAGTTGACTATACCGGCATTCGATTCTGTTCTCATAGAGAGCACCAACTGAAAGTAGAATCGAAAATAAAATTCGAATAGAATCAATAGTAGAATCGAGTTACGTAGTAGGGCCCCAGGTAAAAGGTTCGTTCGTTGAACTTTAACCAGGGTTAACCCAGTCGAGTAGCCTTCGACGTTGGGGGTTGTGGTGGAGAAACGACTTAAAAATTCCACAGCTCCGAAACAACCAAAAGGATCGGTTTGTCATAGGATTTAGACTCAGGGATAAGGTATTTGCCCTAATCTGGTTAGTGAGCGTATAGTGACAATCCGCATGAGGGCTTAATTCGTCAACATTAGCCTAACATGCGCCCGCGGAATAGAAACACAATAATTGTAAAGATTGTTACTACGAGCTCCTTGGCGGTTTTAACGTGAAACAAAGGAAGGGGTACATCTTTGGAAATCGATCGGTAAGTAAAGCCTGCATGACACACACACAAACACACACTTCCCGGACAGATCTTTCAACCGTCAAACAAATTGACCATGTTGCAATCGACGCAAGCCACTCTTCCATTGTTATTGATGCCCGAACGTTCCGAGTGGCAAGCTTTGACTCAGATCACTACCTAGCGAAAGTAAAAAGTGAGAATATCTTGTTCACGATGTTGGTTGATTCAGCATCTGCGCCGTAGTTTCGTAGTACTGAACAACGTAAACCTTCCAAACCCAATTCCTTTCCAACATAGAAATAGTGAGAATAAAAACGCAGTTTGCTGTATCCTTAGAACTAAAAATAGCAAAAACCAAAATTCTTTACAGACTCAAAACTATTTTAAATCTCTCCAGTAAAAAAATACAAACATATTTCTATACTTTATACGATCTAAATTTGCTTATCAAAGAAATATCGCCATGTGCTTTATCCCTTTAAGAGACAAACTGTCCGTTTCATTCCAAAGTATTATGCTGGCTACTTTCGTAACTTTATAAAGTGCAATTATCATTTGCGCAGCAGAGTCTTGTTTATGGTTAGTAAGATTTATATAACAGATTGCCATCATCATTATTTATACCGTTCATGTAGTAATCATTGTTATCCAATAATGTTTTGGTAACATTTGATATTCAATAATGAGTGGATTGTTCGAAATAAGTTTTTTTGTATTGAGTCGGGGAGCACCTGCTTATTTTCTAAAATCCAATTTTATTTCAGAATAATCTTGACGATTCATACGAGTCTGTTGGTAGCTTGAGGGGGTCATTTACCAAAGAGTCAGATGCAGTGTCATATGAACTTCCCGATGACAATTCAAATCCCATTAATATCGACAACGTGACTGGGAACCAAAGTACACCAAAGAAATCAACACATTTAACTAAGGTAGAATTTTATATTGATTCTTACTAACACCAACACGCTCTATTCACTCATGTTTCTTCCCTAAAATTTATAAATTTTCTCCTTATATTAACAAAACGAGGTACACTTGCATCATGTTTACCACAAAAATTGGTTATTATTTTTGTTTACATTAAAAATTTGAATAATTAAACAAATGAGTTTTCATCTTCATTAAATTCTTCACTCTGTCTTTTAGTTCTTGGTTCGAATGTTTTAAATACAAGATTGGTGAATTTTATTTTTATTTCTATCTATGAAATGTGTGTTCTGTTTAGTTTGGAATACCAATGCCGAGTGACGAATGTCTTCATCAAACAGCAAGCTGTCCAGCAACACCTGGATGGTTGCTAAATGGTGATGATCATGAACACACCTACATTCCAGCTGAGGAGTCAATGAGTTTACGCGAAGAATTCTCTTCAGCAAAAGCAAATGCAAAACCATCGAACGTCAGTTTGTGGAGGTATCGCACTCTAAAAGATAAGCTTCGCAAATCGTTTCGAAAAAGCAAACGTTTTTTGAAAAATGAAGGCAAGTGGCTGTCAAATTCAGTGAATCCATCAAAACCGTTGAATGTCGAGCCCTGGGATGAGTCTTCACTTTGCCTTACAAATCTGTTCTCGATGGACGACAAGGGCCCTGTGAACTTTCAACTAACACAAGCTGTTAGTATATGCCGATTAATTCCCGAATTGGATGGCTCACCTGAAATGGTAGAAGCAGAGCGACTACTGTTGTTTTCAACACTAAAAAGAGATGCTAAAAATCTAAATGGAAGCCTTGTATCTCATGTTGATAACCCAAAGGGTATTTTGAAGATAAAATGTCTGCGTTTGCCAATCAAAAAGAACAACGATCAAGAGTTATTCTTTAACTATTACTACATTGGAGTGTTCTCGAGTGGTAGACAAATAAAATCAACGCAATCAGCCGAACTAACTGACGGAGCGGCTATATTTAGAAACTGTAACATTTCCTTCGATAATGTGATGTCTGATTCAGATATTCGTTGCGACATATTCATGCTGAGGCTGAGAAAGGTAACAACAAGCAGGAGATCTCTTCCAAAAGCCAAGGTTTGTTTCACATGAAAAAATTTATTCATACCATGGAAATACATATCTCAAATATTTGCAGAAGTTGTCTGAAGTCTCAACATCGAGCGAAGAAATACTCTCCCGGTTTCGTCCACATGCCTCATTTACTGTTCAACCAAAAGACTTTAAACCATATGCTCTGGTAGACATTTGCCCAGATAGCGGCGAAAAATTTGTCTGCCTACACGCTGATAGCTCGTGTAAACCATCAATCATTCCACAAACGACACGTACAAATTTTCTCAGCGAAGTTCATTTCTTCGCCGAAGTACAGCAGTTTTTTCCAAAATTTTCAGCTAAAGGACTTTTGAATGTCCAGGAAGTGAGTAAAAAACCAAACTGGAATCTTCGATGGTGTGAATTGATTGGCCTAACATTGAATGTATGGAAAAGTCCCAATGATGTGGCTGTAAGTGAACCCATCCAAACAATAGATCTATGTAAGTGCCAAACTCTTCCAATTAAGTGTGCAGCTAGAGAGATTTGCGCTCGAGTGCGATCTTTTTGCCTAGAATTAGAGGCGTCAGAATCAGAAATATCTTCCACATATATTTTTTCAGCAGACAGTCAAAATGATCTCAATTATTGGATAAGTGCCTTAAATGAAGTCTTAGAGTTCATTGCAGACTGGATGAAATGAGTCTGCTGTGCAATAATTGTTTACATAGTAAGACATATATTTTTTAAGCGTATTTTTACAATGGTATATCTTTGTCACTTGTTATGATTGCTCACTGTTACAAACTAAAACAAACATTTACTTATTAGCATTCCCTTATTACAAAACAACTCTTTATTTTGAATTGTGAAATAAAGTGGAATTTTTAAGAAACTCAACTTCTAGATTTTTTTTGCATTTATATGCCAGTTTTTGAAAAAAATATGTAATCACGGTCCAATTTATATAAGACCATAGGAACTTTTTTTGTGGACCTTATACCCACTTTCAAACTTATTTCTATGCATAACAAAGTTCTTGAGGAGTACTCTACTTTTCTACGGCAGAACATGATCCACACCTGGAACAACTCTACTGGTCACCGCCATCCGCCAGTCAAAACTATTTATCGACTTATCTGAAAGACGTATGAAAGAAATTCTTGACATGAGCAAACGTGTTGCAAAGTTACTTACGGACTTATTCACTGGTTACTGCTCTCTCAAATATCACATTAAAAATATGAACATCAGCCTCGACATTAGAAACACCTTCTTCGAATATTCTTAGGTTCCTATACGACCTCAACTTCGAATGAACAACTTTACACTTTACGTGTTTAAACCTAAAACCACAGCATAATAGATCTTTCAGGTCGACGTACTAGTAAAGGTGCTCTGCCTTTCCCCAACTATATAAAAAAACTCTCTTTTATTATACAAATAGTATTGCAACCAGGCTATTCATCCAAACTCAAAGATAGTTACTTTATGCCAATGTTTAAAAGAAAGGGAGATATATAAAGCTGTCATAACTACCATTCGAACAAACTGATATCCCACACTTTGATCATTGAGTTGGTATTAAGTAGCCGACTGGTGCGAAAAATAACAAAGCTATTAGTAACCAATGCGAGAGAACATCGCCGAAATAAAAAAAAACATTTAACAAAAGACCGACAAAACTTTAAGGTAGTACAGGACTAAGTCTACCAAGGATCCGCTATAGACAAATAACATCTGCGTTCGGATATCAAACGGAAAATTACTATTGCCAGTCGCTACTTTGGGGTTAAGAAGTCAATTGCGAAATAAGACCATGTAGAAAAAACCAGATAACCTTTTATAAGACTTACCACCCTATTCCTACTATACGGTGCGGCACTGATGTATGGAGTTATTTAAAGCAGGAGAGGAACAAAAAATACTTTGAGTTATCTTTGGTACCGTGTGTGGAGAAGAAGATTAAAGAACGAACTGTATGAGCTATACCTAGCATACCTAGAAGTATACGCATTGTATTTTGATACTACGATGTCTTGAACATGTAGAGCAGATTGACTATCACACTCTGGCTTGACGGGATTTCCAAAGCACATTGCAGGGAAATTGCTGAAGGGGAAGCTCTATTTAATGGGACGCGGTCAAGTGGAAGAAGACCTTAACCTAACCTACGCTCGCCCGAAAACGAAATTGTTATCAAAAGATGTTACTTGTTTCCCCATTCCTTTACAGCAAAGAGGTGAAAAAATAATAAAAAAAACAGTTTAGAACTAGAATTAAAAAAAACCAAAATCCTTTACAGGCTCAAAACAATTTCAGGAATATACAAGGATATGTCGATATCTTCGACGTGGTTAATTTGCTTATTAAAGAAAGATTGAAATGGCTTTATCCCTTCAAATTGTCCGTTCCAATCCAAAATCAAATATGCAGGCTACGTTTGTGACTCTGTAAAGAAATCGATCGATTCAGCATCTGCACGGCAGAGTCTAGTTTTTGGTAAGTAAGTTTTTTTTTTTTATAGTTCGCCATCATCATTAGGTCCGTTCGTTGAACTTTCCCCAGGGTTGACCCAGGTTTTCTTGACAACCCCATGAGTTGTCAAAAAAACCAGGGTTTTACAGTCCTCAAAAAACGCTAAACCACAAATCACCACACATCCCTGTCATTTAAATAAAAATACATGCCATTTGACAGCCCTCAAATGGCCACAGCAAAAAGCTAGGGCGCGTTGGGTGAAAACCTATGGCAAACCTATGGCTCAAAAAACACTCAATTTGACATTCAGGGCGAATTAAGGTTTCTCAAAAAACGCTTTTTGGTGACCCTAGGGCAACCCCAGGGCTTCAACGAACAAACCTATTAAATACATATAAATCGTTCATCATAATAAGTGTGTTTAATGACCTGCTCTAGATCGATCTAGAGCAGAAAAAAGCAGCTTTTTGGTGTTTAATGACAAATTTTTCTACTCCGAGCAAGAACTTTTTGTGTTTTATGACCTGCTTTAGAGCTTTTAGAGCAGCTCTTAGAGCTTTTAGAGCAGCATTTTCTGCACTTGCTTTTGAGTAAGAGCAGATGGGAGTGGAAGTGTCAAAATCAGCTGTTGACATTTGATTCAAATATTTTTGTTTATATTTCGCGTTTTGCAATCTATTTGAAATCGAATTTAACTTAAAATCAATTGAATTAACATCGCATGTTAGTTTAGTTTTGATTCCAATGTTTCCGCATATAGATTTTTATTATAATAGCATACCAAACATAATTTTGCAAACTAGCAAAATGTTTGTTGCTTTCTTGTCAGCTGACTTTTGACACCAGCTGTTCTGCTCTAAATTGCCTGACATTTCCACACTTTCTTGCTCTGCTCTGAGCTACGCTGCTCTAATCTTTTTTTCATTAAACACGGCTAATATTCATAAGAAATGCGGTTTTGTTACGGGTCAACAACAGATGTATAAGGATCCTTATGAAAACATCCTGATCCTTTAGTAGATTTTTCCAAAAAAGAATGAGTACTTGTGTGTGTTCCCTGTTTTCTGATTCAGACATACCTTCCATTTTTCAGCAAAAGCTGAACCAAATTGACAGAAAAAAAAACCTTTTATTTTCTGTCGTAAAATGACTTTCATGAACTACTTACTTCAAAGCTTTATATTTTCTTAACAGTCCAAAAGATCAAAAAACAAAATATGAACTGAAAATATGAAAACCTGTCAGACGGTTGAATTTGATACAATGCGGTGCGTATATCTACACATACATGTGCATGATTTTTGGTTATCACTCCACTCCAAAATTTGCTTCCAGCTCTTAGACTGTTTGATTTGTTTCCTTCTTGCAAGTTCTTAAATTTCAAACGCTAACGAATAACGTCCCATAAAACCATCAGAAAAAACACATACTGTGCTATATTTTTTGTTTTATTTAAGACAGTTTATTTTAAAATAATTTATCAACGATAGTTTTAACATCAAATATAGCTTTACATTAATTTAAACACGTATAGAGATACGTGTGCCATAGTTTTTTTTTATATTTACACACACCACAGCAAGCGTATAACTCACAATCAAATATTTCTTTTTTTCTTCTCAAAAATTAGTCTGCTTGAAAATATCTACACGGTGTGCGTTCTATGGGAATAGCAACGTTTTTCTTTGGGAGGACTATAATCTATAAGACTGATGGTGATGGGTATGGGTATGTTAGTTTATAAAACGGTTATATGTATGATGTATGGATGTGTGTAGGTTTAGTAGGTACTCATTTTGATATGGGCAATGCTGTCGGGGCTATAGTTTATCGAGAAGTAGAGTCTATTCAAACATCTCATTACCAATGAAGAGAAAAAGTCACTTAAACCAAGATAAACTTGTACACCTTATTGGTGGCAGAGCTATCGCCGATTTCAGTAACATATAGTGCAGTTCCATTTGGGCAAACTGCTAAAGAATGGGGATTTTTGAACTCTCCCCAGTGTCCAATGATTGCTTCAGAACCTGGGTCAATAGTAAAGCCACGAACTGGCAACATTGATGTTGGACCATTGACGGCATAAACGAGATCTCCATATGCTGCTACATCAAAGACTCGTCCTAAATCAGGTTCTTGAATGGTTGCAGCAGGTTGTCCTTCTCCGAACGAGGATTGCAAACCGGCTCTGCAAATAAATCAGTTTAACATCAAATAAACTTATGTTGTGTTTTATACACAAAACATTAAATCTCTTACTTTGGGCAAACTACACGCATGTTTTCTCTGTCAGCAATGCAAAGAAGGTCCAAATGTTCAAGCAAAGTAATTCCGTGGGGCACTTGTAAGGACAGGAATTCTAAAGAAGAGTATTAGAAGTATCAAGATGTAACTTTTATTTAATGATATAATTGGCATCTGCTTTAAAGATGGCTTAGCTAACCCTAGAATTTTCTAAGACTTGGCATACCCCTACCTAAGCGCCTTTCTATTCTAAACTCATGGTTAACTAGTTTACTATTTCATCAAAACAAAAGGAAAAAGATTTAGATTAAGTTTTTATTATGTCCTCACATGGAGGTGCCGTCTGCGTCCTTTAAAAAAGTTTTCTGAGCACATCGAATTGGATAGTCTAAGTTGTAGTCTTCTAGCTCCATTGGTGAGTGAGGCAAAAGATTTAAATAAAAAAATAGGAAGGCGCAACAGAGCGAAGAGCCCCTGGGCTTAGCACGTTTCTCACAATCATACCTTGTGAGGGAATGGAGGGGATCTATAATTTTCTCCCAGTTCTGACGGCTAATCGAGATAGCACTTTTCGTGCGAAAGATGATATCCGTGATGATGTTTTCTCTTCTTTTAATAACATATTTTCACTGTGTAAATCTTCCCGTAGTTATCACAAGCAGCCCAGTTTTTTTTACAGCAACATTTAATGTGCTTTTTGTTTGGCTGTATTTGCCTGTTTGCATTCTTCATCGAACCATGGGTTTCATTTTGGGGGTCGAGTGAAACCCAGAACATCAGGCTTTCCATGGAACATCAAATTTATAATTTAGAGTGATCTTTGGAAAGGAATACTCAACAACGAACTGTATGATCTATACCGATAAACCAACACTCCGGCTTGACGAGTTTTTGCAGTGAATCCGAATGCGAAGACTTCCTGATCTTCATCTTAGGTGACGCGGTAGAGCGGAGAACTGGAAAGAGCTCGTCCAAAATCGAAATGGTTTGCGAAATTGTTAGTTAAGGCCCAGGTTGACTCAGAGCTTTAATGCTCACCTAAACAGTTAAGTAATTCGAACATCAGCAGAATATTACCTCTTCTAGTTCTTCAGCAGTTACGTAGGTCTTTGTCTTTTGACACTTATTTCTGCCCTTAATAAAATAAATCAATTTTCCAAAGTGTGCCTGTACAACGAGATTGTCTTGACATATATCTTGGCCTTGCAGAGCTCTAAAACGGTTGTGTGTGGAAGTGGATCGTACAAGATACTTTTCTATTGGAATAAGGAAATAAAATAAAAAAAAAATAAATAGGGTGACGCAACAGAGCGACAAGCCCCAGGGTCTAGCGCGTTTCTCACAACCAGAGGGGATGGAGGGGAACAATTTTTGGCCGGTTCCGAACGGCTAATCGAGAAAGCGCTTTTCATGGCAATGAGTACTATGGAGGACTTGCCAATTCCTCGCGAAAGGCGAAACCCGTGAAAAAAACCTTTTTACCTCTGTTGGGATTCGAACCACGAACCCCTGGATTAACAGGCGGACATGCTATCCATCACACCACGGGTACCACGGGAATAAGGAAATACTTGGGTCATTTAACTGGTGTACGATCACTGCGAGTTTTCATTCTAATAGTTGAACGCCATGTAGGATCTATGCATAACCGTACCAAAAAGAATTTCGTTGTTGTACAACAGTAGCGATTGAAAAACTATAAAGTGATTACTTTTACTCGACGACAAATTTGCATTTTTTAAAATCATTTTTTGAATGGCTAGTTTAAGTTTTCTAAAATTTCAAATAAGGTTGTAAGTCTTTTAGTATCTTTCTCTTCACTCGAAGTTTATTTTTAATTAGGCGTATTATATTCAACTTCAAACTTTTAGGTTTCCAAAGATATACATATATATATAGAAGACAACGGCTCTTGATCATTTTTTGAACTTTTGAGTTTGTCCTTTTTTGATAAAAGGTTATTCTTTTATCAGACATCGTAAGAAAGACGTTTTACCTCAAACAGCACACCCCATTTCTGGTTATCGGATGGTGCTATGCAATCGATTTTGCCACATTAACATTCCATTAATTCAAAATTTGCCCATAACCCATATAGTTCTAAGATTTTTTCAGATACACACTTGCAATTTGAAAACCGGTTAAGCACTGGTCTAATACTAATAAAATGAAAGAACCTGGTAAGCATCTTCTCACTTACTTCAAAGTTTGAAAACCTGCAACGAGATGTTGAGGCCTACGAACTACAAATTTGTCTTCAATGGAAACACTTCTGAGATGAACTTAACTATCTTGACAAAGCTGGACACATAAGCTTGTTATTAAAGCTGTATAACAATAAGCTTACCTGGTGGCTGGGGAATGGTTCTTAAAAGACGACCAGCAGCGTTAAACTTCAGTATTCTCTGATTGCAGTATCCATCAGCTACGAAAAACTAAAAATCCAGGTATCGTGAAAATATGCTAACCAATTAAATAGAAAGTAAAATATAAATGTTACCTCGCCTGTAGTGGAGACAGCAACGTCGGTTGGCTTGCATAAATGATTCAATGACGAACCTGGTTTGAATCGTTTTCCAATCGTTATCTGAGGCGTTTCCTCATATGGCTTGTACTGTGAGAAAAAAAAAATGTTTTCAAACAAAAACAATAATCCCAGCTGGGTCCTTACCTTAAAGACCTGATGCATAGCAACATCTGTTATCCAATAATTGCCATACGTATCGATAGTCATTCCATGTGGCATATAAAACATCGATGCGCCCCATCCGAACTGAATGCCTCCTGTTTTTGAATCCAGTACGTAGATAGTGTTCTCCTTGATGGGTCCATATTCGATCAAATAGAATATGTTGCTGTCATTGAACGTACTGCAGAACAAATTGAAAGTTTGTGAGAATTTTTTTTTATTTCATCAGTCACTGTCTTTACTTTGCATCCCAGTATCTATCTCCACGATGGAAAACTACCGGATTACCATGGGGATCGATGGAAACTGCTGTTACTTGGCCAAGTGAGAGTTTCTCTTGTGGCCAATTTTCCACCAGAATCGGCGTGGGCACATTTTGAGTGCGTTCCTCCTCAGATGCCAGCTCCGGAGTCCTCTGCTGCGTATAGAAATAATGTCTGTAGCAGACAACTTACCGCACCATATGTATAAACTTACATTCTCTTTCAGGCGTCGTTTTATAAGCTTTCGAACGTCATTGAAAAATTGGTCATTCAACGACAAGGGATCCCCGTTGGCCAAATGCAACCAAGTCCATATAATCAAAAGATTGACTATCCAATTTTGAGGTCCCATATTGATTGGCTGAAGAAATTGTTTGCAATCTTTTCGAAGAAGTTAGTCTAGCAGATGCTTCTTCGTCGAAAAATAAATAGTTATTATCCAATTTGTCTACGAGTATCACCCACCAGTCACCACAATGAAACAAGTAAGAAAGATTTTGTTGAGTCGGCGCATTCCAATGAGTGCCAGGTAGGTAATGGTTGTCATTTTCAGTTAGTTTTACAGTAACAGTGACTAAATGGTGGTGGACTTTGATCCTTATTGATTTTTCAACGTGTTGCTCTTACTCATCCCAATGTAGGTTTCCCGCCTCCTGTAGTGTAAATCTAATCAAAACGAGACTTACATATTGGGATTTCTTTATTTATTTCGTCATTTTTTTTTATTGGGAAGGATACTTTGACTAAACTAAAACCTACGGACTACAGTCATATAACTACAAAATGTCGTCATGGAACATCTTAGAACACATTAGAGAAAAATCTAGCTGGGGAGGCCAGACTGCTTGTTGAATTGGACTACGTATCGAAGGTGCTTATCCTTAAGGACCCCAATCCCACGTCGGTTGAGTCCATATATAACCGGTGTTTGTCATAGAACAGAAGGCATTGTAGTAACGACCCGGTGACCTAATAATACACGAACGACAGTAGATACAATCAAAGGCTTATAAAATATTCATGAAACTTACCTGCAATAAGACCATTGAGGGCACTTGCAACGAAACATGTTTTGAAATTCCTCCTTGCACACCTCGTTCCACCAGCAGGTACGCTATTTAGCACACATAGTAAGTTGTTTGATTAGAATTCATATTTTTCATCTTTTCTGCTTATACAAACAAAACAAAACAAAACCAAAGAAAAGAAAAGTAAAAACACTCTATTGTCCTACCTCTGTCATGTAACCGTGAACACTTTGGTCGGAGTAGCTGCGTTTGGTTATCCTCGAAAGAGTTGAGTTGATCATCAGGGTGAATGTGAAAATTGTAAGAAAAATCTTCAAATTGAAATCCTTGTAACTTTATTAATTAGTTTTTGTTTATTTTTAAATAATATTTTGATTTTCTGGTGATATACCTTTTTCATTGCGTTGCGAGGTAATGCGCTTTTGAGTGCACTGGTTGTGTTAAGGGCGACAACGAATCTACTCTGTGTGTTCTTCTAGGCGGTGCTGGGCAGCTCTATTCAAGCAAAATAATCCTTTTATGTGTTGGGTCGTTTGTTTATATTCTGTAGCTCGGTCCATTGCCCAAGTGTGTGAGGATTCACTTTTACGTCATTGGATGCCAATTCATGGAGGGTGACTTAGAAGGGTGTCAATCCTTGCAGAAGGGACAGTGGTGAGAAGTTCTTTATTCTTTGCAAAAGCTCTTTACATAATTTCAACATGAACAAAAATCCTTTAATTGGTAGTGGATGAAATTGAAACTTGTGAAAACTGAAAAGCAAACAGTGGACCAAATGAAAATGAATTGGGACCAAACGAAAATTGTGATGAGTACAAAATTAAAAGCTATTTCTATAGCAAAATACTTGAAAAGCCAAAAGCCTTCTTATAAGTGGAAGTAGCTTCTAAATTTTTACTTGCGATGTTGGGTACTGGTTTCCCCCAATCGGAGCGGAGGTGACCTGCTAAACTAGCCCCACTGTATGTTACGAAAAAATAGAGCAACACTATAATGGTCTGCGAGTAATGACTGATTATCCGTTGCCCGAATCTAAGTGGTCTCCTCATAAGCTTTATGAGAAATGTCACAAGAGACTTCGGTGGACTCCAGCAGTCAAAAAGCTGAAACCTTTGAATGAGCCACTGTTACATAATTGATTTAAATGTCTTTCAAGGTCTTTCAATAGAATAGCTAGGACAGGGTATTGAAGTAGAAGGGTTGCGGGTAAGCTCCTGAAGGGCCAACGGTATCTCTCAATCTCCTGCAACAGGATACTGACTCCGGATTATACGGCCTTTTATGTCAAAAGGGATCTTAAAATGACCCGGTTCTAAAACTTGGGGTTGTGTGTGAGGTTAAGCATTAACTGCTCAATAGCGAGAAAATTTCATGATTCCGAAACAACTATCAGTCTCGATAAATCATAGTTGACAATCCTAGCAAACGAACAAAGGACAAAGGTTTCGGGATCTGCACGAAGGACGTAAGAACCTCAAACGAATCACGTAATAGCCGGAGAATGAGCCCAAGACTGTTGCAAAGAAGATATAACCACCATCTAAAAAGTGCGATGGAAATGGCCATGCAGAAACCAAATGAAAACCTGCGACATTTACTAGGATAGAGGGATAAGCCTCCTAAACGTCGCTTATAAGATCCTGTCTGCTGCAATATGTGAACGTCTGAAACCCCACGTCAACAACTTGATAGGTCCTTATCAATGTGGTTTTAGACCAGAGAAGTTCACCATAGACCAAATTTTCACATTACGGCAGATCTTGGAAAAAACCCGAGAGCATAATGTCGATATTCACCATCTCTTTATCGATTTCAAGGCCGCGTATGACAGTATCTACAGAGACGACCTGTACAGAGCCATGTCTAGTTTCGGCATCCCTGCAAAACTTGTACGACTATGCAGGATGAATTTGGAGAATTCACGCTGCTCCGTCAAAGTCGGTAAAGAACTCACCGAGAACTTTGATGTCGAAAAAGGCTTTAGGCAAGGCGACAAACTGTCATGCGATTTCTTCAACATCATACTTGAACAGATTGTGAGAAACTCAAAAGTCAACACCAGAGGAACAATCTTTCAAAAGTCTGTACAATTACTCGCCTATGCAGACGATATTGACGTAATGGGAAGAAAAAAGCGTGATGTCATAGGTGCTTTTGCGAGTATGGAAACAGAAGCGGCAAAAATGGGTTTGATGGTCAATGAGGGCAAAACGAAGTATATGTTGTCATCAAACAAGGACACAGAACATCGACGAATTGGACAAAACGTCACAATACCAGACATAACTTCGAGTTAGTACAGGACTTCGTCTATCTAGGATCCGCTGTAGACACGGACAACAACATCAGTGCGGAAATCAAACGGAGAATAACTCTTGCCAACCGTTGCTTCTTTGGGTTAAGAAGGCAATTGAGAAACAAAACCCTCTCCAGAAAAACCAAGGTAACCCTATATAAGACCTTAATCATCCCAGTCCTGCTTTACGGCGCGGAAGCATGGACCTTATCGAAAGCGGATGAGGAAACCCTTGGTCGTTTCGAAAGAAAAATTCTCCGAATGATCTTTGGTCCCGTATGCGAAGACAATGTGTGGAGAAGAAGATACAACAACGAGCTGTATGAGCTGTACCGCGACATGGGCATAGCCAGAAGAGTACGTATCGCGAGGCTACGTAGGTTGGGCCATGTAGAGCGGATGGACACAAACGCTCCGGCTCGTTGGGTGTTCGAAAGCACATTGCAGGGAAATCGCGGAAGGGGAAGACCTCGTCTTAGGTGGCGCAATCAAGTGGATGAAGACCTCAACCGACTTGGAGTGCGAAACTGGAGAGAGCTCGCCCGAAATCGAAGTCGTTATCGAAGGATGTTGGTTGAGGCCCAGGTTCACCCCGAACTGTAATGCCCACCTAAGTAAGACATTTATTAGGGGAGACTGCTACAGATAACAGAAGGGGTTTTTCTTTTTTGGTTCGAAAAAGTGAACTGAACTGAGAACGAACAGCGTGAACGTGTTCTGAACTGAGCGTGGTCAGACTCTTGCGCTCAGTAGTCTTGCTCTAGATGCCCCGTAATATAATTTTGAGCACGTAGAGTGCGCTCGCGTAGTGTTCTGAAAAAAAAGAAAAGCATTTTGAGCGTTCAGATGTTGCTGAATTGAAAAAGAAATACTCTTACGTTTTTGACGTTTCACTTTTCTGTTCGGAACTAAAAAAGAAAAACCCCAAGAAATAGCGTTTATTTGGGAGCAGATTTTTCGTTAAAGGAAGGAAGACTAAGTGACAAGATTATCATTATCAGGGTTAAATTATCGCTTTAATGACCGTATAAAGACCATCCGAATGAGGGCTAAATTCACCAACATTAGCTTAATATATGCGTACGCTCCTACAGAAAAGAGAGACCAGAACTCCAAAGATTGTTTTTACGAGTTCCTCGAGCAAACATATGAGTAATGTCCCATAGATGACGTGAAAAGGGTCCTTGAAGATTCAACTTTAAACTTAAACTTCCGAAAACATACAACACAGACTAATCGATTTTGCACACGCTTCCCGCATCTTAAAATTCATAAAGGTAAATGGCTATCTATAGATCAATCAACCGTCAACCAAATTGATCATGTTGCGATCGACGCAAGACACGCTTCCAGTGTTATCGATGTCCGAGCTTTCCGAGGAGCCAACTTTGACTCTTTTTAGCTAAGGTACGACTGACGATCTGACGATATCCTGTTCATTACTCGCAACTTGATCTTTAAACCAACTTTGCTACAAGTAATGCCATCTTGTCTGTACAACAGTCACTAAATATTGTATGAAACTTAAAAATTATTGTGGTCAATAAAGGATAATTTCCAATTTTAATTTTAAAGTAACCGCGACAACAATATCGGTTCAACACTTTCAATATTAAATTCAGAAAGTTTACTATGCGTGAAACTGTTTTTAACCCCCGCCCGTGGCAAAGTGAATAAAAAATGAAATATTGTCACACGATGATATAAAAGGTTACACTAACCCAACATTTCTTACTTTTAAGCTTAAATAAACAACACTACCCATTTAGGATATTTGTCATCCATGTCATAGCGTTGAATTTCCGTTGGCAGTTCTGCTGTTATTCTTTGGTTATTGTTTCTTTTCATTTCGTGTTTTTTTTATAAATAAATTATGGTTATTTTGACTAAATTGAAAAACAAAAATTGTGTGAATACTTTTCTATTCTCGCTTGTCAATGAGAGCACAAAAATTATTCACTCTGATGCCGAAGCTTCCTGATTACTAATGACAGTGAATCATAAATATAAATTTAAAACAAACACTGCGTCAATAAAAAAACAATTTTTAATTATAAAATTAATCTAGAGAATACAAATTTAAATCATAGATAATATATAAACAGTCACCCTGCAACTGAAGGAAGGGGAACAGGGACAAACTTCGGGAATTTTTTTTATTCATGAAGGGGAAGATCTTTCTCTTCTTTTTTGCTGGATGGACCTGTCTGAGTAATCGGAACCACTCGCTCACTGGGTGGGGGTGGTAGTTTTTTCATTGGAGCTGTGATCGTCAACAATCCATCGGAGGATAGAGACGAACTGACATTGTCTGGATTGACGTCACCTAAAGTGATCATAGAAAATTTAATATGTTTGGTTTTTTTGAATGCTTTTCAAGTGATATTCACAACACTCACTGGGCAATAAGTAACGCCTTGAAAACTGTCTCGCAACAAAACCATGTTCGTCTTGTTTTTCCTCGTGTTTTCCTTCAACAATTATGTATTTGTCTGTTACCTTGACTGTAATCTCTTTTGGGGAAAACTGTTGGACATCCAAAATCACTTCGAATTTCTCATTATCGATGTTTAAAGTTGATCCGGATTCTTGCTTCTGCAAGCTTGTGCTACGTTTCCATGGTCGAAGATATCCTTGTCTCAGCACAGTGGGGTTGGAACTCCACAATGAGGACATTAAATCTTCACGTCTATACAAGGAACACAAATTAATTGATCAAATGTAAAAATTTTATAATTAGACAATTAATACTTTAAGCCGGTGCCAAAATGCTGATCCAGCAAACGCGAGGTTCGCATTGGCATATCAAAATCATCCCACCAGTCGCGAAACATTAGGGGCACTACTGACATCTATAACGAAATCAATTTAAGTCATTAAAATGATTCACTTTGTTTTTGAAATAGTTCTTTTGCACTGTTACACCTTTGGTTTCTAACTACCTTTTTGTAATACGACTTGAAAAAAATAAGCACTCTGCGCTCGCTATGTGTTTGAAAACGAATGAGAAACAACATCGACTGGTTACACTTTTATATCCAAATTATCTATATTGATTCAAAAAACAGAAAAGTATATTTCAAATGATTCTAATTTTAGAAACATCATATGGGTAAATTATTATTCATCGGTGTGTTTTGGTCGTTGTGCAGTGAAATGTTTTGAACAGAGGTGGAAGATGTTCTTCTTTATACGCTTCTCTTTAAGGCGTGGAAATGAATTTGTCTATTTTTAAAGAAAACATCACTCATAAGTCATAACCTACGTTTTCCATGCATTTGTATGATTAGTGGGAATAGAATGAACTTTGTTCTTGTTTAGGGGAGTAGGGTTTTAATTTTTATTTTTTAAATGAAAGCGTGATGCCTAAATTTCAAGTCGATCGGAACAAAATTCACATTATGAACATTTTCATACCTACTCGACCTAAGAGCGCTATCTTTACCTTGCAGCTTTAAAGTCGGTGCCCATCTTAACTTCAAAACTACTGCACCGATCCTTTTAAAGTTTTGAATACTATTTCTGTGCATGTTTAACGAGGTAAGGCTTTATTTATTATCTGGCCATAACAAACGCATCTATCTCCCCTTCAAACTGATCCCAAAAAGTAAAAAATTGAAATTCCGAAAAACCCTTCCAGCGTTATCTGGGGAAAACTATTCTAATCTAACGAAATAATTTTGATTTCGAATTATCTATTAACGAGTAATAAGGGGCTCTATTTTTTTTTTTTGAGATGGTTCGTGATAATTGCTGGCATTGCCGTATTTTTTGATATTTCTTTGTGAAATTTTCCCACAGTATTCTTTAAATATTATATTTTAACGTAACATTGGTTTTAATAAATAGAGATTAACTGTGTTATCTAAAAAAATTCACAGACATGTACCTTTTTATGAGCGAATTAACCCTACTCTCCCCTTAAGGGGTAATATCAACCAAATTTTTTTATTGGCTTAAATCATGCTAAAACTATCATAGAATCAAAATCTACAACGCCCCAGTACTCATCTAAACTCGAAATTCGACTTTATTATTGTGATTCTTAAGTTTTATAGCATTTTGAAACTTTAAACACGATTTTCTCAAAACCATGTTTTCAAAATCGGCGAGCAGTAGAACTGAAAAAGTTTACATCTGATTGAGTTGAAATTTCAACTGTAGCTTCTTAATTAGATTATCTAGTACACACGATTTTAGCGATTGATTAACAACACACAAAGTTATAAACAATTAGAGTCGATTTTTTTTTGTAGAAAAAACATTTTTTTAAACCGTCGTTATTTTGCAAAAAAAGTTGTAAAAATAAAATCATGTGTAATTCACTAGCGACACTCATGTAGATAATGAACAAGAGTTGGAGTTGGGCACGACTTCTACTGCTCGCCGCTGAAGAATTTTATAAAAAAGCGGTTCACGGCAATCGTTGCCATTTCGTAAAACAAATAACAAAAGAAAATTTTTTTTATTCTCCAAGAGTTGCATAATCCAATGATTTATTATTTATGTACCGTATACATCTTAAATGTCCCTATACAGGGTGATTCGCATAAGGTGTGACAAAAAGATAAGGTGTGTAGGTTGGACCTAGACAAGCAAAAAATCGTATGGGAGGGGGGGGTCCATTTTCCCCCGTTTAGGCGGGAGGGGCAATTTAAGAAAAAAGTCACTAAAAATTGGAAAAAAATTATTTAAAAATAACGGTAGTACCTACAGAGACTTACTATAGCATTTTGAAAAGCCAAAAACTTAAACATTAATTTAAATTTAAAACTAAGTTGTTCAAGTAAATAGTTTTTGAAATATTAATTTTCAAAGTCAAAATTTTGAAAAAAAAACATAATTTTTTTTCTTAAAACCACTTTTCTTCCAAATTTTACGTAATTAAGTAATATTTTTTTGGCTTATTTTCAATGCTCTTATTTATTTTTGATCAAATACAAGAAACCGGATGTCAAAATAACTTGTAATTTTTGAGAAAACCTAAAATTACAAAAACGACTTTTGTCAAAATTTTTTTTTTAAGTTTTTTTTTTTCGTTATTGGATTCTTAAGTGATCTTACGAAATAAAGGATGGATTTTCTCTTTACTTTTTTTATTGAGAATTCACTTAAAACTCCAATAACGAAAAAAAAAATTAAAAAAAAAAAAAATTTGACGAAAGTCGTTTTTGTAGTTTTTGGTTTTCTCGAAAACTACAGGTTATTTTGGCATCCGTTTTTTTGTGTTTGATCAAAAATAAATAAGAGCATTGAAAATAAGCTAGAAAAATACTACTTAATAACGTAAAATTTGGAAGAAAAGTGGTTTTAAGAAAAAAAATTATGTTTTTTTTTCAAAATTTTGACTTTGAAAATTAATATTTCAAAAACTATTTACTTGAACAACTTAGTTTTAAATTTAAATTAATGTTTAAGTTTTTGGCTTTTCAAAATGCTATAGTAAGTCTCTGTAGGTACTACCGTTATTTTTAAATAATTTTTTTCCAATTTTTAGTGACTTTTTTCTTAAATTGCCCCTCCCGCCTAAACGGGGGAAAATGGACCCCCCCCTCCCATACGATTTTTTGCTTGTCTAGGTCCAACCTACACACCCTATCTTTTTGTCACACCTTATGCGAATCACCCTGTATATAGCAGGCCTGTGATGATCAAGGCCTCATAGGGTTACCATGGCTTTCTTAAAGCGGGTTTTATTTCACAATTGCCTTTTCAAATTAAGGAAGCAGCTATTGGCTAAAGCGGATCCTACATAAACGGAGTCATATATTACCTAATCTTTGTGACGTTTTGTCCAATTCATTAATTTTTAAAAAATTTTATATAGAATGAAATCGCCCTTACATAAAAAACCGTTAAGCTATGAGCAAGAATTTAACAGTGGTCTACTACAGTAAGCCGTGCGTGTACTCTAGTGTTAACCATTAAACCCACTTTACCGCTATTTATTGACTTTAAAAAGATTATGTTTTTGGTGTTGTTTGAGTTTTATATAATGTTTTCAAGTATGTGCTTGAAGAAATCGCACAACAGTGTGGTCATGTCAGTTAGTTCTTTGTTCACCTTGACGGCGCATCTGGAGTTCTTCAAAGTAATGCTGTATAGCCGTACGAGTTTTGCAGGGATGCCAAAATAGACAAGGTTCCGTACAACTGGTCTCTGGAAATGGTGACCCGCGACCTTAAAATCGATATAAAGAAATGGGGTATTACTGGTCTAAAACCGCATTGACAAAGACCTATCAAATCGTTGGCTAGGGAATTCAAAAGTTCACGTTTTATAGCAGACAAAATTTTATATATATGATTCCTTTTTAATTTTTAAAATCGGACATAAAATACCGACCAAATCAGCAGATTAGCTGGTGCATGCTCCTTTCTAACTGATCTTCAACTGTCTCGGTAAGTTCGTCGTCAAGGTCATCTGCATCTGCAGTTTTATTTGATGTTAAGCTTATATATAACAAGCCAACTTCTAGGTCAAGAGGACGGGATTCTTGATAATTTTTTCATTTGGTTTCTGCCTGGCCCATTCCATCGCACTTCTTGGATGGTGGCTATATTTTCTTTGCAACAGTTAAATGCTTCCGCTAATTATCCGGCTGCATATATTCGTTTAAAGGTTCTTACGTTTCACGTGCAGACCTTTAGTTCCTTATCCTTTTTGGTTTTTGCGTTGGTTCGGGTTGTCAACTACGAAGTCATTACTGTTTTCCGTTGTGGGCTGTTGGTTGTTTCGAAACTATGAAATTATCTCGTGCACAAATTAAAACCTGGAGGACCAAGTTTTTTTGGGATCGCTCTGGACATAAAGTGCCGGATAGTCCGGTTTCAGTACCCTGTTGCAAGAGATTGAGAGTTACCGTTGGCTGGCCAGAAGCTAATTCGACATCATCTCAATTTCAATAGCTTGCCCTTGGTAGTATCATTGAAAGACCGTTAAACTTATTATGTCGGAGTAGCTTACTCCGAGTTTTCTACTTTTTGACAGCTGAAAACCAACGTTGGTTCTGTAAGTCGATTTCATCAGCTGTGACATTCCTCTTAGGCTTTGGTTTGGCAGACCACTGAGATTCGGGTAGGTTAGTCATTAATGGCGGAGCATTATAGTGTTGCTCTATTTTTTTCGCCTCTTGACAGGTCACCTCCGTTTAACCGAGAGGAGATAAAGTAAAGCTATAAGTTGCAACGTCTTGGCTCCGCCAAATGGACACCAATATAAATCTTCCCGAATAGTCCAACCAATAAAACCTAAACTACTTTTAATTAACCCGCAAAACTATTTTTTTGAAATATTAAATAAATAGTGAAATAAAACTCGAAATATGTACTCTATTGAAAAAATATTTTTGCAAAATAAAAACGTTCGTTTGTTTGGCTAACTTTACTATGAACCGTGTAACCATGTTGATTCATTTTTCATAAACAAACTCACAACAAAAAAATTATCTGTAAATACCATCCTCCAGCCTCCGAAGAAGATGACTTAACTCGTACGTTGGAAGGTGCAAGCGCAACACTTAATTTGTTTTAGAAATAAAACAAGAAATACACGTCACCATACTTTCACTTTGTGATACAAAATCTAACAAAACATGTGCTTAGTGTATTTCTTCTGTGTATAATTCTAAATTTTTATTTAGAATCATCATTGAGGTAGGAAAAGCAAGTGGGTATGAAAGAAAAAAAAAAAAACGTCTGGGACATTCCAAAACACATTCCCTAAGAATGAATAGTTGGTGTTTATTATATCTCGATCCGATCTAATATTTCGGTGTTTACAAAGATCAGAAATAGAATATCGCTCTGAAGTGAAGCATTTCTCAGTTCAATTTGTGCCCACACAAAAAAGTAAGCAATTTTCTAAAATTAAAATAAAATGCTTACGATTCTTGGGGGATGGGAGGCAATTTATCACTGTTTTGCTTTTGTGACAAACAATTCTTTTTTAATTTAAGTGAACTTCAGGATTGTAATTATCCTTAAAAGGTAAAAACACAGTGCGGCTGTTAAAAAAAAAGCAATTCGAAAGTTTTACTGAAAGGTAAAAAGATCTTGCCAGGGTGCAAACTTCGAACTCAGGACTGTAAAGTTTACCATAGAAACATGATAGTCGAATCGCAGTATCTACTGCTACATGTTGAATGGATGACATGAAGTTCATTGTCTAGACAGCATGTACGATGTTGGTAATTGAGCGTTAGTATCGTTTGTCCGACCATAAAAAGGGTAACCTTATAGTCTAAGAGCTGGAAGCAAATTTTTGGAGTGGAGTGATAACCAAAAATAATGCACATGCATGGGTAGATACACGCACCATTATATCAGATTCAACCGTCTGGCAGGTTTCTTTTTCAGCCGTGGGCGGGGGTGGGCGTTCGAAAATGGTAATTTTTCAGATTTTGAGGTCGAATTGATAACCACACAAATGATGCATCAAAAAATCAGAAAAATTCCCCCGATTACAAAAAACTCGGTCCCAGACGATTTGCTTTCAGCCTACTGCTTGCCAGACGCATTTTAAAACTTTTCACGTGCATTTTTCAGCTTAAAGCACTAATAACTTTTTTCCTATTACATATAACCAAGAAAGTGGTACGCCAAAAAATAAGAAAATTTACCCTGATTTCAAAAAAGTGTATTTCAGATGATTTAGTTTCAGCCTACTGCTTGCCAGACGCACTTTAACATTTTTTTAAACGCACATTTCAACTTAAAATATTGATAACTTTTTTCTTATCACATGTAACCAAGAAAATGGTACGCAAAAATAACACAAAAGTTCCCCCGACTACAAATAAGTGTGTCCAAAAGGATTTCGTTTCAGCCTTCTGCTTGACAGACGCATTTCAACATTTTTCAAATGCATTTTTCAAATTAGCTGATAACTTTTTTCTTATCAGATGTAACCAAGAAAATGTTACGCCAAAACATCAGAAAAACTCCCCTAATTACAAAAAAGTTGGTCTCAGACGATGTGGCTTCAGCCTTCTGCTCGCCAGACGCATTTTAGCATTTTTAAGTGCATTTTCTGCTTAAAGAACTAATAACTTTTTTCCCATTACAAATAACCAAGAAAGTGGTACACCAAAAAATAAAAATAGTTACCCTGATTTCAGAAAAGTGTGCTTTAGACGGTTTGGTTTCAGTTTACTGCTTGCCAGACGCTCTTTGACATTTTAGTAAAATGCATTTTTCAACTTAAAGTACTAATAACTTTTTTCCTATCACATATAACCAAGAAAGTGGTATGCCAAAACATCAGAAAAGTTTCGCTGATTACAAAAAAGTCGGTCCAAGACGGTTCGGTTTTAGCCTTCTCCATGCCAGACGCATTTTAGCTTAAGCATGTTTATCAAATTCAATGAATAATTGCTTGTAGTATTTCATTTAAATGAAATTTTTGATTTTCATTCAATTTGATAAACATGCTTAAGCTAAAATGCGTCTGGCATGAAGAAGGCTAAAACCAAACCGTCTTGGACCGACTTTTTTGTAATCAGCGAAACTTTTCTGATGTTTTGGCATACCACTTTCTTGGTTATATGTGATAGGAAAAAAGTTATCAGTACTTTAAATATAAAAATGCATTTTACTAAAATGTCAAAGAGCGTCTGGCAAGCAGTAGACTGAGACCAAATCGTCTGGGACACACTTTTTTGAAAACGGTAACTTTTCTTATTTTTTGGCGTACCACTTGCTTGGTAATATGTAATAGGAAAAAAGTTATTAGTGCTTTCATCTGAAAATGCACTTGAAAATGTTAAAATGCGTCTGGCAAGCAGAAGGCTGAAACCAAATCTTCTGAGACCGAGTTTTTTGTAATTAGGGGAATTTTTCTGATCTTGTGGCGTACCACTTTCTTTGTTAAATGTGATAAGAAAAAAGTTATCAGCTAAATTAAAAAATGCATTTGAAAAATGTTGAAATGCGTCTGGCAAACGGAAGGCTGAAACCAAATCCTTTTGGACACACTTTTTTGTGGTCGGGGGAACTTTTGTGATTTTTTGGCGTACCATTTTCTTGGTTACATGTGATAAGAAAAAAGTTATCAATATTTTAAGTTGAAATGTGCGTTTAAAAAAATGTTAAAGTGCGTCTGGCAAGCAGTAGGCTGAAACTAAATCATCTGAAATACACTTTTTTGAAATCAGGGTAAATTTTCTTATTTTTTGGCGTACCACTTTCTTGGTTATATGTAATAGGAAAAAAGTTATTAGTGCTTTAAGCTGAAAAATGCACGTGAAAAGTTTTAAAATGCGTCTGGCATGCAGTAGGCTGAAAGCAAATCGTCTGGGACCGAGTTTTTTGTAATCAGGAGAATTTTTCTGATTTTTTGATGCATAATTTATGTGGTTATCACTTCGACCTCAAAATCTGAAAAATTACCATTTTCGAACGCCCACCCCCGCCCCCGGCTGAAAAAGAAACCTGCCAGACGGTTGAATCTGATACAATGGTGCGTCTATCTACCCATACATGTGCATTATTTTTGGTTATCACTTCACTCCAAAAATTTGCTTCCAGCTCTTGGTCTATTAGCAATTGAATCAAATACAGGGGAATAACGTCCACACCAGAGGCATAATTTTTCAAAACTCTTTTCAGTTGCTAGCTGAAGCTATTAATTGCCAATCGCAAGGTAAACCTTTATAAGACCTTGATCATCCCTGTCCTGCGGAAGCATGTGCTTCATATAAAGCGGTTGGGGAAATCCTTGGTCGTTTCTAGAAGAGCGAATGAATGCCAACTCTCCGGTTTGACGGAAAGTCGTTTAATGGGAAGACCTCTTAGGTGGCACAATTAAGTGGAAGCGGACATTTACCGAATTAGAATGCAGAACTGGAGAGAGCTCGCCCAAAATCGAGATGGTTGGCGAAAGATTTAAGTTGAGGGCCCAGGCTCACTCCGAACTTTTATCCCCTCCAAAGTTAAATAAGTAATAAACAAATGTATGTTCCAATAACAAACATATTTATGTTGCTTTCCGTTTTTTTTTTCGCATAAAAAATATTCCCTGAGGAAGCTTTTCTTTTTGACATTTGGGTAACAGGTATTAGTGAGAAGTCACTTCTCAGAATCATGAGAAGCGATCTTAACAATGGAACGGATTGAGGGTGCTCCTGGATGCCTTTGGGCGATTCTTTTCGTCACATGAAAAGCGACATTAGTGGTTTGATTCTGTTTGGAAAGCTTAGAACACAATTTTGTGCACCTGCTTTTGACAAACAATCAGTTAATCGAATTTTTCTTTCAAAATTCGAGCTAAATTACAAATCAGCCTTTTTATGAGTTTCACGTGAACAGCTTTTCTCCCGGAATATTTTTGTTCGCCCGGAATTTTAAAAGCTATTATGAGTTTTCCCTGAAAAAAATTCTAGACTTTCACTTTTTCCGCTTGGCAAATTTTTCCCCCAAAACTCATAATAAGGGAAAAGTGAAATGGGATCTTTTTCGAGGGGAATGCTCTTCACGTGAAACTCATAATAAGGCTGAATATCAGTTGGTTGTCGATCTATGTATGATGGTCCTAGATTGCTTGACAATACTGGTCAACAGATTTTTTGCGCATGGGTTTTACCTGATGTATTTTGATTATATAAGAAAATCTTTATAAAAAATTGCGATTACCATAGAAAATATTTGCTTTTTAAGAAGTTAAGGGGGGGGGGGGGGGGGGGGGAGTTAGGGTTTCAAATTTAGAAAAAATACATTTTTGCAAATTTTTTTCTTACAAATGGATTGAGTAATTACATTCGGTTCTTTCGTACATTATGGAGCATACCTTCGACAATATAGGGTAATTTTTTCATTAGTTACATATTACTCGATAACGCCCCAGATTTGTAATATGGAACCAGTGGAACTGAAATCAGATGATTGATTATTTTTGAATCTTCACCGTTTTCAAATATGTACAAGTATATATATATTTTTAATAAAAGTATTTACTACGTGTTTTTTAACAAGAAGACTGACTTTTGAAACCAGTTGATGATTCTGTTCTCAGTTCTCTGAAATTTTTTATGATTCTGTTCTGTTCTGTCTTTTCTGTCATTCAACATAGCATTTGTAATCTGTTGCTACTACCGATTTTTTCTATTCGCAAGTTGATACGTACACACAATAGATGTGAAAAAAAACATTACTTTAATTTTTTTAATAATCATGTAACATGAGTGTCATCACCATCAGTATCAATAACATCGGATTTGTATGCTTTCTTATTCCTAAGTTTATACTTTTTTTGTTTGTTCTTGAATTTATTTTCTAGCAATTGATGTTTTTTAATACTTAACATAGTTCTAACTTTCTAATCTGATATATTGCAATGGTTTTGAGACCTCCGTTTATTTTGTTGAGTACTCGGTTATGAGTTTTTTTTGTATTTTGTTTGGTTTTCTATTTGCTTTTCGAGAACAGGTAGAATACTTTTTTTATTGCGATTATTTGGACGGGTTTAAAACGAACCTCTTCTGGTTTTTCCTTATCAGATTCCGTCTCATGGTCAAGTTCTGGAACTGATTTTTCTGAAAGTCTACTTCTTTGCATTTTCCGTTTCTTCAATATCAAGCAACCTAATTACTCGCTTCTTAAATGGTGTAAAGTAGAATGGTTTCGAAAAACAACCTTCACCAACACCAGCTATGTATATTTTGTTTTTTTTCGGAGTTTAGTTTTAGTATACACTTTATTGCATGCCCAGACCTATGTACGTTAAGACTTAACAAAGGGTTAATAATTTTTCTAAATGCATTTAAATGTATTCACGTACTTTTTCGAAGCATTTTTAGTGCATGTATTGGTGGATCTTCGTAGCATCAGTAAGTTAAATAAGTTACTATGTAAGCTAGTTTAAACACTTTTGTTAGCAAGCAAGTAGTTATAAGTGAGAAAAAATAAAAATGAATCTATAACTGAAACTTGGTGGATCTTCATAATCTAAATAAGATGTTAAGATGTTAACTCTTTCTACAAGTCATAGGTAATTTTAGGCCTTGTATGATATTTTTAGCTGGAATCGGATGAGCACACATAAAATTTGCCAAAATTTCAAACTATCACCATATGGTTCTCGTTTTTTTTACCTAGGCCAAATGAAATCAAAAGAAAATCAATATAAATAAAATATATAAACTAAGCTCAGCCAGATATATTTACTAAAGTCGATTACAATGAAAGTAATCATAAATTAATCAAATGTATTAAGCAGCCCTATCACAGATTCCATCGTAATCGAAAAAAGTCTAAGTTTCCCGATGTTAATCAGGCCTATCACAGATTCAATCGTAATCGAAAAAAGTCTAAGTTTCCCGATGTTACTATCACATAATCCATTCGGAGTGGAACGAATTTCGAAATTCGTATATTTGGTATCACTAGTTCCGAATGAAACGGAAATACGACATGTTTCTTCTGTCGTAGAGCGTAGAGCCATAGGTAAAATCCATTTGTTAAAATATAAAAAACACATTTGTATAAAACAAATTTATAAAATATAATTCTGCTTAAGAAATAACAACAAAAACAAAAATTATTCCGTAAATTAAATTAGATCCAACTCTGTTTTTATTTCCTCCCAGTGGTCTCTTCTCTTCCTCTTTTGGACGTTAAGCGTATCCTTTTGCTATGTCTGGATTACAGGATAACATTTCATATAGCCTGTTGTTTGTTTGTTGTATTCACCCTTTAAGAACATCGGTTATTATAAACAGAAACACATATCAATGAATAGAATTATTTCCCAAAGAAATAACATTTTTTCAAATGACTGTCTTTGCTGTGCCCGTTTCCAAATTTAAGCGAAATTGACAGATTTGGAGTGTTTAAATAGTAGTCGAAAGTTTGTTAGATTACTTTTTTATCTGTTAGTCTGTTACCACTCAAAACAAGATTTGAATTATATCTGTGAACAAACTTGGATTTCGCAAATTATTTTATTGTTTGTTAAGTGAATGAATTTGTATATTTGACAGATTGGAAAGTACTCTCAAAAATCCTCTTTTGGGAATTTATAACTTGATGCAGAAAATATTTGATTATAATATCAGTAAAATTGTTTATTTCATATAATATTTTATTAACTATTTAATATTTTAATTTTATTTACCTATTTTAACTTATTTTAATCACAAAAAGTGCAACTAAAAGAATTTTTACTATTTTTAAAATAAAAATCGGTAAAAAAATGTGTTTGGGAAAAGTTAAGGGATTTTTTTTTAAGTTTAGGGATTTTTGTTTCTATTGCTTCGAGTATTTATTTTGACATAGGACAGTTGGCTTCGAAAATGGACCCTATTTTTTCAATTAGGCAATGCTTTTTTAGAATCCCTTCGGATCTTGTGATTGCTTTTTTGTCGGGGTTCGTATCGTGATTTTTCACTCGGGGATTTCTCCGAATGGATTTCATGATAGGAGTGAATGTCTGAATAAAAACAAAATGAAAAAAAAAATTAATTTACTTTTCTCCCTGTAAATAGAAAATTGATGTTATAAGTTCCTATTTTATTAAAATTCAAAATTGAAAAATTAGTTACTGAAAACTATTGTCCTTATATAAAAAGAACTTTACTTGTTACAATATACTCTGGTTTTTGGTAAGTTTTGAGGTTCCTAAATTCTAGAAAATAATGCAGAAAGTATAAGTTCTTATATATGGTCTATCTACCTTAACTTAGTTTGTGAGAGTATGACTCTTAGAAGACTCAAAAATAAAACAAAATAATAATCGTTAAACGAAAACTAATTTTATTTGTACTTCAGTTCATAAAAAAATAACATAAAAATAAAAGTAAACACTAATTCGTCGAATTATTAAGTTTCATTATCTCCTTATTGATAATGTCAAGAATAACATCAGGGTTTATTCCGTGTTCTCGAAGCTGTGGTGAAATTTCAATAATGACTTCTGCTGCTGTTTCATACATACTTTTAGTAATTGGTGAAGCTGTTTGGTTTCTGTTTTTATTTGAAAAAGAAGATGAGATCCCGTTTTTACTGGTGCTTATTGTCGGATTCTGCAGCCTTCTACTAGTCCTTGAGGCTCTCATCTTTTCATTTCTAAAAGAAAACAAAACAAAAGTAGTTGTGTTTAAGTGAATATGTAATTTATTATTTATTTTAGTTCTTAAAGGGTTATGGGTAGTCAGAATTTTCAAAAAATCGATTTTTCATTTTCCATTTTGCTAATTTTGAAAAGAAAGCTTTGACCAGGCACTAGCTTTTTTCGTTTTCTAAAAACTATATAAGTTTCATTCAAATCTATCGAGCAGTTTTTGAGTTACAGTGGTCACCGCGAGGACCGCTCATGACCACCCCTAAACCCTTAAGGAATTCATAAGATCCCTTCCACTAAAAACTGTGATACATCCCTAAAAAAGCTAAGTGTCAAAAAACAAAAAAAAAAAAAAACACTGCGGATATAATTATTGTAATTAAAAAAAAGATGTAAGCCCAGAGTTTTTATTTCTAAAAACCTGTAGTTTCAACTAGAATACTTGTTATAGCTAGTTGGTTGAAAAAAAAAACACGGTCAAAGTAAGATAATTGAACATTGTGCCCTTTACGGTGTTTTTTAAAGGTCTAATGAGTGTAAGGAAACTTTCACAAGTAGAAACAAATAAAAAACAAAGAAAAAGAAATATGAAAAGAAATGAAAATAGTACGCATACGCCAGAGTGAATACTAACTTTGATTGGACTTCTTGTTTCCGAGACGTCCTATGTAGTTGAAATTTTTAAGGGGGCTCATTAAAGAAGAATATCACATTCGAGGAAGAAGCTAATTTTTCTTATTCTTTTTTCCAGATTTGTTTCTTATTCAAGTTCCTTGGGGTTGGATAATAATGAAAAATTCGAAAGAGTTTTACCACTTTCTTAAAGGACTTTCACTAGGTACACATATGTATGTATTCTGGTGCAGTACAATAACACCCGCGGCAATAACCCCTGCAGGGGTTATTTCCCAAACGAAAAGGAAATATCCCCTGCAGGGGTTATTTCCTTTTTAATGTGGTAATAACCCCTGCAACAAAAAGGCATTTACACCTGCAGGTGTAATTGCCAATTTGAATTGGTTACCAAGCCCCACACATGGGTTAAGCTTTAACTCTCCATTAAAAAATTGTTATAAAAAGCTTATAATTCATATTGGCTACCTTGGTCATGTAAGTACAAACAAAAAAGAGTAGATATTGTTCTTATTTTTCAAAATTTTTTTGAAATGAAATCTTAAAGTTTACGCACCAAATTCTTTTGACAAGAACAACAATACACCAACCAATACAAACTTAACCGCAGGACTACTTTTTTGCATTAGTAAAATTAAAAAAATTGAAAATAAGAAAATAAATAATCGTCATTCGCGCAGCGGAAAATTTTTTTTGCCCCAGAGAGAATCAATTTGGGGTGTGAAAATAAAAAAATTCACACAACTTGGTATTTTGAGTTCAACGCGGCATACTCCACAAGGCGATCATTAGCGTGGGAAGTTAAGTGGTGAATAAGATACGTTATCCCTTTTAGTTCACGTTACTCGTTGCTCCGTTAAAACAAAGAAGGCTTTATAAAGGTTTAATTTCTAAGTTTCTGTGGTAGGACACCACCACTAAAAGCTGAGATAGAGAAATTCAACTCCTGAAATAAGAAAGCAAATATGAATTGAACTCATTCTTCACATGACATGTTTACCTTTGATGTAAGAAATATTCAGAAGTTCTCAGTCCGCGAGCAGAGTGATGTATTTCTTTTTATTGCAAAACTGTAAAGAAGTGAGGCTTAAAGATTTTTTGTGTGTAAAAATTAGATTTAGACGAAATGAGTTTAGATTTAGAAGAACCAAAATGTTTTCCTGTTTTACAAATACAATGGAAGCAGATGAGACTTTTAAGCAAAATCTACAGAGCTTGGATCGGATGATGTTATTGCATTTTGTACATCCGACTTGTATACCCGTATGGTGAAAGACCCGAACCCAAAATTTATTTCTTCTTGTGTTTTGGCTAAAGGAGCAAGGGATTCTATCTGTTTATCACTATAATTGCGCATCTAAAGCACACCTAATGGTCCTCCAATTTTGTGATCTTCCAGTCATAAATAGAAAAATGAGGGTTGCCGAGTGTAATGAATTGGAGTATTTTATCAGTGGAAGCAGTATGAGCATTTTTCGGGATACTAGCACGAGCTCTATCTGCACGGTTTGTGTTCTTTGATAATTACCCTGGCCACACTTCTCCGAGTAAGCACGATTATTCCAAATTTAAAAAGATCACAAGATTTTTGGTCTTCAAAGGCCGTTAGTTTGATGCGGTTTTGGTGGCAACGACCGTCGCAGATCAACGGAGGTGGACCAGAATTTTTTTCACAACGTACAAAAAAACGTATATAAGCCAAACTTTTTCATCATATGCAATCGAAGAAGACGAGGACTTTCGCTCTGCGAATCTCTTTTAATTGATAACGGCTAGTGACTTTGGGTTATTTATGTTTGAGGAATGTGCGGGGCGGCTAGTTGAGTTACCGCTTCTGATTTTGGCGTGTTTTTTCATAGTTTCAGGAGGCCCACTTTGGTTTAGCATTTGTCGGTATTCTATTCGTATCCGGAGTTTTTCTAACAAAATCAATGATTCGGTATGAGTTACGCCTATCCTTCTTTTTGCCATTAGAGGGCCCGAGATTTTTTTTTCTGACGTCTTCTTATTCATAACGACCGACCGACGGCAGTGAGTCCTTGCTTTTTGAAGGATGAGCTCTGCTGCTCGTAGGTGAGTTTGAAATTTTAACCACTTTTTTTTATCGTTAAATCGTCAGTTTTGATTTTGGAAATTCGTTCAAGAGTTTTCTCGTTCCTCTATAATATTCTGTCTTTGACATGAATACTTGTAAAGAGCTCGAGATTTATATGTGGTGAAATTTTTTCTTTATAAACGCTACCGAAGAAGACGAGGACTTTCGCTCTATGAGTCTCTTTTCATCGATAACGGTTAATGACTCTGGGTCCTTCGTGTTCGAGGAATGTTCGGGGCATAACATAAGTACTAAAAATAACAAAGAGTTTTGAAAATCTGAGCTTGATCTTTCCATTTTCTGTACAAGTGTTTGGATATATTAAACTTGAAGCTTTCGAAAGTCTACAAAGACATTTCTTCAAACACTTATTTCGGTTACCAAACTCAACCCCAAATAATGCATAATGCAATTTATGTAGAGTCAGGTATAACACCAATATACATACAAAACCTAAAAGCTAACGCAGATTTCATTATTAAAATAATGAAAAGAAATAATACATGTCTACACAAAATAATTTTGAAAAAATTGCTTGAAACTAATGCCTCTCCTTTCCGGGAATGGAATGAGCTAGCTTCAAGCCATGACTCTTCTCTATATTTGACAGAGTTAAACATTGATGATTGGCTGTTCAGTTTGCAGATGTGATTGCAAAAGTTGACCATAAAACTTTTATAGAAAATCTCGCTAGAGCAAATTCGTCTCCATCCAGAAATATATACAGGCATTTTCGGATACAGGTATTTTCGAAGAGAATATTCAGCTGTCGAAATAGGGACCATTTTTCGAGCTACAGTTGAAATTTTACATCTTAACTTCATACCATACCGAGATGATCTACCGCAAAATTGTAGTCTATGTAACAGAAGAGAGAAAGAAGATATTTATCACTTCTTGGCTATTTGTCCAATGTTACAGGAAATTCGTCGTTAATATTTCCAGGAGAGTTTCATGTCATTATCACGACTTTATGAAGTTTTAAATGGGTCTCTGGGTTGGATAACTTTGTTTAAGTTTTGCAAACATGCGCTTATTTATCGCAACAGTTTCCCATAAGTCAGCGAATTTTCTTTTTCAGTTGTTGCAGTTTCTTTTATACAAATCCCGTTTTATATTCTTAATTACTTTTTTTTTGTGTTTCAAATCACGTAAAATTGAATGTTACATATCATTAAAATTGATTCTTTTGTGTTTCAAATCACGTAAAATTGAAAACTTTATTCAATTATAAGTATCAAACTATTTACTTTAATTAATAATTTTCTTTGTGTTTCAAATCATGTAAAAATTGGTAGAATGCTTTCATTAAAGTTTCAAATCGTTCGAAAACTGTTATTTTCATACATTTTTAAATTAAAAAATGCATAATTTATGCCAATACCAAGTCTTAATCTATTCAATATTGTATTTATATTTATTTTAGTAGTATTTTTACATTTTTCCTATTTTTTATTCTTTAAAAATCATACGAAATGTCATTTCAGGCAGACGGCAGTTTTGCCATGTCCTTATTCTTAAAAAAAAAACCTTTTTGTTAAACTATTGATGAAATAAAGAATTTATCTAATCTATCATCTATCCTTCCATTTTCTATTTTAAATTCATTTTTATTCATCACTACTTACTTGGTAACAAAGATGTTTAAAACTAGCTTATAACTATCTTAATGAGCCTAGGCGGGTACTCTAAATTATTCAATAACTTAATACTAATGCCTTTCGGCTTAAGGATTAAATTTTAACAAACTAAAAAAACTTAGTTATAAAGAACATTTTTTTTTTTAATTTCTTAAAACTACTTAAAACTAATTGGAGCTACTTAAGACTAGAGCAGCCACATAGCTTTTATGTTTTTTTTTTTGCAGTTTTTTTGGTTTTTTTGTTTGCATATTTTTCGATTTTTTTTCATTTAAAAAATATATTTTTCGATTTTTTTTTATTTTTGATGCCGCTTTATTATTTTTCTTTTGGTTTTTGTATTATTGATTTTTTTGGATATCTTTTGATTTTCTCGTTTGCAACCGTGTCCACCCTAAGACTTACTTACTAAACCTTTGTAAGCCAGCAATTGGCGTCACGCTATCAATATCATTGGCAATTTGCTGCTTCGATAACCACCAGTTTTAATAACTTCCCGTCGACCGCGATCTGTGAACTTGCACTACTACTTAAATTATTCTGCCTTAGTGAAAAGACTTAGTTTTAAATTCCAATGCAAGGAATGATACCTTTTGGTTTTAAAAAAAATCATATGTAGCCAGCCCAACTCTGTTCTACTTTCGAATCCTTCAAAATTTATTTTTGATACTACTCTCAATTGCCAATAAGTATGAAATTAGAAATGACCTATATTTGCCAAAAAACATTCTAGTTTCGTCCAACCATTCCAAGACTGGAGAGAGCTGGTCCGAAACCGTAATTGTTGGCGAAAGATGTTGAATTAGGACCAGGTTCACCCGAACTACTATTCATATCTAAGTAAGTAAGTTAGTCTCATTTATAATTAACACTTTGCTTTAAAAACAGCAGCATAGAATCAAAATGAAAAATTTATAGTACATTGCAAAAACGCCTATTTGTGTAGTGGGAAAAAATTAAACAAAAATTGTGTTCAAAGCACACACAAACGTAGTCTAAATCTATTTCGTCATAGTTGGTAAGGCTTAATGAATCAAAACCTCGATACATAGTGGAAAGAAACATTTTGTGTTATTTAAAGTAGGTACACATATTTGTATGTTAAAAAATTTACAAAAAAAAAAAATCGATTACATATTATATCATCCTATAAAAGTATCAATTCGGTTTAGGAATTAAAACAACCGACCTATAAGAGAACACCAACAGCGCAATGGTAAATAAGAAGAAATTGTCATAACTGCACAACTAACGACATATAATCAAATCAAATAACTTTCCTTTTGAATTAACTAGCTGTACATATATTAAAAAGTTTACGTTCTAGTTTATAACATAAATACTTTATGTATATTTTGTTCTTAGTCTTTAATATTTAAATTTTGTTTTTAGTTGCATTTAATTGATTTGTTTTTATTTCAAGTTCAACTCGTTGAAGCGCTAACGAAACTTGATGCTGTTCTTCTTTTAAAGCAAGAAATCTTTCTTGAATTTGAATTATTCGGTCCATTTTAGTTTCCATATTCTTATTGTGATTCTTTTGTTGGCTCAAGTAACGTTCAAGAAGTTGTAACATTGGATCAATACTCGCATTGTTTTTCGAATTTATTGCTGATACGGATGTCGATGATTCGTTTTCAGTATTATGATCACCATCACTATCGCCTTCTGCCAAATCATCCTCAAAAGCACAATTAAGTGCTTCTTCAACAAAGCATTTGTCGGAGACATCTTGGGCAAATGCTTTCATTTTTGGACTCCCAAACTTTGTTACGCCTACGCATACAAGATTGTCAACTGCTGCTTCCATTCCAGTTGCTTCAATTATTAGCTGTTCTTCCTCTGTAATTATTTTTTCTTTATTAGAAACTTTGTTGAGGAAGAGTTTCTTTTTTGTTTGAAATTTTTGATCAGCAAAAGACTAGAACAAAAAATGTTATATTAAATTAACTGTGTAGATAATTTTATTTGTATTTTCAAACCTTTTTCCAAAACCTCGGTTCCTTTTTTGGTGGGCCAGCAGCGTTCAGTTTTCTAGTTAAGGTTTCCCACATTCTATTGGCAGCGGCTTTGCCTTGAGCCGTAGTCGGCAGAAGATTTTTGGCCAATTTAGGATGCTCCCTCATGTATTCGGCCAAAATAGATTTTTGCACCGAATTTATTTTGTTTAAATGTGTCGGCCTAAAATAATTATATTTTTGTTTACGTTCACGTATCAATTACCGATTACATACTAAAAAAAATGAAAAATTAGCGTAGAACTGATTACGAGCTAGCCTGGCATTATGAAAATTTGTTTAAGATGAAGGCGGGCTCCAACCAACCCGTTTTTCTTTTTATTTGTTTTAAAATCAAGTTCCCTCGATCTTGGGTTGCACATATTTTTTTTTCTATTTCTAGAAGCTCAACATAAACTACCAAAATATACGATATCACATTTAAACAAATCAGTGAGATAACGATCTAAATACAAAAAAAGGGAAAGGTGCTAGGTTAGACGAGATACCATATAAGTTTTGGGAAAAGATGGGAGACGCCTGTTTTAGATGGCTAACGATTCTCATTTCCAAGATTATAGAAAATGATAAATGGAGGGAAAATTACTAATGGACAATGGAAAATAAGGATATACACAAAATTGCGATAATTACCATTCGATCAAGCGGATGCCCCGCACTTGAAAGATCATTGAGTGGGTAATGGGTAGCCAGCAAAAAATTCAGGCTCCCTCCATTCCTCGGTTCCAGTTCCAACGATCATTGTAGCCTCGCCATGCGTATTCTTCTAGCCCATTTCTCGGTACACATCATACAGTTCGTTTTTGGATCTTCTTCAAAATTACAAAGACTATCTAAATGATAAATTTGATGTTCCATTGAAATTCTGGTGTTTTGGGTTTCACTCAACCCCAAAACGCGTGGTAAGATGAAGAATGCAGCCAGACAAATGCAGCCAAACAAAAGGTACTATAAATGTTGGTGCAGAAAAATGCTGGGCTGCTCATGATAGCTACGAGAAGATCTACGTGGAGCAATGAAGACAAGAATATGGTATTCTCATAGAGAAAAGGAAGCAGCATCATAAGAAGCTCTCGGAATTCATATACACTATCTTTTTATAGATTTTTTGTCAGGTAGACAGAATTGAAAAAAAAGGTCTCTGGCAATTTTCAAACTGGAGTTCTGAGGATTTCGCAAGCAGCAAATCTTTTGATTCTTGTGCTGCCCGTGGCATATTTGCCTGTTATGTGGGAGGTTCGAGAAACAAATCTCAACAGAAAAAAAAGGTTTTTCCACGGGTGTCGCCTTTATTGGGAAATGACAAGCACACCGACAGTAAATTCATTGAAAGGAAGAGCCCTTTCTCGACCAGTCGTTCGGAAGCGGTAAGAAATTGTAGATCCCCTCCATTCCCTCATAAGGGTATTGTTGGGAGAAATGAGTGCTCCTCGCTCTGTTGCGCCACCCTATGTAAAATGTGTAGTAGATGTAAATATAGCTTATTACTCAATGTTTAACTTCTACTAGCAGTTGCTTTTGCTGATCCAGCCAAGCTGTATTGCTCTTCATTTACTATTCAGTTTTGTTTATCACTGAAGCACTGAGCATGAAGCACTGAGCATTGGACTACTTTTATTTCAGCGTGCTGCTATTAGAATAATAATGAAAAACTATTCGTATAATCTTAGTTAAACAAGCCATAAATCAAGCAAATGCTTAGTGTGGTGCAAACAAAAATAGTTGCATCTGCATTTTTTTCAAACCAAAGTCGACAGAATTGACATCGATAATTGGTCTCTTTATTTATGAAGGGGTAGCTTAAACGACGATTTAGAAAAACTTTTTTTAATTTTTTATTAAAATCTTTATTTTGTTTAACTTCATTGATATAAAAATTCATGTGAGGCTTTTTTGGCACATACAGGGTACACATTTGTTTGGAAATAATAGCCTTATTTTATTGAACGACTTAAATCACAAGCAAAACTTAGCTTAACTAAGACAAAATTAAAAAATAAAAAACATACCAAGCTTTTTTATGTTTGTTTATATAAAAGCTTAGACTTGGAAGGCTACTGTTAACAGATATTGTTTTTTTTTTTTTTTTTTTCAAACTGCACACTTAATCTCTACACTTAATTTAATTATAAAAAAAAGATGACACAGTTCATTCCTTTGAGAAAAAAAATTAATAATATTAATAAAAAAAAAAACTTTAAAAACATTTGTACCTGTGGCTCTGTTTGTAAATACTGATGTGGATATTAATTTTCTTTAAAAATTATTTCTTTTCATTGAACAACATAAATTACACAAACTAAATCAGCTAGTAGTATGCATTATAAAAGTAACTCAGTTCATTCTTCTAAAAAAAGCAAAAAACAAAAACAAAAAAAAAAAAAACTCAACCACGTCTTCTCCTCAAAGTATCAAGGATAGCTCTGAGAACTTCTAACTCTTGCTTTTCCAATTCAAGTCTTTCTTTTGAAATTTCTAAATATTCCAAATGACGTTGCTTGTCTTCAGCAGATGTTTTCTTCAAAATATTAAGTAGTTTTTTATAATGATCATTATGAAGATCATCTTCATCTTCATCCTCATCCTCATCCTCATCACCATCATCATCGTTTTCAACATTTGGGTTAGGTCGATTTCTGTGAAAAATTAATTATTTATGGCATTTTCATTTAAATTAATTTATTTTTAAATATATTAAGCCTAAGAGATATTCTTTGAGGGTTCCTTTTTATGAGCTTCAGTGTTCACAGCCTATCAGAATAGAAAAGATTGTCAGTACAGGCCTTATAGAATACAAATTTTATGTGAAATATCTTCCTCAAAAGTTTCTTATATTGAAACTCGCTTGTCAGAGTAAGAATCTATCTTCCTTGAACTGACAATCTTGTCAGAACGGGGTATAGAGATCATGAACATTGTTGATTTTGGCCTCAATTGCTTCCCCGATTTATTATTATAGAGGTTGGTTTTCTTGTTTATCAATAATCAAGTCTCAGGATAATTAATTACAAAAATTCGCGTTGTATCCCATTTTTCAAACCCACCACCTCGTAATGCCTCCTACCCGTTAAGCTAAAACGGGAAATCTTTTCCTACTACTCTATTATTTGCTTTTAAAAAGATAAAGATATATGGCTCCATATGATGCTGTCAATCATAAACCAGTTAAATTTTTTTTGGAAGAACTAACTGTGTTTTAAACACTGGCCAATGTGGTGATTTAAAGTTTAAACTTGAGTTCGATTGGTGGTCAGTGATTTAATTCATAACATGGTTAAATCATTTCATCATCATTTTAATTCATCAACTTTAGCAATCACTTTGTGTTAAAATCAAAACTCCTTCGCAATAAAGGTAAGGTTAGGTTAGATGTGGCTGTCAGTATACTGAGACCGACACACTTAGACCAACAGAAGGTCCATTGTGATATCACTGAGACCAGAAGGTTGATCACTATCTAGTCCCTATCTAGGGGATCAGAGAAATGAAACACCCTCTACTCGAACCTGAACTAACGGGTTGATCTAAATCTAAAGTGTGTCAAACCATTCAGAACTTCGTACGAAAAGGGAGAGTCTTTTACGGACTTTGTTTGTGAGGTGTATTAGGTGAGTTTTTTGTCTGTTAGCAAGTCCAGGGCATGAACAAAGGAGATGTTGGATTGTCTCCTCTTCCTCCTCGCCAATGCAGCTTCTATAAAAAAGTCATTGGAGTAGATACCAAGTCTTTCCCTCGAAATGCTGTAAAAGAACTAAGGTCCATGGCTTTTATTGCCATTTTAAATGGGGACCAGAGAATTAAGTCTGCTTGTGAACAATGAGTATTTACTTGAAAAAAAAAAAAACGAGTTTGAACAAACTGAGTCAACTCACAAGCAAGTAAATTTGAACAAACTTATTTGTGAACCAAGCAACTCTGAACAACCCCTATTTTCAAACGAACCAAACAAGTACACTTGCTTGCAAGTCAAAATGAGTTTGAATAACATTGAGTTAAACTGCTTGTAAGCAAAGTGCTTGTGAGTAAAAGTAATCACAAGCAATTTGATCGTAAACAAGCAGTTAGCTTACAAGCAAGCAGTGTGGTTGTGAATAAGCAGTGTGTTCATAAGAAAGCAACGTGATCATAACAAAAAGGGTAGTTTATGCCTTTATATGCCTTTTTTTTGTTTAGATATATATCTTCAACGCATTGCTTTTCGATGAATACACTGGCTCATAAACACACTGCCTGCTTGTAAGCACGCTACCTGCTTGTGAACACACTGCCTGCTTGTGAACATTTTGCGTGCTCATGAGTATTTGAATATATTCAAGTAAGTCCAAATAAGTCAATCTGCTTGCAAGTCATTTGCTTGTGAGTGCAATACAGAAAAAATGACTTGTGAGCATCCTTACTGATTTAGTTTGTTCAGAAGCATTTTTGCTTGTTAGTAAATATGCTTGCGAGCTATTTGCTTGTGAATAGGGGTGGAAAATGATCAAGTCTGAGCGATCGTTGAGAAATTTTGGATGTGTTTGAACTGATTTGAACATACTCATTTTGATATCTGATGGGGACCTACGATTCTGATGCACATGGCTTCCCAAAATTAATTTTCCTTCAACAAATTCATACTCCCTTAAGGATTTTTTCGGCTTTGCTCCTAACTTTCATGAATTAAAAGTGAGTCGAATAAAATTTGGCTCTGAGTTATATGGATTTGTGGTTGAACATAATATATTTAATTCTGTTTTAATTACTGAAGAGGTACGTACAGTAAGAATTCATCTTTTTATAGTACTTAGACTATGATAACAATAAACTTCCAAAAAATATTAAAAGTTAACAATTATATTAAAAAAAAAGAAATAAAAACAATAAGTTTACATTTAAGCTTTTAGCAAGAAGAAGAGAAAGACAGCAGACTTGAATGTTTTGGGATGATCTTTACTGGCTAGAGTTCGAGGTTTTCCACCCTTTTAACTTTTCGTCAAGACTTTCGAATCTAAAACAAGGGATAACCGTGCCTTATTTTTCTGTAGATCTCTTTGTAGTGAACACGAGCTGCCCTGGTTTTTTTCGCACCAAGATTTCTTCAACCAACCAAGGGTTTCGTTTGGAAGCCGAGTAAAACTTTTTAAAACCAAATTTTTTCTGCGTAGCGTGTGTGTGAGTGAGGCAAATAAAACTCATAAAAAATGCCTTCAAGAAATTTTGCATTGACACTTGAGTAACATGTTTTAGTGTTTCTTGAGTGGATTCTCACTTTAAATCGAGATGTGGCTGTCAATTCGCAGAATCATGAGAAGCGATCTGTTCTGAGGCTTCGAACGCTTGTGCACGTTTCTTTTCTGATCGCTTTTTGTCATCGATCCTTTCAGTCTTTGGTCTTGATCATGACAATGAGGGAAGTCTCTTCAAACATAAAGGTACATCTCAAAATGCTGGTTTTACAAAATACAACTATAAAGAATTTTTTGCAATTTAAATCACACTATATTCAGTTTAAAACGTGTATCACAGTAAAAAAATGTTGTTATAAATGCAACAATGTAAACAAACAGAAATTGTGGGGCAAAAGAGGTGAAGGTATGTGCTCTTATTATTGCTTCTTTATGAGTCTAATTCTTTAACCTAAAGATACAAAAACATAACCAGAAACATGACTCCAGAAACACGTAATTTAATAATTTCATTCAATCTCGTTGTAACTATTGTACTACTGCATGTATAATTAATTTTCATTTTAGACTTGTTAAAGGCGCGTAGGTAAGGGGCGCGTTCGAGAACCTATCGGATAGCCGTATCTTGGATACCTTGTTGAACGATCCAGATATCTTTTTCCAGATTGCTGCAGACAACAGCTGTGAAATATTAAAATTCGACTTTTGAAAAAAGAAAAACATTCAAAATATCATTGCTAGACGATAACTTTTTTTTTCGATTTCTATGCGTTTTAAAAGACTTATGCTGAAATAAATGCACACCAAAACAAAAAATCAACATGAAAAGAAATAAAAATAAATTTTCTATCAGCTGATCACTTGAATAGAAAGGTATACCAAAAATACTCGGATACCTTTAGATAGCTTTTTAGTTGAAATGGGTGTGTGACTAAAAAGTTTAACACGTAAACAACAACAACTAAAAGTTTAACACGTAAACAACAACAACAAGCTATCCGGATATGTTTCTTGAACGCCCCCAATGAGAAAACTAAATAAATGCAATTACGTCTAGGAATTCAGCAGGAAGAGGGCACAAGAATGTCCCCGTTTTGAGTGTTTCAAATAAAACTCATCGATAGCATCAAAATTTGTCTGCTATTAAGGAGCTCATACAATTTACTTTTTTCAATATTTTGGTAGTTCACACTGTACTGTTTGTTGGTCAGACTTTGGTCTGAACGACCAATGTTGGACAATGTGAACCCTCGGACGACCGCTTGTCCAGATTGTTGGATGGTTTGACTAATTGTACAGTGTGAACTGCCACATTCCTAACAGCTATATTATTGACTCTCTTCCAAATTAGTTTTTACATAGAACTAGTTTTCAAAAGTTTTCGAGTTTCAAGTTTTGAACAAATTGGTATTATTAAAAAAAAAAAACATAAAACTGCAAATCATAAATCTAGAACTTCATGAAACTGGAAGTATCTAGTTTTAAGGGTTTCAAAACTTGTTTTAAAGACTTTTTGTATTATTCTTCAAAGCTAAAAGCAGAACAGCCATCAAAGATAAAAAAAAATCGAAAAGTCAACAAATAATAATACGTGTTAGAAAATAATTTTATTTTGTTATTTAATCAGAAAAACTGTCTTTCAATTGCAGATGTCGTTATATTAGCCCAGAGCAGATGCTAACGATTTTGATTCGGTTACCGACTACTGGAAGCTTTGAACAAAACTCTGAAGTGCAGGTATCACAGCCAACTATGAGCAGTTGTTTGCCTAAATTTTGCAATGTGTTGGCCAAAATTTATTCGAAAACCACAAACTGAGGCGGAACAACAATCGACCACGTAAACATTTCATACTACACACTTCATAGACTGCAAGCACGTCAAAATATTAACACCGGGATGATCAGACGTACTTCGACACGCAAAATGTAAAGTTTTTGATTATATGCCAAAACGTTTTGCTTATGCCAATTTGAGTTTTGGATGTTGTCGAAAGACTGGCTACCCCGTACTGAGGAAACCATCCCGGATAGGCTACGGACCCTACCAATCGTTTAAGAATTACAGAAATGGTTTGAATTGTCTATTTTGTTTATTATTCAAAACGAGAAACAATTTCCAAGACTTAAACAAATTTTTCTCTGCTCTAGTTTTACGAATTCTCAATAATATGGGATTAAGTTTTTTTTTTGGGGGAAACGAAACGAAAAAGTATTGAACATAAAAAAGGAATGACAATTGCAAAATTTAGAGAAACCAATATGAAGAATACGCAACAAAACTCGTGAACTTGTAAGTTCAATCGAAGCAAGGTAAAATAAAAGACTGGAATGGAAGTTAAAATATTATTATTATAATCAAAAAATGACTTCCTTAAAAGCCACAAGTGCGTTCTTAAATAGTATTTTATAAAAACTTATTTTTGACAAATCCATTCTCTCAAAAGAAGGCCTTTCGGTTAAAAGTTATACAAACATCATTAGCTTAATTCTAACAATATTTCAAAAAAAAAATTACTGTACAACCTCTATTGGCATTCTCATTGACTGGACTAGTCGATTTCATAATTAAGTGCCTTCATAACTCTCTCCTGTTTTCGAGTTATCCAAACATTCAGCACTTTTTACGATATTAGTATTTTTTGGATGAACGAAACACTTAGTCTCCACATCAGGATGATCTTCATTAACAACATCCACGTTCGAATTTCCATCGTTTGGTAGAGTTGCCAATTCATTTAAAAAAGGACCAGGAGACGATGGTTCTCCGGATGGAAAACTGACATAATAGCTGATGGGGTTGCCGACGTCCATAGCTCTGCCTACGTTTACAATATCCGAGATATTTTTTATCTGTAAAAACCAAAAAAAGTGAAATCACAAACAAAATTTCATAAAACGAAAAAAAACTACCGGATTTTGTTTAACGTTGTTTACAATAATCGACCAAAATTCCAATTGTTTCTTTTTTATCGCTAGCTCTTGGTTTTTTATTTCCATGCAACATGTGTGCCACTGGTTACGGCGTTCATTTTCGTCATTCCGACGATGATTTTCGTCGATCAAAAGTTGCGTCTTTTTGTCCAAGCATAATTGTGTTGAACTAGTGGAACTGGTTTTTAAAGCAGCGCTTTTCTGTGGTGGAGAACAATTCAAGTTTGAATGACTGACTTCAGTATTATCGGTGTTTGGTTTGCTTCGGTGATGGATTAGCGATGATCTGAATGGCAAGGAAGCAGAAGTTAATCTGTTTAAAGTTGATGGCTGTGGCTGGTCTATTTCATTTTGCGACGCGGCATTTGTTGCTTTTACGGCAGTCACCGGAACTTTATTTTCTAATAAATATGACTTCTCACTTGTTGCTGGCTTTGATGACGCCTCATCGACTGGAGGTGATGCATTATCGCTGGCCGCTGGTGCTTTTCCTGGTAATTTCACATTTAGAGAAAGTGCGTATTTTCTAACAACATTCGAAAGCATAAACGAAATCGATGGTGCCTTCCGCGGTGGTTGAAGATGGCCATCGTCATTTGCTGGAGGCATTTCTTTATGATATCTTGACAATTTGTACAGGTCTTTGCGAATATTGCTAATCCGATCCCGAAGTTCCCTTTCTCCTCTTGGCTGTTTAAGCAAAGCAAAATTAGAAACGAAAAGTTATGCACAGCGAATGAAAACTCACCATGACACAAGGTGAGGCATTAAATGATGCAGTTATTTTTTTCCATCCTCTTGAGCCCCTGTTAGATGGCTTATGATTTATCTCTGGAGACATGACCAAGGATAAAAGCCGATCCGTTTCCTTTTGTGAAAAGCGCCTTCCTCTCTTTTTTGGTTTATATTCGTGGTCGCTGTTGCTGATGTCGTCCCCAAAATCGATTACCTTGCCGCAACTTTTAATTTTAAAACTTGTATGAAAAAAAGACAAACCAAAAATACAAATCGAATCAATTGTTTGTTTTATTTTCCCACCTTTAAATCAATTCTAACAAAAACAATCTTAGAAAGGTGTAAAATGCTTTTTTTGTGAACCAATGACGTTGGTATTACATAGGTCATAATTTTAAAAACTGTTCTTGATGTGTGCAATGGGATTATGTACTTGTTGGTCTTTCATTTATAAAACAAAACGACAAATTCGCGATTAAAAGTCCATTCTCTGAATAGTAAGTGGGATGATTTGCTAATTATACAAGCAAGTCCATTGCATATCAAGGGGTAAGCTGCTCTCTCCCACCGTAGACCTCGCCCTTGATTGTCTTTTGGATGAAGTTTTGAAAGCGATAGAAACGCCGATTCTCATGGTAAAATAATAATGTCGATGATCTATTTGCAGTTATGAAAGACTCCAAAATTAAAAACTGCTCCAATTCACTATTTAGAGAGCAAAAAAACAGTGCCACAGCGTTCTTAGGTGTTAATAGCTATCGTCTCTTGTTTAGTCATATAAAAGATAGCATCGTTAAGATCAATTCAGTTTTGGGTTGAGCAAGGGTAAACAACACATATAGATAATCGGCCCTATCGAGGTAACCGTCGGAGCGGAATTCTCTCCGATCGGAGATATTTTGCTTCGTGGCAAATCTCCGATCGGACGATCCGACGTTCTCCGATAAGTTTTTGTTGCGGAGATTTTAGTTTTGGGAATGCAATGCATTGCCGCATTTGTGAAAGATTTCTTACGACGACAACTACTTCGAAGCCAAATTGAATCACCCGAAAAAGATGCGCTGCGGAGAAATCTCCGCTCCGACGGTTACCTCGATAGGGCCGAATAAATAAGTACCCCTTTCAACATGATAAGAAAGGGTTCCCTTTACAACTTCACTAACGAGCATGTTCTGGCCATAATATACGAAGGCTCTTTTATACTTACATACGGTGGTACAACTGCGCGAAGAGCCCGGGTATAGCGCATTTCTCACAACCAACCAACCAAGTCTTTGAGGGAATGGAGAGAACCTACAATTTTTTACCGGTTCCGATTTCCGAAGGGCTAATAAAGAAAGAGCTTTTCATCGCAATGAATTTACTAAAGGAGGACTTGCCAATTCCTCGCGTAAGGTGATATCCGTGAAAAAACATTTTTTGGTTTGTTGGAATTTGAACCACGAACCTCCCGCGTAACAGGCAGACATGCTAACCATTACGCCACGGGCAACAGGCCAAAACTTACAGCTACATAATAATGATCAAAAGAAATATAAAAGAATTGAAAAAATCAACAACCAGACTTTGAGACAATTCGACTTAAAAAAATTAGGTTTATTTTTGAATGCCAACAGCAAGACGTCGAAGTAATTAATGTTCGACATAACCATCCCCACGTTGACTTACTCGAAACTAATGCGTGTAAGAAAAACTAATAAAATCATAGACAAAGTTAAAGCGTAAACAGTAAAGCTCTGCCCGCTCAATTCGACCTTCTACAAGATACGAAAGCGACAACTCGATATAAGCATTTGGCGTTCACATACGATCCAACAATCAACTGCCGATACTCCGTTCTAATTGAGAATCATGACCATTATTTGTCAATATTGTAATATGTATTGAGGTTTCGTGATAAACCACCAAGATTATATTGTGCGAGCGGATGAATTGTGCGATAGAATTCATGTTGCCACCAGAACCACTGGAATCATTCTTTTTTTTAAGAAAGAACTCGATCAAAGGGTTTTTTGGATAATATACAAAGATATAATTCTTTTTAAACGAAATCCTTAGGAGCACGTATTTTTGATGAATAAGTTCTTAAAACTTCTTTCAATGTGCATTCTTTTGTGAATGCAAAGTTCTCCGATATTTGTAAACAAACATCAATGATTTCTAGTTTTACTTCTACAGTTTCAATGACAAATTCACCACCGGAAAGTTGCTGTCACCAGTAAATGTTGAGTACAAATTTCTTCTTATTTATTTAATTTTTAATTCTGATAATGACGTCGATCGGCGATGGGTCTTCAATTCCAATACTACGATGAAACGAGAAATTACTACTCGACTGTAACAACTACTATAATGAGCTAAATCAATTCGTCAAACTATTCAAGACAGCTCTACAAGTGATGCCTTCAGACGATCAGAAAACAGTGATCACAGCAGATAAGACAGCAGGTGACCGAAAGGTCATCAACTTAAGTAAGTTTTAAACATTTTTATTAGCATGTACATAAGTAGATTTAAGTAAATGAAAATATATATATTATATATATATATATATATAGTCAAACCTGGATAAGTGAGAACTGGATAAGTGAGAAAACTCTATAAGTGAGAGTAATAGCAAGGACCCCACATTTTAAGCTCCCAAAACCTCTATTAGCGAGAAACAGAAACCTCTGTAAGAGAGATTCGTTTTTCCCTCATTGACCTCCGTAAGTGAGACTGCTACTTAACTATACATCTCTAAGCGACAGTCGAGCAAACGAATTCAACATCTGCTATTTTATGACTCGTTCTTAACTTTCGTGGAACTTTCTACCAATGTTTTTGTATTTTTTTCTCGTCAATATTGTACCAATTCTATTTCGTGGAACTAAAAAAATTTTGGTAGATGGGCGTTGTACTATTCGGGTAGGCTCTGATTGGTGCCAACTTGGCGGCGCCCAGATGCTGTAACTTATAGTACACGTCAATTGTGCTTACTATACCTCCAAGCGGTATCCACTGGGACCTGGGATGCTCCGTCCAGAGCTGACCTGCTAAACTAGTAAGTGAGTGTTGATAAGGGAATCCGGACCAAAGAATTGTGATCGATCAACACTATAATTGCTCTGCGAACATTGACTGACTGCACGAATCTCAGTGGTCTACGAGAGCTTTCGTGTAAATGTCCCAGCGGATGAATTCGAAGGACAGAATCAACGGTGGACTTCAGCAGCCATAAAAGCAGAAAACCCTGAAAGAGCTACTCCAACATATTTGGTTCAAAGGTCTTTTGGGGTCTTTCAATACTAGGACAGGGTATTTGAGTAGAGATGGTGGCGGACGAGCTCCTGGTGAGCCAACGGCAGCACTCACACCCCTGCAGCAGGGTACTGACTCTGGATACTCCAGCCCTTTGTGTCCGAAGGGATCCAAAAGGACCTGGCTCTCCAGGTTGGGGGTTGTGCGTAGGGTTAACTACCCAACCACGTAAAAAAGATATAGTTCCGAAACAATCAACAGCCTCGGATAACGATAATGATTTCAAAGTTGACGACCCATGCAAACGAAAAAAGGACAACGACCTCCGGATCTGCACCTGGAACGTAAGATCTCTTAACGGACTAGGTGCAGCTGGAGAATTAGCGGACGCCCTAGACTGCTGCAAAGCAGACATAACCGCCATCCAAGAAGTGCAATGGAGTGGACCGGGCATAAAGAAGATGAAGAACTGTGACATATACTATGGCGACTGCTACAGACAACAGAACAGGTGCGGATTTGTCGTTAGAGGAAGACTCAGGGATAAGGTGATTAGCCAAAATCCAGTCAATGAGCGTATAATGACCATCCGCATCAGGGCTAAATTCGCCAACATTAGCCTTATATGCGCCCACGCCCCCACAGAACAGAAAGACGACGATTCCAAAGACTGTTTCTACGAGCTCCTCGAAGAAACATATGAGCAATGCCCTAGACACGACGTGAAAATCGTTCTTGGCGATTTCAACGCAAAACTAGGGAAGGAGGACATCTTTGGAAACACAATCGGTAAGCATAGCCTCCACGACAAAACCTCCGAAAACGGATTGAGGCTAATCGATTTTGCTGCGGGGCTAAATCTTGTTGTAAGTAGTTCACGCTTCCCGCATCTCAAAATTCATAAAGGCAAATGGCGATCCCCAGGTCAATTAACCGTCAACCAAATTGACCATGTTGCGATCGGCGCAAGGCACTCTTCCAGTGTGCTAGATGTCCGAACTTTCCGAGGGGCCAACTTTGACTCGGACCACTACCTTGTTGTAGCCAAGGTACGAATGAGGATATCTTGTTCACGACCAGCACGAACTAACGCTGTGAAGAGATATGACGTCGGAAAGCTACAATCGCAAGAGATTGCTAATGCGTTTTCCAATCGAGTGTCCCTTCAATTATCCTTGAATCCCATGCCGCCAGCATTAAACATCGAAGACCAGTGGCAGCAATGCCAAGAAGCCATCAGAACCGCTGCCTCTGAGGTTCTGGGTTTCACTCGGCCACCAAAACGAAACCCATGGTTCGATGAAGAATGTAGGCAGGCAAATGCAGCCAAGCAAAGAGCACGACAAATGCTTTTGCAAACACGAACGAGGGCTGCTTACGATCGGTATAACGAGATTTACAAGGAGAGAAGAAGGGAAGAACACCGACTTCTCAAAAAGAAAAAGAAGCAGCATGAGAAGCGCTCGTTTGAGGAAATAGAGAGGTGCCATGACAGGAACGAGACTCAGAAGTTTTACCAAAAGGTAAAAAGATCCTGCCAGGGTGGAAAACCCCGAACTCAAGCCTGTAAAGACCAGCAGGGAAACATAGTTGTAGAGTCACAGTCGCTACTGAGGATCTGGAAAGATCATTTCTGCAGACTGCTTAACGGCGATGAGGACACAAATTCCGCTGTCAGGCAGATTGCCCCATTCAGCCTGGACGATGATCAAGAATGCCGTCCTCCCGACCTAGAAGAAGTTAAGCTTGCTATATGCAAACTTAAATCAAATAAGACTGCAGGTGCAGATGGCCTTGATGCCGAACTTTTCAAGGCAGCTGGAGATCAGTTGGAAAGGAGCATGCACCAGCTGATCTGCATGATATGGTCGAAAGAAAGCATGCCCGATGAATGGAACCTCAGTACCGTATGCCCGATCCTAAAGAAAGGAGACCCTCACAACTGCGCCAATTATAGAGGGATAAGCCTCCTTAACGTCGCTTATAAGATCTTGTCTGCTGTAATATGTGAACGTCTGAAACCCCACGTCAACAACTTGATAGGTCCTTATCAATGTGGTTTTAGACCGGGAAGTCCACGATAGACCAAATTTTCACATTACGGCAGATCTTAGAAAAAACCCCGAGAACATAATATCGATATTCACCACCTCTTTATCGATTTCAAGGCCGATTATGACAGTATCTACAGAGACGAGCTGTACAGAGCCATGTCTAGTTTCGGCATCCCTGCAAAACTCGTACGACTATGCAGGATGACTTTGGAGAATTCACGCTGCTCCGTCAAGGTTGGTAAAGAACTCACCGAGACCTTTAATGTCGAAAAAGGTTTTAGACAAGGCGATAAACTGTCATGCGATTTCTTCAACATCATACTTGAACAGATTGTAAAAAACTCAAACGTCAACACCAGAGGAACAATCTTTCAAAAGTCTGTGCAATTACTCGCATATGCAGACGATATTGACGTAATGGAAAGAAAAAAGCGTGATGTCATAGGTGCTTTTGCGAGTATTGAAACAGAAGCGGCAAAAATGGGTTTGATGGTTAATGAGGGCAAAACAAAGTATATGCTGTCATCAAATAAGGACACAGAACATCGACGAATTGGGCAAAACGTCACAATAGACAGACATAACTTCGAGGTAGTACAGGACTTCGTGTACCTAGGATCCGCTGTAGACACGGACAACAACATCAGTGCGGAGATCAAACGGAGAATAACTCTTGCCAACCGTTGCTTCTTTGGGTTAAGAAGGCAATTGAGAAACAAAACCCTCTCCAGAAAAACCAAGGTAACCTTATATAAGACCCTAATCATCCCAGTCCTGCTTTACGGCGCGGAAGCATGGACCTTATCGAAAGCGGATGAGGAAACCCTTGGTCGTTTCGAAAGAAAAATTCTCCGAATGATCTTTGGTCCCGTATGCGAAGGCAATGTGTGGAGAAGAAGATACAACAACGAGCTGTATGAGCTGTACCGCGACATGGGCATAGCCAGAAGAGTACGCATCGCGAGGCTACGACGGTTGGGCCATGTAGAGCGGATGGACCCAAACGCTTCGGCTCGTCGGGTGTTCGAAAGCACATTGCAGGGAAATCGCGGAAGGGGAAGACCTCGTCTAAGGTGGCGCAATCAAGTGGATGAAGACCTCAACCGACTTGGAGTGCGAAACTGGAGAGAGCTCGCCCGAAATCGAAGTCGTTATAGAAGGATGTTGGTTGAGGCCCAGGTTCACCCCGAACTGTAATGCCCACCTAAGTAAGTAAGTAAAAAAATTTTGCTACTTTATCGCATTCTTTTCGAATGGACACTTGTCCCTGTGTTTATGTAATTTTATCAATATTACATATTAACTACATTCGTTCTCGCTGTCACTTGTTATTGCTGCGTACCTCTATAAGTGAGAAACGCTACCCATGTACCTTAATTAGCGAGAAACTCGGGTTAGTGAGAAACCTCTATAAGCGAGAATGAGATTGTGCTCCCTTGAACTCTCGCTTATCCAGGCTTGACTGTATATATATATAGCAGGTGGTCATGAAAAACAAAGCGCCGACTATCAATGAAAATTCTATTGTAGTTGGGAAGAATACATAATTGATGGGATAATCTTCAGCGCATTTGCAAAACGCATCCTGCCTTCAATGTTGTCAATCCTTTTTCGATCAATTGATTTCAAACAAAAGCCTCATTTATAGGTCAAGAAACAAACACTTCGAATTTTTATGCTTCTTTTGATTAATTCAGAAAATGATCTTTGTGTTTGGATCAACAAACAGGTTTAAGGCCTTGCGCAAACCAGCGCGATAACGTCGTGCGATACGATTTCTGTCAAAATGAAATAAATTTAACCTTATGGAGGTTTGACTTAACGCAATCGCATCGGAAGCACTTATCACGCTGATTTGCGCAAGGCTAAAGGCTTTTTGAAAATTTAGTTTCAAAAAAGTTTTGAATAAGTTAGATTGCAGCAACACCAGGCGGTTTCAAAAATAATTTTTTTTATTCCAATGCAACAAACAAAATGACCCAAAACGGCGAATAAGGAAATTTTACTACGTTCACAATAATTAATAATTCAAAGCCAAGATAATGGTAGCCTTTTATATCACTTATCACAAAAGCCGATTCAAATAACAAATTTAACAAGTGTAGTAGTAGTAATGTAGTATTCGTATTCTAAAATATCGTACATATAACACAGATGCAGAGGAAAACGAAGGAAATCATGCTATGTTTTCAAACACAGCAGCGATAGTTAGAAATCAAAAATAAAAAATAGTTGTAATTGCTTAACATAAAATAATTTTATGTAATTAATTATATAATTGAAGCACAGTATCACAAATTCAATTTGTACTTCTAACTATAAATTGTGGCTTTCAACAACTTCCTGCTTTGCATAAATTTTCCCAATTTTAATTTGCTCTATTTCCAGTTTTTTAGACTTAATTTCAATAAGTTGCAGCCTCGCTTTGTTTTTCAAGACGTTATTCAGCTTCATTTCTTTCAGTTTG